>OY987278.1:4902986-6104165 GCA_963920785.1 Sphagnum contortum
TTCTCACCTCCGTTTGTGTCCTACTCTCAGTCACGAAAGCCTGTTCCCGTCCCCACTTTCCACAATTGTTCATCATTCTTTCGCATGTACATCAGGCAAGACAGAGCGCAATCGATCATGTTGGTACTGTATCGTCATCATCGTCATCATCATCATCATCTTGTCAATCGCCTTCATGATCACCATCTTCTACTGTCACATTAGTTTTACTTTCATGCTTTGCAATCTCTCTCACAAGCGGCAAGCCAAGAGTAAACACGCGCAGCTAATAATGCAAGTAAGCCACAAAAGGCAACAAAGAGCTAGCTTCCTTCCTTCCGTAACGAGGCTTACTTCTTCCATTATTGCTGTCGGCTGTTTGCATCTTATGCCCGCCGGTTGTTATATAACGTAAATGTAGTACTAGTATTGCTCGCTGCTCTCTCCATTTCGGTGTCGGAAGCCACGAAAAAATTCCAAAGAAAGAGAGCCGTTCTGCTCTTGTGTTTGATCGCCATCGCAAACGAAGTAGGTATGATGATGATGATGATGAGTAGGATGCTGGCCGGCAAGAGGAGATTCTTTCTTTCTTGCGCTCCCGCAATCAGTAAGAGAAGCGTTGATATTTTTTCTTGATCACAAGAAGAAAACAAGAATTCGGTTGTTGTTGAATCCAGAGAGGGGTACAAGAAGGGAGTTGTCGTCAGTATCTGGATCGGAACTTTTGTTGTTGGGAGGAAGCGAGAGAGAGAGAGAGAGAGAGAGAGGTGTTTTCTTGTTGTTGTTGCGGGGAAGGTGACTGAATGTTGCTTGGAGGTGGAGAAGAATGAGCATGGCAGATGAGATCACATGTAGGGCAGAGAAGGTAACGAAGCGCGGGGGCGGAACGACAGGAAAGGAAAGCCCTCCGCCGCCCTTGCTTGACAGGAAGCAGCAGCAGCACCTACACGACGGCAATCCACCTTTTCTCCCCCTCCCGGTTAGCACACACGACGTCCAGAAAGGCGGTGATTCCACGAGCTACGTGCGGCCTTTGCGAGGGTACGAGAATCTGATGCCCAGGCGTTCCGTGGTGGCCATCATCACTCTTGTCGCCGTCTTCGCTTTGTCCGGATCCATCATCGTTGCGCGCTCCTTGGGTGTGCCTGTAGTGGAACAACAAAGAGTCGCCGCTGCTGCTTACATCCCTTATCCGAAGATCGGCTATCCCTTTCAAGCCTCGCGGATAGCAGCAGCTGATGAGGAGGAAGGCCCTGCAGAGCAACGCTCCATTTTCGATGAGAACCTTACGCATTCAGATGGCATGCGTTCCGGTATGGACGAGCCACTCAACTATGCTCCTCCTCCAGGATGCGATCCGCTCACAGCCAAGCTCAAAGTCTTCATGTATGATTTGCCTCCAGAGTTTCACTATGGAATGACTGCCAAAGAGAAGTTTCCTGCTGGAAAGATATGGCCTAAGGATTCTTCTGACATACCCGAGTATCCTGGAGGCCTCTACCAGCAGCATAGTCCTGAGTATTGGCTCACCTCTGATCTATTCACTTCCAATTTGCCCGGTCGGCACACCCCATGTACAGCTTTTCGTGTGGATGATTGGAGAACAGCGGATGTCATCTTTGTCCCATTCTTTGCATCTCTGAGCTACAACAAATTCTCAAAGCCAGAGCTCAATTCTGAAGAGAATGAAGAGCTTCAGAGGAAGCTGGAGCGCTACTTGAAGAGGCAACCAGCATGGCAAACTTCTGGAGGGGTTGACCATGTTATTGTCATCCATCATCCCAATAGCATGCACATCATGCGTGATGCTTTGCACTCTGCCATGTTCGTGGTTGCTGATTTTGGTCGCTATACCCCGGAAATTGCTAACATCACTAAAGATGTTGTAGCACCATACAAACATGTTGTTCTATCTTATCAAGATGACCACTCCACCTTCAACAATCGCAACACTCTTCTCTTCTTCCAGGGTGCTATCATCAGAAAACAGGTAAGGCATCATCATCAACCACACCCACCCTCATTTTCTCAACCCTTTTCCTTGTCATTGTTTTGACCTTCCAGGTAACTAACTGCAAATGGCCATTTCTTAAGGCCTCCCTTCTTAATGTCTAAACAGACAGTCAATTCCTCTGCAAGGTATCCTACTTATCCACAGTCAGATCTGCTTTAGGGTTTTCAGTTGCCTTGCTCAGAGATCATATTCATGCATTTGCTAGCACTGCACCAAAAGCCAGCATTGATGGTGTATGTTATAATCAAGGACTGCACCTCAAATCAAGCTGCACAATGCCCCAATACTCAGAAGCCAGTTTACTTCTGGTAATGGAAGGGGAGTCTAAGGGGAGTCTTTTTGTCACAACTTCATTTCTACTAGTCAAAGAACCTATATAGCTATGGAGCAATGAGAGACTCATGCTGTTTAAATCACAGCACCATGAGAAGCAGAGAATAAGCACATGGCATTCTCTCATCCCAACCAAACCCTGTATTGCTTCAAGTTGACTCTGAGGTGCATTTGCTTTGTAGGGTGAATATTGAGGCCATCTCTTTTTCCATTGTCCAGCCCTTTGTAAGCATCTTTGCTTGCGATTTATGGAAACCTACCTATTATAGGTGTGTGTGCAAGTGTCTTCAGATGGAGGAAATCAAGCAATTCTGAATAATGAGTTAGAGTCCTTCAGGGTATTGAAACAAACTGCTTGGATATGTGCAGGGGGGCATCATCCGGCAACAACTTTATGAGTTGTTGAAAGAGGAACCAGGTGTCCACTTTGAATCAGGCAACACTCAAAGTGATGGAATTCAAAGTGCAACAAAGGGCATGCAATCATCCAAGTTCTGTCTTCACCTGGCTGGTGATACCCCATCATCAAACCGTCTGTTTGATGCTATTGCAAGCCATTGTGTCCCTGTTGTTATCAGTGATGAGATTGAGCTGCCCTATGAAGATGTACTAGACTACACAGAGTTTTGCATTTTTGTAAAGTCAGAAAATGCCCTCCAGAAGGGTTTTGTGGTGAAGCTGTTGAGGAGCATAAAGAGTGAGGAATGGGTCAAGATGTGGAAGAGATTGAAGCAAGTGGAGCTTCATTTCAGATATCAACATCCTTCAGAACCTGATGATGCTGTTAACATGATATGGAAGGCCATAGCTCGCAAGGTGCCTCCTCTAAAATTTTCCCTAAACAAACAGAACCGTTACAAGAGGTCAGAGCAAAGTTCCCCTACTGACCATTAGACTGGCATTTCCTTGGATAACAATAACAGCTTCCCTTAGTGTACAAATCTATTCATCTCTGCTTTTAGGTCACTGCCCTTCGCAGGGCAGCTGCAAAGCAACATGATCAGATTCTAGATTGGTTGTCAAGTAGAAGCCTAATAATGCTGTGAATCTCTCAGAACTTGCTTGACTGATTCGTTGAACCTGCTGCCTATCATGTAGGTCATTCTCCATCAGATTCCGCGGAACTTGTGAAGAAACATATTCTGCATGCTTGTATACAAGACATAAAGAGCCCTTGTTGGAAGTCTATCACTAGCTGAATTGTCAGTCCATTTCACTTGGTTGGCAAATGCTTTGCCTCACTGTGATACTCCTTTGAGTAGTGAATATTGACCTTGTGCAAAAAACCGTGTGAATACAAAGAATATGGCATGTTTGCATAACTGAACAGTGTTCCTTAGATTTTTGCAGCATGGAGCATTTTTCAGAATGTGTGTGAATAGTAATGTTAGAGAATGTGAGCCATCTGGTGCATACTGATATGTCATGCACCATCAATACTAAAATGTAAGCTTACCTATGTGTTACCCTAAACCTGAGACCCTTTCAATGTTGTTTGTAGTCTGAATCTCTAGTCAATATGTCAGCTCATGTGGGAGGTGAGTTTCATTTGCTTTGTTGTGGAGATGATTAGAGGTTGAATCCATACATGTTTACATGTGGACCCTGGAGGCATTGATGCTGGCATCTTTTGTGGGTTTCAGTGGTCTTAACTCACAATGCTCTTATATTTAACATTGTAGATTGTCTCTAGCAAAATGTGTTTGTATCTTGTCTCTCAAAGAGGTGGATGTACTTACATGAGTGTGTTTCCAATAGCAAGGTGTAGCAAACTGGTAACAAAACAAGCTTCGAGCAGATGTCAGATGGAAGGAGCTTCTTCAATGACAAGGTGTAGCACACTCAGCCCATTGCAACAAAGTGCTTTTGAATGGATGCAAGATAAAATTGTGTTGCTGCATTATCCAATCAGTAGACAACATTGTGACAGATGTGACTTCATTGGAAATTTGTACCAAGTTTTTTGTAGCTTCATAGAACTTGATATTCATTTGCCTCACTCAAACTCTCGGCTTTGGATGCAGATAGGAGACAGGATTTGGAAGGTAGTTATTACTACTATCTCCATCTCAGAATTTGGGCTGACATGGTCAAGTCTGTTTTGTCAAGGGACAGATTCTCTTCAAAGTCTCTAGGGTCTTTCATGCTTTCATCACCATCTGATCAAGACTTTCACTCTCAATCTCAAGGTAACTTCAAGCTTGTAAATGAGACTGCCATTGATCTTTGTGTGGTGTTTTAAGTATGACAAATCCAATCATGTGCATCTAGCACAATTGTAATTCTGATAGTAGCCATTTGAGGCTGTAGGTGACCACTTGGCTGAATTGCACTTTCGGTAGTTGGAACTCACATCTCATTCAATCCTGGGTGCTGAGTCATATGGGTGTTATCTTGCTGCAGGGCTCAGTATGTCTATGTCAGAACCATATTACTTTTTTTGGAAATTTTGGAAATGAGCATATCCTATTTAATTTGGGTTTTGCCAATGGGAGCCATTGTCTTGTCCTAAACTGTGCTTCTGGCAACCTGTGATCTCAATTTTTTGGGTTGTATTCTGGTGCAGCTTGTATGAAGTTTTGCAAGCAAATATAGATGGGGTTTCACTTGGTCAACAATGTGCACTTCTGTTGGTGATGATAGGCCAGAAACTTTCCCCTGATAAAAAATCTGATAGCCAATTATACCTCAAAATTGACATGGACTGACACTTCTCAGATCTGTCTTCTTACTACTCTTGACTGTGGGAAGAAAATCATGCTGTGAGTCAGCCTGTGCTAATCCTGAACTCAAGGTTTCAAGGAACTGCTGCTGACCCTGAAAAGCAAGTGAGACACTCTGCTACAGATTCAGTCACACCACTGTGATAAAGGAAGTAGATGGCTACAGTCACCACGCCTTTAGAAGCAAGAGGAGATTTTTCGCAAATGCCTACCTGGGGTACAATCATGTTCTAGTATGCAAGGAAGTTGTATTTCCATGTTATTCATCCTACAGGTAAATCCACAACTGCTTCAGTCTGCATCTTCTCTTGGTGTTAGAAGCAAGACATTGTGCTTTTCTCTGTACATGGCTGTGGCCTTTGAGAAACAGATCCCTAATCTTTTCCAATTTTGTCACATCCCAGTTGTTGCTAGCCAGAATATTTGCCAATTTTGCATAATCAACATCACAGTTTACTGGGTGTTGATTTGTCATTTCAGTTGGTTTTGGACCTCTAAGATGCCTCAGAAAAGATTGCATTATCACAATTTGTTGCTAGGCAAGGGGATTTAACTATTCAGCTGAGAAGCTGGGTAGATTATTGACCTGACTGCATGTCACAGGCAGTTTGAAGTGACATGGACAAAGAAGTCTCATCATAACATGTACATCACTACTGTCCATCCCTTCCTGTACATGAGAAGTCAAAATACCCATAGTTCTTTGTTTACATCATCTTTTGACCCAAACCTCACAAGAATTGTGTAGTGATTGAACAACAGAGTATCTGTAAGAGAGCTGCTGTTCAAAGTAAAACAGGAAAGCTGCTTGAAGTCATCAAAACAGACTGTCTTTTTGCTCATATGTTGCTTGGCTGCTACCTCTGATACTCATAACTCCATTTATATTAGATTTGATCTTCTCATTCTCCCCTACCAAAAAAATGAAACATCTCTTGGTGCATCTTTGACAAATCTTAGGAAATTTGATCTTCATGTACTATTCGGGGGAAAGAAGCTCAATCTCCTCTTCCTCTCTTCTCCATGTACTTCCTCTTCCTCCCTCCACAAGAGCTCTTGATGCTTATATTCTGTTCTCCCATATCCCCCACACCAAACTCTGAAAAAATGCAATTATGCTGCCTGCTTCTTCTCTCTTGCTGCCTCAATAGCCTGTTTGATCCGTTCAGCAGGGCCCAGTTTGATGTGCAGCCGGTGTTTGATCCGCAGTTGATCAATCAAAGCATTGATATCTTTTGTGTTGATGAGTGTGTTTTCATCCATATCTTCCTGCACCATAGCATCAATGATAATGCTTGGGATGTTGTATCCTTCAAAGAGAGCCCTTAGAGAAGGGGCATTCACATTCTCTCTTTCAATATCCTTAAGAGCTCTTTTCCTCTTTCCCCTTTCAAACATTGGAGAAATCTTAGGGACAGTCTCTGACGCCTGGTCACCATCTCCACCAGCAGATGCCTCCAGGTAATATATCCTCTCACCCTCTTGCAGAGAAGATCGAATAGCCAGTGGCTGCACACTATTCTCTAATGCTAATAGAGGCACATCTAGTCCTCCTACTCCTCGCATGAGCCTTGGATTTGAACCTATCAGCTCCTCCATTGTGTCAAAGAATGGCCACTTTGAGATAGTCGAGCCAGACACTCGTTTCTTCTCCCTCTCCACTTTATAGCGTTTCTTCAGATTGTCCACCTTCTCATCCAACAGCCAGCAAAGTTCATTTTCAGAGAAAGTGCAATAGAGTGATGGCCTATGACCCTGCCCTAGAAATACATATATCATGTTTGTCCATCTCATACTTTGGGTTGAGACGGACAAACATCCAGTGACACCGACACTGCTGTCATGCAAAACCTCTGCCGATAAGAGAACGAGACTCCAAGCAACAGTTTTGATAAGTTAAGGAAGCAGATTGCTGACCTTTATCCGACATTGTTCCTGGGTTTTAGGGGGTCCCTCCCCAACACTGCCACTGTCCACAACCTGTACAGGATTAAACAAAATCACACAACACTTTCAAAAGTTGTTCACTAGTTATACAACCAACCTAGTTATCCATACACATCATGTCAAAAAGCACTACATGATGATGAGTGAAGTGATCTGTGAAGACATGCGTCAATGCCACAGCGTGAAAAGATGTGAAAGTTCTGGCTAAGCACTCAACATTACTAGCAATCAAGCAACCATATGACTTCCAAGTACAGCAACCAATGAATACTAAATAACCAGCCCAACCCAGTTTATTTTTCTCTTCAGCTGCATAAAATAGAAAGAATCTTGGGTATTTTGTTTCTGAACTTCTCTTTGAGTGCCTAGTCCTCTGTTAATGAATGAGTGAGTAAAACCTACCAAATCCTACAAGGCCTAGAAATGTCTTGTACAAAACCTCACAATTCTGAGGTTCTTTTCAAAACTTCTGAAATACACTACTTGTTGATGGTAAAGATGAAAAATCAGTCAAAGCATCTGAGAGGCATCACCTATACAAAGAGATGATCCAATTGTCAACTCTGCCAACTTGAATGCTTATGTTGATTCCAACCAACATAAACATAAACAAAAAGAATCACTGGATGTACAAAAAAAACCAAAGATGAGGGAAGCAAATCCCAACCAGCCAACCAATCCATAAATACAGGCATATCAGCCCTTTGGATGGTTATGTTTGTTAAGAGACTGCACTCTTTAGTAGTACAGCATCTGACATTCTTGCTCTATGCAATAAATTCCTTTGTCTCCATGTGCACCACTAGAACTGCATCAAATTCCACATTCTTGCAGTGGGGACAACTCTTTGCAATACTGGGAAGTGTACATCCTCACACGTACTAAACCAATTGAAGATCTCTTCAAAGCTCTGTGCTTGTGCATATGATTTGTTCTCCCTACAGATTAGTACTCTTTATGCAACAGACCAAGACCTTGCCACCAGCACATGGAGTTTGAGGCTTTTTCCACTTCTGTGTCTTTCAAGACAAACCTAAAATGTGGTATGACCTTCTTCCATGTGCACCATTGCTTGCTCTTAAATTGAACCCTCTCTCAATGCATCCCACTCCTATCATATCAGTACATGGTCTCTTGCGTGTTTGATGTCTCTCATCATCAATTCATGATGAGAGCATCACTCAATTTGTCAACAAAATTCGTACTAGCATTTGTTTCATGCTCCCTTTGTTTATGCTCAAATGGAATTTTACTGTGTGTTTCTGCTGTGTCTGTGGCATGTTCAAGGGAAGGAAATTGTGTTTCTGTTTGTGTTCTTCACCCTGAAAGCCAGGGCATCAAACAGGAAAGCTCTCAAGACAAAGTTTTGGAAATTGTGTTTGGGTCCTGTTCTTGTTCACCCTGAAAGCCAGGGAATCCAACAGGAAAGCTTTCAAGACAAACTTTTGGAAATTTTGTTTGGGTTTCTGTTCTTGTTCACTCTGAAAGCCAGGGAATCCAACAGGAAAGCTTTCAAGACAAACTTTTGGAAATTTTGTTTGGGTTTCTGTTCTTCTTCACCTGAAAGCCATGACATCCAAGAAGGAAAGCTCTCAAGACAAACTTTGGGAAATTGTGTTTGGGTTCTATTCTTGTTCACCCTGAAAGCCATGACATCCAACAAGGAAAGCTCTCAAGACAAACTTTGGGAAATTGGGTTTGAGTTTCTGTTCTTCTTCAGCCTGAAGGCCAGGGCATCCAACAGAAAACCTGTCAAGACAAAGCTTTCGCAGTCTTCTTTCAAAACCCTACTACGAGGGGTCTATCTCTCCCGCTCCCCCAAAGAAATTGAAAACGAAAGACTACACATGAAACCGGACTGGCAAGAAAGACAAAGACTTGACAAGTCCACAAATTCTTTCGTCAAGGATCCATACCGTCATTGCGTAAGCGTTTACTCGCGCAGCAATATCGGCCCAAATCTTGCTGGTAAAATTGCCACGATCCAGAGCCCGGTACTTCTCGCCGAAAGCTTGCAACAGCACGCTGGTTGCGCCTTCGCTCCACTCAATCGGCGGTTCCCGGGAAGTTTTCCCTCCTCCTCCTCGCCCAGATTTACCCCCACTACCACCAGCACCAGCCCCGCCGCCGCCACCACTGCCCGGATGCGGACTCTGTGCAGTACCAACGTCCACGTCGCTGGCCGGCCTGTCACGGCCATCCTCCCCAACCTTGTTGTTGACGGCATCAACCATGAGCATGGCACGCCCGAGTTCACCAAGCTTGGGCTCCTCCACATCATCTTCCCCATCTTCCTGCTGCTGCTGCTGATGATGAAGTGGCCGCCCACCTACGCCATACCCAGCATCGCCGTTATGGTGATGAGGTTGCTGCTGCTGCTGCTCCTCGCCACCACCATCAATGCTATTATGATTCTCTCTTTGTTGGTGTTGTTCCTGGTACCCAAGGTGCTGCACAAACTGCAGTTTGTGGGCATTATTACTACTACCATGATGATGATGATGATGATCCACAACACCAGGTCCTCCTAGTCCTTCTCCTCCACCATCTTCTTCTTCTTCTTCTTCCTCCTCCCGCTCATCCTCCTCATCCACAATCACCTTCTCGCCATACAAAATCCGGTTGCCATTGTTGTCCTCCAACAACCGCAACCCTTCCGGACCCATTTCCATCCTACCCACTACCACGTGATGCTCGTCCGAGCTTCCATCCATATTATCGACTGCGTTGTGCATCACCATCCGCATCGATGTGCAAAACCACACCCACCCACCTACCCAAAAATCCAAACCCGGGGGAAAAAAAAAAAAAAAAAGAAAAAAAATCCACCCCCCAGCCGCTTACCTTCCTTCCTTCCTCTTTCTGTTCCCGCTCTGTTCGCCCTCGCTGCCGGCCAGCCCAGTATGTAATCCTTTCTTATCCCTCGCGATCTGTGCCCCTCGCCACACTTTTTCTGTCGATCCCTGTGCCGATTTCTCTCTCGCGAATTTCATTCTCTCCTGTTGTCGTCGCTCTTTTCCTCTCTCGCCCGCCCGCGCGCGCTGTCTCTCCCCCCTCCGCAACGGATTCATCCACATCCCATCTTTTACCTTACCACCTTCTTTACCCTTCTCACTTTCACTTACCTTTTACATTACCACCTTTGTTTTTACCGTTCCTTACCATGTTCTGTCATCTTTTACCTTACAACCTTCTTTTACCACTTTCTGTGACCTTTTACATTGCCACCTTCTTTACATCATCTTTTACCTTACCTCCTTCTTCACATCATCTTTTACTTTACCACCTTCTTTACATCATCTTTTACCTTACCTCCTTCTTTACATCATCTTTTACTTTACCACCTTCGTTACATCATCTTTTACCTTACCTCCTTCTTTACATCATCTTTTACTTTACCACCTTCGTTACATCATCTTTTACCTTACCTCCTTCTTTACATCATCTTTTACTTTACCTCCTTCTTTACCACTTTCTATCATCTTTTACCTTACCACCTGCTTTATCACTTTCCATCATCTTTTACCTTGCCACCTCCTTTACAACACTCCATCGTCTTTTACCTTTCTCTTTTTTTCTCTACCCACAGCCATTTTCCATTTTTACCGACCCTCCTGCTGCTTCTGCTTCTTCTGTCCGCCCTCACATCTACTTTGTCACCTTTTACCTAAGTGGTTTCTTCTTCATCATCTAATTGCCATTTCTTTCCTTTTACCTTCTTCCTTTATCTACTTGCCATCCTTTCAGTATTTTAGTCACTTCGGTCACTCGCCATCTTTTTCATTACCTTTTCTTTTTATCCTCATTTGGTTGTCATCTTTTACATTTTCCTTCCGATTTTACCTTCATCTATCTTACACTTCCAATTTATTACCTTCAATCCATTTGCCATCTTTTTTTACCATAACTTCCTCCCATTTACCTTCCTCCAATTGTCATCTTTTACCTTACTTCTGTTTCTTTAACATCATCCCATCTTTTACATTGCTTTAAACCACACTGCCCACTTCTTTCCTGCCCACCAACAGGTGAAATTTACAGCATACAATTCCAATCCAATGGCCCAAAAACACACCCCCACACTCCCCTTCAAACAAACAAATGGTTCGGATCCAATCTTGTTTTTTCTCCCTCTGCATGTTGAAAAAGCTCATTGCCTTTTTCATTGGTGCTCCCTATCTTTTACTTCCTTTTAAAGAACTCTTTCCGGAACCTTCCTTTTCCATTTGCATGGTGAAAAGCTCATTGCCTTCTTTGTTTGGGCTTGCTTTCTTTTACTTCCTTTTGAGGGAGTTCTTTCTACAACCTCCTCAAGAGTCTTGGTACATTCACAACTGTGTTTGTGGTACCTATCTCCAGTGCTCTACAATTGCCTTTGTCTGCTTCCTGTTTCATGTTTCTGTGCACAAAATCATCAAAGCTTCAACACCTATGATGAGGATGAGAGAGCTGAAAAGCAACTGAAGAAGTTGAAATTCTATGAAATGAGCTCTGATTTTATGATCTAATTTTACTCCTGTCAATCAATTTTGTTATGGATAGATAGATTCCTCCAGGTGATCATGCAATCTATGCTGTGATTATGTTTGAAGGTGACTTCTGTTCCTCACAGATGATGCTGGATCAAATCTTTAGCAAAATGGACTTTGTTCAAGCTTTATATCATATCTGCAGCAGCAAGATGGACATTGATTAAGCTTGAATCTCCAGATATTTAGTACTAAATAGCATGCTCAGAGTAGTGACTGACCCCATCGGTGATTCAGTGATGATAATTTCAAGTGCTTTTTTCTTCCACAGTAGGCAAGGTTGTTGTTGGCAAGTTCTGTGTTGATTTCATTGTTCTTCCCCAACCCAAAAGTTCTGAGAAGCTGTGAGAACTTACTCGCTAGCCACACCAGTCATTAGAGATATTGGTGGGTGCACTCTGTAATTTTGGTGCCTCATATGGTTTTTGTGGTAGACAGGGGAATGCATATCTGCTGTCTGCACCTGGCACAATAGAAAGCAGAGATCAGAACTTCAGAATCTGAACATAATCAAGTTCCAACAGAGCTATGAAACAAATCTTGAATGCATACCCTCATGTGGTTGGCAAGTCAGACCACCCATTCACAGCTGATGCTAGTGGCATTTGCAAAACTTTTTTTACATTGCAAATGGGGTTACCAATGTTGCACAGGCCCTTTATTTACACCTTTTAATTTTCAACTAGTTTGATGCACTAACTTCTTTTTCCTGCAGATTCTTCCAGCAAAAAGTGGCTGAAGTGACTTTGAGAGCTTTTGGTCTTCAGGACCCACACCCTCAAACAATAAACAGGTTCCAAGATATGAGGATTGAGAATCAGTCCTTGCTCTGTTGAATCCTTGCAAGAGATGGCAGAAACGTCAGCAAGACTCAAAAGCCCATATTTAACAAGACTGTATTCAACAATACTAGTCTAATCTCAACAAAACTTAGGCGGTGACATGTGCTGAGCTAATAAATTAAGACTGTAACCTCAGTAGTTGTAATACATGTCAATCAACAGGAAAAAATCAGATTTCAGGTATGTATATTTCGTGGTTAGAATCTGAAACAATGTAGGTTTAGGGTTGAAGAAAAATGTGTCATTTCCTATGAACCGCAACAGTCTTCAATCTACTAATAAGAGAATACATCAAGGTAGAGTTTTCCATGCTCTAATGTTGGACAGCAATGTCCAAATGCAACTACTGCCACTTGTGGGGGAGTAATCCCTGCAAAGATCCTGAACCCTAGGCAACTTGTAACATTCTTTGTTTCACAATGTTTAAGCATGCACAATTTTACAAAAGAAATTCGTTGAGGGGAAACCAAATGAAAAGAGAAGGTTCATGTGCCTTCATGTATGGTTTCAGTGATTTGAGTTTGGATCATGCACAGTCACACACGGAGCCCAGTCGAAGCTTTGAAAGCTGCTGCTAGGCTTCAACGCGTTTCAAGTGCTCACATCTCCGTTCTTACTGTAATCATCAGGCACAAGAGTCTACTGACCCTCTCTCTCTCTCTCTCTCTATCTATCGCAATCTTCTGACAGCATCTGAGAAACGAGCACAACCGCACGAATTGATACAGAAAGGAATCTCAAGACTCAAAGCCCCCCTAACTTCCCCAAGAAAAACGAAGAAACTGTTTCTTGGTATGTACAATGTACCAGAGCTAGTAGTGACATCATATTACAACGCTGATGAGAGAGTAGCTTAAATCGGTGCTGGTGCTGACCTCCAGGTCGCAGAAATCCGTCTTTGCAATGCTGCTGCTGCTGCCATGGAGGACGAAGAAGAATTTGGCTGCTGCACAAGCTGCGGATTTTAGCAAACCCTAATATGCCATGTTAGGGTTTAGGACTCCCAAGGGTGTTGTCAGGATTAGGGTTTGCACTTTGGACTGTGGACCAACAGCACGATGAAGCCCTGAAGTCCTTTACACATCCTCGTCCTCCTGTGTTTGCATCTGTACTAGAAAAGCAATCAGATTTGTCTCTTTGACTGCCAGTGCTACGCACAAATCATCTTTGTTTCAGTGAATCATTAATTGGAAAATGGTGTCTTATATCACTGTGATAAGAAACGTCCTGAAGTCTTTGCGTTCTCCTGTGTTTTGCTTCTATGCTTTCTCGAAAAGCAATCAGATTTGTTCTTTGAATGTGATAGCTAGCTATGCATGAATCACTCTTGTTTCTGTGAAGCATTGAAAATGGTGTACAGTATTATATCACTTTGATCTGTATATGAATCCCCACAAGCCCTTACATCTGCCTCTGTTTGCTTCTACACTGGAAAAAGCCATTAGATTTGTTCTTTGAATGTTATCAGCCTACACATGAAATTTTTTTCCCCTGTGAATTGTAGCAGGTCTCGCCCATGACCTAGTATGTGGTGCATGCTCACAAGGCTAGGAAGTTATGTCACAGAGGACAATCATGTTGGCAATGCAATATAATGCACCGAAACTCATTGCGGCTACAGAAATTTTGTGATCCCCAAAATCATCCATTAGCAGGGCCTTGACCATCAACAACAGCAGACAGGTACTGGATAGCAGCTTCACCATCAAAATGGGAACTGTGATTCATTCATTCATGATCCAAAAAATATCACCAGATCACAGTTTGTGACTGCCAATGTGACTATGATTAAGACTCCACAACATTTCTATGAAACTACATGACTATCGGCACTTGAAGAGTGTCAACTTAGAAAAAGTCAATCTGCAGTATGAAACACTTGACAGACAATGGAAATTTCTTGATGATCTATTGTGATAGTCATACAGTACAGTAGGTATCAGCATCAAGGAAGGACCAAAGAAACAAATGTCTGCCTGTTTCTCATGTATACTGTACATTTTGAAGTGTTACATGTAAGACCAATCTGGCATATTCGAGTAATGTTGACGTCCATTATGCCTTGTGAGCTCCCAGGTACAATACCCTAACCACCTCGTGAAAAGCCCAGCACCTTACTGACCTTATGCTGTTAAGAACCCTAAACCCTTAAACCATTAGGCCTTATGGCTGTGATTCTTATCAGAGATCAATATCTACCAAATAGTCCAAGTATCTGAAGCCAAGTCACATGAGATTTCAGGTCAATGAATCTGGGAAAGCCTCACACGAAAAAAACATGGTTTTCTAATGCTCATTCCAGCAAACTAAACAAAATTTTGGGAAATTCCCCAAATAAATCTGTATTTTGGATGATCAATTTTTTTGTCTGAATCTGTCTGACCTAGCACACTGGTTGGCAGAGTTCTGAAATCCAGATCACAACTACCAAATAAATTGAACAGTGTCTGCCACAAATTAAAGATGTACATAAGTCTCGGTCTCTACTTGAGAGATCAAGGTGAACATTTGTCCTCTCATTAGGCTACTGTTCCCAGTGAGTCACCACAATATCCTCATGCAGCTTCATCGCATAGCAACACTCCCTGAGAGAATGAACCACCCAGATCTTGTTAGTCTACAGCAGTACCATACCACACATTTCCTTGGCCTTTGTCATTGCTAATCCAGTATGTCTTACTCCACTGATGACAATGGAAGACTTAAACATCAAACCCATAGAGAGTATGGTATCACAAGATTAGCACACAGAACTCCTGTAACTCCTTACCCATGCCCCGGCCTGCTGCAGGAGGCAGCCTGTACAGAAGGTTTCATCTATTTGCAATGCCTCATCATTACCCTCCTCCTTGTCCTGCATTTTTCCCCCACATCCACAGCATCTCTCTGATGTCACCTCACTAAGAACAATACTGAGATAGGAAACGCCTCAACCTGGACTCTGCAGATTCTCTCATGTGCATGTTAAGCTGTGCATGAGACTCCTGATTGTGATCTAGTTCACAGACTATTATCAACCTAAACAAAAGCCAACAGGTTAAAGAACCCAGACCAGGGCAACTGATTTCAGCAGACTATAACAGGCAAAATCCCCCTCTGCATCTTGGAATGTACAGGTCTTCAAACGCTAAGAGGGATTCCTACAAGTCAGGGTTTAGGATTTAGGGTTTAGGTCATGCCCCAAGTAAAGCATCCTCTTCATCTCTCTTCCTGCACCCATCTTCCACTAATTTCATTGCATGCCATTTAAGGCAGCAAATCCCTGTATTATGCCCAACATATACCTGGTTCTTCCTAGTAGCAGCTTGCCCCTTAGGAAGCATATGCAGACAGAATGAGAGAACTATATTCGACTTGGGAAAGGTACCCAATTCTCCAGTCTTACTCTTCCCAAACTAGATCAAATTATAAAATCAATTATAACTTGACAAAAGAGAAATACAAGAATGGACGAAAGGTTTTTATAATCTTCCTAAGCAAGCTTCGAAATATCCTCTTTCACATTAGATGCAAATTAACACAAGTTAATAGCAAAAAATAGTATGCTAGGCTATGTGACAAAGATAATTGTCAAAAATAATGAAGAGATGCCATATATGAAAACCCTTGATGAATGTTATCTTGATAATAATGACCGATGCCTTTATGACAAATCTATACAATTTTAAACAAACCAATCCAATATTGTAATATTTTTCAACATATGTATTAAATGTAAGTAGCCATATGATTTTTTGCAAATGTTGTTTGGATCTCCAATGACATAAAATTTATAACAACAATAAAAAATCCTTTTATCAATAAACCATTTATGAGCACAAAATGAATACAAAATAAGTGAAAAGGGCATGCCAATACGTAAGCCAATTTCAAAACAATTAAAAATTTGGATATTGTCACACCACATATTAAAAGGAATAACAATTTGCAAGTTAGTTTTATGTTGGTATTCAACCAAACCTACCATTGATATAGCTACAAATAAATCATGTCAATGAACTTATAACTAAGTTATGAGATCCACTATGGGAACATTTCCTAATTCTAGAATTCATTGAGTTCAAACGATTTATTGGAGCCTTCTTGTTGCAAGCTATTGATCAAATCATGAAACACAGTCACATTCATTGAAGAATATGAAGCAACAGGTTTGTGGAGGGGAAGTGCAGGAAGATTAGCATTGCCTGCCAACACTTGACGAACATACCCCATTGTTGGTCTTGCATTTGGATCTGGATGTGTGCATAGAAGACCAAGGAGTAAGGCCATCCTTATGCGTTCTTTCTCTAGAGTGTTAAACATAAGTTTGGCATCCACAACCTTAAAGAGTTCTTCATTTTCATAACACTTCCATACCCAATCTAGGAGGATCATTTCCTCTTCAGGAACCTTTGTGTCAAAGCAATGTCGCCCAGATACAACTTCTAATGCTAAAATCCCAAAACTAAAAACATCACTATTTGTTGTGGCCTTGCAAGTGGTTGCAAGCTCTGGTGCCATGTAACCAATTGTTCCTGCTAACATTGTGGTTTGTGCATTCTTGGTTGGTGTTATGAGTCTAGCAAGGCCAAAATCACCCAAGCGTGGGTTGAAATCTTGATCAAGCATCACATTGCTAGGTTTGACGTCTCGGTGAACCACACATTGTTCCCACTCTTCATGAAGGTAAGCAAGCGCAGATGCCACTCCAATCAAGACATTGTTGCGTAAATCCCAAGTGAAATCTATTATCTCAGCTTCATGGTCATGAAACAAGATCTTGTCAAGGCTTTTGTTGGGCATGTAATCATAAACAATCATGAGTTGACCTCGTTAACAACACCATCCTTGTAGCTGCACCAAGTTTCGATGTTTGATGCGACTAATTATGGAAACTTCAGCAAAGAATTCACGTCCTCCTTGTTTGGAATTCTGATCAATTTTCTTCACTGCAATCTTAACACCTGTATCACGTAATGTGCCTTTATATACACTTCCAAACCCTCCACGCCCAAGCAAATGTTGTTGATTGAAGCTATCGGTTGCACTTTTGAGTTCCTTGTAACTAAACTTGTGAGGCCCCTTCGATAAACCTTCAAGATCATCAAAACTATACGGAGCTATATTCCTTGAAACATCTACCAAGTGAAGTTGTCTCCAAAGTTTCTTCTTAAAGAAAAGAACCCCAAGCGATGATCCTACACTAATAAGAACAATAGAAATCAATACTGGTAGAACAAGTCTTCTCTTTTTCTGCTTACTTGAAGGAAAAGATGTGCTGGGGGGATTTTGGGAAATAAATTTGATTGAAGGTAGAGGAGGGAGATTGACGAGAGGAATAAGCAATGTGCTAAATGGTTGTAGGGGGGTGCTAACAGTAATTTCATTTGCTGTTCCTAAATCTGTGTGAGAGACATTGAAATATGAACTCACAATGCTGAAATTCTCATTTGGGAAAAGAACAAAAGAAAGGAGAATTTTAGTTCCATTTTGTGTGGCTGAAGGGCATGCGCACCGCAATGGAATAGTAACCTGGCTACCAATCTGGAGATCAGTGGGCACTAAAGTGGGATTTGCAGCTTCTATGGCTTGATAAGTGGTCAAACCTGCATACGTATTATTTGCAAGTAGCCAGAATGTATTGCCACTGACGACTTGCAAAGAGACAGAAATTGCTTGATAGGTTCTACTCACATTTCCTTGGTAGCTATTTTGCACACAATTGCAAGCAAGAGGAATGTAAAGAGGCGTCCCGACAGGCAAAGAACTGGTCGTGAGGTTCAAGCCACTAATCCCTGCGATTATGCTTGTAGGTGTGTTGAAGAGTGCGCTCACAGTTGTAAGGTCTTCTTTGCCGCTCTGCGTTCTGTACAAAGTATAGGAAGTGCAACCCTGGGATTCCGCTGCTGCACAAGTGTAGCCATTGACATTGTTGTAGGCTTGTTGGGCGTTAGATCCATGCAACATTAAAAGCAACAACAAAAACAAAAGCGAGACCTGTGTCCCATGACACCGCTGAAGCCAACAAAGAACAACACACCCGTTCAGACTCCTTCTCAACCCACGACCTGCAACAACTTTGCTTTTCAGAAAATCTCCATCCTCATGTACAAAATTCATTTGAACCATTTCTGCTTGCTGTTGCAACGATCTCACCACTCCCAACTACCTACCTATCTTTCCACATGGTTTTCCAAATACTACTTCCATGAGACCACTATGGTCTTTCTTCACCTCAAGCAAGATCCAACTACTTTCACTCTAACAATTTGTCACATATCAAATTGAACTTCCCAACTCCCAACTCCAGCACCTGCTTCCTTATTTGTGACCCAATCGACAATAACACAACGTCATGACCTGTCTTGGTTCCGTTCAGATAACCCCCATTCTCTCACCAAGTTCCCTAGCAGAAAAATGAATACCTAGCATGTTCATTATACATTGCCTGCCCACTACACGGACTCCCTGCACTGCACGTGAAGAAGACTTTATTCATACCCTAGAAATTATGTACTGTAGCTTGGCAGCCTTCACACAGGTTTGTGAGAATAATTTTGAGATTTTCATTTTGACAGCTTGAAAGTTGAAGTGAACCAGTTGATAAAAAATTCTATCGATTTTGAACAAAAATGGGGATTTTCCCAGTTTGCATTTGCCCTAACAACCATTATAAAACCTGTTAAAGAAGAGGGGAGAACCCCTCCAGCGCTGGCATTGAAACCCTGTAGTAGGTTCCAGTAATGACTAGGAGACAATTCTGCTCATTGTTTTGTCGCCATCAAAGTTAAGTATGCTGTGAAGTTTCTTCAGTTCGATTCCTCACAGAAATCGCCTGTTGAATTCACATGCCTAATGGGTTGGAATGCTTGGTGTTTTACCGACTAACAGAAGAAAATTACATGCAAATCCTGGAGTCATCCTCTCTTTCTTTTTGTTGGGACTTCATTATTTGTGACCCAATCGAACAATAACACAAAGTCATGACCTGTATTGATTGTGTTCATATAACCCCCATTCTCTCACCAAGTTCCCTTCCAGGAAAATGAATACCTCGCATGTTCATTATACACTGTCTGCCTTCTATATCCACTCCCTGCACTGCACGTGAAGATCATGAAGACTTTATGGACGCCCTAGAAATTATGTGCTGCAGCTTGGCAGCTTTCAAACACGTTTGTCGGAAGAATTAATTCATTCTGAGATTTTCATTTCGACAGCTTGAAAGTCAAGGCGAACCGGTTGATAAAAAATTCAACGTTTTTGAACAAAAATGGGGTAAGGATCATTTTTCCTTGTCAATACGTCGGCAAAAGGAGGTTGTTGATAATTTGGGCTCAGCCAATGTAGGAGATCAAGCACCTTTTCAAACAACATGTCAAGAACCAGATGGTGTGTTGGCCAAGGGAAAATGGCAGTGGTTCTTGCAAGGTATGGTTTCAACTACCACCTTGTCATTATGGTTTCAAAGGGAGTTGACAGCAGCCTAGGGCATTGAAAGATGTGCCTCATAAAGTAGCCATACAACCAACATGTCAAGAACCAGATGGTGGGTTGCCCACGGGAAGATGGCAGTGGTTCTTTCAGAGTATGGTTTCAACTACCACCGTGTCATTATGGTTTCAAATTTCAAAGGGAGTTGACACCAGTTTACGCCATTCAAAGATGTTCATTATGTCACTGGCTCACTAGCCTCATAGAATAGCCAAACAACCAACATGTCAAGAACCAGATGGTGGATTGGCCAAGGGTTCTTTGAGGGTGACATGCAAGAGAGTGGTATGTGTAGGGTAAAGCCCTAGGGTGGGGGCATTCTTAAAATAAGGGACCTAGGATGAGGCAATAGTTGAGTCAGGCCCCACATTTTGGGAATGTCACCCACCCCATGGGATATTTTAAAGCATGAGACAAAATTTATCATGAACCAAACCTACACAAGGCTTATGAATGGGAGGGTTCTTATGCCTCCTCCTCAATAGTGAAAGGGTGCTTAAATCTATAAGTAGGCATAATTTCCCTTCCACCCTTGAGGAGTATGCATAATATCCCTCCCAATTTGTAGGAGAGAAATTCATGGATATAAGGTCCCCTTCACATACATTACAAATTTTCTCCAAGTGCTTTAAGGAGCCCATGGAGAAGACTTGCATGCAAAAGCAAGGGGGTGAACTTTCTTGGAAGCTCAAAGCCAGACAAGCTGCAAATGTTGTCTAAAGGCAAAAGCAAGGAAAGCAAGGGGTGAACTTCCTTGGAAGCTCGAAGGCAAACAAGCCACAAACGTCTAAAGGCTTACACCTATAGCTGAATAATCAGTCTACAGTTGGCTCTTCCACGTAGGTCTACAGTCCAAGATTAGACCATAAAGTTACATGGTCCAATTCCAAACATAGACTATAGTTTCAACTTTTTTTATCCATTCACATTTCCAAAAGCTTCCAATTTGTATATATTTACAATTGAGCTTATTATGACATAAGGACATTTTTATTGAACAACATCACAAAAGTGATGATATTATAAAAAAAACCACTTTGTAGCACCTTGCAGCGATTACACTAATTATATTTCAGAATTCTTAAGTTTTGAACTCCCAACTAGTCTCAGCAGCAGCCACTTGAGTATCCTACCACTAAATCAGCAACATAGAATTATAGGTACACACTAGTGCAGTCCAAATTTTGGAATATTTAAATTGGGGCTGTCTCGGTGATCTTTTTGTGGCGATGTCAGTTTGCTGAAAACAAAAAACCCAAGCAGCATGGTCGAGGGTACATTTTGGAAAAGAATTCAAAAAAATTGTCATAGTTTTTGAGGAAGAAAATTATGAAATTATCAAGATTTTATGGAGGATTCGGGCAAATTTCCAGCTTTGTTCTTTTAAAATAGTCATACATACCTAATAGGTTCTAGTGGTTAGCTGACATGTGATTAGGATTACTAGATTTTCTATTTCTCTATTTGTCGAGTAGCCAGATTTGGCTAAATCCTCTTGTGGCTGATCACCACTTTTGAAGCAACATGAGAAAATAGAAAAAAAAAACTGGGCTTTGACTCCTTTTTGAAATAATTAAATATTGCAACAAAAACTACTGATTGTTAGAGATTGGTACAATCTAATGAAGCAGAGAATATTAGCCTTGGGTGAATTAGAGAACCTACATTGCTACCATGGGTTCACCTTGGCCTCAATAGTATAAACCTAATTATCACTACTCAATGGGTGACCAAAGTGTGTGTGTGTTTTAACCCTGTCTATATAGAGAGACAAGGGTTATGTTATAGTATTAACACACTAATATATAGAGAGAGGGTATTGAATAGGTTTGTGTGTAGATGTGCAGAAAAAATGTTATGGCCAATGAAATTGCTGGATTTGGTGGTCTGAATTTCTTAAATAGTTATCTTTAATGAATAAAGCATTAAATGGGTAATAAGGTTTGATAGATTTGTGAGATTTTTAGAAGACTTTTGAAAATCTTAAAAAGGGATCATTGTTTTCAATATTCAGCATTGAAGATTTTTAAAAAAAAGGTAAATGCAACTTCCATCTTCAGTAGGGTCAAAGTGAACTCTAAATCAAACCCTGTGTCTCCTTCTTCATTTAATCTCCCTTCATGTTCCTTGCCTCTTGTTGAGTTGTTGTGCTTGTTTGCCTCTTTTTGGCCTTAATGGCTTTACACATGAACTCATTGACCCCAAACAAATAATATTTTTATTGATAACTTAGATACAATCAGTGTTTTTTTTTTTTCAAATTCGTTGAGTAGGTGCACTGGGTAGGATCCTCAGCATTAATTAACAGTAAATGGCGACTGTCCTGGTGTACTAGTATATCTTTTTTGGAATCTGCCTAGTTTTGGCGACCCACAGGAACACACTGTCTAAATCTGGCGAGTTCTAAGTTTTTTAGTCAAAATCTGGCGAATTTTTAAAAAAATTCTCAAAAATCCCTTTGTTGAATTTGCCAGCCCCCTTTTTCTATTGTCTCCAGGTTACCGAAATTCGCCAAAAAAAAGAAAAGAAGAAACCATTGTATCGAAAAAGCCAAGAAGTGCTCAAATTCCCATTATTACCCCCAAAATTTTTTGGCCCAACTCCAAGTCTAAAAGGAGGCCTAAGTTTCCAGGTCTTCAATTCATCCACTATCCAGCCACAATTAATTTGGTCAAATTATAGCAAACGGGTTGCTTTTTATGGTCACCTCACTATTTCTCAAGTTTCAAGTTTCAACCAACCCACTTTGAAAGAACCCACGCCTGGCAGTTGCACTTGTGCTGCTTTTCAGGGCAGGTAACTGGCATTTATTGGTCAGGTGGATATCTCCAGATCTGGGGTGGGGGTGGGGGCAGTGTTTCTTTTAAGGATTTTGTGGTGTAGCCAAAGTGGCGATCATAATGAAAGTAATTTAGCCAAATTTGGGTGCATATTAAAATATGAAAGTAGGAAAAAACCAGAATCCTTTTATTTTCTTGGCTATATACTGGAACTTATTTAAAATTTTTGAAGATGTGGCACTTTTTTTCTTTGAAATCTGGTAAATTTGGGTCATTTTTTTCATGAAAAATCCTTTGTATAGGTCCAGATTTGGCAAAAAATTGCCAATACAAGAATCACTGGGTGAGCGTGGAGACCCTGGCACCCACCAGAATAGTGGGAAATTCTCTAGAATAGGTAGCGGGCCAATTCTCAAGCAGCATTTCTTCTACTGGCAAATTTTTGCCAATTTTGACCTGAAAAATATGATCTCAATGGATGCAAGAGATTTTTCATGGAAAAATGGCTCAAATTCGTCATATTTCAAAGACTTTTTTCCCCTAATTGTCAGATTTTGATGATAAGCTCCAGTATGTAGCCAAGAAATATAGAAAGATTCTGCTTTTTTTCTGCTTTTGTATCTAGTATATAGCCAAATTTGGCTAAATTACTTTCTCAACGATCGCCACCATCTGCATCACAAAATCCTTCAAAGAACCCCTGGTCTCAAGTTTCAACATTTTCCATGCAAATCACAAATATTTGAGTGAGAGATAGTACAAATAATGGGTGGTTGGGAACTCATGGAAACGTACGGTAAAAGCCAAGTCTTGTCATAACTATTTGAGTGGGAGATAATACAAATAATGGGTGAGTGCGAGATTCTGGAGACGTCCAGTTAAAGGCATGGCATGTATCCTCTCTCTGGACCTTGTGATGAATCAATAAAATGATAGATGAGAGAAAAAGATCAAGAATCAACGTACCATAGTGGGAGACGCTTTGCACCAGGGGTTTTTGTTTTTCAATTTTGTGATGTAGCTGAAGTGGTGTTCAAGTCAAATTTGGTTACACATGAAATATGAAAGTAGAAAAAGGGTGTGTCACACTGAGGCCTTGCCATCTGCATTAAGAATTATCTTAAAGCAAAAAGAAGAAATATGGAAACTCAAATATTTCACTATGCAAAAATATAATTTTCAAAAGATGCTCTAAAAACCAAAATCGTTCAAGATATTATAACTATCTAACTAATCTCAAGTTTCAACACAAGCTAAAATATCGTCTTTAAAAAATCCTCTTATAAAAATAAACCTATTACCTAGGGGCAAAAATACATTATGCTACTATACTCTATAATGAATATAAACACAATATCCTTGCCTTGGTAGGCAAAGCCAAAAAATCAGAATCCTTCTATATTGGTGGTGGTTACACAATGGAACTTATCATAAAAATCTGATGATTTGAAGTTTTTTTTCCTTTGAAGTCTGGCAAATTTTGGTTATTTTCTTCATGAAAAATCCTTTGTATAGGTCAAAATCATAATTTTCAGGTCGAAATTCGGAGAAATTTTGCCAAAAAACCACTGCTCTGTGCAGGGCTGTCTAAGCTCTGTGGAGCTCAGCCAACAAACGTGCCCCCCACAGAGCTAGTGGTGCAGGGCAGAGCAGGTGGTGTGTTTAGCATCTTCCAGGTACAAGCTTGGGCACATGTGGGTCGAATAATTAATTAATTAGGAATATTTCATTTCAAAAAATAATAATTCTCAAGTATTCCAAAAGATTCTTTCGCACAATTTCGGCCCAGAAAAGGAAAAAAAAATCTCAAAAAAAAGTATTGTTTAGTTGGGAATAATGTGAGTATGCAGCACATGTTTTCAGTCTTCCCAGGGTTTTTTTGGTTCATATTTGTGATGTAGTTGAACTGGCAATCATCCGTAGTAACGTTTAGCCAAATTTGGCTATAAGCAGGACATCAAACTAATTTTTTTTACATTCTTTCACCAATCGGCTTAGCAATTCTGAAAATTTAAAAAGCCAACACGCCAAATTTAGCCCGAAAAAAGAAAAGGTTGCGTCTTTTTCAAGGTAAGCTTTCCAGAGCTTCTCCATTCCAACACACAAACTGAAGAAAAAGAAAAAAAAGAAGACAACGACGGGGAAACGTGGAAGAAGACTGAGAAATGGTTGTTGCAAAGACGACGAACTCTGAAATGATAGGAAAAAGTGACCCTAGAAAAGTATTTGTCACATCCAAGTTTTAGTTAGGTTTTTTCCGACCCCACGCATAACACTAAAATTGGGACTGCAAATATGTGAGAGACTACTCATAACACCCCACCTTGGACAAGAAGTGGATGAATGGAGACCAGGCAAGCAGAGCTCCGACTCACAACTAGAGTACTACTGATCCAGAGAAGGAAAAACCCATCTACCCATTGTAGACCTGGGGATCGATCGAGCTTGCTTGTTGTGTTTACAGGCCAGGCGCTGTATCTAGTCCCACCACATACACATGTATCTATTATCAAGTCACAGCATCTCCAGCTGCTGCAGCTTCCTCCTGACTTCTTGTTGTAGTGTACAAGACCACATAGTGACAACAACAACAACAAGAGCCAAAAAGAGCCAGTTCTTCTCGTTCAGATTCATAGAGTTTAGATCTAGAGTGAGGAAATCACGAAGTGCCAAGCTTAATCCAGCAGTAAAATCGATGATGAAATCCGAACATGAACCAGGAATTAGAAGGGAGAGAATTTTGGAGACGGAAGTTGCAATCGTAGGTGGAGGGTTAGGCGGATTGGCATGTGCAGTAGGATTACAGGAGCGGGGAATCAAGACCCATGTGTTCGAGAAGGCTACCAGTCGTCGACACCACTCAGGAACCGCAATCAGCATCGCCCAAAATGGCAAGAACTCCCTAACCTAATGTTTTACATACCCTGTTCTTTTGTATACAAATTATTCCATCTTTTCAAGTTCTTTTTCATGTCTAAGTCTTGTATCTCCGTCTTTCAGAGCCATTAGGTATGCGATGATCATGATGAGCATCTTGTTTGGTTTCTCTTCCTCTTCTTCACAGTTGGTTAGCCATTGAGTTTTCTTCCTCTGTTTTTCGTTGCATCTCCAACGGTGCTCCGAATGTGACCCTGCAAAAATATTTCTTACATCCATGTTTAGTTATTTACTTTTTTCTAACCCCACCCATAAAACTAAATAAGTGGGATACTACTAATAGCAATCCACCTGGACGAATCAAAGTATCTAGCCAATCAACAGCAGGTGTTAGGCTTTGCTGCGCCTTGTACCAACCTCAGCAAACTGTGCAAATATGCTGGGCAAAACCATTTTGCAAAACAAGCCACATAGAAAGTGTCCTGCATCTTTGCCAAGAAAATTTAGATCAAGTGTGCAGAGCTTGCTTGTGTGTGGCTTGTGCAACCACATACTCAGCCTGAGCTATATAAATTGCCCCCCTATTGAGACTTGGGGATTCTTTCTTCATCTTTTGGTTGCCCTGCAGGGATAACAGCATTGGAAGGCATCCAACTGGGATTGAGTTTGAAAATGAGGAAAGCAGGGAGTGACATCACAGATCTTGAATTTACAAAAGAATACCCAGGTAAACAGGAGGAAGTGGTGGAGTGGATAAGAAAACCTGGGGAGATTTTTATGATCCCTTGGAAAATGGCTCAATATGTTCTCGGAGAGCAACTTGACCCGCAATTGATACATTGGGGACACACATTTCACAACTATAGACATATTGAGGTCATTTCGATTTATTTGCTCTAAGCCTATTGATATCACTATGTAGACTTCTAAGCTTATTTTATAACAGTCACATCGAGTGTTGTATCCCATTTGTCATTGTCTCATGAAAATTGATGAGCTTTTGCAAGGTTACATTTCCATAAGATGTGCAGGAGAAAAACTCATTGTATTTGCAGATTGAGATTTTTTTGCCTTCATGTGCATACGTTATGATCAGATCTTTACAGTTCAAAAGAAAAGTGATGAAAAAGAAATTGAGACATCCTAAATGGAATGAACTTAATGCATCGTTATCTCTTGAAATAAGTAATAGTTAGTAGAGCTTGATGGGTGGGGGGTTGGGGAAGAGAGAAATTGGCACTATAATGTGAATGATTTGAATGGTTTTGACAATGTGTATATGTAGGGTACTAATGGTGTGGAGGCATATTTCACTGTTGATGGAGATGAGGATCAAGCGGTGGTGGTACGAGCTAAATTGCTGGTCGGTGCAGATGGGATGCATTCTGTAATTCGCAAGCAAATGATCGGTGATGATGCTCGTTACTTGTCTTTGGTGGATTGGAATTCCATCATTCTTAACCCTGATTTAAGGTGAATTCCAGCCTCATGTGATCCTTTTTCCATGTATGATCTACCTGTTGTAACAATACACAAGGCTGGTTAACTAGGGCAGTTTGTGTCTCTGCAATTAGTGGACAGTAATGGTATGGACAATACTCATGAGTGTGGGAAAAAGGGACGAATGTGTCCATAGAGAGAGCTTTGCCCAACTTTGCATAGGTTGATATATGCATACATATTGGTTATGAGTTGTTGATCACATTCTTCTTAATGACTGAAATATTGGTTGTCTATTATAACAAAGAAAGGTCTGTCTGTCCCATTGAAGTTACTTGGGTTGAGCTTGTTTTTGCAAAAAAAGATTAAGAAGTCCATCTTTATGTTTCCAGACAAAGATTTCCAATATTGTTCTAGTACGTAATTCCAATTTGACTTCAACTATGTATAGACCTATTGACCATGGATCCCAAGGGGGTGGTTCTCTAGGATTATGTAAGCCAAGGAATAAGCGGAAGGTATTTGCCCGAGAGTATTCCCACAACGAAGCATGTGCACCTTCAATTCAATTGATGCAAAGACATCTTAGGATGTGGAATCGTATTAAACCTGAATACAGAGTGTTGTGATCTTTTTTATGTGCAGGGTGCTCAAGTTGCACAAAAAGGATCAAATCAGATCTGTTAAATTTGGTCCCAATATAGTTGGATTCCTTTCAGATGCTGGTAAGTGGCAAGTTTATAAGCTTTTTTTGTAGGATAAGATCTTGAATTTTTTTAGTCCTAGTGAAGATAATAAGTAGCGTTGTGAGGATATCGCACCCTTGAATATATATATAGAAGGTGAACAATGTGTGCACACATTGATTAAGGTGTAAAATATGCAAAATATCTCAGCACAGTTTTCAAATTCGGCTAAGATTTTCTGCAAGTTTTAGGGCTTCAGAATTTCTACTTTATGCAAGTTTACTTAATATAGGCTCTAGGAAAATTATGTGATGTCTATGGTCATAAAATGTTGATAAGTAAATGATTTGTTGTGCACATTTTGGATGAGGTAGGTTCGGATTACACTCTATGGCAAGTACGGCTACCAGATGAGAATGGTGTTCTCTCAGAGGCGTTCAAGTCTGATTTTCATGAATATGGAGAAAATGCAAAGAAGATGCGAGTGCTCAAGGGACTAGCAAAGCTAAAAAGCACATTCAAAGAAACAGACAAAATGAGTTTTTTCAAGAGCTTGGAAGAGGCTATCAATATAACAGAAGCGGGGCTTGTACGAGAAGGGAAGTGCTTTGATCGCCTGCCACTCACCAGCTGGAGTGATCCAAATTCAGCTCCTGTTGTTCTAATTGGAGATGGTTTGTGCTCTACACTCTTTGTTTATCATGTGATGTCAAAAAAATTTGTTTCCATTTTAGTTGCATTCCATGCTTCAATAATGCTTGTCTGTTTGTTTACTAAATTGTGTGTCTAAACTTGATCAATCCTTGAATTTCCTATTCTCTGTCCACCAATGTGGAAACATGTGTATTAACTTGCAATTTAGCTTTACCAGAAGTGCCAAAATTTTAGTTTCGTTGCATACCCAAGATTTCTTTTCATTGGTCTTCACACATGGTTAATGGGAGGAATTAATGTTCACAAATAGATTGTGTGCGTTTTGGCTTTCACATCATTCGTCAATGTATCTCAGCTGCACATGGAATGCATTCAACACCGGGACAAGGTGCAAGGACAGCATTTGAAGATGCTCATCAACTTAACCTTCTTTTGGATGAAGTCTTCAATGGCCCAAACCAAGACATTACCATGGAAAAAGCTCTCAAAAGGTGCCTTGGGAATCCACCGGACTACCTTTTAAGAATGATTTTGTTAATGCACAAGTACTATAATAGACTAGGTCTTGAAATGCAAGAACTTTATTACAAGAGTTGGAGCTTGGCATGTTTGAAAGTTTATATCTTACTCTCATGGATGTTAAACAAAAGAGAAACTTACATTGGGATTGAATGATAGTTTATTTATGTTTGCAGGTTTAATCAAATTCGTGTCCCACGACTAACAAAAATGCAATCATATGCTGCGGAAACTACCTATTTTGACAAATTCACACCTGAGTGGGTGCTAAACCTTCCTCAAGGTGAAAGAGAAAAACGTTCCTATGAATTTGCAGCGTGGATTTCAGCGTACCCTGACAAAATGCATGGTGATCCTGACTCAACATATTGGAAGCCTTGAAAGATCATTTTTTTTTGGTGCATTTTTTAATGTACAAAAGTGACAAAGTCCATGACAAAATGTACATCCATGAATTTGTCACATTTTGAGTGCCAATTTTCCCTAATAGTTACTTGTTGCCCACCAGTACTGATGGGCATTTAGTATGGTGGACTAGCAAAAAGCAAGAAGCTCCTAGGTTTGCACCAAATTTGTATTTTGTCCTCCCCTTCAACATTTCAAACATGTAATTTCAATGAAATTACATTTCCAAAAGTAATTTGATTACTGGCAAACCTGAAAAGGTACTACAGATATATACACACACACACATGCACACTTGCACACTTGCACATTACTTATGCAATATATGTGGATTGATAAATAGAGGCCATATTTCATTTTATTCTGTATCCTTTGTTTCCCCACTTTGGGTTGGGCATCATATCATTGAATTTATTTATTGACCTAATGTTTGCCAAGCATCATATTAATGAACAAATGAATCTCCCATCGTCCATGCTATTTGGGTCTAAAATTCCATAGAGTTTGTTGTTCTGTTCTCTTGAATAATGTAGCTTACCATTCTAGCAATAATGGGTTGTGATGATGTAGTAAACTCAAAATTCTGAACATAACCACAATATAACCATAGCACATTGTAATATGGCTTATTTTCCACCACAAGACACCCAACAATCAGGCAAAGAAACCTAAAGGAAACCCCAATGACTCCTTGGCAAGACTCTCACCATATCCCTGTTGTACTCTAGAATGGGCCTGGTATGCAGCAAGCCTGGAAGGATGAGCCATTGTTCCATTCGGTGATAACAGGTTCTACCATGGCCTGTTCCAGAGTGTAACTGGTTTTCTGTACAAGTCAAACTAACTGCACTAAATGTGAACTAACATGTGTCCACTGTCCCGCAACGGAATATGGCTGGAAACTTGTTGGAATAGGACACCACAACCCGTAATATCCTATGGAATGCGTTAAGCCTGGTTGGTGGGTTGCCTTTTCATCAGGTGGTAATGGGTTCCATTGGGCTTGTTCCGTAGCCAGTAATTTCAGATACTCGATCCAAATCACAAGTGGAACAGGCAGAACCACATGTGGAATCGGCAGATGAACACGTATCCAACCTAAGAAAAAAAAAGAGCTGAACAAGACACCAGAACCAGTTACACTCATAATACCTAAGAAGCCAAAAAAAGGAAGTCCTTTTTGGGAATTTTAAATTGATGCCAGAAGCTGCAAATTTTATTTTATTTTCAAAAATATGATATGCATTGGAGTATATTTGGAGATAATATGAAGGACTGATCACTAGAGGATTCTTGGTCTTGATTGATGGTAATATAGAGAAAGCAAGCCCTTTGTTTCTTTGGGGTTTCTTTAGTTTGAAGATAATTTTGTGTGAGTTTCATTTTTTTTCAGTGGTGCAAGTTTACATGGTTAATGATGGTGAGATGTGGAGTTTGGGACTCTACATATGTTATTGCCAAGTAAATTGTTTGAATATTAACCTTTGTAGCTTCTTTCATGATTTTGGAAGTAGCTTGCAATTATGATGTGTTGTATGAAGTGTTTTCTCATTTGCTCTGTGGAAAAGCTTCTTTTTGGCATACAAAAGCAAAAGTGACAAAATCTATTGCCAACCACTTTTTTCTTCACACAAGAGTCATGTGACACAACTTTATAACTTGTTTGTCAAATTTGACCTCACTCCCTTTGCATGCACCAGGAAAAGCTTCTTCATTTGAGATGCAAAAAACAAAAGTATGACATCAATTGATATAGATTTTTTCGTCCCAAATAGTCATATGATATACAACTTTTAAACCAAACTTTATCACATCGGTTGACACATTGACACACACTTGTTTCTTCCCAAAAAGATATATGACGCAAACTCTAAAGTCCTTCACCACATGAAACTTTTCAAAGAATTTTTTTGATTTGCACCTTTCCCATACGCTTTACTTGCGCAATCCACTCCATGTGAGGAATTAGTTGTCTTTGTTAGTTCCTTTTTTTGGGGGAGGGGGGGGGGGGGGGGGGGTGGGGGGTGTGGCCGCGTGTTTTAAAGGTTCAATTATCTCATTAAAATAATAGACAATTCAAAGTTTGATTAAGTGTGTGCCTCATCATGTGTTCTTCCAGGGTGAAGCTTTGAACACTCCCACAATGGTTTTATTAATTTAGCTCATTATTATTTAGTTAAGTATTGGAATCATTCACCTGGGGTGAGGAAAGGAGACCTTCAATCATGGATGGTTCGATAATTGATGGAATCATATTCATATTCAACCACTTTGACAATTTCAAATAATCGATCATTATGCAAACATAATTGAACCTTGATGGAATCATATTCATATTCAACCACTTGACAATTTCAAATAATTGATCATTTTGCAAACATAATTGAACCTTGAACTCCCCCACCCCGCCCCCAAGTTTTAGGCTGCCTATGGGCCAAAACATTTCACTCTACCTTGTGACCAATTACAATCATCAATTAATGGTTAAAGAACTGGAAATCAACTGGCATTTTATGGCCAGGTACTTGATGTTAAAAAAATGAGAACTGTCCAGTTATATACCAGAATTGGGTCTTTGCTATTTTGAGAGTTGTGGTTATGAATCTTAAGAACTGCCCTGTTAACCAATGAGATTAGTCTATGCGGCCTTGTCAAAGGCTAAACCTAGTGTTGGGCAGGTATTACTCAAGGGGATGGTTTAAAAACTGGTTCTCAAATCAATTCTCACATTGAAAAATGAAGGTTCTCACTTTAAGTGATAACCATCTCATTTAGAACCAACATGATATTGCATGGGCCTCAACTTGATACCTGAGGAGGTTACAAAGGGAACTGAGCCCCCTTGGGTTGAGTTCTGAAGCTAGTAGACAAGTCATAAAATGTCTACAATATAAAGAGTTTAGAAAATAAGTTGCTAAGTAAGTGAGGCTTGAATTCAAGATATTTTGGTTTCAAAGAATGTCTTTATCCCTAGGCAACCTCCTCTCATTTGAAAAATTAGGAGAACCATTTTAATTCAAGTTTATGCTTACCAATGGCTTTAGGCTAGCTTTAGAGCCATCAAGATAACAAACTTTAAATAAAAACAATCACCATTATTAGACATGGCAAGTTATGACTTGTGGTTAATACATTGGTCTCTCTCTCTGGAGGTCTTTGAGTTCAACTTTCAATAAGTTTGAAAATTGGCTTTCAAGGAAAGCTCTGAAGGAAAACTTGACAGTTCCTCTTTTGGAGAACCAGACTGGCTATGAAAATTTGTTGAAGAATTGGACTCGTTCTTCAAAACTCTTACATGAACTGGAAGCGATGGTTGTCTTTCAAAAGTGAGAACTGCCCAGCATTGGCTAAAACCTCTCCACTAAACCTAACAAGCCAACATGTGTCTGACATCTAGCCATCAGAATAACTATATGGGATCTTAAACAACTTTGGAACTCACACAAACCCTCTTCATATCCCATTGACTCCCATGACTATTTTCAATGAATGGGGCATTGCAATTGGGTTTGCTCTTGGTGCAAAAGACCTGCAAAATTCAATCAATCATCTACTGTGCCATGATCCACCTGGACACAAAATACAAGACTTGCCAAGCATAAAGATGATCTCACAACAAAATTCTGCTATAAAATTGATTGGAAGTAAACTAATGGATATGAGAAGAGGCCAAGAAGAAATGAGGAGATCTTTCTGAATGATCATCCTGGTAGTGGAGAACGCATACCTGCAGGTTTCATTGTCAAATGCATGTAACTCAACCAAAAGACATAAGTCTGCAGCTCTTTGAAAAAATACCACAATCATAGGAATAACAAAATCCTGATCGTTAATCTGTGTCAAATGTCAAGAGTAGCCTGCATAAGTCAGATCCTGGCCATTCCAGTCAATGCCACCATGTGAGCTCTGCTAAACCCATCATGGAAGAAGGCCTATGAAGCACAGTCCTTGAGAATCAGAGACTCTAGAAAATATGGAAACCATTTAGACACTGCAATCTTGTGCCATAGCAAGTGCAGCAAATGACCCGACTCTAAAGTCTCCAAGGTCATAATAACTACACAAACAAGAGTGTGTCAAAATGAATATTGTGAATAATTGCTGCAAACACTACAGTAATATGTTTTTTCCCATGACATGCACCTACTACAAGAAGATTGGCAGGTCATGTCAGTCGTGCAAAACCAACCAATATTCAGTCACTTTTATCATGAAATTAATTTGGTAATGTGCACAAATCCTAGGATAACAAGAGGACGTTACATCCATGACATGCACTTGATTGTTACAAGTGTGAAGTAACATGTCAAGATGCTAATGTCAAAACAGCTCCAAATGGTAAAAATCTCATTGACTCAGTGTATGTATGTTGGAGTTTAACATTAATTCATAATAAGTTTTTAGTATTCAAAATTTGCCTTAGACCAAAATAAGGAATGGGTAGATCTAGATGTTTTGACTATTATCATTTTTTTTGCCCCCCCACATATCTGGTAGGTATCTGCCAGCTACCTCACTAAAAAGGGAGGCTGGGAGAGTGTTTTGAAAAACAAAACACCAACCTTTCTCGAACAAAAAAACTATGGTGAGGAATGTGCCCTTCAACCACACTAAAAGAAATTCTATGAGGTAGTTATGGGTAGGAGAATAATTATTAAAGGCATATAAATCTTTATTAAGAAACACATTGTAGGTTAGGGAAATGTACAAAGGAGTAAAATAAAGGAAAATGGAGAAGTGATAGGACGTTGATTTGGCTCAAAGTTGCTATGAGAATCTATGTATGTCCATAATCGACCGCTTGTGAAAGGTCAGCCATATTTACATGTCAAAAACTAACAGTTTGCAAAAGGTCAACCATGGTGATGGGAGGTGTGTTTTGAAGGGTGGAAGTTGGGAAGTAGCTAAGCCATGGCTATCACCTGACTTAAGATGGAAGACATTTGCATCTTATGTAATGCAATCGAAATTTTTTGACAAAGAAAAGTGACCAAGGTAGAAAGATGAAAGCATTTTGACCCCTTTAAGCTCCAAATGGCATTAGCACATTCATGTAAAAACACATCAACATGTTTGTGTAAGCAACCAAATACCTCAATTGCTAAGGGGAGGAATTGATCAGTGGGGTGTTGGTTGTAATAGTTCCTTTCCTTGGCTTGAGTTACATCCAATGCAAGAAATCCTTGAGTTGCACAAGATTAGGGAAGTAAATTTGCTTGTGTTGGATTGACAATGACAATGTCAGTTAAAGTGCGAATGCCATCTTTGGTAAACACAATGTTGATTCGTCAACGAAAGGAATTGAATGGGGTTGAAGGAAGCACATATAATTCTTGTTGTCCCACGTGGAAATTAACATTTCATGCAATGACAACAAAGGTGTCACAAATTGCATCATGGGTTCTAATACGTTCATTGCCATGAGCACAACGTAAGGGGTGGATACCCATAGGGTCGATGGGATGTGTGCACACACATTGATAGATGCTTGCAATTGAAGGATGGGGTAATCCAAGTGGCATATGAAGTGTTATGCAAAAAATTGGGGAAGATAATCAAAAGGCTGGGAAGACTGGTTGAGTTGTAAACCAAACGCCCACCCTTAAGCCAAAACATGATAAAATTTTGGCACAATGGGCCTTAGAGGTCCATCAAAGAACAGTTAAAAAGGGTATGATGGTGTAGATGTTTTGAGATGGAATCTTGAAGTTTAACATTTGTTGCGCGATGAATTGTTCAAATGGAAGAAGACACACACGAGCTAGGGTTGGTAGAAAATCACATGCCACCTTGAGGTGTTGTTAAAAAGGAAATGTGTTGTTGTTGACTCATGCTAAGGCTTCAAAAAGGAAAGGATGTTGATAAACCATAAACCTAGTAGCTATGATTAAAATGAAAAGGGCCCAACTCCTTAAATAGGTTATTGGGACGATGGTGGATGGTGTTATGAACCCAACGCCACCAAAAGTTATTGGGAGGGATGTTTGTTTACAAACTAAAGGTCCTTTTGGGTTATCAAAAGATTTTGGACCCAAAAGGCGTCCAAACACTTTATGGATGAAGGAATCAAAGGAAATAAGGGACTTTATGAAGATGGAAAATGGAAGTGTGCATCGTAAAAGATACAATGGGCGTTGCACGAAACAATGAGTTAAAATTCCAAAAACCACCTAAACACCACCCATTCTAAGGAGAAGGTCCACATGTCAAGCATCCTTTTGTAGGATTTCTTTGATGAAAGATGATGTGAAAGTTACAATGCCCAATAGAACTTCCCAAATTCTAATTCCTTCGAATGGGGTGGTAAATTGGGATGAGGTGTTGAAGTTTGGTGGCAAGCCAAAAGGTGATCATGCAACACATTTCTGAGGTTGGATGGAAAGACCTATTACACAAAGTTCATCTAGAAGTGTTCACAAGTAAATGATACAATTGAAGGGGAACCTATGATGTGAGTGTCGCTTACAATGGATGGACATAAATAAGAGGGGAAGTAAGTAGTTATAAAACGTAAAGCCCTAAAATGGGTTAAAGAGAATAATGCCCCCTTTCAAAATATCACCTTGACGAATCCCCATGGCAGATGGGATGATTATGATATCACCTTCATGATTACAATGACTATAAAACAAAGGAGACTCAAATGAATAGAATGCATGAACAAAGGGATTGAATTGTATGATGTCCCCATTTGATGCACAAAGTTTTTGAAATATGACCCATTTTGACATTAAATTGAACACATTTGCTACCTTCAGTTGAAGAACACATGATTAAAATGAAGGTCTAGGGTGCAATTAATGTCATGGATTATTGTTTCACAACCATCTTTAGTTGTAACTCCAAATTGGTGTGGAGAAAAGTGTGTTGCAAAAGTTTCATAGAATTGAAGACATAAAGCACGGCTTGTGAGTTAATATAATGTTTCCTCCACTGTAATGGGATGAACTCCACTTAAAGGCTTGGTCATGGCTAAGAAGCATGCCACTCTAAGGACATGTACAATTTGGGTGGGATTGGCCTTGTGCAATATGAAAACAAAATTGGAACAACTAAGGGAATGCATTCACTAAATCTTCAAGGTGAATACAATTTCAAAGGTGTTCAAAAACCATCCCAAAATGACCACTTGCTGATAATTGTGGCATGCGTTAGAATGCCAACTTGAAGGAATCAAAAGAAGGTTCAAGGTCCTAGTCTGGTTCGTAGTTTTTGAAAAAAATCAAAGAAGTAACCATTTGATTTGGGGTGTAATGTGGTGAGATCTGAGGTGGTGTCAAAAACATGGGTATGGGAGAAAATAGTGCCAAAACACAAGCTACCCGTGAGTATTCCCTTGCACAACTGAAGGCTAAATTATGGAACAAACATTTGTGAATTAGAAGATCATGTTGGGGAAAAGGGATGGAGCTTGAATTGGTTAACAAAGCTTGGGTCTACAAAAAAAAATCCTCTTGCAAGTTTTGCAAGTTTTGCAAGTTACCTTTTAGAAAACATTTGAGTTAAATTCGCATTTCCTTATGGCATGTTGCCCTGCCACAAGGAGGCAAAATGAGACACCATTGGGGTAGTAGGAGGAACAAGTGCCAAGCTGCCACATTGCACGAGTCCTACGTTAATTTATCCAATGGAAAATGAATTGTCATTTGTACATCATGTCGTACAACAATGGGGATGCAATTATACAGATGAAGACAACAAAGGCCTAAGTGAAAGGATTTGACAACATCTAATGTTGAAACCCAAGTCTAAGTTGATGTAGATGGAGTGGGAGTAGGGGAAGGTATTAGGCTAGGATGATCATAAAGGTTTGGATTAGATGAATTAGATGTTTGATAAGAACGTTGATGATGAACAAACCCTTGATTAATAAATTGGCGCCCATAGGTGGGACTTGATACTTTAGGTGGAGGTTAACGACATGTTGAAGAAATGGGGGTAGGTTGGGGCTTTTGATCAAGGCCAATTGTAAAAACCAAGAGAGTGGGAGGGGGAAAATGTCTTAGTTGTGCATGATTGAAGGGGTTTGGGAAAGTGTAAGGTTTGGACCCTTTATTCACATGAAGGGTTGGGGGTTGGTAGGGGGCATTAGTAGGTGGTGTATGATATGTTAGAATCAGAGGGGTAACTAGTGGGTGGTTTGTGGTTTGCATGGGGGATGAAGTGGAGGATAGGTCGGTGGTGTTGTATGATGAAGTGAATGGGCACTGGAACTACAAGGTTCGATGAGACGAGATGAGTTGAGGACATGGGACTTTTGGTGCCCATGTGGTAATAAGTCAACTATGAACAATGGCCCACTTTCTAAAAATTGCCTACTATCACAAAACAATTTTAAATCTAGCAAAATTAATCACACAATATTAAACCAAAAAAAGAAGAAAAAGGTAAGAAAGTATTCAAGAAGTCCTTTACTAAAACATTATACCAAGGGAAAACCCTAAATTCATTATGGGCCTATGTGTCACGATCACTAAGCTATTGGATTCAACAAAACCTAGACATTTTAATATCCAAATATTAGATTGGGATTTATTTGCACAATTGCAGATAGGTCCCAAGTTTTAAAGATTGCCTATATTGACACAATAATTTTAAACCTATAGAGTCAACCACATAATAGTGGATAGATCAAATGGCAAAAGATAATGAATTGTTACCAGTAAGCAAGTCCTATTTCAAAAAATAGCTAAACTTCAATTTTGACATAACCTTTGACATCATCATCCTTACTCTATTAGGTTTGACATAGCCTATACACTTTTTAAAAAACTATTGTGCAAAAATTAGGGGCCCATAAACTTTTAGTCTTCTATTCTTTGAATTATCTAACTAATGTAACACCTAACTTCAATATTAGTAAAACATCCCATATTTAATCTTTTGCTTTTAAAAAAACATCTTGGAAAACATATTATTAGTGAATGACTAACCATTAAGTATTGACACAATCACATTTACAAGGCATTTACATTTACTTATATAATTTTGTTCTTCTTTTGCTATTTCTCTAGGATTGTGACAAGAATGAAAAAAACCAAGATTGTGGCAAATTTTTTTTCTGTGTAGTAGAAATTCTCCATTGTGTTTAGTTTGAATATGATGATTAAATTTTGAGATAATTTTTTTTCTAGGCTTGACAAAAGTATAAAAAAAAGACCATCACAAAACAAAACCCATACAAAAGAAAAGTAAAAAAAAACCACAAAACCTATCTTCCCTTAGCTTCTTTACCTTTGTTGTCTTGTTGTCTCTTTATGTTGGTGTTGATGTTGTCACTATTTGCCTCCTTTGCTCCAAAAAGTGGTTGTTCTCATATGTCCCATTGTGTTAAGAAAATCTAGAAAGTTTAAAAGACCTAAACCCTCACTGCCACTAGTTTTTTTTCTCCTTTCTAGTTCTTCTTTCTAGGGTGGATGTGGGTTTCAACATGATTGAGTTTGTTGGGTGCTTTGTCAACAAACCCAGATGAGTTAAGTAGAAACTCTACATGAAAAACCTTAACTCCTTGTAGGACAATTCAAGTTGACACATACTATTTGGTTTTTAAATGTGTTTCATCATCCCAAACCTCTGAAAATCACGAGCATACAAAGTAATCCTATTAAAGAAGGTTACAAAACTCATATTTATCATGGTTCAGTAGCCACATGGCGAAGAAGATGCTCTTATTTGGGTAGAGCATCCTCTACTTTCTTTAAACTAAGTTTTGTACAAGAAGGTGCTCAACAAGGTATTTAGGAGATGAAATACAATAAAAAATAAACGAGAAAAAAAGAACAAACATCAAAAGATTGAAAGAAAAAACACTAAGATGCTTTGAATTCTTTTTCCTTTACACACTTAACTATGTGTTTGGCTTGCTTGTTGGTTGTTGATTAGTCAATATGATTAATTGATCTTTGCGACACCACTTTTCCCTCTTCTATGTCTTCATGTCTTTCCTTGACGAGAATGGTCCATTTTAAATCTTTTAAATTTTTTGGGTGTTTGCCACTTGACTTATGGGCCTAAACAATTCAAATCTTGAAGGCTTTGTAAAGTTAGGGTTTAGGGTTTAAATAGACTCTTATCTTCTACTAAATATTCCAATGGCATTACTTCCATACCAATATTAATAATTTTGGAGTTTGATGATTTGATTATTCAACAACTTCCTTCCCATCAACATGGTGATTTAATTTTGCTTGGAAAGAAATATTTGGAGCGGAATATTGAACAATTGTTGGGAAACTAAATTCACATTAATGTAAGAATTCTCCTTTGTTAACAAGATTTTTTTGGGGAATCAAATTATGACTAATGAAAGTGATTGTAGTGTCATCAACTCATCACCATATTAGACCATGGCACAATCCATGATATAAGTAAAAGCCTAAGTTTTTGATAGTTCAAGAAGGACATCAAGATTGATTCCATGAGTTCACTATTTTAAAAAAGTTTCTTTCTTTGGGAATATTTGGTGGCAATATAACAATAGGGTATGAATGGTTCGGTAGTAGGTGCAAGTGCTTTTTGTTTCAACAAATTTTGTCAGTTTTTTGACCAACAGATTGGATTTTTTCTGGAAAATTTTGTTTTTCTATTCTGAATTTGACTATTTTTGCTAATTTTTTTGGGGAAAATTGCCCAAATCACAGATTTAAATTGAAAAAAAGCTTGATGAGTGCTTGTTCACTTTAACACAAAATATTCTTTTGTTGCAAAAAATTTGCCATTTTTCAAAAAATATTAAAAAAGAATTTTCTTTCAAAAATTCCTTGTATATTGAAATAAAAATCACAAAAACTTGCTACAATTTCCTTCAATATGAAAGCGTAATTAAGATTTTTTACTTTTTTATTTTGAATATTTCCAAATTTGGCTAAATATACTTATGGATGATTGCCACTTGAGCAACATCACAACTTTGAAAAAAAGACAGTACTTTTGATAATTAGTTAAAAAACACATGGATTCACACAACACTGGTTGATAATTGATTTTATTATGAAAAGAAAAACAAAAAAGATATGGGTTGCAAGTTTTTCTTTTCAATTTTGTGATGTAGCCAAACAATTGGTCATTCAAATTTGGCTATTAGCAATATGAAAGGCAAAACATTGAATATCCTTATAGTTTTTGGCTACTAGATGCTTGAGCCATGCATGCATAGAAATGTGGAAATGTTTAAGGATATTTTAGATTTTTTTTCAAAAACATTTCACCAAAAAATCACTGAATTTGCATTAAAAGTTTTTTCAAAATTTCACAAAAGAGTGTGAAATTTTGCACCGAAAACAAAAGGAGGTTTCAAGTTGAACTCAGGTTTACGACCTGAATCCAAGTCTCGGGGATCTCAAAGCGGGTCCTCGATCTAAGTCTCAAGATGTCAAGCAGGTCTTGAATCTAAGTTTCCGAATCTCAAGCGGGTCCTGAATCTCCGTATCGAGATCTCAAGCAAGTCCTGAATCTACGTCTTACGAAGTTCAGAGAGTCCTGAATCTATGTGCTCGAGATCCCAATAGGGTCCTAAATCTTCGTCTCTGGGATCTCAAGCGGGCCTTGAATCTCCGTCTCGGCATCTCAAGTGGGTCTGCATCTACATCTCAAGTTCTCAAGCAGGTCCTGAATCTATGCCTTGGGATTTCAAGCGGAGTCCTAAATCTACGTCTCGGGATCTCAAGCAGGTGCTGAATCTACTTCTCCGGATTTCATGTGTTTTCTATGTTTTCTAGATTTATATGTTTCAAGATTTCAATTGGGTCCTGAATCTACTACGTCTTAAGATCTCAAGCCAGTCCTGAATCTACGTCTCAAGATCTCAAGTGGGTCCGGAGTGTGGGCCTTGGGATCTCAAGCGGGGGTCCTGAATCCACGTCTCAGGATCTCAAGCGGGTCCTGAATCTTCGTGCTCGGGATCTCAAGCGGAGACGCCGCGGTGACGGACGGAGCGACGTTGAGTGCTTCCGCGGAGACGTCGCGCACGACAAGCTTCCCAGCTTGCGGAAACCAGCCACGTTCGTGTGCAGCAGGCAGGCAGGAGTGTTGCATGGCACTGAGGAAGAAGAAGAGAAAGAGTGAACCGGACAGACAGAGAGACAAATACACAACAGCAAGCAAGCTCTAGATATCTTCTTCTCGGCCTGATTCTGGTGCCCTAATTTTGAGTGGGGGAAAACCCACAAGAAGAGACAGAACGACAACCAGCACCACCAGCAGGAGGGGAGGGGAACGGAGGGCGGAAGCGTGGAGAACAACATTGGGAGAGAGATGGATGCAGGCAACAAGGGAAGTGTAAGAGAGGAGTGTGTTGGAGATGGGGTATTCGTCTATACCCTAGAGCGAGGAGGTATACGAGCCGTTTTCAGTAACTGGGGTGCAACTCTCATGTCTCTTTTTGTACCTGATGCCGCAGGTTTGTAGTTTGTAACCCCCCATTTTAGGCGAGATTTGAATATGCTAACTCTTTTGACTCTTGAAGCTACGGTTTTTTATTATGATGATGATCTTGAGCTAGGGATGTTTTTTTTTTTTTTTTTGGTCTCAAAGAAAAAAAAAATGCTACCCAGCATGCGGGGGCCAGATAGGAGGAGACAGGAGACACATACCTACCTACCTACCTACCTACCTATGTGGTCATGATGGTTTTGAGATGGTGAGTAGGGATGCTGGTGGTGCATGGCAGGGGAGAGTGGAGATATAGTGCTTGGGTTTGACACACTCGGTCCATACATGGCAAGCTCCTTTCTGCTTTCAAGGAACAAAACTCAGTGTAATGCAATGCAATATCCATAGATATATATGTGCTTTCTCCTGCTGCCTAGTGAAATTTGGGCAATTCCACAATGAAGAATCCATCATACATCTAATCTGCACTAAGGTAGAGATCTTTGTGCAAACAGGATTTGTGTAAAACAGAAAATCGCATTTTGTAGAAACCACACTCTTGAAACTCAAGTTCAAGAATTTCTCTGGGGATGAGGATGCATGGACAGATCATGTGCTGTGGACTTAAGTCCTGCCTCCTTTTGAAGGTGCAAGACAATAGTGATGATATTGGCCAAATTTCCGCCTTAGGTGTCCTTTGTTATTCCTAGTCTTAAGTGTCCTTATCACAGTCCTTTGTTGCAGATGGTTGGTTTAAACCCATGGTTTACCCAAGGATAGCTGCTGTCGATTCTTCCATGTATCAAACTAGCAGCGATTGCATTTATTACCTGCAAGTGTTTATGTCCCCCACTACACCTTTGGTAATTTGCTAACAGTTTACAGTGAAACTACATTATTGCTGTTATGGATGTTATGAGTTTGAGGTGTTGTGTGTTTTGGGTTATGGGTGACAGGATGGTACATCACCTTACTTTGGTGCAATTGTGGGGCGAGTAGCCAATCGCATTGCAAGGGGCGCATTTTCTGTTGACGGGGAGCGCTATAATTTGCCTGTCAACAATAGTCCCAACACTCTTCATGGTTGGTGGTTGGCTTCTGTCATATGCAAACAAAAAAAGTGTGCAAAACTCTGAAAACTAGAACTTGCCCATGGATTGAATCAGCAAATGTTATTCCCTAGTGGGATGAAATCAAAGTCATGTTAAGCTGTTAAGGCTGGCAGAATTTATACAATTTGAAGTCTAGTTTTGGTGAGTCTGGAGCTGGATGTTTTTTATCATGGAACAAAAGGGCTAGGTTTCTAGTGTGATCAAGCAGATACTGTGACATTATGCTGATCGGGTGATGTGTTTTGTGCAGGTGGTAATGTGGGCTATGACAAAGTGTTGTGGCAGTCTGTAATGGGAAGTGATTGGGAGGGACCTAGTGTGCAGTTCACATATCTGAGCTTTGATGGCGAGCAAGGTGCATTATTTGCTCTTACCACACGTTTGCATGCCATGAGGTTTAGTAAATTTGGTTTCATAGGCCCTTGAATCAGAAGCATTTTTAGGCTATGAACTCAGAAACCACAGACCCTGTCTGCAAGTCCTTTGGGTGTTCCAACTTGGAAAAATCACCTGCACAAAAACATCACTAATTATTTTGGTGCTTGCATTTAAAACTGTGAAAAGAAGACATGGCCAGCTTAATGACCCACTAATTACTTTTGGTGCTTGAAACTTGTGGCAGGTTTCCCAGGTGATGTAGATGTTTCTGTGAGGTACACACTTATCAGTGGTTCAGAGCTCCAGACACACATGGAAGCAAGGCCACTGAGCAGGAGCACACCAATCAGCCTGGCCCAACACAGCTATTTCAACTTGGCAGGCCATGCCTCTGGAAAGGATGTCTTGGACCACAGATTGTGCCTGGCGAGCTCAAGCTACACTCCTGTCAATGATAACCAAATTCCCACAGGGGAGGTGACACCTGTACAGGGGACCCCATTTGACTTCCAAGAAGAAGCCACTATTGGCAGCAGGATCAGAGAAGTTCCAGGGGGATATGATCATAATTATGTGCTCACAGGTTCTAATTTTGCCTCTTCTGCTGCTCTTGGGGATGAGCATGGTGGGGACAAAGCTATGGGCACTTTGCACCTTGCTGCCCGGCTTTGGGAACCTTCAAGCAAGCGGGCCATGGAGGTATTTACAACTGCACCTGGTGTGCAGTTTTACACTGGAAATTTCTTGAATGATGTGATAGGGAAAGGAGGTGCTGTGTATGGCATCCACTCAGGATTGTGTCTGGAGACACAAGGATTCCCGAATGCTATCAATGAGCCCAATTTTCCTTCTGTTGTTGTTCGGCCTGGGGAGACCTACAGACATGTCATGGTCCACAGGTTCTACACAGTGCAATGAGCAAAATCTTTGTCAAGCATTGCTTGTTTTGACTTCTGAGTTATGGGCACACTTGAGAGTTAGACTTAGTGGTGCTTCCAAGCCAAAGGAAGGATCTTGTAGTTGCAAAACTCCTGCACAAGCGGACCCATCTTCTCTTGTTCCTCTTCTGAGATTGCAGAAAATGGGTAGTGAATTGCCAACTTGCAATGTCATGTTGTCCCAATGTACCCAAAAAAACTGGGTGGACACTTCAGGTCTTGATTCTAACCACATTTTCAGGCATGTAGTTTTGGGAAACCATGGCACTGCCACATCTGGTTTCTATCACTGGACCTTTACATGTGTCGAGGCTTGTGAACAGCTTTAAAACAACAGTAATCTGTTGCTAATGCTTTCTTTCACCATTTATATGTGCATTTTCTCTTGGCCTTCAGTCCTCAAATGGAGCACCTGATATACCTTGAATTGCATGGAAATGTAGTACCTGGAAATCAAGTACTTTTGGCAGTATTCTGATTTTTGGTTCAGCAGATGCACATGTGGGTTCAGAGAATCTGACATCTGAAGAATGCCCATGGGGCTATGGCTGGCTCTCATGCACTGATTCACCGACATCTCTGTCCATACTAAGGTTCAAGTGAAATGAGCTTGGGGGATTATGAGAGGGTGAATTGCACAAATTGCTACAGCGACTTGACCAAAAGGATGGACACATGCAATGTTGTTTCCTGGTAGCCTCAATCTCCTGCATCTATCAGGTAGCTCCTAGATATGTTTCGGCAGATGTATCTGTGGACTGATCTGGTCTTGGAGTCTGATGTCTTTTTTGATCATAATCTCATTGGCTTCTTTTTTCATTTCTTGTGTGCCAGGCAGGGGGATATGCAAAAGGGTCATCAACAAAATTCACACTTGCAATTTTGTTTTCTTGTATGTGAAGCTTTGGAGGATATTGCATGCAAGCAGTCAGCAATTTTGACCAGATGCATTAGGATTGCATCAAGATTAATAGGTTGACTTTCCTTGCTTGTTTGTGAGCTTGTGGAGATATACATATAATGGACAAAGATGTATATTTCTTTTGATGCCACAGTTGTTTTTGACATTGGAATTGTGGGCTTTGCATTATTTAGTCAACTATGGTACAGGCACCCAATCATTGTCCTACCTAAAATCCTGGACTAATGTTGTCTCCTATCACCATTTTGTAGAGGAGGGAAAATGGTATGCAATTTATTATCATGGTTTAGTGTCACTTAAGCACAACTTTCTCCAGTAACAGGTTCAATGATAGATTTCATAAAGACCCACTTTTTTGTATTTAATAGGATAGTTATGGAATTTATTGGCCTTGCCTAACTAGGCAAAAGACATTGTGTTTAGATTCATTATAGAGTACAGTAGCTAAAGGGATTTTGGCCCCTAGGTAGTAGGTCTATTTTTATATGGGGATTCTTGAAAGTTGATATTTTGGCTTGTGTTGAAACTTGAGATTAGTTATAGAGTTAAGATATCTTGAAGGATTTTGGTTTGTTTTAAAGGATTTTTTTGAAGACTACATTTTTGCATGGTGAAATATTTGAATTTCCATAATTCTTCTTTTGCTTGAAGATACTTTATAATGGAAATTGCCAGGCCACAGTGGGACACACCCCTTGTTTTGTATGTATTGTATGCATCTATCATAGCATATTTATGGCCGTTATGAAGATGGTGTAAAGGTTGGATTCAATCAAAAGACAAGTTGCATCAATTGATTCACTCCCTACAAAGTTATTTATGGCATGCTTGTGAATGAGGTCAAGAGTGAAATGAGATATCTAACAAGGCATTTAACAAATGCTTATTCTTCACTTTTTGTCACATGTGCTGAAACTTTGTAAAGTGAATTGTCTATCCATCTATCCATATTAATACCTTGACAACAGGACCTTTGCACACCAAAAGCACTTTTCACAAAGTAACCAATGGTCGGAATTAAGTTAGGCTACCACTAGTTTTCAAAAATTCATGACTAATTTTACAAAAGTCCTAAATTTAGGTTTTCATGCATTTCAGGGAGAGATTTTGTTTTTGTTTTTTCTTGAGAGTGGGTGGGTTGGGGTGGGTTACAAGAGGTATTTTTTTTGTTTTTTTGGGATTCTGGACTGATGGGTGAGGGGGTTTGGGTGGGTCCTTTTATTTACTTTTTCATGATGGGGGGGCTGAGGGGTTTTAAGGGATTTTCTTTTTGGGGATTTTTGGATTGGTGGGTGAGCGGTTTTGGGTGGGTCCTTTGTTTAATTTTATTTTTTGAGGATGGGTGGGCAGTGGGGTTGGGGTTGGGGGTTTTTATCAGAATTTTCTTTTGGGGGTCACAAAAAGGTGGTTTTGGATCTTCCCCCACCCCTCCCAACCTTGTTTTGGCCTTTCACATAGCATAGGGTCTGAGTGTTTTTTTTAGAGTTTAGGGTGTGGAGGGTTGGGGGTGATTCAAGCCCTCTAGGTTTTGTTTTTGCCAGTGAGGTTATACAAGTGGGTGGCATGTCATTTTATTTTTTTGGGTCCAAGTCCCTTCTCACTTGGGAGTGTCAAGTCTCTCATTGTTATTGAGAGCCCAATTTAATCTCATTTCATTTATCTTTGAGTAGGTCATTCCACTTGTTAGTTCATTTTTGACAGCTCCTTCCACTTAATTTCGTATTTTGTTGACCCATTTTACTTATGGCTTATTGAGTTTATTGGGCCCTGCCCCCACAAGGACAGGGACTATCGCATTGGATCCAACTTTTGGAAGTTTTACGTTATTAGAACCAGTTTCATATTAGATGAACCGGTTTTTTGGTGAAAGTGTTTAGACTGTTTAGATTGGAATGGATTTTTTTGGTTCAGAGTGTGAACATAGTAAGTAGATGTACAACATTTTATCTATTGGCAGGGCCAGCGTGTTTGTGATGCCTTGTTATTCTAGGCTTTAGCTCAAGCTCCTCTAGCAACAATGAAGAACTGCCTGATGAGATTGTCATAGAGGATTATATTGTGATGTAGTCTACAATTGCTTGTGTCCACATTTGGAAGTACTTCACACTGGCAGAGTTGGCAGAGTTGAAGGAGCCAGGCAATTAATCAACCTCAGCGAAGGTGTGTGAAACAGCTTTGTGATCATGTGGGGCATGCTAGATTTGTTTAAAACTATAATCAATTTTACTCTAGTGGAGTTTAAGGAATTAATGCAACTTTTAATACTAATTATTATTAAACATGCGAGGTCAACAGATGAGATGCATCATGTTTCTGGGTGACTCTTTAAATTGTTCTCAAAACAAAACTGGCTTAGTTTCATCCTATACATGAATCATAATAATGTTACTAAACATGATGTCTTTTTGTGGAATTGGAATAAGAGTGCAATAACTGATAATGACATATCTATTGCATCTTGCATCAATTCCATCATCCACCCTTTGTTCATTTTAGATTTCATCCATAGTCATGTCTATTGTATCACCAAATTATTTGAACACTACTAGTTCACATTTTGACTATGTCCCAACTAGAGAACATTAAGCCTCAAGAATGATCTGGTATTACCCCGTAGTTGAAACATGCTTGGACAACTGCTTACCAACAAAGTAAGCAGTTCAACTTGGAGAAATTGTTGATGCCAAGAATATTCGGCAAAACTCCACCTAGTCGAAAGACATTTTCGACTATAAACCAAATAAGTAGATGAGTTGATTTAATTGGTACTTTCCACTATTTTATTTATTTCTTAAAAAATGTCAGTTGCAACATAGTTGCAAATGATGTGTTGTTGAAAATTGCTGGTTAAAAAAAAGGGGTTTTCTACTAGTGTGTGTGTTGATTGATATAATATTCTTTTATCACTTATGTTTCTTATGGTATGTAGAACAATGGTTTGAGTAACAATATTGGAAAAATTGAAACTTGATATTGGTGATATGTTTCAAAAGAATCATGGATTTCACATGGGTTCCACTATTGGAAAGATAGCTTTTGTTCTATTCATTTGAGGATGGTTTTCTAGGGTTTTTATTTTTTGGATTTTGGGAAGAGCTTTGCTAGGAGCTCTTGTTTGTAAGTATGTATTTTTTACATCATTGACAATTGGCAAATCTGAGTCTATTTGTAAAAGGAATGAAGGTCAATAGTTTTAGGGTTTAGGATTGTTTGTAATGAGTAATGTATATTGCGAATTTGGGCAATTTTAAGTAGTTTTCTTTGCACCTTATGTTTTTATAATGTGATTTTCTTCCAAGTTTCTTTTTCCTTTAGACTATGTGTGAATATATTCTAACAATGAACATTCATCATTTAGATGCAGGAGCAAAGACTTTCAAGGGAATTTGTTTAGTTTGGTTTATGGTTTTCAAAAACAAAAGTTCATATACTATGAAAGTCAAGATTCAAGAGTTTTTGGTCGGGTGCCAAGAATTGTTCAACATTGCAACATACTGAGAACTTCATATTGGACTTTGGCATTGGAATTACAACCAAGTGGCTATGGACCAGGAGATGATTTTGTGACATTGCATTTTGACAATTAGAAACTTCCTATATACAAGTTCCAACTTCCTTGGTTGTAACCTCTTTTTTATTGCAACTTTGTATGATTTAGGTTTTTCATTTTCTAACCACTAATGTTTTTTTTCAAGATTCATTAATCTATTTATTTGATTTATTCATTGTGGCATTTTGTTATTTCAATTTGCATTCTTTTGCAACTTAAATTTGATTTAAAGTTTATATTTTCCAATCACTTGTGTCTTTTTTTCAAGACTCTTTAAGGTCCAAAATCTTTACGGTGTATCAAAATCTTGTCACAATGTCACCCTTTTCAATTTTTTTAACCTAGTCTTGTTTACCATGTAAAGACACATTTATGGATGATTATGATGGAATCTAGAATTGTAATGGTTTAAAATATAGTCCTTTTGAATTTTTTGATAACTTTTGACTCATTATTTTGTATGGGATCAAAATATAGGGTAAAAATGAATTGCAATGAGGACTAGGCCCTTTTTGTCTTGTTTGGTACACCTTGAAAGATTTTCACCCTCTTTCTATTTGTTTTTTTCATTGTGGCATTTTATATTTAAGTTCATTTGTTCATTGTACAACCTAAAACCAAATTTTGTTTTCTTAATCATCATTAGTTTTTTTGCAACTTTAGCCACATTTTTTTCTTCAATTTAAACCTTCGTTGGGATATTTGCAACCTAAAGCCATTAATGACCAAAGCCATCATGGCCCCTCCTTGTAAGATTTGCACCTTTGTTGAAGGAAAAAAAAAGCTCTTAGCTTCAAATTAAAACTAGACAACTTATTAAAACATGTTGGGCGTAAAAAATGTATGGTATCCATGCCCACAATTGATGCAAAATTTTCCAAGTTCCACAAAGATTTTATGCATGCCACGAGTGAAATTATTTTCACTATTCATGATTGCTTGTTCATCTTGGACCATCTTTTGGTTGATGTTCCCACTAACTACAAGTGGAAGTTTTACTATTTAAGAAAATTTGAAGCCTATTTTATAGTTGTTGAAAGTGAAGGAATCTTTCCACAAAACAAAGAATATTTCTGAAAGCACTAGTCTAATTCCTCAAGTTTGGGCATGGCATAATTGATGCATTCTATGTTGCTGGATACTATAAAAATTGCATTTGCAACTATTGCCTTCATAGAAGTCATCATAGATGAAGTCACATCAATTAAAAATATGCAATGGGTTTCAATCCACGTTTATGTGGTCCAAAATTGGAAGAGGATCCCCATCCTCCTTTTTGTTGACCCAATTGTGTCCTTGCCACATCTAACAACATATTTGTTATGATTCTTAAATGTTTATTAGAATTTGGTGGGCTAAGGTTGGAAGAACTAAGAAAAAAGTTGGTCAATATGGGTTGTGATAGTTCAAGTGTGCTCCAAGCCATTGAACTAATGTCACGTTGTGCAATTCAAAGAAAAGGTAGCCACATTTTGAGTGGGGTTCATTGTTTTGCCCAAAAGATTCATTTTCTAGTGGTCACCTTATTAAACCTAGACTTAGTGCATCAATTGAAGGGCGTCTTGCAAAATATGTATGTTTTTTTTGCACACAAGTTCCTTAAGAAGTTTATGGAATTTTAGAAGCTTGTTGATATAATAAACTTGAAAGGAAATAAACATTTTTAGAATGCAAAGACAAAGTGCATTTCCATGCTATTTATGGCAAAGTGAATTTACATAGGGTAATATTGCCCTTTGATTGTGAAGATGCACACTAACAATGCAAAAAAGTGAATTGAATGTACATAGAATATACCACCCTTTGATTGTGCAGATGCACATTAACAATGCAAAAACTGAGGTTACTTTGAAAAACTTGAATGCATTTTGTGACAGTGAGTACATTCTTTAGCTCCCTTTCATCCTTCCTTTGCTTGAAACAATGTGTACATTGGTCAGAATTGCACAAGGCAAAGATGTTTTTATTTGCAACTTTGTGGATGTTGTAACTAGTTCAACATGAGTTGTATAGGCTTTATTGCCAAGTTTGAAATCCATCTTTCAATGATTTTAATTTTATTAATTTTTTAACTAATCAAACCCTTTTGATGAATTGGTTTTTTGACTAAAATGGCATCTTCCAAGATATTCAACCCTAAAATGGAAGATGTTGAATGTCTTGTGTTTTCTTTTGCTAGAAGCAAATACACTATCTACTAGTCTTATGTTGATGGTGCTAGAGGTTTCTACCTATTACCAAGGATTCTTCCAAAGAGGCTATGACCAAGGTGAAAGATGAATGGGAAGGGGTAGCTTGAGGTCTTATTTCTAACCTAAAACAACATTTTTTGGAACATCTACCTATTACCCTTGGTGTTGTTTATCCCCAATTCTAGGCTAGAAATCCTATTGAAGCAATCAAGACCTTTCACACACATTTAAGTGTTGAAATATACTTTTTGTGCCCCTTGCAAAGCCAATGATTGTGGTAAGATTGTGCATGCCTTGTTATTAATACGCAATTTGGATTTGCAAACATTTTTTTTCAAGATGACCATGGTTCACAATTATGGGGCAATTCTCCATGAAAATAATGAATTGAACCCAATCACTAGGCTTTGAATTTATTAAGTTGGTTGAGATTGTTGTTGTCCAAATGCTTGGCTCCATCAAAGATGAACAAAATTTCAACATTGTCAATTTATGAAGAACAAGTTGCGGAACCACTTAAACACATATATATCTATGCATCAAATCTTATGGTTAACATTTCTTTACATTGCAAAACTTGTTTTATAAGTAGGCCATTACCAAATGGCAGGGCATAATTTGTTATTGTGAAAATGCATAACTAAAGCATGATACCAAGCTTGTAAGGTCTTTTTGATGACAAATGTTTTAGTGGCAAATTTGGAGTATGCCACAATTTTGATGTGGCTTTAGGTTTGATAATATTTCTTGAGTTTCTTTTTGTTTCTTTTCAATATCCCCATTTTCAATCTTAGTATGCATTGAGGAATGTTTAACTTGACATGAATTTTGTAAGATGGATTCTACATGGAAGAACCAATGTTAAGGTACATAATAAAAAGGTGGTAGTGGCTTCAAGTCAACTCCTAACCTTTAGGGTTTTTATGTAATTTTTAAACTTTTAAAAAACATTTAATGCATGTTTTTAATTAAATAAAAACTTTGATATGTTTTTTGAAGGTGCATTATTCCACAAAGGACATTTTATGATTAGTTTTATACAACTACAAATGCCATTAACAACTATAAATGCCATAAAAGATGGGTCCAAATCGACTACAAATGGCATAAATGATTAATCTAATAGTAAAAGACAAGTCATAAAATGTCATTTTTGACATAGTGATGTTATTCAATTCGAAGATTCTGGTGTTTAACTTGAAGTATAACCTTTACTTTTATTTGCATCCTCAATTGAAACCTAGAGTTAGTTTTTCTAACAATTTTTTTGATGCATGTATTTTAATTGCTTTGGGTGTAGGTTAGGCCTTGAGCGACAATGGCCATCACCCTTCTAGGGTTGGACCTCAAATTCCCTTCAAGGTGATTAAGATTTAAGTAATTTTAATTTAATTATTTTTTGTCCATGGTTTTGAATTTCATTTTAATTTTGGAAAAAATTTAAAATTGTATTAAGATCTAAATAATTGAATGCATTAATTCTTTACTGAAAGGCATAATTAGCCATGTAGCCAAAAATATTCCCTTGCCAACCCACATTTCGCCAAATACCCCTTGAAAACCTACATGTCATCAAATGTAATCATTTACAAACCCATATGTTGCCATTGCCTTTGATCACAATTATTTTGGTTGTAGCCACTCTATGGATATTTGAAATTATTGACTCATCATCATAGCCACTTAGTTTTTAAAAGTGGTCAAGTTGGCTCCACCTCATTCAAAAAGTTTAGCCACCTATGCCAATTGAGGTCTAAGTTGTATTGTCACATTAACTACTAGTCAGACTTGAAAAAAATGGCTGCTGATGACTTTTTTGTGTTAATTTTTTTCAATGAAAAGAAAATTCATTTGGAATTAATGCAACTTTAGTGCAATAACAAAATGTATTGAAAGAGGAAAATGAAGGCTACAATTCATTTTTAAATTATTCTGGATTATGTGCTAAAGCCTTAGTTTTTTCAGCTTGCTGTAGACTCATGAATCCCAGTGTTTTCTTTTGTGGTGAAATTTTGGCACTTGGAGAGAGGGAAAGAAAGGGCTGCGACTTTTACAATCTGTTGAAAAAAATTTGCACCAAATTCGCCATATTCTGTGGAAAAACCATTTTAAATTGCCACATTTATACTATAGGTTCTTGCATTAAAAAAATAATACTTTTATCTCTGTCTTGTAGCCAAATCTGGCTAAGTCCTCTAGTGGAGTATTGCCAGTTCAACTACCTCACAAAATTGAAAAAAAAAAAACCAACCGAGTCAAGTGTCTCATGGCCTATAACACAGTTAGAGCATCTCCACCAACGCTCAGCACGTCACCCTGCAAAAAATATTTCTCCCATCCAAGTTTTAGTTACTAACTTTTTTCCAACCCCACCCATCAAATTGAAACCGGTTGGGGATTACTAATAGCAACTTACGTGGACTAATCCAACTATCTAACCAATCAGAAACAGGGAGTAGTCAATAAATACTATTTGGATTTGACTGTGTTATTAAACTTTTCCAGGGCACCTCCAGGGCTCTGAAAGGTGTGCACCATTTCAGGGTCCCAGCACTGTTCCAGTGATTCGCTGGATTTGACTGATGAACTCCATCTAAGATTTCCAGTGCAGGGTACACCAAGCGGCTGTGGAGATGCGCAGTATGTGATTCCAGACAGTAAAATTTGTACGAAAAAGTCAAAATGTGCCAATTTGCCTCAGGAAATTGGTTTTTCTACACCAAATTTGTGTAGGTTGCCGTGGCTGGTAAAAGGCGAAACAGGGTTGCACACCTCCAAAAAAGAGTGTAGTAAATTTTGGACCTAATTACAGCTCAGTATTTCTGATTGGTTGATCATAATGATTGGTCCAGGTGGTTTCCTATTAGTAGTCCCCCACACATATGCAGTTCCAGTTACAGCTTTATTGGTGGGGTTGCCGAGAAAAAGGAGCTAAACTTAGACATTTAATTTTATTATCGAGATTGACATACTGAGCACCTAAGGAGATGCTCTTACTAATTAAAAAAGAGAAGGGACTCTGATGCGAGAGTCTCTGTACGAAAATTGAGGCAGTGCGCAGTAAGGTACAGAGGAGAAATGGCTTACGAGTGAAATGGGGAACAAGGTAGACATTTGGTGGAAGTTGAAATTGAGAGTGGCCAGGGCCCAGTACTACTCTGGCCACCCAACTTCAAGAATTGACCGCATCTGTATCAAACCCACAGCTCTTTGACATTTTCTATTATTTCTTTCTCAGGTCTACTGAAGTCAATTTTTATCTCCATAATTTCGGAGTCCAATCATCATCCTTTATGTCTTGACTCATTACTTTGTGGCTTCTTGACTTATTGATAGTGAAGTATGGCCACCTTGTGAGCGAGCACTTACATTGCTCACTTCCTGTTCTTGAGTGAGGCCCCTAAGTGCATACATTTTAGAAGAAATGTTCAATTTGAATTCTCAAGCAAAATTGAATTCTCAAACTAACATGTCTAACCCCAGTTGGAAAGTGTTATTTCAAACAAAAAGCAGATACAGTTAATTTTGTTGAAAATGAAGAATTGGAATCTGTATACAGTGGGTTTTGGGGCTGGTTCGTGCTAAAGATCAGTTAGATTTTTAGTGCAGATGTTCTGATTTTAGTTCTAATTCTTATTGTTAAAATTTAGAATCTATGGTTTGGGTACCTGATAATCAGCCCAAGAACAGAAACCAGAACTGGCCAAAATTCAAAACCCAACATTGTTGGTTTTTACCATGGTACCATTGCAGGTGCCGGCCCACGCAAGGCGGTGTGGGTTCACCCAAGGTCAAAGGCTTCTACTATATCTTTAGCTATTTTCGGTTCTAAAATCCTTATTTTTATCCTCATAAGAATAACCAGGCTAGGGGGAATAACTGCCAACCTCCAAGCTAGTAAATGAATGCCATGCCAGCAACCCTTTTCAAAACTTGACGGAGTGGTGACAACATTGATTCGACTTTAACTTATGTGCAATCTAACAAATGTTTGTCCAAGTAGGACAGAATCTCTCATAACCAATTTGAAACTTTATCGTATGCACCAGTGTTGGGTGGTGAATTAAAAGAAGGAATTCAAGGAACTCCAGCTTTTTGAAAATTTTCATAATCAAAGAACCTCTGGTTCCAGGGTTTTTGAGTTTTAAAGCATCAAAGAACAAACAGTTTTCACGAAATAATCAGCAAGAACCCATAGGTTCATGGAAGGTTATTTGACTGTTTCTTTTTAAAAAAAAGAAATGTGATTATATATCAGAACTGCTTCTCAGATTCTTTCAAAACCTTGGTGATATATTACAACCAGTTATTTGATTTTTTTGAGAATCACAGTTACATTCTTTGAGAAGCACCCTAAAAACTGCCAAATATAAAGTCCTATCGAATTATAACATGATATAAAATATCCCTCCTCCGACTAAATCAAGGGAGTCTCTGCATTCAAATTGAACATTTCCTAAACAGAGCATAAGATCGTATGCTGTGCCCGCAAAGAAACATAATCACACCCCCTTCAGTGCCCCCAGCCCCAGAAGACTACAAATTGTCCCAAATAAATAAGAGAGGCAAAACAGCAACAACAGGTTTGTTAACCCTATGCATTGAGCACACTAGTACTACTGGGAGTCCCTGTGTTGACCATTGATGTTTACAAAATAGGAAGAAGCTGAAGAAACATTATAGCAATCTAGCAGGTTCGGAATTAAATAATTATGAGAAAAAAATTCAGGAATTGTGAGAAATTATTTTGTAGTTAACAAGTAAAAAATACACCCTACTAATTTCTTAATGATTGTGCCAGAATCTTAGCAAATTATATATTAAAAATTCATCATCAAAGTGTGGGACCTGCAAGACTAACCTTGTGTGTGTGTGTGTGCATACATATATGTATATATGTTTATATAATTTTTAAAAAATTAAATTAATTTTTTTTTCATAATGAAGAAACCTGAACACAGTATTGTATATTTTCTTTCCTTTCCCTTTTTGCCGACTGGATGGGTCTTCTGTTGCAGATGAGTCCAGTGTTTCAGCACTGGTCTTACAAGCAATCCATTTCTGGAAAAGTAGCAGCTGCAACTGTTGCAGCTGCCGCTGCAACACGGGTCTTCAGGGCCCGGGCAGATTCTCAAGCTGAATTCTCCTTGTGTACCAGGATTCAGGGAGCTGCTGCCGTCATAGTGGTGACAGACCAGCAACTTCCAGAGATTGACTTCAGCAGCATCATGCCTGAAATCGTGTCAGAAGTAGTCAAAGAAGTTTTGCTCATGGAAAGCTGCTGTAGCTCCTTCTCATCTTGAATTGAACCTTCTACTCCCGTTTCCGTCTTCAGCAAATTCTGCACTAGATCTGAAACTCATCAACATGGGTTGGTTTCTTCATCCACATATGACGGCTACTTTTATCAGAACTGTTTTCTCGATCCGTCGCGGAATTTTTACTAATACTGGGGAGTTCAAGGTAAGTCTAGTACTGGTTTTAAGGTTTGAACTCGTCTAGAGACTGTTTAGGCTTGCAGCACTAGGGCGAAGAACAGTTGATTCAAACCAGTTGACCACCGGAGCGACCTGCCTGCCTGCAGGCCGCCTTTTGTTAGCTAGCTAGCGTGCACGACGTCCTCTTGGTGCTGCTGCACAGCCATCGATTGTGTATATGAAATATAGCACGCTGTCTGCAAAAGGAAGCGTACAAAAACTTGCTGATGATGGTCTAGACCAACACCATGTGATCAAATCTCTTTATTGTGATATTGTCCTACTAGTTAACACGATCTGTAGTTTGCAGAGTGGTGTAAGTAGTTGGTCTTGGCAACGACATGAGTGTTCAACAGCTGATGAGATATTACCTTTGATCAATCCTGTACTTGCAGATCTACAGATCCGAGAGACGAAGTTCCTGTCAAGGCAGCAGTCTTCCTGATCTGCTGCGCAGTTATCAAATACAGGTCGAGTAAGATCGACCGCGAATTTCGTTTTATGGGACGACCAGCAGCTGCTGCCGCCGTCGCCGATGGTCGTCAATCGGATATATCAACTGCAGGCGAGTGGGACAACAATATGGATACCTCGCAAGCGCCTGCCAAGAGTACTAGTAGCAGTGGCCGCGAGGACAGAGTTGCGTACATAGATCTTTCTGTGAAGCCTTCTGAAGAAGAGAGTGAGGAAGAGGAGATGATGGAGACAAGTGCCTCGGATTATCTCTCGATGATCAAAGCTGGCGTGCAGCGGGACTCAAGATTAAGCAGCTGGAAGGATGAGGAAGCTAGTAGCCCAATTAATCCAGCAACAGATCAGAAACTGCATGAACTCCAACCAGCTGCTATGACAAGCTCCCAAGAAAACCTCCTGCATACGGGGTCTCAAATACTGGGGTCGCGCGGATCAGACGTCATGTCCATCGACAAGCTGCAACTGGTATGCAACTAATTTGTGGAAGCTTATATCTATTTGACTATCTTGCGGGCTTAAAGAACCGGAACTTATGTGTCCAATACTTCTACTAGCTTTTCCGAAGAGTACATGTTTATATTTTGTATCTGAGAATTCCTCCACATTCACTTCAATCTAAATCCTTCATTTTTTTCATTCTTGCAGACTAATCATTCCAGCGTGGTGCAGACGAACTGCAACATGAGTGCTAGTGAGACTCGGTCGACAGTGGAAGACGAAACGTCGCCGCCCTTGTCACCCAAAAGATCCCATCGTTGGACGTTGCTGCTGCAGAACGAGGTACTAATTAGGAACAAATTCTCTTCGTCTCTGAAGCTTCGTCTAGACCACCTAGATATTATTCCCTTTCCAAAAATGAACAAAGTAGCAGCCACAAGGAGCTCTTGGATGATTTATCTAACTTTACCTGCAAGAATAGACTAAAACTGCAAGTAACAGGAAATTGTACAATAGTTCTAGTTATACGCGCTTAGTACACATATACCACGATTTTGATCTTGGTCCACACTAGCGACCACTAGTGAAGAGGAAATTACATGAGGGTTGTAGCGAGAAGCAGCTAGCACGGGTCTCATGAGGGACCGTAATTGGTCTTCGACTCTTTGCAGCTCATGACTGTGCTCACAGACATGACGCGCTTGCGTGAAGAGAACAAGCGACTACGACTACAGCTCACTCAAGTCGGCGTCACCCACAACCAAAACATGCAGCGAGTTGTACCGATTGATCGTACTGGCGATGGAGATTCCTCTCAAGAGATTAATCTGCACACCAGCAGTCTCCGTGCAAGAATCTTTCGATCTCCGACCAAAGAAATCAAGCGGCCTGACTTGAAGTCGATCGCTTCGATTACGAGTCCAGATCATCAGGCGACCATCTCACCGATCAAGCTGGGATCAGCGGCGCAGGGGATGTTCAGTCGACCAAAGCAGCGACAGTCAGTGTCCTCGCCAGCTGCAGATGAACAACAAGTTGTTGTTGTACATGCCTCTCAAGATCATATCAGAACATCGAGGTCGTCCCCGACGTCGCATGGACATATGAGATCTGAGCCCACCAGCTTCGATCCAGCTCGAGATGACGAAATTACTCGAGACCAAAGCACGTCGACAGATCACGAACAAAAAGAGTATTCATGGCCGCCCAAAAAGTTGCGGAAAACAGCACCAACTGCTCATACATCAAACCGGGCGCGAATCAAACCTGTTCAGAACCCTCGCAGTAAGGAACAGGAATTTCATGAGCCTCCAGTCCGCAAAGCTCGTGTTTCAGTCAGGACTCGATGCGAGGCTCCAACCGTAAGCTAAATTACTATACCAAACTTATCAAAGTTAGTCTCAAGCATTCTGTTGCTGCGTCGGTTGAGTAACTGTCGTCCTGTGGATTTGAGCTGAACAGTACTGGTCTGAAAAGACCAGCTAGTGTGGTCTATGCTTTACTAGAATTACACAATGGATAAACATTGCTCTAGTGCAAGCGGAACATCGAGTGCAGGTTGACATAAATTGAGAGTTCAGCATCCTGCAGCTGCAGATGCTAGCTAGGGTCACGATAATCTTTTGTTGTGAGTCATGAAATCGTTTGTTTTGAGCATTTGAAAATCTGTTCTGACATGGGTTCTTGATTGGTGTTGTGATCCTGATTCCTGTATGAAGATGAATGACGGATGCCAATGGAGAAAGTATGGTCAGAAGATGGCGAAGGGCAACCCATGTCCTCGCGCGTATTATCGCTGTACTGTCGCTCCTGGCTGCCCTGTCCGAAAGCAAGTAAGCAAAATTACCAACTTGTACTTCTGGAAACGACATGCAGCTAGCTAGCGGTGTTTGTATATTACTGCACCATGTACATGACCTCAGGCGAAAAAAATTCTCATCTTTATTTCTTGTCTGCAGCATAGACCCTAATTCATTTATTTCCTCCATTGAAACAAGCATTTGGTCCAATAGGTCAGTTAGCTTCTTGTCCAGGTCAGTAACAGGACTGTCGATTTGAAGATTCTCCTACCGACTCATTCTGCAAGCCTCTATCTTCTTTGTTATATAGCACTCATGGTCAAATATGCTCACAAGCAGCTCTTGGATGATTCCTTCCCTTGTGGGAAAATTTTGTCCAACCTTACCTCCAAGAATAGACCAGAAACGCGAGTAACAGGGAATTGTGCAACACCGAGTTTTGCAATATTCCAGGAGTTCGCCTAGACAGGGAAAGTTCAATTATGCCATCTAGAAGGGTATTTAGAACCAATGTCAGGCGAAGTTGGTAATTTTTCCCTGGTTGGAAAGCACCTATTGGGGGAAACGAATGCGTTTTCCCTTTGAAATTGGTTTTAAGAGGGGATTTCTAACAGTGATAACTGAGAGCTTTCCCACATTCAAGCACACAAGGAGTTGTACTAAAACGCCTTGTCTGATATTAAACTGAACACTGAGCATGGGATCTTCAGTTCAACTGAACGACCATGCATGCACAGAAGCTGGATTTGTACACATTTGGTAATCCCACATGTATGGCTCCTGATCGTGAAGTTTTATTGATTGTGGCGGAGTTTATTTCTACAGGTCCAGAGGTTGGCGGAAGACATGTCAATACTGATCACCACGTACGAAGGCAGTCACAACCATGCCATGTCGCCAGCTGCTGCCAGTATGGCGTCCACCACCGCTGCAGCAGCCAGTATGCTCCTCGCAGGCTCCACAACCAGCAGCGACGATCTGGTGCGCATGGCTGCAGGCGGATTGCCCAGTTTCTTCACGCCAGCTGCATTACAGCCGCAAGGCGCTTGCCCGACAGCGCCAATCTCCTCTCTTACTGCCTCCAGCTTTCCAACCATCACCCTCGATCTCACTAAAGACCCCGCCACTCAACTTGGCCTCCAGTCCGGGACAATAGCTCCGGCATCAAATGCAGGTCCCAGCTCGAACCATATAGAAGGTTCGAGAATAGCGGAAGATCATGCAAGAAATACGCCAGCCCAGACCTTTCTGCGAGATATCATACAACCCGGTGCTTTCTTCAGCTTGTCCAATGGAACACCAGATGCTTATACGCTAGGGACGGGAAGTCGAACCAGCTCGTCGAATCTCCAAGCTGCGAGCCCGACAAGCAGCTTCCAAGAGCAAAGTTATCATCATAGGCAGCACCAACAAGCTGCAGTGCATCAAGAAATGGTGGCAAGGATGGCATCTGTAGCTGCTGCACACGCAAACAATCAAGCTGGAGTAGGAGCTGCAGCTGTGCACTCTCAACCGCCTGCAACTGCTTCACAATCGATTGCTGATTCAGTCAGCGCCATCACAGCTGACCCAATGTTCATGACTGCACTTGCATCAGCCATCACTTCGATCCTGTCGACGAGTCAAACAGTGCAAAACCATCAACAATATCATCATGCAGCTGCTGCAGCTGAAGCTGATCATCAACATGCAGCAGGTCGAGCTACAACTATCAGACGTCATCAGGACGACGTTTTGTACTCTGAAGCTGCTGCAGCTGCATCGGTGCTGATGAATCGTAAGATCACCGCGAATTCAGCAATCCAAACAGCACCAATACAGGAAGGTGCATCAAAGCAACAGTTAGCGATGCAGCAACTGGAGGGGGGATCATCATCATTCATGAAATCCAGCATTCTGAATTCTGCTTTCCATCACCTTTCCACTACTCTGCAGCAGCAGCTGCAGCAGGACCTGCCAAATCAGACACATGTAGCTGCGGCAGATCATCGAGCTACAACCCATCCATAGAGGCAAATTAAGTAAGCTCAGTAATTTTCTGAAGCACAAATTAAAAATGCCGCCAAAATCCTGCTTGCATCGTGCATGCTGCAAATGCATCTAGAAAATCAAATTCCATTGTACACATCGTCTAGATCCGCGTCCAGATCCGTCTAGACCTGTCTAGATCCGTTTGGATGGTCTAGATCCGTCAAGCTCAGCGTCTAGATCGTCCAGATCTGTCTAGATCCGCATCTAGATCGTCCAGATCCGTCTAGATCCGTCTAGATCCGTCTGGTATGTCTTAAGACGGATCGAGCGCTACTCTGATTGTTCAACGGGAATTCTAGCCTGGGGAATTAATTAGTGAGAATTCCCAGGTTCAAGAATTTCCTAGCTAGCATCGAGCAGGTAACAGCGGCTTCAAAGATTTGATCAGTGGAGTGACTACTAGAACTAATTCAGCTGATGATGAAATCAGCATTTCAAATTATCTAGATCATGAAAGTTCTAATACTTTTCTGTACAGAATTTCTACAGTCTTTATTTCATGAATGCACTGATCGTCTCGAATTCCTAGAACTTTGCATGGCAGTGTACACTGGTATAATTTCATCACCCAGTGGACTTGGACTTGTTTAATGGACATCTTGCTAACTCTGTTCTGGTTTCCATTCAAAACTAAGGTAACTAGTTTGTCACCAGAGTGAACCAGCACCCACCATAGTGGTTAGCTGTGTACTAACTATCCACATATGCATCTACTTACCTAGTAGCCACCAAGAGTCTTACCTACAGAAAAACCTCCCTGATTTCCACTAGTTTAGTTGAAAGCACACTCTTATTTGATGAAATCTGCAAGCAGGCATTTTGAAAAGCAAAACACTCACAGATTTGATGTTTCATTTTTTCAAATGTCTGCGTTAGTTTTCAAAGTTTTTAGCATGATACTCAGCAGTTACCCAGCTGGTACTGGCTGGGCATCTGATAAAGAAGTTAAAATCACTGACTTTTTATGTTGGGCAACACCCTTTGGCCAAGGTGTTCCTGAAATGACAGGCCCTCACAGGCCCTCAGCTAAATTATTTCAAGAACACTCTACCCTTACAGCATTACCCTACACATGATAATCACAAGTACATATTCCCTACCCACTTTCTACATGATACTTAGTCATTGACATAGACGTCCATTCACAATTGGAGTACAAAAAGAGAATGACTTTTCTTTAAAAAAATTTCAAACTATTCTTATAGTTGTTGTGAATTGTTGGATGCTAATATGTAAAATGATGTCTCTTTAAATTAATAAAATTATTTGAATATTATGTAAATATTATTTTAAGTTCTTTAAACTAATTACATCAAGTGTTCTACTGTAGTTTCTTTTTTAAAATATTTTTTAAAAATGCATAAAATCAAACAATTGAATTCAAACTTTTTATACAACAAAAACATGTCCCTTTTTATGAAAGCACAAGTTTATTAGAGTCAAAACACCCTAAAAGGAACCACAAAAAGTATCAAATGCCAAGAAATTATAATTTTTTTTTTTTACTATTGGAAACCATGATAGTCATTATAAGTTGTTCTTTTATAAACACATATAAATGTCAAAAAACTCAAATTAAAAATCCATTTGATCCAATTTTAAATTTTGATTTAGTTAAAGATTTTTTAAAATGAAAACTTTTAAATTATGAAAATTCAAAAAATGTTTCAAAATTTCAAAATTTCCACAGTGCTTTACCACATATTATATGTCAGGTGTAATGTACATGATGTTTGAAACAAAGTTGTAGTTTATAATACATGAAATTGAAACTTAAAATAATGAACGTTTTTTTGCTAAAATTTGAAATTATCATCATTTTTCAAAACGAAACATATAATTTGCAAAGAATATACTAAATTCTATAAATTTTCATTTATTCAATAGTAATTTTTTCTTAAAATGATCTAAAGCAAATGTAACCATTTTTCATAACAATTTGCAACAAATTTCATTCAAAAATTCATTTGTACAAAAATATTATTTTGAAGACTAAGATATGCAATCCTAATATAAAATAATCTAGGTGGCTTTTTTGAATGTGTTTTGACCTTTAGGTGAACTTAATAAGAGACCAAGTCATACCAAAATTTCAAAGTTTTGAAATTTTGAAGAAAAAGGTTGTTAAATAAATTAAAAAATTTAACCATTTGAAAAAAAAGATGTTCGATGTGTTCAAAATGTTTAGCTTTAGGTGCAAGTGGCACGTGTAAGAAATAATATTGTCAAAAAAAAATGTTTAGCTGTTCGTTGAAACTCATTATGAGATTTTTTGAAATTTTATGTGTTTATGATTATAAACTAGAATATTGATACATGATTATGTGTGCATGTGAAAAATTACCATTGTAACATGAGCTATCTTAAATTAGACTATTCAATTTTTCTCACCTATATTTCCTTCAAGTAAATACTATTTGTAAAAAATTATCCCTACAAAAGTCCTAGAACCTTTTTTTCCCTTTTCTTTAACCCCAACCTTGAATGGACCGGTAGGTAATTAACTAGATATTATGTGGTATGTAAGGTCTAGAGGGAAACCATATCAAAATAAAGGGTTAGTGCAAGGCCAAGCTAAACATTGCTTCAGTTCTAGCAACACCTTACTCTAATGTACTTACCCCATGTATGGTAATAACCATAAGGTTCCTGAAAGTCCTTTACTTGGGGATACTTGTGTTGACATGTCTACCAGTAAATTGGCCGGTTTTCATTTTTATTTTTATTTTGTGAGAATCATCGATTTTGGTTTTTGGGCCAGGTTTTGAGAATTGCCCCAATTTTTTTTATTTTTTTTAAAACTTTGAGAACTGCCTTCATTTTCAGAATTTCTTTTGAAAAATCTAATCAGACAGTTTTCAAAGTTAGCGATTTTCACAAAATTTTGAGCCTTGATCTTGGGGGACAGTTCTCACAAGTCGATTCTCACAAATCATGGTTATATATATATATATATATATATATATATATATATATATATATATATTTCACATTTTATTTTATTTTTGTGTTTCTTTTCTTACAATCAACATTTTTAATTTTTCACTCTGAAAAAATCTGCAAATAACTTACAACAAGCTCAAAGAATTATTATTTTTCAAAGATTTCACCAAAAATAATAGAGGAAAAAGTCACTATAAGCCACCTTTAAACTATGTGCTTATAAAAGGTAGTTAAAAACTAACAGGATTCTAAAAAAAACTTAAATTTCTGATTGTCCTATAGTCAAACCTAGCTAAATCCTCATTTGTTATGGCAGCTGCCTTCGTAAATAATAATTTTAGGTTTTTTTAAACTTAAACTTTTTATTTATTATTTACTTTTCACTTCTTATTTTTGACCATGAGAATTGGACCCTTCTCAAAATGTGAGAACCAGTCCGATTCTCAAACTAGATGCCAGATGAAAACTTGGGTGATTCTCACTAGGCGGTTCTCACTTCCAATGAGAACCTTCAGTCCGGTTCTCATGGCAGTTGTCATTATGGGTTCTCAATGAGAACCGAACTAAAAACCAGCGCCGGTTTTCAGCCAACCGGGTGAGAACTGCCCAACACTAATGTGTACCCTACCCATTGGTAATTCTTTTCTGCTGCCCTTTCAAAATCACCCTATCCAGCTAGTAAATATTTTAGGTTTACCATAATTTATCCTGCGTGATTAGTAGAGTTTTGAGGTTTAATTTCACATATGAAGGCAGATAGTTGCAAAAGTCATATTAACATGTAGCTTACATGAAGGCTCATATTTAGCACTAGAATATTTGGTTATATAATTTTCTTTCTTCGTTTTATTTTCATTTCATGCATTACCTACCTTATGCAGATTGAACTATCTTATTCTTACGCCCAACCTTTTTCAATTCTGCTACCATTAACCATCGCAGTTGACTGTTTTTCTGTTATTAAAGTTCCAAGCAAAAGGTTTTTTTGTCTTTGTCTTCGTTTATTTTTTCAAGTCATTTGATGTTCTAATTTTTGTCTTTTCATGTTTGTGCACAACTCATTGTTTTTCCCTTAATTGCAAATGTGCAATGCCAAGACAAACATCATACATTATTCGTGTGTTCACTAACTTTTGCCTGTTTATTGGCCCTCGCCCATTGGGAAGACACCAAGTGTTGGGTGCTTCTTAGACAGAGGGACAGATAGCCGTCAGTCAGTCATGGGCTCAAGGTATATACCCACTTTACTCAGCAGTTTTCAAAAAATTTAAAAGAATGGATTTTGACATATAATCATGGTTCTCAAAATATATGAAAAGTCAAAGAACCGGTGGGTCTTTGCTGGGTCTTTCATGAATTCTGTCAGTTCGTCAAGGTTTTTGAAATAACCAGAATTTAAAGTGATTCTTTAATTCTAAATATTTTTCAAAATATTGTTACCAACAGTTCTTTGATTCTAAACTATTTAAAGAACCCGAACTGACAATTCTTTAAAAATTCAAAGCACCATCCAACACTAAAAGAGACCTAAAATTAGAGTTGGGCATAGATTTTGGCTTGAACTTGACGCAATGTGTGAGTGGCATCTGGAGTACAATTTCTGGATATGATAGGTGGGCATGTTCCATCGCATGATCTAGATAAGAAGTTGAAGATCCAGTATCTGAAGATTTTTGTTTGAACTTGCCATGAAGCACAGAGGCATTATGCAACAAGCTGCCTGTTTCCATAGGATAAATGTAAAATAAATGTTTTTTAAAAGTTTTTCTTTATGAAGGTCATTTGGTCAACTAATCACCCCACCCCATGTGCTACCTTGGGTCAAAGATGAGGGAGTGTTGAGCAATTGCATTGATCACAATAGGCCAAAACAAATGACCACCTGCAAAATAGAATCAAAATCCCCTAGAAATATACAGCCCACTCTTCAAAAAGCAATGTCAACACGAGGAAATATTTTTTTGAAAGGTTGTGAGTCTTGTCCTCGTCATTGGTCACTCTGAAGGCGTTTTCATATCCACTATAGAGGTGATTAAACATTGCTCTTTTATACCACTTTTTTCCCCTTTTTTTGTGGCTTGTTTGGGATTTTCTCAAACCCCAAAAATAGATTTTACTTTTGACTGTACAATCTCCTTTCGGATTGGCAATGTTGAAGAATTGTCATCTTGGGCTTATGTTCTTAGTATTCTAGAGGTCTGCTACTGGATGTAGAATTTTATAACATTTTTGTGTCAAGAAAAGCAACTTTTTGAACGACATGCCCAATAACATTGAAAGATATTGCATCCCCAAAACATTAGTCTTGGTCCAAAAAGCTTGATAAATGGTCAAAATGGAAACTAGATGAATCTTCTGGTAATGCTGACAAACCCCTAAGCCCACCATTGCACTCATGCATTGCAAGGGTTACCTCATAGTTCAATGGTCAACAATCCATGTGCCTTAAAACCCTCCGGATTTCCCTCATGCCATGCAATGTGAGCAATATCTGCAGCATTGAAAACTGCAAAAAGTGAAAGGAATTTGAGGAGGACATAAGTGACCTAACCAGACACGATAACACCAATGATGCAAAGTGACAAGGAGGTGACTATAAGCACAGATCATCTTATTCCTTGTACACAACTTTGAGCCAGCTCAAGCATTTTAATGAATCCTTTTTTAATCAGAATTCCTTCTTTCTTCTTGGGTTACATATCCTTGTTAGACACAATGGTATACTCTTTTTTAAATCATGGGTTAATCCTATATCCTGACAAGTCAATTTCTTTTGTGCAAAATTTCCCTCAAATGTGAAAAAAAATTTGGGGCTGTGACCCTGACAAACAATTTATAAGAAAAAAATTGAAAAAACATTTTTCAGAAAAGCAAGGTTTTTGAACTACTCCCTCACGTCTCCAAAGAGCAAGATTTTCAAATATATATATTGTCCTACTTGTCCTGTGAACAAATCTGGTTAGATCCTCCTGTGGATGGTTGCCAGTGTGGCTACATCACAAAAGTGAACAAGAATAACCCTAATCCCAACTTCAGACTTGGAAGAGCTATCTCATCCATACTTTCCAAATCATACATATCTACCTTTGTACACCTTGGATTTCAGGGTTCCCAATAGTCTTTTTTTGCTTTCAATTTTGTCATGTAGTCACAGTGACAAGCATCCCAAAAGAGACACCTTTGTAGAAGACCATGACAACAGTAGCCAGTAGATGGAACTGTGGCAACACTCTCCCTCTCCAAAAATAAAAGAAGGCAAATATTGATGAATTTTTTATTTAAAAAAGGGAATTCGTGAGAAAATATTTGCTTCTTTTTTCTTTTACCTTTTGGTGATCTTTTGCCCCCAAATTTTTTTTATTTATTTATTTTTTATTTGACGCCAGTTGTGGGGCCAGAAAGACCCATTAGGCAGACAGAATCCTAAAATTTCTATACTGGAGACACTGTTCAAGAAATCTAGCAAGACTGGATTGGTCCTGACAAGATAGCAATTCCTGCACATGTGTCACAGGTCCTAGAGGCAGTTGTTCCCTAAACATGTTGCGTACATGTTCATATGCTGGGCAAACAAGCAAGAAATGGTCTTCGTCTTCTATGGCCTCCAAACTACACATTTTGCATAATCTCTCAGGAAGTGGAGTTTTCGTTGGCTTGGTTCTGCGGCCAACCTCAACTTCTAAGCAGTGGTTTGAGCACCGGAATCTCGCAAGGCATTTTCTAAGTTGCACATTGCTGACAGTGCTAAGATATGGCTGAAAAGTATATTCACAAATATCATACAACCACACGTAGTTTGCTAGACGACTGCCCTGAACTGGAGCCAAGACAAAAGAATCTTGCAAAGCTGCTATACCCCCTCCAACTACGAAGTGCGTTGAAAGTTGCTGAATTCCGGCTTGACCTTCCCAAGCTTGCACTCTATGCAGCCAGGAACCCTGCCTGGCCCCAAGGCACTCATAGGAGGACAATGTAAGTTGCACACGGTATGCAAGGCCTATCAGGCGCGATGGCTCTGAATCCTCTAGTCTACAATGGTATTTCAGCGCTTGCTGTTGCCAAAACAGATTCAGAGGGAACCAAAAGACTGACTTGTTTTCACGTGACAACATATTTGCTTCTTGAAAAAAAAGTCTTCATAGACCAGGGGTTTTAGGGTTTCAAAATAAAATATTTTCACTTTATGGCAATCTTTCTGTAAGGGTTTTATATCTGGTTTTGGATCTGGGTGTTCAACTGGCAAGCATAGGCATCGAGTTTGCTGATACGGAGCTTTAACACATTTTATTACCTATGAAACAAGGGGTCTGAACCCTAGACCTGGACTGCTGTTTTAAACCTCTCAGTTTCTACTTACTTCTCAGTCTTTTTGCAGGAGTAGCCCCTCCCTTGTGCCTACCTTGGTGTTTAAGGTTTAGAGTGTAACCCTGGGCCCATTCATTCACCCTCACTCCCCAGATATGCCCATGTAGGAAGGACTCTTGTACAAAGTGGCAGGCCTGGCCACTTCTTCTCAAGTGGAGGATTATATAAGGATGTTCATGGCTAAGGAGAGCTGAGCTTTATACTTAGAATTGTTGAAAATTGAAGGTCGAAGTTGCATTAAAATAAAGAAACTCTAGTTTAAATATAGGGGGATACACCTATAGGTATTTATTATTCATTGACTCAAAGAATATACACAGCTCTTACATCACCTTTGAGCTTGGTCACTCAGTTTGAGGAATATTTGTTCACTATTCTGGGCAGAAACAAATTTCAGTGTCAAGAGCTGAGAGGGGCAACATTTGAAGGGTGTGCAAGGAAATTGCCTTTGAGGGTTCCTTTTTCCAGATGGAATTTCTTATGCAGATTAGTTGTTGCCTTAGAGCATCTCCAATGGTGCTCAGTACGTGGTGCTCAGTATGTGGTGCTCAGTATGTGACTCCGGACAGTTCGATTTATTGTGAAAACGTCAACATGTGCTGGTTTCGCTCAGGAAATTGATTTTTTAGCACCGAATTCGTGCAGCATGCCGTGGCTGGTAAAAGGCTCAATTGCACCTCCCAAAAAGAGTGTAATAAATTGCACCTGACTGCAGCTCAGTATTTCTGATTGGTCGATCACAATGGTTAGTGCAAGTGGTTTGCTATTAGTAGTCCCGCATGTATATCCAGTTTCAGTTTTATTGGTGGGGTTGTACATTTTGAAATGTTTTAAATTAAAATCAAAACTTAAAATTGGATCAAATAAATTTTTATTCTAAGTTTTTTGACATTCATATGAGATGAAAAGGACGAACTTGCCATGATTACTATGGTTTCAAATGGTAATAAAAAAAAAATGTTTGATTTTGACTAATTATGTTTAACACCTAGTGCCCTTTTTGGTTCCTTGTTACATGTTTTAACATTTTTGTTATAAGCAAAGGTAAATGCTAACATAAAAAATAAGAATGTAAGGCATATTCACAATTAGGGCACCATTTTTTGACCAAAGGACTCAAAGACTTTGCTTTTGCTATTTTCTAATTATAAAACCTAAATGGAAAAAAATTAAGTGAAAGATATTGGATAATTCAAATTATAATAATTTTCATGGTGGTGGTGATTTTTCACATGCATTTATAACTCTGCATAAATAGTTTGGTAAAAAGTCATAAATGAAAAATGTGTACATAAATTTTCATATACAACTTAACATGTGTTCTTGCATGAAAATTTCCTACACATTTTGTCGACACTTGGGCTCACAAATTTTAAGCCTAGTGAATATAAAAAAACAACCAAATGGGAAAAAAAGAATCATTTCCTTGTTGCCCTTTGAAAATGGATCCTATAGCGTTCAAAATTCTTATATCATATATTGTTTAATCAAATGCATTATATGAACATTACCAAACATAGATATATGCATTACTTATCTATGAAAGAAAATTGAAGTCAATTGCATTGTTTAATACATTCCTTTTGATTCCTTTAAGATGAAAATTGCAATTGAACCAAGGATTCAAGTTATTTAAAAAGATTTTTTTTAAATTTATACTATACATAGTTTATTCTTAGACCTTTTTAATAGATTAACATGACATCATTCTAGTTATAGTCACATGCCAATCCCCTATAATCATGAAATAGTAAATGTAATAAAATTCCAAAATAGTCCTTTGTAGTCCTTTTTCTATTAGCACATCCTTTTGGGTACCTTGATTATGAATATGTCTTGCATTCAAAGTAATCAATTTGAAGGTAATTAGGAAATGTGAAATTCAAGGCTAGGGTCAAGGATTTGTTAGACTGGTAATTAATTTTTACCAATATCCCAACTATATTCTATTGGGTCATTTTGGTGTTTGTCAATAATTTCAAATGTGAAGTTTTAGCAATGCTTGTGTTAGATGTTTATTAGTAATGTAATTGCTTTAAATAAACAATTATATTTTTCCTTTGTTAAAACCATTCATTAGCTTTCTGCATTTAAATTTAGGTCCCCCAATGCCCCATTCCACCCCAACCTTAAAACTTGTGCATGGATTTTGTTGTAAGTTAATCAATTCAAAATTGGATAAAAAAACTGGAAATTTAAAATGTTAACCTAAACCTTAAAACTTATATACCCAAACCTTAATCCTACAACTTTTTAAAGTATAATTTAAACCTAAACCTAAACCTTATAATTTAGAACATGAACCCTAAACCTCAAAACTTAAATCCTAAAATTGTAAACTCTAAAAATTAAAAACCCTAAATCCTAATTTGAAATATCCTAAACCTGAACCTTAAACCCTAAAACACTAAATTCAAAACCCTAAACCTCAAAACTTAAATCCTAAAATTGTAAACTCTAAAAATTAAAAACCCTAGATCCTAATTTGAAAGATCCTAAACCTGAACCTTAAACCCTAAAACACTAAATTCAAAACCCTAAACCTTTAAAACTTTAGACCCAATACTTCAAACCCTAACCCTAAAATCTTAAATATAAAACTATAAACCATAAACTTAAAAAATTAAAATGAAATGAGATGGAATTTTATTCACAAAACCTATATGCATCTTGTTACATATGCCTTAATTACCTCCAAATCAACTATAGTTGTCAATGTGCCTCCCAATGTGGCACATCATGAACATCTCTTTGCTTATGTAACTAGGATTGTCCAACAAGTATTCAAAACACTTGTTGATGTGCATAAAATACTAACACCAATTTTTGTGAATGTTAGATTGGCACAAACTACTAGCATCATGGTATGACCTCAAATACCTAATATCCAAATATATGAACCCACAATGGTCCACCACTATGTTGTTAATGTAATTTATTTTTTCGCACATTTATCCAACTCTAATGGGTAGGATTGTTTTACGACTTACAAATTTTGATTAATATTCCATCAATAAATTCAATGTAGCCTTGGAATTGTGAAAGTGGTGTTGCCAAGGCACATCACTCCTCACCAATGAGCCATCAAATATCATTATGACTATCTTTTTCAACTATAATAGACAAGTAGTAGGTTACTTCACAAAGTATGTAGATTCTTAGGACCTCTTTGCAAGGTGTGGACAAATATAACAACGATCAATTTATTGTGCCCACTCTATGTAATTGAGGGTTGTATGTTTTTGGTTGTGCAAGGTAAAATTTTATTGATCTTGTAAAATGATACATCTCCCATGTTACAACCATGTATCATACCTATGATATAACAACCTCTTATAATCACTTTAACTTACTAAACCATCCTCACATAAATGTTATCTATAATGAGAAACCAAGATTGGAACCACATGAGCATTCTAAGTAACCTCTTATGAAAACATGTACAAATAAAGAATCATTGTTAATTCATGGACTGAGGTTGTCATTGTGGTAGCTAATAAGTCATAGCTACATACTTGAAAACTATGTGGCACATATATGTTAATGATCACATAGTTCACATTTTATGCACTCAATCAATACTACCCATGAGGTTGCAAAATGAAGCTACATCTCACCAATGGAGATGTAAGCAAAAGGGGTCAAGTGTGTCTGTCTATAATACATGCTACAACACTCATGCACACCATTCATTGTACACTATAATTAGATCAAGTCCCCTATCTAGAATAGATGCCAAATAAAAGTTATGATGGTGGATGCAATCACATACAATTCCCATAGGTACTACGTAATGCTCCGTGATTCCCTCCAACAATGAGGGGTGGAAGTGGCCAACGCTTCCTCTGCTCTTGAGTAATGTTCCTAGAAGTTATTCATTTGTAAATGATTGGGCAAGTACAACAATGACTCCAAATCATCTTCTTTCCACATAGCTTGGATGAAGAACATTCACAATCAAAAATGATGAGTTGCAACCCAAACAACATTTCATGTTTTGTTTGAGTTGTTCAAAATGTTTTCCATTTATTGCAATAGAGATAAATCAATTATGAAAGATATATTGCATACCTAATTTGTGACCAAAAATCCCCACAACAAAAGAAAAGTTCAATTTGATGTAAAAAATCAATGTTCTAATATTTAATAGTAGCATAGATAACCAGACTTGAAAAACAACTGACCAAAGAATATGAAGTACAACACATGCCAATAGAGAAGCAAATGACATCCAATGTATTAAATTTGAGTGTAAAAAGGCTAGACAAACCTAGATAGGTTACATTTGAAATGCCATTTTTCTAACCTTAAAACCATCTAAAATGCCCATGTTGGGGAATTCCCCTTCCATGTATTCTCCAATTAGCCATTAGCAATAGTTTGATATACATTAGTATTCACTTTAATAACGAGCCCAACTCCTTCCTTGGGTTTTTGCTTGTTAGTCCCCAACATTACCAAGGCTTACCCACCCCTCTCTTAACTTTCTATGTCATCTTAGCCCACAAGTTGTGAAGTTCCAAGAACTAATCATGGAAACTGATTCAACAAACATCCCACATACACCAAATTAATCTTCAATACCTTTTTTATAAGTGTTGTATTAATAAATGTCGTTCATTAACTGTTCGCTCAAAGATGCAACCAATAAATAGAAGCCAAATTGGTTGTAATAGTTGAACATCTCCCTACATTCACCAACAATAAGAAATACGCAATTAAAAAAAATTCGAGGAAGACTCAAAATCTATAGAACCAATTCCATATCATGAAATTGAAAAAGTTATTCAATCATGTTTCCTTGCATATTGTTGACCCTGCTCTTTGTCCACAACAAGCATTACCAAAGTGGAAACTTGACTATATATGATTATACATTTTTTTCAAGTATTCCAAATGTAGAGAAACTAAGATGGTGAACCTTACCACTTTAGAGGTCATTGGCAACTTAAACATCTCCAATTCATATTGTGGACACACTTTGGAATACATGCCCAAAAAGCAACATTGGCGTTTGTGGATATGGATATATAAATGAAGTAAAAATAAACATACCAATTGCCACAACTCCTGCATAAGCAATCAATGATGAGATTGACCAAAGGGAAATTATTAAGAACACATCAATAAAATTAGGCCATAGATGTGAAAACATTTAATGAATCATCAACCCATTGGAAACATGTACTTGAAGCTTTTACTCAAATTATAAATGACAAAATTGTAATAAGAGTTTTTCTGCCATGGTCATTGCAAAATAAGTTTCTTGCCATAACACAACATTGTTGTCATCTTATTTCAATTCGTATGAATTTGATAGCTTCAAAATCTCAATAATTTTTCCTTTGCACCTAATATGTGCCTTTCAAACTTTGATCCTAGTCCATCTTAATTATAAACCCTAACACTTGAATAGAACCAAACATGATTGACAATTTATATTATAAAACATCGTTAACAACAGGAATAATGGTGAGAACATCTATAAAATCAACATTAGGAGTTACAATGGTCTTGGTCCATTATGGTACCTAATGCATCTCTGACCATATGGAAAAACCTAATTTTCTTTTTGTAAAGAAGCATTGTCATGGCCTTGCACTCAACTCCATGAATGAAATTTGAGTTCATTGATTCCTAAGAAGGTTGGAACAAGCTAAAGGATGCTAGAGCACTGGGTCAAATGTATTGACTCTCACCTTTTTAGAGGGTATTTTGTTTCATGATTTTTGGGTACACAATGTTGAGCACAACTATAAACAACCCCTCTTAATGCTATGCCTACACCTAGTGGCTATCTCTATTCACATTCCATGTGACTTGTTCTTCTCAAAGGATTGAATGTGAGATCAAGTTTTCAAGGTTAAATAACCATCCTTCTAGTTTGCAAGACACCCAGGGTTTAGCTTTTAGATGGCTCAATCACTATCCATAAGAAACTTATGACATGTAAGACAAAACTTGATTCTTAATATGTACAAAACTTGGAAGATTACATCTTGGAATCAAGTAAACTATAGAAAAAAAATTGTGCAATTACATGGCCATGTTCTAGCCCTTGGTATGGGGGTGCACCTATTAAAGAGGGTCTCCTTCATAATTGAACCCTTGAAGAGTGATTATGCATTTCACATCCCATTTAGCAAAATCATCCATTCCTTCAAAGCTAAAACCCAATCTTCCCACTCCCACTTCAATGAATTTCCACCTTTTCACTTAAAATGCAAAAAACCCACAACATTAAAATATTTCAAAGCTCGAAGTTTAGGGTTTAAGGTTTTTAGAATTACAACCCCGTAATGCCCATTGAGACATTCACCCAAAAAAACCATTGGTCTATCTTCAAAGGCTTTATTCTGCATAAACAATTGTGATATAAAAACAAAAAAACAAATCAATCTTCTTTGTAGTCCTCAATGTTAAAATACACCAAAAACAAAACACAAGTTTTGTGAATTTACCTTTGCAAGCTTTGGAACCTTTTGGATTGTCCGCAACAACAATGCAAGGTAGCACTATCAATGTTTTTAATGCTTAAAGACAATTAATGGTCCAACCTAGCTTGCAAATCTGCATGCACATAGGTAACATATCAACCTTAGACCATCCCTATTGATTACACCTTATGAAACATACTCATCTCTTTTCCTTTCAAACCCATACCGAGACACATACTTATACATTAAAATAAATCACTTGCAATTGGTTCAAATTGATGATCTTTATATGATGAACATAATCCTTAACACTATGATTTGAATGGTAGTAGTCACTAAGGTCAAGCATCATGATGCTTGAACTTAGTGACTATTGCCATTCTGAGAGACCATGAATAGCTTTCAAGACATGTGTTAATTGTTGATGTTCCATAGTGAATATTAAGATTATGCTACTTGGCCTTAAAACCCATGCTCAACAAAAAAATAATCAAACAACCATCAAGAATCATGAAATAATCTCATTAAAAAATTAGTGAAAAAATTGGCAAAGAACAATCAAAACATTTAGTACTTGGAACTAATAGCTGGTGAATTAATATTTATCTATTTTTTAAATACTTGGACTACAAATTTGGCCACAAACATAGATTAAAATAACCATCCCTAAATTGTGTGAACTTGTTTGCAAATGCTTGATTGTTTTGGGCCCTCAAAATCTAGTGAGGTTTTTTTTTTGTGTTGAATAATCGTTTGCATTTTTTCTGATTCATTAAATATTATAGAATATAAAGACCAAGAATGTTGGTTCATTGAACATAAATGAAAACCAAAAAACTGTTGTTAATCATGATTATTTCAAGAATTTTGAAGAATATGTTTTCATGGAAGAACCAACAAATATTTTAGATCCTTCAGCCAATTCATTTGCTTTTTGAAAATTTGAAGAACCATGGATTTATTCAAGTATATGTAAGTTGGTTTTTTTTAATTGATTTTCAGAGTTGTGGAAACCATCAGGCTTTTTGTATGATGGTTGTAGGAGATTATTCATGGACATTTATCATCAAGGGTGCACAATGATGTGGCAAAACCTTGTCCCTTGGCCCTACTGGAATATTATAAAACATGCAATTACAAAATTCTAGTGGTTTGGTATGTGGGTTGGTCCATTCCTAAATTATTAGCTTGAATATGGATTAAAGTAAAAAGTTTCATATTTGTAATTGCCTACTATGTGGCCTTTGAATGTTATATTTTGAGTTCATCTTAGTTTAACATTTGAACTAAAACAATGTAGGATAGATGTAGGTTAGTGATATCATAAATTATAACTCTTTTTGCACATACACAATTAACATCTTGTGAATTCCAATAAAGGTTCAATTCAATTCCAACTACATTGTTAGTTGATTGGTCAATTCAATGTCAGTGGTAGATGGTAGAAACAAGATTAGACATGTTATCTTTCATCCAATTATCCACCAATGTAGTTGCTAAATAATCATTATGTTGACTTGATCTCTATTGTGGCTTGATTATCATATGAAAATGTGAATGGCCCACATGTCACTTCAATACTAACCCAAACACCAAATCAAATAGTTGTAACATAGTCAACCTTGCAACTCAATCTCTATTACAACTCGATTAATCCCTCAACCCACTAAACAAAAGGTGTCCCTATATGCCAAGTGATTTCACTAGTTGTAGTGAATGACGCCTAGTAGGGAAGTAATGAATTCATTGGGTTAGTGAATAGTGACTAGTAAATTGCACCCACATTTTGTAGTAATAACCATATTCAATCGCCACATGTCACTTCACCATTGGTCAAATGTTTTGTTTTTCAAGGTTGTAAAATAGTCGACCTTTCAACTAATTCTTTATTATGGGTCGACTTATGGTGTAATAATGTGGGTGTGCCAAATGTTAGTTCACTAGTGGTCCAAATCTCCAACCAACGTAGTTCAAGCATAGTTGAAATTGCAATTAAAGTGTTAGTTGACATCATGTTGAATCAGTGGATGAAGTTCATTCACAAGTCAAATGTAGTTGCCAACACCCTTGATTAAATTGGTAGAGCAATTTTCAACTAAATTGGGAAGTAGTGGCATGTAATGACTATTGTTATGGTGTTGACATGTGGCACACACTTTTGATTGTAGTTTCATTCTTGACTTGTACTTGTCAACATTATTGATTAGAAATTGCAAAAAAATTCCCAATTGCAAAAAACAAGTTGTAACTACATGTGTGGTTTTCAATTTGGTTTGTAGTTGAACACTAGTTGAAAACTTAGTTGCAAGAGGGGGGTTTTCTACTAGTGACACTAGAGAGCAAAAAAAAAGCGATCTTGTTTAAGAATCTATAATACAAGAATTGGATAGTGACATTGAAAACCCTAAATGTAAGAAAGTAAAACTTACCTACACAATGGCACACTACAAAGTTGAAGACTATCTAGAATTTGAGTGCACCAATAACTTACAAGTTCAGCATCAAAGTGCAAGCTCCATAGTGAACAAACTCCAAACTTCAAAGTCCAACAAGTTTTTGTTAGCAATTTAGCCATAGACAATCCAAACTAGCAATTCTAAAATTCGAATCTCCTCATTAATCTACCTTGCAAGATCTTGTACACCATATCCCTATTCAAGTATTACCCAATGCCCATTGTCACATCATCCATGAATCCCAAGTTGCAAGTTTTAAACCATAAACTCTTTGAATTTATTCTGCCAAAAATAAATTCACACAGTGCAAGCAATTATCTCAATACTTAAGTAGATTGTAGTCTTTCTGTACATGGAAAATCCCTATTTTGGGTGTTAGCAAATTTTAGGTGTACACATATTGCTTGCTATTGGCAAATTTTAGAATGACATAGATTGCATGTTGCCGGCAATTTATCGTCAAGCGTAGAAGTAACTATGGTGAAAAGCTCTACAATGAAGCTCATGCTCCTAGCAAATCGGTGGCTAGATAGGGGACACAAGGTGGTGATGCAGAGCTTTATGGTTTCACGATGGTGACAATGCTGCCACTTGGCAACAATAATATTAGGTGATTTGGGCTGATTGTGACCCTCAGTTGATAATGAAGGTGTTGCATACCGTAATATGGAGTTGCCTTTTGCTGAGTTTTTGCCGCAAAAACAATCGCTGGTCACCAAGACTCATGAGTCATGACCAATCTTTTACTATATGTCCCTTTCACAATGTATTTAGTCAGGTACTTATATTGAGTATTTTCATACAAATCTGATATTGGTATTGGAGCATTTTTCACACTTTCATATTAACCTGGTATTGAGAATGGTATAAAATTGATACAATACTGGTATTATCTCAGGTCCCTACCAATCTGGTATTAACATAAGGTCATTATTGTGTCAGGTGACATAGATTGGTCTGTTCTTCCATACAGTACTAATTTATACCCCGGTTGCTCTTTATATACCAGTAGAGCACTGGTAATGAAGACTACACATGAAATCATAGTTAATCCAGATCCATCTTGAGAGTGACAATATCAAAGCTCGAAAAGAATATTTTTGGGTAAAATCCCAATTAATATCACTAGACCTTGATGTATGGATTATTAGAATGTCTTCTACAATCAACATTGTTCAGTCAATTTTGCAATGTTCGTATGTAACCAACAGAAAAATCGAATGTGTTGGGTTTTTGATCCCCAACAGCATGACGCCTTGTCTGATACTATGATCAGAACCTTAACTCATTTTCTAATGCACTTTCTGTTTACTAGGGCTTTTTCAAAGCATGTCAAGTAGGATGGTCATGTGGCACCTTGTATTTGATGGTAGAACAATAATAGGACAATTCATGATATTGGTTGTGTGTGCAGAACTAGACCCCGTTTCAATTTATTCTTTTTGCAAACATCCAAACTAATTTTCTTTCAATTTTTGATGTGAAAAAATGGAGCTTTATCGTTGGAAATTTATATTTTTCAAGTTCTCCTCAAACACAGTTTGGAAAAAAAACAAAAAGTAAACCACCCAGAAAGTCATTATCCAGAACTGGAGGCTGAGGAACTTAAAGACCTGCTTCAAAACCACTCCAGAATCCCATCAAATAAAGATAATTAGCTGCAACTAAATTGAAGGGTTCCTTTGAAAACTACAAACTAGCAAGGATTGGCTATTCCATGTCATATTTTCCCTTTTAAATCTCTTGCACTTGGAGTAGGGCCTTTCTTTGGGTAGAAAAGTGACCATAAATAGCCAGGGAAAAAACAGAACTTCTAGTTAATTTGTTGCACTCTTCCTCATGTGATGACCTTCATGCAGGGGCTTTTTTGCGCGAAATTTCAATCAAATGATGATTTTTTTCTGGCAAAAGTTTCTACTATTTTTTTGAGCTTTTGAGTCACCAAATTTTGAAAACAAAAAATTGCCACATTGTATCTCAAATTGCAGCAGGTAGCTAAAATGTAGAAGGATGCTAGAACTTTTTCTTTTTTTCACTTTCATATTTTCTTATTGCCAAATCTGGCTAAAGTGTCTTATGGATGAACACAACTTCAGCTACATCACAAAATTGAAAATGAAAACCCCTGTCTTCAGGCCTAAACCAGCCAAGAGGTTTCTTGTTGTTCCTACATTATCTTTTGGATTAGAAAACTGAACTAATACTTGGAAGTCTTGGTGTTCAACGTTTCACGTAACTTTTTTCAAATTAGAGGACTGAACCCTTACATGGAAATATTCAGAACCCTGCTATTTACTTCAACTACTATTTGAGAAAATTTGTGAACCTTCCCAACTAAGTAAATTAATTTGCAATCTTCTGCATAACATGTTTTTGCTAGAAAAATTTCTCTTGGGGTTGGAATATTGGAAAAGCCCCAATTTGCAGTCCACCACATGGCAAAGACCAATATGAAATCCACTAAAAGTTTGCCACTACTTCCTGATAGAAAGCAAATTGACTAAAGAACTGGTTATTGTTTACACCTACAAAAATACTGGCTAGGTCGCCAGGTCTTCTCCCCCCCTTGTACTCCAGGAAAATCCTATTAGAATTCAATTTTGATTTATGAGCCAATGAGTTTTTTGGTGGCGAATTTTTGTGAAAAATATTTTTGGGAGAGATATTTTGGTACAAATTCCCTATTTTTAAAAAAAAGATCCCCCAAAAACGAAATTTTAATCTTAAAATCTCGAGAAGTGGTCACAATTGCCTGCAAACTCAGAGGGTGCTTAAGACTTTCTACTTTTATATTCTGAATATTGTCAAATTTGGCTAAATTTACCTATGGATCAACACCAATTGAGCAACATCAATTTTTTTTAGAACAAATCACTGGTCTGACCGGACATAAAGAATAACATTTTTGAAACCTTTGTATTGTGAGGTCTCCAAAGATATGCAATTCGCTATTGGTGTCTTACAAATTTGTCAGAACAAGTTGGCATTGGTCTCTTGCAGATTGTAAGATTACTCTTTTCAAGAAGCAACAGAAAATTATCATCTTTCTTTCTTTTTATGTAGTAGAAAGGGTTCAACCCTGATCCTTTCCAGGGTTGGACTGGTATCAACCTTCTCACACCTGGCAGGGACTGGGATTGGGTACTTTTAAAAAACTTTCATACCAGTCTGGTACCGGTATTAGGTCCAACTTCCACGGTTGATATATGAGGCCTTGTATTACCTCAGGCCACATATCAAATTGGTATTGGTATAAGGTTGGTATTATCTCAAGTCATACCTGATTGATATGTTTTTCGATATTAGTACTCGTATCAATATTATATAACCAGTTATCACCCTATGTACACTCATAGTTCATGCCCCTACTATTAGCCTAGGCCAAAAATGGCCAAGAACATAGGTAGGCAATAACTATTTCTTGCAGCCCAATGAGATGAGGCAGCATGCACCCAAGGGACCCAGGTTTTTTCTTCTTGGGGGGGGGGGGGAGGGGGGGGCGGGTTGTGGACGTTGAAGGTTTTTGTTCCTATGAAGATCTCATTGTGTTCTCATCAAGTTCCCAATGTGTTCCCCAACATGCTCCCAATAGCTCCTCACTTTATCCCATATCCTTTGCCTAAGTTGTACCTATTGTAATATATATAAGGGGGAGATTATTACTTATCTATTTTTGGGACAGTCCAAAGCTTGATTGATTTTTGTTGTGATAGGCCAATCAAGGACACCCATGACAAAAGAAAAAATAACTGAACTTTGATGTCCCTGCAACTAATTAATATGAGTCACAATTTGCATATACCTGTACAACAATGGTCCCTTTCTGCTTTCTCAACTGCCTCACTTTTTGTAACGAACAAATGACCTTGGGTAGCATCTGACGGCATTGGACCCCTTTGGAACTTTTCTCCTGTACTGGCGCAGCTTGGCTTCTGAACCATACATGAGCCAGCCATTCCTTTATAGTTTTTCGCGTTACGGGTATCATTGTACTAAACCACCAAAGAATTTGTCTTTTCCAAATTAGGTGCTTTCTAAGCAGGCTGGGAATTTCATACCTCCCTTCATTGGCCCCTTTTGTGCCTCTGTAGAAAAGGAGAGTGTCCACCTATTAACTCAAAACGCGGGTGTACTGCTTTTGACAATTAGTGCCATGTAGCACAATGAAGGATCATGGCTTATAGAAGGCCTACCCACATGCAGAGGAAAACCTCTGGTGGGTTGTCATAGGAGGTGGTGAGCTGGCGACTCCACTCTGGTTACAGTCTATCGCATGGGCCAGCGTGCACGTGCACTTAGCAGAACAAAATCCATAAGCTGTAACGCAATAAACAAGCTGTTGTAGGACAAAAATAGCTGGCTGTCAAGCTTTGCGGCCAGGCTTGGCTAACTTGAGTGACTGTGAACAGGTTTTGTGGCTTTAGAACTATCAACAAAACTGTCTAAGGCTTGCATGAGGTGCCTGCTATTGACCATACTCTTTATGGTGTGCATTGAGCCACATCATTTTTTTAGATGTTGCCAATGCTATAACCTACAGGAACTAATACATGGTATAACCTACTGAAACTAATGCATGTCAGCATCTTCAAATAGGCATGCAGCTCATAAATCCACATGTAACACAATACGAAATTCTTGAGGTAGGATGATTTCACTCATATGTCTCCAGAAACATTGACTAGTCGTCCAGATGAACCAGCACCTACATAGATACCGCCACCTTCTTGAGTGAGGCCTCTTGGTGGCCTTCTTTAGCCCAGGAAATGTTTTAAATATTGACTTATAGACCTTGAATCAGCCTTTTGTGTTCAATTTGTACTGCAGCCACAGTGATGAGCATCCTCCATAGATGCAGATGATGCAGATGATAGTGTTGCTAATGATCACTTTTTCAGATGATCATCAAAACAGTAGCCAGTAAATAGAACTGTGATGACACTCTCCAAAAACATAATTTTTAGGTGAAATTTGGCGATGTTTCTATTTTTGAAAAGAGAATTTTCGTCAAAATAATGGAGTTAGTGCCTGCCACCGTTTGGCAAATGTTCACCAAAAAAACTAAAAGACTGCCTTTAATTAGTCTAATTTATACAAGTCTAAGAACCAACCAAAAAGAATTTGGGGTTTCCACATGGTAACTGCAGGTACTAGTTCACCCATGGCCGTTGACTACTGAATGACTTTTAAAAACTCAAGCAGAAAATGGGTTCCACTAAACTTATATCACTGGTTTCTCCCTCTGAAATATATAACCTCTCAAAGCTTTAGGTGAACAAGAAGCGACACTCATACCACAGTAAAACAAACTTTTAGGGTCTCTTCTAGTATTTTGTCCTTCGACTAAATTATAGTAACCCAGTCCATTGTTAAAATTTCTAGGGTTCAATGCAGCCACTAAGGTGTTTAGGGTTCAGCTTTTTGGTGGCTATATAAAAGGGCCAAGCCTTTCCTTTCTCCTTTGGTTTTTTTAGAATTCCTTTGTCAAGAGAGTTGCCTCCATAGCCAGATTGGATTTTCTAGATGCTCATGGCAATTATTACACGATCACTGTCTACATACATTACATGTTCATTCTTTCTTCACAATTCAATTCTAGAAAAACTCCTCTTTGTTGTTTAATGTTGAAAGCGATAATTTTCTTTTGGCTTTGAGTTTTCTTTTGTTAGTGGTATTGATGTTGGTGTTCCTGGTGGTGGTGTTGTTGCTGCTAGAGGGAGCATGTGCTATTACACCTCTGCCAACCAAGAGGAGCTGGGAACGAAGGAGCTGGGAAGAACGAAACCAAAGAGGAGTGACGTATCCTGGAGTAGATGAGTAAATTTTCCTTCTCTTTCTCTCTCTCCCCCTATCTCTCTCTTTCTCTAACACAAAAGGAGCTTTGAAAACTTCTGAAGCTACTAGAATCGAGTAAAAAACAAAAAAACATGTTTGGCCATTGCCGCGAGCTACAACACAAGTTTGGCAACACCATAGTGCCACAACACCGCAAGTCGTAGCACTGTAGCGCCATAGCCCTGCAACACCGCGAGCTGCAGTGCTACAACAATGTGAGCTCCAACGTCGCAACAATGCAAACTACAATGTCATGGTGATTTACAACACCATAGCGCCACAACATTGTGAACTACAACGCCCTAGCGCCGCAGCAATTTGTAGCATCGTGAGTTGTAACGCCACAATGTTCCAAGCTATAGCGCGACATTCATTGCGTTGCCTCTTGCCATTGTCGCAAAGCTCACGCACGCTTCATAACGCCATGGTTGTCATGTCACATCCACCATCGCTATGGACCTCACGGGCGCTCTGTAAGGTCGTGGCATTTGCAGTGCCATCCATCATGCCGCCATTTCGTTTGACATCCATTAGTTTTCTATCGGATTTTCATCCGACATCCGTCGGTTTTGTGTCAAACTTTTGTCCGTCCTGCATCCTGTTGTCTTGCACATTGACTTTTTATGTCCTACTGTATTGTCATCATGCGTCTACATCCTACCTTGTTGCATACTGACGTACTACCATCTTGCCATTTATCGGACATTCGTCCAACTTTTGTTTGACCTTCATCCAGCCTCCGTTTAACGTCCATCCATCGCCATTCATTCCTGTCATCACACCATATTTTCAAACCGTACATTGTGAGAATTTTGTAACTGGGGCTTTATATTACTACAAAAATTTCGGGCATGGGACAACACCATGTCCTTGGATGATGTGAGTATTATTGCTCATCTAGAACCAAGGTATCAATTACGAAGTAACACACAACCCTTTGAACCAATATCTTTGAGTTTACGATCTTCACCATAGTAGTGACATACTTTCAAATTTTTCAAACATATGCGTATTTTACGTTTTTTTGGGCTTTTTTAAAAATACTTGAAAATACTCGATACAAAGGCCAATTTTCAAGCCTTTGTATTTTTATAATGTTTTTTTAAAAATACTTGAAAATACTTCTTTTTGAGCACCTTCGAAAAATACTCGTATTTCGTATGTCACTACTATGATCTTCACAATGGTACCATCAAGCATCTACAACACCATTGTCATCCAGTACAACTTCTATTAAGAATTCAGGTTCGGGTTACATTACATCAACAGTACATCAAAGTCCATTTGAAAGGGTTAATTAGTGGAGCACACCTACTGTTGCACCTACTTTCACACCATCATCGTATATTCCATTGCAAGTTGAAACTTCTACACCCATATACACCATGGAGGTCAACAATTCTTCTAGAAGAATTGAGAAATTCAGCGAAAGGCCAGGTACAATTTCTTTGAGGGAGTTCAAGGCAACTTTCTCAACCGTGGTTTGTGAATTGGAGCTCAAGTATAGCATTAATTACACCAATGTGTTTGCATTCAAATAATTGGCCCATTATGTGCACTATGAGGCATTATATGTGTACGAGTAACATTTTCCAAGGATTGTAGGCATCACTTAGATCCCCAATCCAGCTTACGCCACAACCATCACCATTGCCTCTCAAACTGCACTATAAGCTACAATTACACATCATGGGACTATGCCAAATAATCTAGACCTAGTACCTACTTTAGTAAACTTTTTTCCTCAACAACTCATTATTGCTACCACAAACATTCCTCCCACCATCGATGCAATAATTTTTGCTGATTTAGTGGAGGAATTTTTTCAAGTTCTTGAGCTGGAATTTCCGATTAAGAGTTGTGAAAAACTTCTGCAACTTGCTACCTTTTCTCGGTAAAAGGATGAAACCTTCAAACTGCTCTATAAGAGGCTTCTCAAGCTCAAAGAGGATATTCCGAGCATCATAGACTTGGAAGCTGCCCATTGGTATCTTCATTCATTAAAAGGTACTCCAACACTCCATGCGCAGGTTTTGCAACAGGTTTTTATAGAATTTGGAAACTCGTACATTTTGCTCAATGTGTACAATATTTTAGAAAAGCTAAAACTGGCTCATGCACACTATGAGGCCTCTACTATGAGGCCTCTATCACGTTCAAGGCCTCAGCCTCCACCAGCTGCGCTAACCAGATCATCACATTCTTTTCCGAGACTAAAGCGGTGCACTTAGCTCCACCCATCCTACCTTCTTGCAACTATTGTGGCAATCCTGCCCACAAAGCTAATGAGTGCAACATTCCTTCCAAGGATTGTTTTTTTGATTATTGTGGGAAAGAGGGACATCAGGAAGCTGTTTGTTTTGCCAAGTTCCCGAAACGAAAGCAATTACGATTACCATGACAAAATCTGCCAACATCTTCCATTGCCGCTCAACCAAAAGCCAAGGCGCTTCATCCCTCCACTCAGGCTTTGCCCACCAAGGGTAATTCTAGTAAGAATGTTAAGAAGAAGGAGCACAATGCTGACAAGAGGGAGGTGCTTCAAGCCCATGCCATTTAAGTTCAAACTCTGCAAAATAAACTTGATTCATTGATGGCCCGACTTGCTAATCTAAAAAGCAAGTCTTTCTAATTAGTTGGTCATGCCCAACTTGTATAAGGTTCAGGATTAGGGGAGGGACCTCCTAGGTCATTTTAGGGCCTTTCACACGATGCCATGGTTGGGGAGTATGTGCTTTCTAATGCACACAATTCTGGTTTTACACCAGAATTTGTTACTACTTTTTGCCCTTTTTACTTCGCGACACAATAGGCTAGTGTGGCACCTAGAGTTTTTGCCACTAGGTAGGTAATTCAAACTGATGGACTCACATTTAATCCAAGTCTTATTACCAAGGCTAGAGGAGCTCGAACAGTCATGCCATATTCTTTTCATCCTTTCAACATGGAAGAGGAATGCACCTTGTTGGCAAGGGGGGAGGAGACTACTACACCAGAAGCTGCTAGGGCATCAAATTCTCGTATCCCAGGAATACATGTACATCAGGAAACACACACAATTTTCCATTGATTAGCTTATGGAGTGCTAATGTCAAATGCATGAGGTGGCTCAAAAGCTTGTGAGTACACCGTTGTTTAGTTTTCAAGATTTGTAGCTAAGCACCAAGGACATAATTACAATACTAAAGGATACCCTAAACACTACATCAAGTCTTCTACCAATCCCAGATCCACATGCTACATGGCTTCCATCCAACACCTTAGAAAGACACTTGATTGGCTCACTTGTTGTAGATGGCGTTTGTAATCTAGTCATTAGTTTTAGCATGGCTAAACTAGTGGCTCTCCTACTTCTGATTTTACATTCACATATCAAAAGAAAGCTAAAAACACCTCACTTGTGGATTTTTTACTTAACAAAGGTGTTGTAAATAGTCATTTTCTTCACAAAGTCTCTCACTCATTTCCGAAGGTGGTGCCTAGTGAGAAAACTTCCATCGCCACTAGAATAACCATTGTTGATAATATTGAATTAGCTATCCAAGTGGGAGGACATACACCTAAAATGGTACTTCTTGATATAGGTGCCCAACTAGTAATTCTTGGAGTTCAATTCGCCAAGAAGATGGGCATGTTCAACTCCAAACTACGAAAATCAATGTGGCAAATTCGCACCGTTGGTGGGAGTGTAGAGGAGGTACTTGGGGAGAGCTCGGATTTTATTACACTTAACTTCAATGAAGGCACAAATTAGGAGCTTTGCTTGTAGCTCAGATGTTTAGTCACCAATGCCACCAGTTACAATGTGTTCATTGGGCAAGAAGCTCTGTTTCCACCAGGTTTCACAATTGACAAATTGGTTTGAACATGCGTACTACCGAGTGGATTGGGAGACTAATGGCCACCACCTAGGATACATACCCCTTGATTTACATGGGAACCATAATCCTATGTCTCATTATTGTATATTTAACGAAGCACACATTATTTCCTACATCCAGCAAACTAGCCACGAGTGGATAAAGGGAGATGAAGAGGAGATAGCTTAGGCCCAAGCTCTTGAAAGCTTAAGTGTCGCAACCCTAGCTTTGGGCTCACGACCAAAGCAAAGGGGTTGCAAAGTTGCGGGCTAAGAGGAAGCCTGGGAGTCAAGGCAAAGAGGTTGCAAAGGTGCGGGCCAAAAGGAAGCCCGGGAGTCACATCACATACTCTCGGGAATGTAAGAAAGTGTGAGGGAATGTGAGGGAGTGAACACTCACACTCCCAAGGCAACTCCCACTTTGGGAGATGGAGTTTCGGTGGACTCCCAAAACTTCAGAGAGCAATTTCAGGAGTCAAAACTCCATGGCTTGTGGCGTTTTTTATATCATTGGAAATCTCTTGGAATGTAAATGTCTAAAATGGGCTCGCATTGCTCATTTGGACATCTGAAACACAAGTTATGGCCAAAAGAATGGTTGGGAGTCAAACTGCCAATTTGACTCCCTACACAAAAAGTCAGGAATCGACCCGATTTACTTGGCTGCAGATGACATGCGACATACCCTTGAAAAGCTCTTGACGAAAGCTACAACTTTGCTTGAGACCGCATCTCAATTTGAAGTCTGTTCGCAAAGTTATGGGGCTCCAAAGTCGCAGGAGTCCCCATCGGCGCAATCTCGGGACTCCCACTTGGGAGTCTCGAGAGAGAAAAGCCATTTGGATGTAGGCTCCGTGGCTAGCCACAGAGTATACTATAAGGGGGAAGGTGGTGGCTTCCCCCAAGTCCAGGCCGTGGTGAATCTTGTGTGTCCATGTTGCTCATCCTAGCACCAAGGGTGCTCCAACTATGCACTAACCACCTTTAGTGGGTTGTGTGTAGGCCCATGTGAGTGAGTGAAGCTTGTCAACTCTTCCTAGTCCCATCCCGGAGCTCCAACACGCCCCTCTACCCCTCAAAGTGTTGTGAGCTAGGGAGCGTGCCCCAACTCCTCCCTTTTCCATTGTTTTATACTTGGGCCCACATTTGGGTCCTTTGAGGAGTTGGGAGTGCGTCATTAAAGGTGGTTCTTACTGACATTCAACACAGACCAGAGGTTTTACAGAGGTTCAAAGCAACCCATGAACCTTTGGTCAAAGCTTTGTCTAGTTTTGAGAACATGGAGAGCCATGGCGAACCGATTAAACCAATATTTTGTCAGTTGATCACATGGACACCACCTAAGGAAGGAATTACATTAGTAGAGTTCTTTGGTGGTATTGGTACAGGTCTTGAAGCCCTACCATAGTCAGGGATGGTGGTTCAAAGGTATTTCTATGTAGACATTGATCCTATTATAAGGCAACTGGCGGCATTGAAAATAGTGGAGCTCACAGCCAGATTTCCACAACAGTTTGCAACCATTGCATGGAAGGTTAGTTTCACTTTCTTGCCCTCTGACATATAATTAATTCAGAAAAAGCATATGGAATTGCTTGGCCTCATGGACCTCATCATTTCAGGTTAGGAGTGTTAAGGATTTTTAGCGACTGGATTTGGAGAAAGGCTTGAGTGACACAAGATCCGGTCTCTTCATGGACATGGTACGATTGATCACCTAGGCTCAATCCATTTCTCTTATGCTTGGTTATGTAATTGTAAACACCCCTTCTCAATTTGACCAAAGGGAGAAAGTCCAGAAACATTATACACTAGTCAGGCATTACCTTGAAAAGTCGCTCTTACTCGATGCGACACAATGTGGTTCTTATGTGCATTGACTTCGCAATTGGTGGACTAACCTTGCACCACTTTCAATTCTACAGTTGGCTCTAAGATACACCATCAGAGACCCCAACCTAGAAGTTTTTCACATATTGGATGATTAGAGCATGCCAACCAGTTACGAGGCAAGAGTAACCTCATTGGTTTCCTGTAAACACAATAGGAAAACCAAGAGGTGTTTGGCCCACCTTTGTCTCCTTCCCAGGAGCACACGCCTTTCAAGGAGATGGACTAGGCCTAGTGTATCATCATGCTTTAGCCACTTGGGATGAACCAAGCCCAGAAGGAAAGAGAAAGGGTATGGGGTTCCAAACTGGCATTACTAATCACACCAAGGTGATTAGATTGGAGCGTAATGCTCTACTGGGGAAAGGCATGGAACCGAACTCCCTTACATGGTTGTTGGTAACCTGTGTATTCTTTTAGATGTACACAACACTAGCATTAATTCAAGCGACTTGCAGTTCTAGCGATGCGACTACATGACACCTCAACCAAGTACATTTGCCTATCTTCAACACTCTACATTTCACTCTTAGTGTTAGGGGGGGGGGGAGGTACCATGTAATTTGACTCAAATTGTTTCTAATACACCTGGAGGTACATCAGCTTCTGGAGAAACAATTACAACCTTGTATGAAGCTACGTAGTTGGATAATGGAGAACCCAATACACCAGGTTCTTCAAACACATTTTCCATTTCCATTCCATGTGTTTCCAACTACCTTTTCGTTATGGGAACCATCTCACCAAGAAGGAGAAAAACCAAGTCACAGACTTGTTAATTAAGTATGAGAATGTGTTTGCATTCTCAATGAAAGACTTAGGTAGGTGTAAGACCATGCAGTTCTCTATAGACCTTACAGATGAAACACCCATCTATCAGAAGAGGCATAGGTTGAGTAAACATGAGTGGGAATTAGTAGATGAAAAATGCAAAGAGCTCCATGAGGTTGGTCTCATTCAGCCATCAAGTTTTGATTTCGTAGCCGCTATAGTAATGCTAGCAAAGAAGGATTTAGCTGGATTATGGACTAAGAAAAAGATGTGTGGGGATTATAGGCCTTTGAACCCTGTTACACCTCAAAACAAGTACCCCATGCGAGTCATGGAGTAGGTTCTCGAAGGGGTAGATTTCCTGAAATGCTACATAGATGACGTCCTAGTGCATAGTAAAGGACTTTTGCAACACTTGGCTCATCTTGAAGAGTTATTCAAGAGGCTCCACGAAATCAATATGAAGATCTATACTTAAAAGTGTGAGTTTGTTGTCACCTAAGTAGTCTACCTTAGACACATTTACCAAATGGTATTATGGCTCATTGAACCAAAGTAATAGCCATTTTGGAGATGCCCAATCCTACTAATGTTCACACTTTGAGGAATTTCATCGGACTATGTAATTACTACATGATTTATGTCTTAGACTTCGGTATTATTGCTCATCTTTTCTATGCATTGTTTTAGAAGGTAATTGTTTGGACATGGAGAGAAGAAATTCAAGAAGCTTTCGACATATTCAAGGAAAAACTTGCAGAGTTCCCCATTCTAAGGAGACTTGATTTCAGGAAGGTCTTCATTCTACACATTGACTGGAGTGCTCTTGGTATTGGTGCTATTATTGGCCAACTTGATGAAGAAGCCAAGGAATATGTTATTGCCTATGCATCCCAAAGCGACAACAAGGCTAAGAGCAACTATTTTTCATACAAGGGGAATGTTTTTCTATTATATGGGCTATCATACATTTTAGGCCCTATCTTTATGGCACCAATTTCACTTTGTATATCGATCACTAGCCTATCAAGTGGTTGATGACCAATGACAAGCTTACTGGTAAGTTAGTTCGTTGGGCACTTATACTTCAGGAGTATGAGTTCCAGGTTATTCATCGACTTGGTATTACACATCAAAACGCGGATACCATGTTGTGGAGACCCTTCACTACCTTTGAAGATTTCTTAGAAGCCAAGCAAGACTTCAACAAGATTCCAATAGTACACGTATCTTATGCATCTAGTTATCTTACACTACTGCAATGTAACTTGGTTGAGCATCCCATTGTGGATATATCGAAGGACTTGGACACTTTAAGGTTTCTTCAACATGGGGAATACCCTTCCCAAGTTACATCAAGTCATCAGGATCACATACAACAATGGTCCAAACACTACTCATGGAAGGATAATCACCTCGTTCGATGCTTACCACAAGGCAACAAAGTGGTTCTTCCACCACATGAACGACCTGGTCTTATCCAAAAGGTACACTCAAAACTTGGACACTTTGGAGTTAAACGTACTTATAACCTTCTTGCTCTTCATTACCATTGGAGAGGTATGTACAAGTCCGAGACGTCATTGCTAGGTGTGAACAATGTGATAGAGTGAAAACTTATTTCTCTTCTTGACAGCTCACGTTTTTTCCACTCCTTATTCAAGGCATGTTCTATCGCTGGTCATGTGATTTAGTTGGAGAGTTACCACAAACCTCCAGGGGTAATGTTTACATCATGATTATGATTGAACATTTTTCAAAGTGGGTCGAGCTTGTTGCAATGTTGGACAAGTTATCATATAACATTAGCCAGGTTTTCTTACAACAAGTCCTAAGTAGGTTTGGGGCTTGTGCTAAGTGCTTTACTAATCAAGGATCAGAATTCAAAGGAGAATTCCAATACCTACTTGACCATGTTCTCATTGACCATCGGCGGACTTCAAGAAATCATCCCCAAGCTAATGGCCTTACAGAGAGGATGGTTCAGACATGCAAGAAAGGACTTTGAAAGATTTGCCTCACTAGGAACAAAGAGGATTGGGACCTGGCCCTCCTTTACATTGCCATGGGTTACAAGATTTCCAAACACGCCTCTTTGTTTCATTTATCTTCTTACTTTTTACTTTTTGGGAGACATCCCATTCCACCTACTTCCATTGTTGCTCAAATTGGCAGTTCTAGATCATAGTAGTGACATACTCTCAAATTTTTCAAACATATGCGTATTTTACGTTTTTTTGGGCTTTTTAAAAAATACTTGAAAATACTTGATACAAAGGCCAATTTTCAAGCCTTTGTATTTTTATAATGTTTTTTTAAAAATACTTGAAAATACTTCTTTTTGAGCACCTTCGAAAAATACTCGTATTTCGTATGTCACTACTATGTTCTAGATTTGACTGACAGCAAAAGCTTAACTCGAATTTGGCCCAGCGACTCGGAACTTGAGGTAGAATTTTTCTGACTGACTATGCATGCTAATACACAATATAGAGATTTTACTGCATATACATTTCAGATGTGAATTTATGGAGTTCATCACTTAATATCATGCCAATAGGACGAGTGGTGGTAAAAGAATGAACATCAGAGCCAATATCTGACTCCTATGTTCATAGTATTAAATAGGATTTGACTGCTAGTCCTTGTTTTTGATTCGCCAACAGTATGATTGTTCCAGGTGGTTTGCTATTAGTAATTCCCATCTATTTGCAGTCCCCTTATTAGTTTTATGTGTGGGTTGGAAATAAATAAATCAGTAAACTTGGATGTGAGAAATATTTTTGCTGGGTCACATACTGAGCACTCTTGGAGCTACTCTAATTGTGTTCAAGCATCTGTTACATGATGAAGTGATCAGTTAAATCCGTAACTTGGCCTATAGAATAAATTCCAACTCGTGTGATTCTCTAGAAAGTTTAGAAGCCATGCTGGTAGATATAACAGACAATATTAATTACTTTTTATTCGCTGAAAATGCAATATTATTAACTGATCAACCCCATGACGCAGATACCAAGTAACTACAGATTCTTTCTCCATTCTAATTAAGCAATTTACAGTATTTGAGTCTCGAATGTGGTGAAAGTATGGGTGAAGATTCTGCGTCTTGTACGAAACGGATCAGTAGTCATAATCAAGATTCCACTGACAAGTCCAGAGTGAAGTCTGCCATCATATTGTCGACGACAAATAGGAGCTTGTGTCAGGACAAAATCTGGAAACAATGATGATCACAGAAACAGTTTCTTTGAATAGTTTTAATGGTCCACTGCAACACTTTCTGAATAACCTCCTGCCTGGATTCTCCCCTGAGAACATTTCATGCACTAAAAAAACTGACTAATTAATTTGAGCGTCAAGCTCTAAGTATTCGACCTGGTTTTGATCGCATACACTTGTTACCTCGTCACAAGTTCACAACACTAGCCCAAACGCAGCTACCCATGATCTACATCTTTCCTCCCGTTCAGCTTCTTAATTTGGCTTGTAAAGCGTGAGTGTGCATCTGCAAATGGCAGACCAGGGGGTCTCAGCTTGCCGTGTTCGTCGATAATGACTTTCCCGGAACAAGCCAGTTCACGAACAACTGGGGATTGCCAGAATTCAATAATTTATAATGGGTCTGGCTAACGCAACACACCTCGATGATAGAAAAACACACCTCTTAACCCGATCTGCCTAGGTAGGCAGTACCATGGATTCCCACATCCACGAATCTGCCTTACCTTCTTCCACAACTTGCTGTCAATCATCTGCCACCACAAGGTTAAGATTGGATGCGCTTAGGTAGATTCGTGGATACGCCTAGGCAGATTCGTGGATGCGCTTAGGCAGATTCGTGGATTTTGGTCCTACCTCATATGTTTTATCACTTTGAAAGTGAATAACTTGGTCGTTTTGATAGCTTCCCTGTCGAATTTCTCTTATCGTGGCCTCTTTAGCAGAGCGTACACAGCAATACGAGCTGCTGCTGCTGCTCAACAATGAGCACCGCGACGTGCGTAGTAAGTTGAGACTGGCGCCGGACCGTGAGGCAGCAATTCAAGCCTACCTAATCGATCCAAAAACATCTGACGTAGATGTGTTACCAAGGGACCGCCACCGGAAGAAAGAGTCGCTAGATTGGCAGATGATTGACAGCAAGTTGTGGAAGAAGGTAAGGCAGATTCGTGGATGTGGGAATCCATGGTACTGCCTACCTAGGCAGATCGGGTTAAGAGGTGTGTTTTTTTATCATCGAGGTGTGTTGCGTTAGCCAGACCCTTTATAATTTCGAGACACACACTTCGTCTAAGCAAGTTGGTGCAACATGCTTAAAAAAGAAACTGTTAATGACGCAGCCAGATCATGAAGACTGGCTTTTGCGGTGTTCTGCAAAGTTTATTTTCCCCACCGTTTCCCCGCAGTCAAAATTAGAAACTGCTCTGGTATAATGTTTTAAAACTATTAATGATCTGCTGTCACCCGCTGGAATTTGAATCCAGGACGACGGGGAAGTCACTGGTTGTACCCACCACAAGCCTACATTCCGGCATCTACTGCAGCAGGGTTTTCTTTTCCTTTTTATTTGGGTTCTCCTTTCCAAGAACATTAGTCAAAACTGCAGGAGGGTTTTCTTTTCTTTTTTATTTGCTTTCTTCTTTCAAAGAACATCAGTCAAAACCTGCGTAGAACCGCGCAGGCGTCGCACAATTGCTGGGACCGTGCGCGGGACAGAGCTCCATGAGGGTGTTTAGCGTCTCGCATCTCAAATGGTACACTGTATAAAAATTTAGCATGTTCCTTGTGACTTTCATTAACGCCAAATACCTAGTTTATTAGCGCCAGGTGAGCCTAAGTTCTAGAAGAACTGGGTCGCACGAATGACCAGTCCTTTAAAAGTCCACAAGAAGAATTTTTGACGATGACGTTTATGGACTTGGCTTGATTGTGTGTGGCCATGTTTATTGTTCCTTGTCGTCAGATCAGAAGCTGAAAATTGTACAAGTATTAAGAAACAGCTTGGAGACTAGGTGCGGTGGAGTTCTTTTAACGTAGATCCTGTCAAAGACTAGAAGCTTTGAAATCGCTGTGGTCTCCTGTTAGCGATCTAGTTAATAATTCGACTGATGGTCGACTTCTGGTGAAATCCATCTTGACCAATCTTCCGCATGATGCGTCTCTGGGGGTTGGAATAGCTCCTCCCTTGACCCAGCTTACCGTAGCTGGTGGGGGTTGGAATAGCTCCTCCCTTGACCCAGCTTACCGTAGCTGGTTTTGAATTGTTCGTAGAAGGCGCTATCAAGCTGTGCATGATGTCTAAGGGTCTGGTTCCATTAGGCTGCAGTGACCACAATTACAAACAGCTCTGATCACAGACGTATGGCCTTGTTTCTTGCTGCAAGGATAGTAGTTTTCCATCCGAGAGCTGTCACTGTGGTGAAAATATGTAATTAATCCAGTTAGAAATGAGTCATTATTTGACTCACAGCTCCTGTAATTGGTCAATGCTTGTCCAGTAAAGGTGTGAGATGACTGTGAGCACAGCTACTTGAAAAAACAATATGGAAAGGTGCTGTGATCACATAATCTGTAGATCTGGCCACTATCGTTTTAATTGCAGATCCTGCGAATCTACGCCATGGCTACGATCTGCTTAAAAGCAATATGCAACTAGGCTACTCCAGCAGTTAAAACTCAAATAATTTCCTACTCTTACATCCTCCACGTAGCTGACTGGCTGCATATTTAATTGCAATCTACTGCATCACATCTGCTAGTGATCGTCGCTAGTGCCATATTGTAGCTGTGAAATTCTTTTAATCCACAGCATCCAGAACACTGCTAGAATGCGGTAAAAGATCCCGTACTAATGTCCAAGCTATTGACATGATCATCAGTACTGCTCTAGTTTGATACTAGATATCATACTCAGTATCTTTTGCATACGCAAATGAAATCTCGCTTCTCGCTCTTCCCAGAAATTATGGGCCCGAAATATGCAAAAGATCTTCATGAATTCATGGGCGTGCACGTCAGCTGGTGGAGCTGTTCCTTTAACTTCGATTGAACTCCAAAATGTTATAAATGAATTGTCACAGGAACTGTGGAGAAAAGCAGTGCAGATGCAGCAAGTCCAGGCAAAAGGAGCCAACGGAAGTATAAAATCTAGCAAGCGTAGCTTTGAGCTGGATGATATATATATATATATATATATATCTTTCTTCTAGGACACCAACTCCTTTTAATGATCTGGAGCAAGACTAACACCAGTTTGCCTTTGCATCCCAAATAGTTACAGATCGATCATTACCAAAAAACAAGAGGGCAAAATTAATTGAGGAAATATGAAAAAAACCCAATATGGTGGAACGTTGGATTGTACCCAAGTAGCTTAATATAAGGGGGACCCATAATTAAAGTTATTAAGCTATAAATTTACCATTCCTATTTCCCTATGTCTCCTATTTCAATAATCATTAGAAATTTTAATTTTCTCTCTTGATTATTTGGTGTCAAACCTAGTGACAAAAGTGGATGCATGATACATTTTTTATGCAATCTCTTCATTGTTGATCTTCATTTGGATTGATAGTATTTGAAGTTGACATTGCAAATTATGCTTCAACTTATAAGTACTTTCATGAGGTGTTATGGTTCAGGAATTACCTGCAGCATGTGGTAATTTAGTTCAATCAATTTCAACTAATTTTTTTTTAATGGAGTACAATTAGGGATATTATTATATTTTTAAAGCATTGCAACCAAGAAAAAGTCTCCATCCTCACATCTGCCAGCCAGCTATGATGCAAGGGTGAAAACATGATAAAGTATGTCAATTAGTCATCTTTACCAACAAGTAAAAGTAAATTTGAAATCTTTTGCACTTTAAGCATTTCTATCATGTCATAAATTTTGATGCGTACTTATCATATTAAATAAATCATATATGATCATTCTTAACATATGTTATTACTTTCACTAATTTATTTATTTATTGAAAGTTTATTACTTTAGTTGATATTGCACACTTTTCAAATCAAATAATTCAAATGATGTGTTATTAATGTTTGAGCCGTTATGCACCTTGACACACATTTTTTGGAATTTCAAATTTTGGAGTATAACAATGTGAAGCCATTCAAGAATAAGTTTTTCATAAATTTAGATTTTGCATTCAAAACATGTTTTTTGTTATGATACTAAAATGCATTGCATGTGCTTGATTCATTAAATCATGCCCCAAACCCTTTCAAAATGTAATATATGAATGAAGTGTCCAAATTATTATTTTTTAATTTACTTTGAAACTATTTTTTCACAACAATGTCATGATGTGTAGTGTCGTGACATATAGTGTCATAAGGGTGTAAATCCATAAGAAACTCTACTAAACAAAAAGACTAAAACCAATCAAAGGTAGAAACTAATCAATCAAAAAGAGATGCACACATACACATATATATATAATGCAAAAGAGGAGGTTGAGATGAAATTCTCATGTATATTGAATTTGCAAAAAGGGATGTAATATATGTAAACAATGGTTGTGTAATAACCGCCATGAACATCTAGAAAATTCAATCTGACTATGGAGCCAACTCTATTGACAAAGGAATTCTAAAAAAACTAAAGGAGAAGGGAAGGGCTTGGCCCTTTTATACAACCACCAAAAAGCTAAAACCCTAAACACCTAATAGCGTATAGTCATTTAAAAATGCACATTAACCCTACAAATGCATATTAACCCTAAAAGACATGATGGGCATGCTCGTAATCAACCATCATGTATGAGGCCATGCATACATGGATGACAGTTGTCGTGATGTGTAGTGTCGTGACATATAGTGTCGTAAAGGTGTAAATCCATAGGAAATTTTACTAAACAAAAATATTAAAACCAGTCAAAGGTAGAAACTAATTAACTAAAAAGAGATACACACACATACATATATATATAATGCATAAGAGGGAGGCCGAGATGAAATTCTCATGTATCCCCCCTTAGACCTGAGCTGGGAAAAGTGTGGCATGGTTTGAGTAAAAATCAAGGTGTTTTAGGAGAACATGATGAACAATACCAAATGCTGGCAAGAACTTGAATGAGCTTTGGTTTGAAGTAGAAAAGATGGTATCCACCATTGCAATTATCGCAAAACAACATCTGATCAGCATTATTTGTCCTTTTACATACTTGACATGGATAGTCAAATGGAGGAATCCAAGTCGACGTGATGATGGTAAGATCCAAATTCAGTAGGTGGCAAGGCGCACAATTTTTGGAGTGATCCCGAAATATGTGTCCATTAGCTTTTTACAACTCTAACACACCTAAAGCCCTGATCGCCTTACTCCTCAAGATAATGCGACTAGAAAAAGTGTCCAGAGCATCATTAAGTTGTCGATGGAGATACACAAAATTACCAACATCAAATTGTCTCACTTTAGGTTTATAACTGCCACCTCGAGTGTGTGTATACCGTAAGGTGTCTCAATGCTATGTAATGGACAAGTTCTCCATGGCCATGGGCATAACCCTCCTGAATAGATCAGCCCTTTTTGCAATGACCTTTGCCAAAGTGGCTGGAAAGTCCAAGTTCACAACTCTGGATAAGCCAAAACCATTTTGCTGAGCCATGCATGTTTTGACTTGACATCATCCAGTTGTAATTTGCTGGGCCAAATACCCGATGGAGCAGCTGGAGAGGGATCCAGGATCAGCGGTCTAATACAAACTACTGGTGTCATGAAACCCCCCTTGAATCAGATGACCAATAGATAATATTCTTGTAGCAAGAAGACTGATCATCAGCTTACCATATATATATAGCTGGGTAGCTGGACTTGTTTAGTACAGACCTAATTTGTAGGGATACAATAGAGTTATCTGTAAAGTCATGCCCTGTTGCACCCTTCATTTCATGCTTCATCCCCTACTGGCTGTTGTCCGCAAAGTCATGAAATTTTAGTAAATAAGGGTATGAAATACTGAGACTCAAGATTAAACGCACCAGGCTCGAGAACATTTATAGCTACAGTGCACATAGCAGCAGCAGCGATTGGTTGAAAGCGTTCAGGAAAAGAAAGGATAGGGCAAACTCAGTTTAGCACCAAATTTGCTACTAAACTGAGTTTCATGCCCCCTTGGAGCACAGTGTACTTTTTTTTTCCCTGTTTTTTGAAATCTCGTCCCGTATGTGACCAAACAGGGGGTTCCAGTGCCGTCTTTGCATTGTTCCTTGTTACTAGTCTCTTGCTCCAGCAGGTAGACTTTAGTCTTTGTTGTCTAGATCATCTTCACTCTCTAACTTAATTCCAGGCCTTTCTGAAAAGGACCAGATATATGCTGTGCATCCATCTTTAGGATGTTCTAGATGCTAGTCCACCTTCACTTTTCAGGTCAGATCTGGTCTGGTCTGGTCAGGGGCATCCTTTTTCAACTCATGATTCAGGGACACTCGAATGTATTCTGTTGTGGTAACTTGCCTTTGACGCATCAAGAATTATATATGCTAAATTAGCAGACAATTACCCTCTTACAAATACACTTCAAACCAGAGATGGATGGGTAACAGGAACAGACCCCCAGTGGTTATGGGCTCAGTTCTGACGAATTATGACCATGGTTCTCAAAAAATCAAGGATTCATGATTATCAATTGTTGACATAAATCAAATAACCAAACCATAAAACTGCTAGTTCATTGCTGGTTCTTTCAAAAAAAACCAACGGTTCTTTACGGTCTCTGAAACACCCAGGATCAACACTCTTTGATTCTTTTTTTTCAAAGAACCTGAAGGGGTTGTTCTTTAAAAATTCAAATAACCACATTTTGGTTCAAACTAATGTTGGCTGGTTATTGAGTCTTGATCCAGGTATTGATGAGTTACCTGTTGATTATTGTTTTTTGATAACCAGTTAATAACTTAATCGCCTCCAATATTGAGAATTTAAATTTTAATAACCTACCTAGATGACTTGGTTATCAATCTTAATTTATGCTAAACATGTGTATGATATTAGACAGAAATACAAAAAAAATAAAACCAATTTTTTTATTATAATTTAAAAAACCTATAACCATCTAATGTCTAAAGGATAATCAACATGGTTATCAATCAGTTATTTGATAACCTACACTTATGCATAACTAATGATTATTATTCAAAAAGATTGATAACTTTTTGTAAAATTATATTGATGTTGATAACCTAACTGGCACCCCCAATTAAAAATTAAAAAATAACATACTCAACAATTATGGCAAAATGAATAACTGGCCAAAACTGGTTCAAGCTCTCAATTTAACCAGTGTCGTATGGGTATTATAAATGTCACCAAAACCCTCACTCATTCTCGTGGTCTTTCTTTAATTTCATGAGATCACATTTCTTAAAAAGTCAATGGCTGGCTAGTTCTGATATACTGCATAAACTGTGATTAGATACAAAGAATAATAACTAATCAAATTTAAATCTTCTATAAATCTATCAGTTCTTTTTGCTAGTTCTTAAATGAAAATTGAAAGTTCTTTTGACCTAGGGCCATAAATAACCAAAGCCAGAGTTTCTTCAATTATAAAATTAATTTTAAAAACTCAAAATCAGAAGTAATTTATAAAAACAAATGTGCACCCAATAGAGGTTCAAATTGCACGGGCAACCATCCATATGGAGATTTAACCATGTTTGCTCATGTATCACAAAATTTTGAAATGTAATTTCTCACCATACTGAGGGCCCATCGCATTGGCCCACCCTACAAGGGACAATTTCGCAAAACACAACACCTAACACCCACACTATTCGGTTACTAAAGTTGCAATCAGATTTAGTGTTAGATCTCATAGTCTTAAGTAGCCTAAGGTTCACATAACATCATGAAAAAGAAATGACCTATGTTAATTAGCACTAACCTAAAAGGTTTTTTTTTTCCCTGCTCTTTCACAAGTCCTAAGAAAACCATGGAAAACAATTTCTTAACTTAAGATTGACTTAGAACCCCCTTTTCTGGCCATTATTTACCATTGTGTTCAAAGATCTATGTTCTTTGAAATTTTGATGTTAAGATAACATCACTTAACATCAATTTAACAATCGCTTAACATTGTGTGTACCTTAAGATGCCTCTCTTAACATCAACTTACCATTAGGTGTGATATGATTAGGTACAATTTTTTTCCTAAGTCAATTTGTTTGAAAAAAGAATTCTTTAGCCTCCTTTTGTTTTTGCACAAATGTTGAAAAGCAATCCTCTCTACCATGAAGGACACCATGTGACTTCATCATGAGAAGCTCTGTCCTAAACTAATAATCTTTCACCAAAAAAATCTTACAAGAGAATGCAATATAAAGATTTTTGTTAGAAATTCAAGTTAAATGGGCTAAGAGTCAAGACTGAGGAATGGCTGAGGGATCTTTGAAGGCCCTAACCCAAAATACTGGCATATGGTGAGTCCTTTCTTTAATTTTTTTTGTAATGGGATGGAGTTTCCAAAGGCGGATATTGCTTGAGTTGTTCAGTTTGTGTTCAAGTAGGTGTTGCATTAAAACAGGGTCTTTGGGTGAGGATGTTAAATTGGCAATGGGTCCTTAAGGCAGATAGTATTGTCGACTTCTTTTTTTCTGTGTCTGGCCTTCGCCCAATCCATCTTTTTCTCATTAAGAAAAAGATGGAAGATGCTAAGACACAAATTTTGGTTCATGTTATGCACACTTTGGGCATGTGATGGATACATGCCTAGTGTTCATTACATGCCCAAACTGTGTATAATAGGACACAAAATTTGTGTTTAGGTAGCACCAAGAGATGTATGATCATCCTTAGAAACATCTTGGTCACACAATTAGGGCAAAAAGAAGCAATAAGGACTATTGTTGATTAATGGCCTTAATCTTGGGAGGGCATAATTTGCATTAATTTGTCTCTTTGAAAAGCTAGCTTTTGTTGTTAATGGTCGATGAATTGTAGTGTTAAAATAAGGTTTTAGGGGAAATTTGTTTTAGAGGTGAAAACAATTTTGTTTTTTGTTGTTTCTTTTGTAGGCAATGTCATCCCCAAACATTTCCAAGCAATGTTTCTTTTTGGGCAAAACTTCATCAAGTGATGACCTCCCAAAAGGTAGTTTTACATGCCTTTGTTAAATCCAAGGGTTTCAAAATATCGAATTTGTCAAAATTCGAATTATTGGATGTAGGGTTTGTTGCATTTTTTTTTGTGCAATTGGAAAGCATCACAAAAGGTTTGAACAATAATAGAAATTGGTCAAAATGTAACCACTTTATTACAATTACATGCGAATATTAATCATTTGTGAGTACCTTTAAACATTTTTGTAATTATTTCTTGTACTGATCATAGTTGTGAATATATATATAACTAATTTGTGACTATTGTAATATTTGTCTTTCCATGTGAATAACATCTAGTTTACTTTTCATCCAAAAAAAACAATTTATGTCCATCACTTGCAAATGTGATCAATTTAGTCAACGCCTTAGGAATATACAAAAGTGTAATTTTTGTATTCTAAAAGATATACTTGGATATATTAGAATTTACAAATGTATATTTTGAATGTGTATGAACTATCATATTATAGGTGTATTCACTAATTATTAATAGAATTAAATGGCCTCAATATTATGGATACATTAATTGCATACTTTGATTATATTAAAGTTTTATATAAAATTTAGAAACTTTATTGTGGCAACATAAAAAAATTATCCAAGCTATTTTATTATACTTATTCAAATGATTAAAATGACATTTCATTTTTTCATTTTTTTATATTTAATTTTATTAATTACCTTATAATTCAAAACTAAAATTTAATATTATCTTTGATTAAAATTAGTAAATAATATAATTTTATTACATAATAATGATTATGATGATATTAGTATGATAGAATATATATATATATAATTATTTTAATTATTTTCAAAGGAAACGTTATCTTTATAGGATATAACATCTAAAATATTTATTTAAATAGTTCATAAATAGTTATAACAAGTGAAATAATAATATGATTAATAGAAATTAAATTGCTAGCATTGGTTACAAACTAGCTACAATAATTATTCAATTAATCTTATTATAATTTTTTAAATCTTAATTTTATTACTTATTATTAGCAATAAAAATGAAAAATAATGGGAATAATTATAATACAGTACTTAGCCTAAGGCTAATTCCTAGTTATATTATTAAATTTTTTAAATCATTACTTAATATTTACAATTAGTAGTTAATATTTAATAATTAATCAGTAATTTCAATTATTAATTATTAATTTATTAATAATTATTTAGTATTTTAATATTACCAAATTATTAGTCAAATATATTAATTAACAGAAAATATATATATTTAATATATAATTAAAATTTATTTTAATAATATTTAATAATAATATTAATTCATTATTTTATAAAAATTTAATTAAAAATTATTGATGATTACTACCATAAGTAATTAATTAATCTGCTTGTTTATTAGTTTAGTAGTTAGTTTATAGTTTATTTGTTAATTAATTAATAATATTCTAGATTAATTAGTTAATTTATTAGTTACCTAATTAATTAGTTAGTTAGTCACTTACCTATTTATTAAAATATAATTTACAAAAATTAAAATGAAGATAAAAATATAGAATAAAACTTAAATTAATTACAAATAGTTTATGATTAACATTTTATTGCAACTAAAAATTTTATTGAATATGTTTTGTCTTTCATTCTCATTTTGAAAAGTATATAAGCCAAGTGTTTTGTTTTACATCTTGGTGCGAATTCACTTCTAAAAACCAGAAACCATTTCAGATAATGGTGAAAATTACAAACTTTCTTACATATTTTTTTGACATTTTAAAATTATGTTAATCATTCTAAATTTTGTTAAATGATTTAATATGAATGTTGTGAAATTCAAATAAAAAATTAATTAAATTAAATTTTGGGTTTTGGTTTCAATAAAGGACAATTAAAGTTGAATAGGTGTCAAATCATATTGTGGTTAATTTTACAAAGGACTAAGCAAAGGACTATTTTAATAAAATAATTTTAATGGTAAAAGAAATTTAAATGATAATAACCTATTACCCACATTCAAAAAATATTCACAATTTAAAAGAGATGAAATTTGAATTTACTAGAAATTCAAAATACTTTCCAAATTTAAAATTTTCATTTTTTATTTTTTACCACAATTTGTAAATAGGACGTAATGTGCATGACATAAAAAAACGAAATTGTGATTTATGATATAAGAAACAAAAACCTAAATAGTTAACATATTTTGGTATGATTCAAAATTATGATAAATTTTCAAAATGAAATGTGAAATCTAACAAAATTTACACATTTTCCAAAATTCATATTTATTCAACAATGATTAACACAAAACATGTAATGTATTGAAGCAACTATATGTATTTTTAATAACAAGTTGCAAAAGATTTTATTCAAAAAAAATTTCATTTGAAAAAATGAAAAAGGATTAAAAAAGATTCACAGCCCTTTTGTAAAGTAATTTCATTGGCTCTTTAATTTGTACCCAATTCATTTTCATATTTTAAAAATGGGCATATGGGATGAACCAATCAAAAAAAAAACCCCAAAATAAAATATAAATATTCATGTACTTACATCTAACTTACTTACCTCTTAGGGTTGTCAAAACCAATGTGACATGACCACTTTGTGTTGAACATCACATCAACGTCCATCCTAGCACATCGATCACATCCATTAAAACTAGTGTATGAAAAAAAAATCTTTATGCCCTAGTTGCCCCCATTATGTATGGTGATTGAAAACAGATTCAATCGCCACAAGATTGGTAATTGAAACTTTTTGGTGGATGTACGATTAGCAATCAAAATTTGATTGCCATAGGATTGGTGATTAAATTTTGCGATCATCACAAGATTGGCGACCAAATCTTTTGGGTCACCATTCATGTGGTGACAAAAAACTTTTGGTTGTTAATCCTATGGCAACCGAAAGTTTTCCATTGCCAATCCTATGGTAACAGAAAGCATTTTATCACCAATTGTGTGACAATCAAAAGCTTTCACTCTAAATTTTGGTCATCTAATTAATAATGGGTTGATTTCCACCATTAATTTGGCAATGGAATTTGATTTTGTGACAAAATTTGGCGTTGTTTAGTAATGAAAAGCAAACCTTGTAACTCAACTCACTTTAAGGTGTGTGGACCTTATATTGTTTAATAAACAACCATTGCCATATACTTTGAAACAGAGGCGTAGCCACGGCATAGGCACACATAGGCGCTGCCTATGCTGGGATTGCCCGGAGTGCCTAGGCTGGGGCTAGATTTGCCAAGGGCCCAGCCTACTCGTATAGTCAATGATGATGACTTTTTAGGGCAAGCCTATGCTGACTTGAGAGGCTACCTACGCCTCTGCTTTGAAAGGGAGGGGTCAAACCTTTATGAATGGAAATTTCAAATTGTCATATTGCAATTGCAATTGGTGTTAAATTTCAATTATAACCCTAAAGGTGGAGTTCAATCTTATTATTAAATACCCTAATTATATTAATTAAGTTTATTTGTTGTTGTATTCTTTCGATGGAGGGAAGACGGAATGTGTGGAATTCATGGTATTTGATGCTAGAAGGCAAGCCAAGGAAGGTGAAATGTAAGTTTTACAATAATGTCATTTAATATCGCAAGGATAGAATGTTTTCCTATTTGGGCTATTAATATGATGGCAATGGGTGAATTGGAGTTACAATGTGTTCAAAGGGACAACCAAGGGTGAAAGTCCTATTTGCTTGATGTGGTGGACATCCTTCCACCACCAAAAATATGGAAGTATTACACCATTCCCCTAGTGGGTGAACAAAGGACATGGCCATTGATATGTTAAATCCTTTAGTGAAAGGAGAATTTGTTTCGACATCTCAATTGGAAAGGGTTCGAATTTACACCTTGCCTACATACAACACAAAAGGTCTTAATAAATCCAGAAATAATAGCATTTGAACCTTTCAAGAGGTTCCATTGACTAAAGGATTGAATTTAGCTAAAAAATAGAATTTGGACAAGAAATGGGTAATTTTCTTTTATAAATGAACATCCCTTTCAATGTTGTGTGACATCCGACATTCCTAAAAGTTGTGAAAGCAACCTTCAAATCTTGAACCTATTATAAACCCCCATCATACCATGGATTGTGCATAGATTTGTTAAAACAATCTAAGGTCAATGTGTCCAAACAAGTAACCAAAAAGACACATAATTCGATTCACAAAAACTATAAGGAATCCTTTCCATTTCAACCCATGCATTTGCAAGTTGTGTCCAAATCAAAAAAATTTACAACTATAAATGTGACAATCCTCCTTGGCACTTGGTAAAAATGACTTGGCAAAGTGATTTGTAGTTGCATATGCAACTTATACTTGTAACTAATGTTCATTTGGATCAAAATGAAGATGAAAAATACACTTATACCATTTAGTGGCATCCAAAAATAAATGGAAACGTAATTGTTTTTATGATTTGGAAGGTGGTTCATAGGCCATTGGAGACACATGTGGCATCTTTTCAACTTGAATTATAACTAAAAATTTGGGAGAGACATTTTTGAATGTGAATTTGTCACTTTTGTCAAGATTTGATGTGTTGTATATAGCATGTGTTGTAATTTATATTTAAAAATATAATCAAGAACATCTCAAGGCTTTCTTGGTCTTGCAGAAGTGTGTGAATGGCTAATTGCTAACTAGATGGTGAATTGATCCTACAATAAACTTGTGATTTTTATTTCATGGGCAAGTAATATTAGCAAGTATAGGAGTTTGAAAACTTATTGGTGTGTTCACCAAAGCCATGCAAAATGATTGAACAACAATTTTTGAAATAGTCAAAACTTAATGTTCAAATGTTGCCACTTCCTTGATCTCTAAATTTGAATGACAACTCCCAAGCTAGGAATTGATAAATGCAATTAACATCATCTACCTTCAATATCGGTTACATCTTCATGCTACAAAAATGTTTTGGGGGCACTTTGCCTTGCTAATAACTCACTTCCATTTTGAAAAGTTCATCGGCCAAAAGATTGACCATGTGAAGATCCATGCCCTTTATGATGAAGGGAAACTTGATCTTTAAATTATTATTTTCAAGGTTATTAGCAAAGCAACCACGTTACTACTCTAGACCACCCACTGATGTGTAACCCTTTCACTCAATTGTGGTCTAAATTAGGATCCAATAGCCTCTTGCAAAACTTTCTATAGTTATAATTTTAGGGGATGTAAAAGACATTGAAAACCATTTTTTCCCCTTGTCATTAATGAAATCCTAATTATAGAACCAACTAGTTACACATTTGGATTTGGTTGTGAGGATGTACACATAAAAACAATAGAATTTAGATTTTTATCCTTTTAGGGATGCCATCAAGGATTGGACAAAAAATAAAGTGAGATATGTAATGGATTGTTAAAAACATTTCAACATACATCACAAATTTAACATGTGACTAATTAATAATAAAAATCATTTGAATTTTATTCATTTATAGGTTTGTACATTTTATATAGGAATGTCATGTGTTGAAAACACATTTGACATATAGATAAATGTGTTGATGAATGAGATACAAAATTATGAATGAATGAATGTCACACGAATTTTGCATCTTCTTGTAACTTTGTGTGTCAAATGTGTTTTCCACTCATGATATTAGTGTGTGAAATGTACGAATTACAAATGAACAAATTTTGCATGATTTCCATTGTTAAATTGTGAAATGTTTAATTTGTGATGTAAGCCAATAGTTTATGGTGCAATCTTTTTTATAATTTCTATTACACTAACAATTTGCAATGACATGAAAATGTTATAATTGTTGCTAGTTGAAGCATTTTAGCTTCATACCTTATGTATGCCAAGTTTTGACAAGGCACAAAAACAAAAATATAAACCAATGAAAGTTTGATTTCCACCCTGCTTTATTTTGCCTTGTTGGAATTGTTTTTCTCTGAATTTTTTTACATTGCATGATTGTAGGTTTGTTTCATATTACTACTGAATTTTTGCAACGAGATGCTAGGGATTTTGCAACAACATGCAACACTATCTTGAAATGTGGTCACTTGGACCACCATGATATTGGTACATGTGAAATGTAGACACTAGCAAAAGGCACTAGAACTAATTTTTTGGCAAGTGAGGCAAGAGAATGTGCAACCAAATCTGGTAAATTTTGTGGTTGCACTAAATGCACATGCCACCATGGCTTAGTTGAATAGCGCAAGTGTGTTCATGAACATATCATTGAAAGTGGATCATGCGATTGAGATGTCTTTCTGGGGAGTATTTTGGTCTTCATTTATGCAAAATGTGGGTGCATGGCTGATGATGCTTGGAGAGTGTTCAACAAGATGCCATCTCAAAAAATGTGGTTAGTTGGAATGTTGTAGTGGGAGGATGTGCCATGCATGGCAGTGGTAAGGAAGCTCTGAAACATTTAGAATTATGTATGAAGAATTTGCACAACCAAATGATATCACATCTTTTTGTAACCGGTTAGCTTGTAGTGAGGCAGATTTGGTGTATGAAGGAATGCTTTATTATCCTTCAATAATCATAACCTTTGGACTTGCATTTGGCATCCAAATCCATCAAGATGTCAAGAGGTTCTTCTTCAATGTTTTTACTGTGACATTCCAATCGGGAGTGTGTTTGCCTATGTCTCTTAGGTTCCAGACAATAGAGCCCGCCTTTGTTGTGGTTACTCGTGGAGGTGTGCTCACTCACAGAGATCCCTGCAATTCTTCTTGTGCATCCAACTATTCTTCTCATATTTCTTCTTTTGTATCGAGTAATTTCTTCTTGTGCATCCAGAGCTGGGAAGCTTAGGTCTCAAATTGTGTAGGCTACATCTTTGTTTTTTTGTCCTGCAAGACAGTGAAAGGTGGCAAGCTTTTTCAATGCAGAGTCATTGTTGCTGTTGGTGAGGAACATCAGGATGTAAGAAGAGGAATGAGGAGAAATTCTAAGGTCTAGTTGCACTCTCATATCTACCTTCAATTATTGTCAAGTATAATGGCTGTAAGCGGTCTAGATCGGTGTCTGATTTGCCTTCTTTTGCACTTTCTTGTCTACCCTCTCTTGGATCTTGCTGGATTCTTCTATGTCTGCAATAGCAGAGAAGATCCTCTTAGTTGTTTTGTTTTGTTCTTTTCAGATTAGCTCTATGATAATTGTAGAGTAACAGACACTCTACACAAAGAAGAAGAGGAATAATTGGAGGATCTCACCATATGAATGCTGCAACAGTAGTTGTGAACACAAGTAATCAATGCATTCTGCCTTCCAGTTGATTCCATCTACTTGCTTGCTTCACAAAACATGCAATCATTTCTATTTCATTTGCACTTGCATTTGCAATATTCTTGTGTTGGTTTTCCATGTAGGACACAGGCAGAGCTATGGGACTTCAATTTCCATTTTCAGCATGTTCTCTGACCCTTGACCCCTTAGATGAGAACTTCCACCATAAGAATTACCATGCATATCTTGTGGCAGAGAGTGACAAGCTTATTGTTGCTCCTGCTGGAGCTGGGTGATGGAGATGGTGAAGAAGATAACGCCCCTCTTTCCAGCATTGCCACAAGAAGCTCAAATAATTGTTGGAGGAAATGGATATGAGCATTACAACTTACTCTTCTTCTTTCTATAAGCACTGTGTTGTTTTGGGACTACCAGAACATAGTGTGAAATGATGAAGATAACCTGCAATGTTGCCACATGTTCATTGTCAGAAATCTTATCAAGGTTATTATTTGGCATGAGGTCATGTTTCCATACATGGCAGTTTTGAGACAGGCTCTGAGAGCTTGTTTCAATAAGAAGCATTATGTTCCAGTGTCTATTCTTAGGTTTATCTCAATGATGTGGTATGTGGAAGTCCAAGCAAGGTCGGTGAGTATGTGCTGTATACAAATATTGAACTATATGGCACTGATTTCTATTTAAGATACAATTTCCGCACCACTTACTTGTCATGGTACTTATTTTAACTTTGCTCATGGTCAGAGCTAGTCTCACCAGCTTTGGACCTTGGTAGTTCACTTCATTTTAGAGCTACCTTCTAGGTCTATGGTATAGCCAAGAAGTCTTTGTACTTCAAACCATGGAGCCCCATGAACTGATGGACAACCTGCAATATTTGTTAAGTGCTTTGGTTTGCATTGTTGAATGGTCTAAATGATGGTACAAAATGTCCTGACTTGATGAAATATATATTGTCTACAGGAAAGGATAAGCTCTTGATGTTGGGCTGGGTTACAGGATTAAGCATGATGACAGGACGATCCAAAATGAGGGTGTGGATACTCTCTCAGAGCCAGAGCTACAGGCATCATTCAGGGAGTGGGGAATGCTGGGCTTAAGGTCTGTGGAGGAAATGCAACAGGTAACTCTCCTGCCAGTGCATCTTCTGCTGATTCTATCTTTTTATCCTTGGGCTTTGTTTTTCTCAGCTCCCAATTGTGGACTTTGTTACATATCACATTACTTTCTGGATGGCCATGTTTTTAATTTTATTGATTGAGCTCATTGCTGTTTAATGTTTAGATAACTCATGTTGATCTGTGTGTGATGCAATTTTGCAGCTGCAGTATTGGTTGGATTTGTCTCTAAAACCAATCTGTTCCTTCCTCCCTCCTAATTATTCTGTCAAGGTATTGAACTGTATTTCTTGCATGGTACATGATTTGTGATTTGCAATCTCTATACTACCCATAGATAATGTTGGTCGATGCCAATTCTCAAAACCTCTTCAAGCATGGGCAAAAAAAATTCCAATTACTTTTGCATTTGACGTAGTTCATTGGCAAGTAGATCTTGGGAACACTGCAATAGGTTGTTTTGGAAGAGAAACCCATTCAAAGTCCAGCCAATAAGATGCTCTTGAAAGAATGTATTGTAATAACCAGAACAGTCTAGTTTGTTGGTAAAGCTATGCATTGATGAACAAAAATCCATTCATCAATGCATAGCTTTCTCTGGCTTCATTCTGCCTGCTACCAGGAAAGCCAGAGAAAGCTATGTAAGCCACTCTCTCACCATAACCAAATGAAGTCATCGACTCTGTTGGTGTCACAGCACTTGGAAGTGAAGATTCTGCAAGCACAAGCTGGAGATTTGAACAAGAGGGATTCATTAAGGTCTTGTCACTTTCTCCGCCAAAGAAATCACTCCCTTGATAATTTTCTAACTGAGGGACATTGTTTATACATTGAGCACACATGTACAAAGGTTTCCAAACTAACATCAAGGTGGCAAGTTGAGTGAAGTTGAAAAGGTAACAATAAAAGGTCTTTTCAAAAAAACAAATTACATTTAGGTCATAAATTGGTTACAAATAATGCAAAAAATGAGATGATAGACCAACACACGATCATTGTTCCATGTCAAATGGAGTCCTTGGAAAGATTTTTCACCTTTACAACCTTGCTCCTTTTGTTGCGTTTGGACCCTTAGTCTTTTGTTTATTCAATATTTATTTGAAAAAGTTTTGAAAAGAATCTTCAATATTTTTTTCAAAAATTCATTACATACTATTATGTTCAATGTTGTGGTAAAAAAATTCACAAATATGTCATTTAAAAAAAAATTCAAATTCATTTACAAGTTCTGTAAATAAATTTTATTGCTTTAAATCACTAGTTATAACTGCTTTCACATGCTTTTCAGTAATTTTTATTCATTAAATATATTGACATTAATTATTTAATAAAATCATTAAATACATAAAGTTAAGTAGTAGTTACAATTGTTTTGGTACCTGTTAGTAAAATTGCACCCTTAATTATTATTTTAAAAATTTGACTCGACACAAAAGTCCTCCTTAAAGCTTTATCATTCAACTTACCTACCTCTATTCTTTGCACCTTACACTTGCTCAAAAACAATTCCCACAATATTTCTATCACAAGTTTGGGACAAAACCAACAAACAAACTACAATCCATAATAGATGGTTGGACAATGGTTGAAAATGGGGAACCCAAATTCTTAATATGTTTCCATGCATGGGAGTAGAGCACTACACAAGTTTACCAAATCAATATTGCAACACCTTGGTGAAGACATTTTATCACTACTATAAACTCCAAGTTTCAGAAACCTATGTCTAAATATGATGACTTCAAAATTGTTTTCCTCAAAATGTGGTGACTTTGGTGCATTTTTCTCACAAAAACCCTTTGTACCCTTTGAATAATTGTACCCTTATACCCTTTGAACTGTAATAGAATAATTGCTCACTCAGTTTGTTTACCATAATACCTTGGCGGCTTCCACACCAATTAAATAATTTGCAGAAAAATTGAGATTTTCAACCAAAAGTTTTCCAAAGAAAAATATTCTAAAGGAAAATAGGGAATGGTTTGGAATATTTAAGGGTATGCCATTTTCAACATGGAATCAAATTTTCCAAATTATTTAATTATTAGACAAACATGTGTTGAAGCTTCCACTATACCATGATAGTAGCTGGGGGGAAGAAATTTTTAAAATTTTAATAACCTACCCCGATTATTGAAATATTATTTAGATATGTTATCAATCTTAAAACCCTACATATGTTTAGGGTAAAGAAAAGAAAAAGCAAAAAAGAAAATTAAAAACCAACCTTATAAGGTCTACCCTTGCTAGACAATGTAATTGATGATTCTCAAAGTGGGTATTTGAGAACTGACCCTTACACACGACCAACAGTTATTACCAAAACATAACCAAATACATTGACAAATGAGGGTATTATTTTGATAATGAAATTGATAACCAATGGGTCTATTTTTTTAATTAATTTTTTTGATATTGATACCTTGTGTGATAAAAAAAATGTAAAAAACCCAATAACCAGCCAACACTGGTTTCAACTCTGGTGTTGTATTGGTTTATCAATCACAATTTATGTTTTTTATTTTTATTTTTATTTTATTTTTAATTATAAAATTAAAAGAATAATTTTAGGTTTTAAAAGATGTACACAATGGCAATTCTTAATATTTACAGTAGGTAAGGCTACAATTGGCACTTCAAAAATTGGATAAATTCCAGGCAGGACAGAGAGATTTCTGAAAAAAAGAAAATAAATATTATCTCTCAGTAGTAGACAGATGGGTAAAGGAAAACATGCTAAATTCAATAAGTCTCGAGGGACCAAATAAATCAACATTTATGTCAAAGATCATACTTACAACTTTATTTTTTGGTAGCAAATTTTCGCCATTTTTGAAAAAACAACCCAAAAAAATAAAATAAAATAAAATAAAAACCGAAAGTGTCCAGCAACATCAACAAAGGATTTTTCAGAATAAAAAATCTACATTCACCAGATTTCTACCATAGGCTCCAGCATGTAGCCACAATACAAAAAGATTTTTTTTTAAATCTTCTATCAGATCTGCTCTGTAACCATTTCTGGCTAAATCTTATTGTTAATGATCATCAGTTTGGCAACATCACAAAACTGAATGAATATGTATATATATAATAAACCTTCCTATAACACAGTGATTTGAGCCCTGCTTCTTTTATGAAAAAGAATAACGAATCCCTTTTTGGCTCATATACTTGTTTATAATATGCTCTTCATTGTTTTGAGCCGGAAGGAAACTTGAATCCCCTCCACCCCACCCCCAGGTGCCAATTAGAAATTTATTTCTACATGACCATGTAAAATATAAATGTATTTCATTTACATTTATATTATTTTATATGATCATGTAAAGTCATATAAATGTAAATTTTGTACACTTACATGTCTTGTGTTACACTTACACGAACATAGACGAATATTAGACATTTACACAAATAAAAAATAAATTTTATTATGAGATTTACATTTACACAAAACATAAGTCAAACCATTTACATTCACAACTAGTGAATTTAGCCAAATCCCTATATATGTGACTACTTGGCTACCCCTAAGCTTGAAATTTGAAATAATTTGTTGAATTTCTATTTAAGTTGTAGAAATTTGCATGGCCACCCATGGAAAAAAGACATTTGTCACCATCATGTGGCATTTCCTTGTCATTTGTATGTGCATGTTTGTTCCCCTATAAGGTTAGGGTTTGTTAGATTTTACTTTTGTTAAGAAAGAGAATTACTTTCACTATGAAAAAAGGGGTGTTTTACAACTAGCTTTACAACTCAAAAATTAAGTTACATCAAACACTTGCAACTCAATGATCGTGAATGTCAACAAACAAATTGTATGATCATTGTATATACGTTAAAATTCATTGTAACTTTGTCAAAATAATTCATTTTCAACTACTATCCAACTCCATTAAAACTACACCTATGGTGTTATGTTGGTGTCATTCATTGTCATCCATCTATTAAAATCTAACATGTGGCACTATGAAAAATTTTGGACATAAATTATTATTTTTTCAAAATATTGATCTCCATTGTCTATTATGATTATTAATGGTGGTATGAGATTGTGACATGTTGCACAATAAAAAATTGTCACATGGCCCATTAACTATATTTTTAAATAAATAAATAAAAATAAAATTTTGTTTTAGTAACTAGATAGGTTGTACATAACCATAGGTAGGTAGGTTGATAGATCTTAAAACTTACATACCTACATATTTACTTAGGACCTACCTACCTACCTAGGTGGACAAGTAGGGTCTATTTTCTTACCTAAGTAAGTAAGTAGGTAAGAAAGCATAGGACTAAATGAACTAAATAATAGCCATGAATTTAATTTTTTAATTTTTTTTTTCCTTTTAGGATTAAACTTTTTTGAGTTCATCCCAAAATGGCACATGTATTTTAATGTGAAAACATAAAAGAAAAAGTCTTCTTTATATAGTTTGTAACATGGGATTCAAAAACAAAACATATGGGTTAACTCATTTTGTTATTCTTTAATTGCAAATTGAGTTGTAACTATAAAAAGATTTTCCCATATGTTTTGTGCTTGTTTTTCATTATGTAAGTTATACAATTAAATTATTGTAATTTGCATTCATTCATTAAAAAAAAATTGAAAATCAATCACTAAATTTGAAGATCATTTATAGTTATAATGGACACATGTGACTAAAAATAACCTAGTTGTTTTAGAAAAATGTCATAAAATAGTCAATCACAAAAGACATGACATGACCATGAAGTTGAAAATGTAATCACAAACCTTATGATTAAGCTATAGTTTTTCGTCCATTGCCATGGATGATCTTTAATATGGTGTGGAACCCCAATTTACGACTGCATTTGCAACTACATTTGGGATAGTCTCATGCTACAAAATGTGCCACTTGATAGATGGTTAAGATTTAACCACATGGTACTTTAAAGAGCCAATAGCCATAAAACACATGATAATCTTCCATTTGTTCTATATATATATATATATAGATTATGATAATTAAATATTATAATATAACAATTAGATATTATATTACAAAAATTCAATATTATAAGTCTAGTAATTCAATATTATAATTATTGTAGTTAAATATTATAAATAAATAATTATAATTTAGCTTAGGCTAAACTATAATAAGCAACCTATTCTAGGCTAAGCTAAGGTAAAATAATATATTTAACATAAGGTAAGTAGGTAAGTAAGATCCTATTTATTTTGTTAAGGATAAGCCTTTTGATTAGCTCATCCCAAATGGCACATGCATTATGTTTATAGTTGCATACCATGAATCAAGTCCATTCTTTCATCTATTTATATATTTTACAAGTTTGAAGTTGTAAACAAAGGATATGGGATAAATTTTAAATGGAAAGGAAACACGATAACATTATCACATCCTTTGTCCCATACAAAAGCATTATTATATATCCACACAATAAAAATATTTACTAATTTCCTTAACTATTTACTACTTACTACCTACAACTAACTTACCAAATTAATTAATCAATTAATATAAAAACACTATGACATATCCACACAATTAAATATTTATTACTAACTTAGCTATTTACTACCTACTACCTATATTATTACATATTAGTTAGGCTACATACCTACTATCTATTACCTAACTATTACTTACTATTACTTATCCTACATATTACATACTACCTAGCTTACATTTCATAAATTAATTATTTAACATTGTTAATTAATTAATCAATTAATACAAAAACATTATGACATATCCAAAAATAAAATAACTTTTGCTTAGTTTACCTACCTACCTATTACCTACTAGTACCTATCTTATTTATTACATCCTACATAACATGATCACATATTCACACAATAAACTAATTAACCTACCTACTACCTATCCTACTTACTACCTACTACTTAGTCTATTTATTAATTAATAACCTAGCCTACCAACTACTTACCTAGCTTACCTAGCCTACCTAGGTTTAACCTTCATAGCCTAGCCAATTAATAACACCTAATAAACTAGCCTACTACTATCTATAGATAACTTAGGCCAATTAACAAAGTATACAAGCTAGGCTAGGCTACCTATGTACATAGGCCATTTAGTTTGACATAACCTATTAAGCTTACCTAACTTAATTTACCAACTAGGTAATAACATTTTATAGTAATCTATTAGCTATTAGATATTATATTATGGAAAATCTATGGATGGGTATATTGAAGGGATAATAGTTTAATTGAAATAACAAAGTTTTCCATTTGTGGTCTATGTTTTTTGTACATGTGGTAGAATATACTATTCAAGTAATTATGAAAACTTTCATTGTATTTGCAAAAACAATAACGTTATCATCCATCAATGGATGCAATCAAATTAGATGACATTGTTCACTTTTCATCTACATTTTCAATGAAAATCATATTGGTCATAAGTTGTAGTCACATTTATGATTAAAATTTGCTTAGAATTCATGTAGTTGCATATGCGACTACAACAAGTTGCAACTACATGGACACATAGGACTAACACACTATTAGTTGTAAAATAAGTTGGTTTGGACATTAATCGTATAATAGTCATAAAAATATGGTAAAAATGGACAACATTTCTTCTAGTGATTTTCCACCTACTTTCCCAAGGGAAACCCATGATTAAATATGAACAAATGCAATCCTTGTTTGCATTATTCAAAGTGCCTAACAACCCTCTTAAGCATTGGAGTGATTGTGTAGGATGGGAAATTACAAAAGTTTTGTACCGTGTGGTATTGAATGCCATTAAAGAGGTTATTCTAACTTCAATTTTCCTTTCTATTTCTATAAATGAAGTGACTACAATCGATAACCATAGTTAGAATTTTGTTTATTGTCATGTGTCGCAACCTTAGCCTTGGGCTCACAACCAAGGCAAAGGAGCTTACAAGGTTGTTGGCCAAGAGGAAGCCCAGGAGTCACACCGCATGCTCCAGTGTAGGAAAGTGTGAGGGAATCAACCTCACACTGCCAAGTGAACTCCCTCTTTGGGAGATGGAGTTCCGATGGACTCTTGAATTTGCAAAAGGCGATTGCAAGGTCAAAACTCAATGGATTGAAGAGTTCCTTATATCATTGGAAAGATCTTGGAATGTAGATGTCTGAAATGGGCTTACATGACTCATTTGGACATTTAAAACACAAGTTATGGCCAAAAGAAGGGCCGGAAGTCAAATTGGCAGTTTGACTCCCGACCACTAAAAGTCAGGAATCGACTTGATTCCCTCGCGTTCAGGTAGTGTGCGACATACTTTTGGAAAAATCTCAACGAGGGCTACAACATTGCTTCAGACCTTATCTCAATTGGAGGTTTGCACACAAAATTATGGGGCCCCAAAATTGCGGGAGTCCCAACTTTGACAATTTTAGAACTCCCACTTGGGAGTCCCAGGACAAAATGTCATTTGGATGTGGCCCTCGTGGAGAGGCACAGAGTATAATATAAGGGGGAAGGTGATGGCTTCCCCCAAGTCCGGGCCATGGTGAATCTTGTGAATCCGAGTTGCCCGTGGTTCGCCCTAACACCAAAAGTGTTCCAACTATGTACTAACCACCTTGTGTTGGTTTTGTGCAGGTCTATGTGAATAGTTGAAGCTTTTCAATTCTTCCTAATCCCATCCCGGAGCTCCAGCACACCCTTCTACCCCTCCAAAGTTGTGCGAGCCAGGGAACATGCCCTGACTCCTTGCTTTTCCGCTATTTTCTGTTTGGGATTCACATTTGGAGTCCTTCAAGGAGTTAGGAGCGCGTAGTTGGACTTTTGTTTATTGTTATATGGTTGTAGGTTGGAATTGAATGCCCATTTTGCTCAAGTGAGCATTTGGTTGAAGGTGGAACTATTATTAACATAAAAAATGTGATTTTGATCAATCATGTGCATGTGATCAATGCATGTGAACAAGAATCAATGCATTGCTACCTATGATTTATTGGTCACTAAACTAGAACAACGGTTTCCAAATCATGAATTGATGAATGATCACAATACTAGTTACAACCAGATTGTGAATCCACCTTTGTAAACCATTTATCCCTTATCAAACGACATTATTACATATCCCAAAAACCTAGTGTTGATAATAGATGGGTTTCTTATGCATTTTTTAGGGAAATTTTGGAATTACAAACCTTTTCTTTAAGCTGACTATGAAGAATTACGCTTCTAAGGTTATGACAAAGCTTAGAGATGAAAATTTAATGATTAAATTGTGGCATCAACTCACCACAAACAATCTATTCATTCAACATCTTTCTAAGTTCATGTGAATTGTTGAACTAACAATTGTTCAAGTCATTGATATTGTTGAAGATGAAAGAACCTTTTCCACTTTAACTTTTATGAAGTCCAAGTTGCGGAATCAATGGCCAAGGCATTTGGATATTGCCATTCGAATGTTTGTTCAAGATTTCTTCTAAGGAAACTTTTCCTTTCCAAGTTGCTATTTTGCATTGGAATGATGGAAACAAGGTTAAGATAGGAATGAATGCATGATTGTTGGGTTAGTTCCAACTTGCTTTTGGTGAATTGCAAGTTATTTGTGTTATTTAGTTATTGAGTCAACCTTTGATTTTTTTGGAGATGTATGTAGTTTTTTTATATGGGCTTGAGCTTTGGACTATATGAAGCCTAAAGGTTGTAACTTGTAAGTGTGTCTTGTATCTTATATTGATCATTTCTGTTTGTATATTGAAACAATAACATTGTCGACTACTACAGGTACTTTGTGTTGCAGTGGCCAGGGTCCTTGTGACCTAGGTTCAAATCCCCTGCAAGGTGCAGGGAAAGATTACTCTACTTGGAATTGTTACATGTCAAATTTCATAACATAATTTTTTTGCTAGAAGCCTAAAATCTGAACACTACATTTGTGCAGCCTACTCTTGTACACATAGATATCCAAGTAGGAGCCACTTCAAACCTCTACAATTTCAAAATGCTTTGCCTTCTCACATCCCCCTGCCACTTGTGCTACAAATTTAAAACATAAAAAGAAACAATGCCCACAACACCAATACAGTCCCCCAGGGTGAGGGCATTCCCAAGATAAGGGACCCCGGACAAGGCAGCAGCCCAATAATTTCACTTACCCAACTTCTGCTCGTGTGGTACTGCCTCCTTCCAGAAGTGGGCAGTTCCACACAGAATTGTTGCACAACCTTCTTCAAAGATCATCAATTCTGCAGATATTTTCTGACTAGTGCAATTACCTTTGAAGTTTGGATGGGATCCAATGTGTCCATGCTAAGTTGTTACCTTGGATGCACCTAAATGCTTAGAGTACCATATTATAGCAGATTTCATCACCTTGAACACAAAGCAAGCTCCACTAGAAACACTCGTTCTCTATCAGCCCTTTTGGGATTACCATGCATGGTGTTGCATGATTCTGCTTACTATATACCTTGGACTGATGTTTTGTGTTAAATAATTCTCAAGAAGGTGAGTTCTAAAAATAATAATATTAACTCTTCTTCTCACTCTCCCATACTTATTGACATTTAAATCTCAAATTATAGATCCAATTTTATTTTTTATATATTTTTTGAAACATGGAAAATCCATTGCAAAACGCAAACCAGATTGTGGATCCAATTTGTGTCAACAAAACCCCTCTCCTTGCCTGTGAAGAGCTTATCCCAAATCGTGGGTCCAACCATAGGTTCTCAACCAGTATTGGACAATTATTAAACCAAAACAAGACTGCATGTTGTGGTCTATGTATGTTTAGGCTCATGATAATTTTGCCTCAATGTTTACAATCAATAAAAGGCCACAGGCTGGGGGTTTGGTGCCATTTCTAATAGGCACCCAACACTGTAGAAAGCACCATGATAGCTCTGACAGCTCCCAATTTGCTAACTTTACTGGACAAGGTAACCGGGTCTTGCATGCTGGTTATTGGACACAACCAAGTGGACTGGAGTGCCAAGCATTTGGGGGAGGGGACACAGGAGAGAGTAAGTCATGAGGTTCAGCCAACCAGGGTTTTTTTCCCCCTATTTTGTCCATTAGGTAGACTGGGCGATCATCCACAGAGGAATGAGCCAAAGTTGGCAAGAGATTGGCCAAGAGAGTAGAAACTTTTTGGAATCAAAATTCAAAGGCTACTCCTAACTGTTTTTACCTCAAAATATGGTGACTTTTGTGTAATGTTTTCACAAAATCCCTTTGCACAATTGGCAACAGAACCCTGTTTTTTTGGTTGCCACAGCCCAAGAATTCCCCCCAAAACAAAACACTGCAGCCAACCATGTGCAAAAAGTTGTTAGAGAGGTGGGCAAATGTCAAAAGTCTGCAAAGTATATAATATAACTAGGGAGCTCAAGTGTGTGCCGCCATATTAGGAAAACTAACTCTCTCTGGAATAAGTCATGGAATGATATGAGCAGTGGGCTAGTATGACTTGACAAAGACTAGAGTATTTCTCTTTTGCTTTTCCTGGGGGTAAAAGCTAGATAATTCACAAATGTTTTTGAGATGAAAGCAACTGAACGGGTATGCTGTTCCCAGTTCCCACATGGTTCATGCTCATGAATGTTCCCAGTTACTCTACTGTAAGTTCCCATCAATGATCTTAAGCAAGGCCCCCTATGATGTCCCAAGAAGCACCACTACTTACTCATTCCAAAAACAAAATTTCCAAAGTCCTACTCTTGTAAGATGCCCCAGGTATCATCAGCCAAAGGGGAGGAATTAGTGCAACAATTCTATATTTGGGTCATAGTGAACCCTAAACCCTAAAGTTCCAGGTCCAGTTGTTGTCATATGATGGGACAAACAAAGGACCACCAAAAATATAGGAAATTGGACACCAGTTCAGTGCACAACTCCGCCTAGCCTAGTTAAGTACCTCACTTTGCAACAACTGGATTTGGTCCTAGTGGTTCTGAGTCCTGACATCCTCATCTCCTGATTTGTAGAAGTGTTTCTAATCCCAAAAAATTTGTCAATCTACCAGCAACAACTGGATTGGCCCTGGTGGTCCTGACATCCTAACCTCCTGATTTGTAGAAGTGTTAATCACCCAAGATGTTTTTTAATCCACCAATAGTGTGGGTGCCCCTTTGGTCTCAAGTTCATTAATTCTAGGGAGTTGTGAAACTGAGAGAGAGAGTAGACACAAGTTTGGTCCCACTGATCCAGGGAGTTATGGAGTTTATGTACATATTTGAGTTTCAACTCTCAAGTCCCTTGTAACACGGAGTGGTAAAAGTTTGTTCTATCTGGTGAATATTTGAGTATGCCTTTCAATAAGTTCCATCTAAGACATGGTCACAACTTTCAATCCCTTGGATGAATTTTTCACACATATGGGTACTGCCTAAAAGCTTCATCTATAGATAATCATGCATTTTTCTTCTACTTGGGTATACATTTTTATACATAAAATTCCACACATTTGGGTATACGTTTTTATAAGCTCAATCTAAGCCATGATCATGGCATTCAATTCATTTGGGTGAATTTTTATGGATTGTCCAATTTTGGGGACTTTTTGTGATCAAGTTGTTATGTGAGAGTGAAAGCATAAGTTTGCAGAGTACATGACTCAGCCAGGGAGAACATCTTTCCACTGAATAGATACCAAGGTTATTACCACATTCCAATTGCTAACCCTCCAAAAATGACGGAAACGTCTCTCATGAAGGTGGTTTCAATTTTAAACATGTCCCAAGAAATTTAGAGAGCAAGTGGGTCAATTATAAATAATATTATATTATATAATTTGACAACATAATAGGACATATCCATTGAAAATCAACCACATGAGTACATAATAATTAAGGATTTTAGAGCCCACTTTGCCTGGCATGTTGAGCTCCAACAAAATCTGCTGAGAAAAATCTTGCAACCGACCACATACAACTTGGACAATAATGTACATCTCTCTCTCTCTCTCTCTCCTCTTTGCAGGTAAATTTGCGAGGTCAGTAGTCTGATGCCATCATTGTTGAACGGGTATTTGATTTTATTAATAAACACTGGTTCAATTACCCAAATGTTTCCGAATCAGAGAACTGCTGGTTCTAGTTTGTTGGGGGAAATTTCTTCGGAATCTAAGATCACTGGTTCCCGCCATTAAAAAATAAAATCTCAATAAGTACCCCCAGTTTAAAATGGGGGGTTATTAGTTCAGGTTGAAAATCGTGAAAAACCAGCCGGTTGCATGAAAGAACCGGAAAGGAACAGAGTGCTTGATTTTTTTTCAAATTTCTGAGAACTGTAGCTCTTTGATTGTGTCAAGAACCATGAGTATGAACCCCTCCTAAGAACCGTCATGATAACCGTCAAGGGTCTGTTCCTGTTTTTGATAACTGACCGACATGGTCTGATATGGCCCATGACGACATGGCCTAAGAATGCACAACAATATTCTACCACATAATGTGCACACCTAACTTGGCAGTTTTTGTGTCGTGCACAATTTATGAACAGCAATACTTTGCATAACTCGACCTCCTCGACGGAATTCTGTGCTTCATTCCGGAATCTGCACTGAGACAAGCTGTCTGGAAAACACTCAAGTCGGCAGTTTTCCACGCGTATGGCACACCCAGTTGTGAACAGTCGCTCGCGCTTATTTTCTGCCCTCTACTGAGTGTCACTTGGTTTGGTATCTGCCTTTTGCTAGTAGGCTAAGAATGAATAAATGAATGAAACCATGAAAACATGAGTCATAATAGGGCTTCATCCATTAGGGTTCAATCCAGTGGCCCTGATTCATTTCGGCCTTGTGAATGTGGGCTAGTCGGTTTTTTGACCAGCAAGATTGATTCATGAGCCTCAGTAGGTAGCCATGGTGCATGGACAGGTACATTAAAAAAATGCACCCAAATTTATATGTAATGTAGGGCTCTAAAAGCATAATGTTTGTAGAAATATTCTCCACCGAACCGTAGGAACAAATAATTAGTTGTTAGTAACTTATGTTGTCTGGTTTCACATTTTGGGTTCAATTCTTGGGCCGTTTGGGGGTCCCCAAACTGCTTCAAGTATGCAAGTTTTTTTCACTTTGTTTTTTTTTTTTTCTGATTTTTTTGGTTTAGCCATCTAATTGATACAAGTTGTTACTTTTTATTGATTGTATAGTGTCAATAATTTCGAAAAATCAATTTTGTTCTATGCAAAGGTAGGTACGACCCCATCTAGTTTGGAATTGGGCCCGTTAAAGACGGGCATCGGTAAGTAGAACCACATAGAGCCCCAATCAATTTTGGGCTATCCGTAAGCAGGTAGATTTAGATCCAGTTTGGAACCGGACCGACTTAAGATTTGAAATAACCGGGAATCAATAGTCTAGAAATGTGAAGAGCCGAGTCTGAAATTGTGCCTGAAAAGTTTATCCAAATTTTTTTAAAAAAAATCCTTGGACCAAAACTGAAGGTTCTCTCAAATTCAAAAAACAAGTTTGGAACTGGGACTAGAGGTTCTTTGGAAAAGCTAGAACCGAACAACATTTGTTACTACATATTTAATTTCTAATGGAGCCACTTTGATTGGCCTTCACCAATTTTTTGAAACATTAAGCACTCCACCTTTATAGTTTATATACACTTTGAAGCAGAAGGCATAAAAGTGTGGTGCTATGGGGGAAACATCTTGGGGAACACATTGGGAACTTGATGGGAACACATTAAAAACTATAAATAACTAAAAATCACTTTGCCCTCTCCCTCCAACTCAACACACAAGGAAAAAAAATTGAGGTCTTTTGCGTGAATGTCAAGCTTTCCCATCAAAGACAAGAAAATTATGGTCCTAAAATTGCCAGTCACCATTTTTGGCATGAGCTAATACCCACGCCTAAATAGTAATTGTGTGGGTATCTCTCCCCAACAAGGTTCCAACGACACCCAATCCAAGTCACCATGTGGTGGTAGCATGTACCTATTCACATCACTTCCACCGTGCAAGAAGCCCATGTACTAGAATACAAGTCAAGTCAAGGCCACCGAAAACCCTATCCAACTCACCATGGTATAGAATCATTGATGCAAAGGATGCAAGTAAGTGGCTTTGGAGTCAAGTTCCCAACACCAACAACTGAAGAAGATGAAAGAATGGGTTAATTACCAAAAATTGAGGATTTGTTGCATTCACTTTGATTCCAGTGCAACAACTACTGCATGAACACCATCTGAACACCGTCCTTTCCCTTACAACTCTTGAGTTTGTTTGGTACCACCTTTGGTGATATTGCTAATATATATAGCTAGAAAAGTACCTTAGGAGTTGGTTCCAATGTTGTGGAACCCAAGAAGATGAATGGTAGCCGATGAATAAAAGTGAGGTAGTGTCATTTCACTTCTAGCACTCACAGAACTTTTCCAAGTGTATTTGGAGCACATCCATCCATGAATATCCTCCCACAACAGAGGAGGATATTATGCCTAGGTCCCCCCCAACTCATTAAGATTGGGAGGGATTTTTACGAGTATTAATCTGCAGTTCCAGTTCTTTAAAAAATTTAGAATAAAAAAATCATGAGTTTTGATTTTTTCAGAAACATCAAAGAATCAGCAAGTTTCATGAAAGAGTCAACAAAGAACAGATGGTTTCAAATGTGGTGTTTTATTTTATTTTCCCAAATCTTCTGAAGAATTGAGGTTCGATACCAAACCGGCTTTTAAAACAATTTCACCCCTATTGTTGGATAAGTACTCATATACTTGGGTTGATAACCAACAAATATTGCTAGCAAATTCTAATAATCACACAACATTGTATTTCATCAGATAAGTGAGTATATATATATACCTGGGTTGATAACCAATGGGTATTTGTAACTGATTCTACTACCCACACAACATTGGGTACACAACATTGTCTTTTTTTCAAAAGAAGAGAGTAAGGATCTTACACCTACTCCTTAAAAGTAAGAGGGTTCTCATACCTATAAATAGGTGTTCCTATTACCTTAAGGTGTAGGTAAGTGTAAGATGCCCGCCACTCTTACACCTACTCCTTAAGAGTGAGTACATATAACACCCTAAATGGGGATCCTCACCTTATACTGTAAAAATCTTCTTCGTGTAAATTTGGAGGTATGTTTACAAAGTGTAAAATCTCGTGGAGCATTTTGGAAAACATAAAGCACTGCAAAGTTTTTTTCTTTGTACTTGAAAACATCTCCTTGGAGGATTCATTCAACAGTTATTGAAGGACCCTTCCACTGATGACAGATAGACCTTGCGTGCTTTAGGCTTGTGTGCTCGTAGGGGGCGTCCCCTAATTTTGGGTCCTACACCCTAGGGCTACTACCGCCCTCCAGATTAGGTACCACCCTCAAATTAGGAGAGGCCCTCGGGATCAGGCCTTAAGGGGATTCAGCAACGGCGCAGAGGAAGAAGAAGGGAAAGCGAAGAAGTGGCCTGGCATTTTCCATCGCTGCTGCACACTGCACTTGCGGTCGTCCTTGCGTGTTGTTTTTTTTCACTTCTGTTGCTAGGCCCGAGAATATGCCAGAAGCTGCTGCTGCTGCTGCTGCTGCTGCTGCTGCTGCTGCTGCTGCTGCTGCTGAAAGCGTAAAAGCTCTTTTTCGCTGGTATTTATTGCGAGCTTGATTTCCATGTCTCTTGCAGCAATTCATCAAAAGTCTTCCTTATATCTCTCTCTCTGTGTCTGTAGCAAATATTGTTTTATGCTTTGCATTTGTCAGATTACCTACTGTTGTTGATTTTACGTGTTGTCTCTCTCTTTCTTGCGAAGAGTTTGTTGATGATCGTCTTCGTTGAAGTGTGTGAGTATATAGAGGTCTTGTTTTTGGCTTGATTCTTGTGGCGTGTTTTTTTGTTTGTTCGTTCCGGTTCTTTTTGTAAGTCTTGTGATTGCGGTTTTGTTTGGAAATCGAGTGCACAATTGCATCGGTTTGCTGCATTTTGACAAACTACTGGTATTTGTTGAAGAGGTTTGCCTGCTCTTCTGTAGCAGTGGAAGGCGGAGTCTAGGAAAAAAATTCGCGTACAAACTAGGCCTCTTTTGCAGGCGATCAACAAACGCTGGGGATAAGAAGTCCTTGATTTTTTTTCTTGACGACTTGCAACAGGCTTGATTGGTGAAGATCGATCGTAACATTGCTTTCGACGAGTGCGCGAGTTTCCAAGAGCGAGAGGTTCATCGGGCCCGCTTCGCTTTTGAGATCGCTCTCGTGTCCTGCTGCAGAAAGCGTCAAAGGAGGTGGTGGACAACCTTGGCTTCGTTTTCAGGAGAAAATGGATCCATCTCGGGCATTCATCAAGGATGCGAAGCGAGTGGTTGTCAAGGTACCCTGCTTGCAAACAATGACATTGTCTGTGTACGTCGCAATCGAGTTCTGCCTCGCAATGCAAGTATAGATTGAATTGGTGTTGCTAATCTTCTTGAGCTCCAGGATGCCGATAATCGCAGTGAACAATAGTAGCTTGCATCATCCGCTAACTGCCAGTATCTCATTTGCTGGACACTCAGAATTGTTGTCCATTCAGTGACCATAGTTTACGGATCCAAATTCTTCTCCTTTTCCACAAGGAAGTGATAACGATAATCTTGCTGTGTATTTGGCTTGACACATTGTATTGTACAGTACTTGAAGAGATGAGGGATATACGATCAGACTGAGAGAGCTTTGCAGCACTGGTCCCCTGAAGAAGATAGCATTTAGATCTTAGGGGTCATCACTTGGCCAATCTGGAATCCGTGCTGACATTGATGACTTTGCCACCACTGATTATTGTCTTTAGACAATTGCAGGAGAAATTCTGCTTTTCTTGATGATGTTGATTGATGCACAGATTGGCAGGTTAACATGCTGAGTTTAAAACAGAGCTAAGCTTTTGGACTTGTTTTTCCATTGGATGGCATTCTTGCCCTTGTAGTAGTCAAGTAGACATTTCTTGGTAACAAGCCTGACTCTTGGTTTCTGAGTAAAACAGGTTGGAACTGCGGTTGTAACCAGAAATGATGGCAAGCTTGCACTGGGCCGGATTGGAGCTTTATGTGAACAGGTTAGCCTTCAAGCAGTCACATGCTATAGTTGGTTGTTTCAGCAATTATGGATTCTCTTTGGTTGAGCTCTCTCACATGTGGTTTGAGGGAGAGAGACAGAAATGATGATGCCCTGGAATGCAGATCCACATTGAACAGACATCATAGGGCAATTGTTACATTGGAGATCCACTGATTTTGACCACCCAACTGGCTGTTGGATTATCTGCACATACAGATGTCATATCATCAGCTGGTCCTTCAATTATAGAGCTAGAGAACTGTTGTAAGGTAGCAGACAGCAGGTCTGATGACTTTGGAGAATCGTAATATGCTGCTGATGATCATTTGTTCTCATCAGGTGAAGGAGCTAATGTCAGAAGGCATAGAGGTCATACTTGTGACTTCAGGGGCAGTGGGTATTGGCTTACAAAAACTGCGCCACCAACGCCTTCTGAATAGCAGGTGAGTTTCTGTGTATCCATTCTAGCTCTTGCTTTGGTTCAATTTTCACTGTCAACCCTTTCTCAGCAGCCTCTCCAGTGGAATGTGATGTTCCAACAGTGCAGTGGAAGAAATGTCATGACCCTTTTACCTTACCATGTGATGTTCTGATGATGTAGTTTTGTGGACCTCGAAAAACCACAAATCGAGTTGGATGGAAAGCCTTGTGCAGCAGTAGGCCAAAGTGGCCTCATGGCTCTCTATGACAGTCTCTTCACCCAGGTATTAGTACACTGTTATGGCACCTCAGCTCATCTACAGAGATGAGCTGCCATCCTCCTTGTGTTTAATGCTCTTGTGGGATAGATACAATTTATAGCTGTTTCAGACATGAGACCAGTTGCAATGGTGGAAGTCATCTTTCAGAGAGGCAATTCTCTGTTCTATCCCATGCTTTCGTTTACTTCCTTGACTAGTTCATTCTTGAGTTCTATGGATCAAGAGCAAAGTGAACTTGTATCCTACTTCTCAGTTGTCTACACTAATATCCACCATCAACTACTTGCATAATTTCTGGTGTGAACAACATCATCTCACTCACGTGACTTAGTATGACTATGTTATGCAGCTGGATGTGGCATCATCCCAGATTCTTGTAACAGATAATGATTTCAGAGATCCTGAATCCAGACTTCAGCTCTCAGAAACTGTCAACTCCTTGCTAGAACTTCGAGTGGTTCCAGTTTTCAATGAGAATGATGCAATCAGTACAAGGAAGGCACCATACAAGGTAAATGAATTCCATAAGTAATTTATCAATGTCTTGTATACCCTTGTCTTATTGTGTACAGCAAAGTATGTTTTCTTATGTGATTACAGTTAGAAGTGTTTAGAATCTGTTTATAAGTCAGGTGATGGGAGGCTATGAAGAATCTTTGCAGTTTATAATTGACATGATGTATCTGCACTCACCTGCTACAAGCCTTCTGGAACTATGAGATTTGGTTCATTGCATTCTGTATCAATCTTTCACATTTAGCATGATTTTTCCATATAGACAATGGAGGGTGTGGTCCTGTTTAAGAGCAACAGAGTTGGAACCAGGAGTATCACAAACATTGTTGCATAATCTCATGAGCAGTACTGGGTGCATCTAACAGGATGGAACAGGTATCTTCTGGGACAATGATAGCTTGGCAGCACTATTGGCACTGGAACTGAAAGCTGATCTGCTTATCCTTTTGAGTGATGTTGAAGGCCTGTACACAGGCCCACCATGTGATCCGAAGTCACGACTGATTCACACTTACTGGAAAGAAAAGCATGACGATATGGTCACATTTGGGGAAAAGTCAAGAGTTGGTCGAGGTGGAATGACAGCTAAAGTATATGCAGCCTGGAATGCAGCATCTGCTGGAATCCCTGTCGTTATCACAAGGTTAGCACATCTTGATTCATGGACCAATTCTACCTTTCAAGGATGGACTATCTTCTCTTTGTCATGACAGGTTCAACTAGGAATGATGAAATGAGTATATCTTAGCTTTCAGGATCATAACAATCGGGAGACTGTGCACATTGGTTGCCTTACCAAGTCCCCAAATCAGTTGAGTAAAGAGTTGGTGGGATCTGGGAGGGTAGTGGATGTGCTCCAGATGGCCTACTGCATGTCATGCGCGGGGATCATATTGGTACTCTCTTCCACAAGGACTCCTATCTTTGGGTTGATGTGAAGGAAACAGGTGCTAGGGATATGGCTGTTTCTGCAAGGGATGCCAGCCGCCGACTGCAGGTGTTTCTTCAATTTCCATAATATGCATCCTTATTGTTGCAGCCCTTCTACCTCTCAACTGGTGGTGTTTAAAGCTTGTCTTGTTGTCATGTTTTATTTTAGAGCTAATGTTGGGAGAGGGAAAATTTGAAACTCACAAGGTGCCACTTCAGAAAAAAAGTCAAGCTAAAATAAATGAAGTTTTGAGTTTTGTCTGCTATGTCATGATTTTAAATTTCTTGGATGTTGCAGAGTCTTTCATCAGAGGAGCGGAAGAAAATATTGCTTACAGTTTCTGACGCTTTGGTGGCTAATGAGGCGAGAATTAAGATTGAAAATGATGCTGATGTGGAAGCAGCTCAGCTGAGTGGCATTGCCAAGTCATTGATTGGTCGCCTTACAATCAAGCCCGGAAAAGTATGTCATAACCAGTTATAGGTCACCTCTGTCTAGAAGGCCTCCCTTCATTCCGTTGTCTCACTGGGCACATACTAAGTTGCCATAGATTTAGTCAGCTGTTTATCTCAGAAGATAATTCAGTAGCGTGATCCCTTCACTAAATGTAAAACTCAGGTTGGATTGGACAGATTGAAAGTTTCTTTTGATTGATGTATTTGAATTTTTCTTGAGTTGCTTTGAGGTTCTTATTTTACTTTTCCACTGTACAGATTGCAAGTTTAGCCAAATCTCTGAGAGTCCTTGCAGACATGAAGGATCCAATTGGGGCTGTGTTCAAACGTACTGAGGTTTGTCTCTGACTCATTTTCTGGTAGCAAGGACTAGTAGTAAGCCAACTGAGTTTCCTCATCTGGAAAGAGAAATGCACAATTTAGATCACAATTGTGATGCTAGGGATTGTCAGATTTATGTGCTGAGCTTATGAATCTGGAAACAGCAAGGCAAAGATGTGAAAAAGTAGAGTGAGATGCTTGGAAGGACAGGGTCAAAGTGGAACTTACAGATGGAAAGGATACAGTTAGAGACAACTAGAGAGTTCCACCATCCACAGTTTCTAGGTATGAGATGCTAACCATCTCACTTCCCGGGTGTAATGTGTGTCACAGATTGCAGAAGACCTGATTCTGGAGAAGACAACATGTCCATTGGGTGTTGTCTTGGTTATTTTTGAGTCACGACCAGATGCTTTGGTCCAGGTACTGTTCAAAATTTAGGGATTCTCTGCCATGAATGTGCTCTGCTCTATTTCTCATAGCAATGTCTGCTGTCATTTCTTTCATTATCCTGAACTTTGAAGCATCCCCTGTTAGAAAGCTGGTGGCTGTAGCAACATCCACATAAATTCTACACTAGAACTGTGATCCTCAGCTGACACAGGGACAAATATATTCACCTCTGTTCTGCAAATTGTCAAAGTTACCACATGTCAAGTTTTATTGGTTTTCTGTGGGATCAGATAGCATCATTGGCAATTCGGAGTGGAAATGGCATCTTACTGAAGGGGGGGAAAGAAGCTGCCCGATCAAATGCTATATTGCACAAAGTATGATCTCAACTCCTTCCCTATTTGCAATTGTGAATAACCAAGCACAGTATGTCTCATTGTTGCAGTCTAAAAGGTGTCTAAAGATGTCCCATCCCAGGAAAGCCTTTCCTATTGTTAAGATCAAATATGTGTTTTTTGTCTGAGCTATAATTAGCATGGTCAAATTTAGCTGAGTTTAATGATTCTTGGTATTTTCAACATGCCATTTAATCTCCAATTTAAGCTTGGGTCTACACTTAACTCAAGCTAATGACACAGTCTGCTTGAGCTGTTTGAATATCTTGTATAGGCATATAGTAGTGCAGGTGCATGTCCTCAACTGAAAGAAGTTGAGGGCACCTTGAGAGAGTCAACAAACAGCTTCATGAGCAGTTGCCTAGAAAGTAAGTCTAATATAATTGAGGCTTGTAGTTTTGATACAGCTGACTTTCCAGTTAAGATGCTGAATCATTGGGCTTTGATTTGGTGACTTCAGGTGATCACTGAAGCCCTGCCAAAGTCTGTGGGCTCATCCCTCATTGGACTTGTTACTTCCAGGGACGAGATCCCAGACCTACTTAAGGTAAACAATTGGTACTGGGAAATATGAAAGTTCTTGCACCCTCCTTGTTGTGCAGAAGTTATATGATAGGCAGACATGTGCAACTTCACCCCTTTGTGAACCTTTGACTAGAAACAACTTGTTAGATTGAGATATGGTTCTGAGACGTCTTCCTTGGACTTGGTGGCCAGTTGGATGATGTAATAGATTTGGTGATACCCAGAGGAAGCAATAAGCTGGTTTCTGAGATCAAGGCAGCCACTAAAATCCCTGTCCTTGGCCATGCAGGTCAGCCCTTTCTTTCTGTGCTTGTGGATCTCTTGTTAAGTTTTCCCCAATCCATTAGTTTCTGGGCTTGTGCTATTATCTAGTTTCTCTTTTTCTTTTTCTCACCGTTGCAGTGAAATAATGTGTGCCTGATTAGTGGAAGTTGAAGGCCTTAAGATGACAGGATATTTGGCTCTAACAAGCAGCATTTGATGTGGCTTTCATTATAGCATCACTCTACATGTGTGTGTTCTGTTTCTCTGTTAATACAGAGACAATTCAAAGGATATTCTGTAGCTTTCTTTGCCTGCCCTCTTGGGAATGTTTTAGGCCAAAAGAAAAAATTATACTACAAGAGGACCTTATATGGTTTCCTTTTTCCCTCTTTCAGTTCCTTTCTAGACTCTATTTTTCAATCCACATGTTCCCTTGTGTATATGGTGTAGATGGTGTCTGCCATGTTTTTGTCGACAAGGCTGCTGATATTGGTATGGCCAAGCGCATTGTGGTTGACTCCAAAACAGACTATCCAGCTGCTTGCAATGCAATGGTAGGGAACCTCACCATGACTAGGGGAAACAGATCAAAGTCTTTTGAAAGTTCCAGATTGTGAATTGTCCATTGAGATACAGCAGGACAAGACATGACAGGGTGGAGTCATTTTCAATTTGCCAACTGTCAAATACCAATGTCTAGAAGAACTGGAGGGCAGATAACTGAGTGTTTTTGGATTGTTGGAGATTTGAGATTGAAAGCCTAACTTTATTATAATCATGACTGTCAGATTCATACCAGACCCTTGGCCTAGTTAGAAGTTGGACCACAGCTTCAAAGTCTGTCATAACTGTAGGAAATGATTATTTGTTCTGTTAAACATGGTCCCTTCATGTGTCATTACAGGAAACATTGTTGGTACATGAACACCTAGTTGCCACTGGTGGGTTGGAAAGCCTTGTTTTTGCTCTTGAGTGTGCAGGTAAGATTCTTAACCATCTATACACATAAGAAAGTTTCTGGCTTTATTTATCTCTGGTTCTTGTTTGGGGACTGGAACAAGTCAGGTATTTGATGAACTCCAAAGTTGAAAACCAATGCAATGAGTGTCATTTTGGTTGGTATTGCAGGTGTAACATTGTATGGAGGTGAGAGGGCAGTGCAGTTACTGAAACTACCAAAAGCCATCAGCTTTCATACAGAGTACAGTGCATTAGCCTGTACTGTTGAAATTGTCAAGGACATTGATGCTGCCATTGAACACATCCATGACCATGGCAGGTGATTCATAGAATTGTGTTAACTCCCTCTACACAAAACTGCTCTGCTTCTTCCTGTTGGGATGTTAACATCTGTGCATAGCTGTTGATTGACCATCCTATGGTAGATTAAGGAAGTCATTGCAGGGTCATGGATGATGGCTGGTTTTGGTGAAAGAGGACAGTTAAGAAGCCCCTTCCTGCAAGCAATCCTTTATGTATACCTTGTTGAAAATTGCGTGTGACTGCGTGGGGTGCTGGGTAGTGCACATACGGACTGCATTGTTACTGAGGATACGAAAACTGCTGAGAGGTTTCTGCGTGACGTTGACAGGTATGTTACATCACAATGTGGATCTTTTCAACAAATACTGGTGACATTGAAATGTGGAGTTGAAAGAAAGTCATAAGTGGGACATTCTAACTAGTGCTCTCTGTCCTATTCCATATTCCAGTGCTGCAGTCATCCATAATGCAAGCACACGCTTCTCTGATGGAGCTCGGTTCGGACTTGGTGCTGAGGTACTTTTTTCCTACATCTTCCTGTACTGGATGCAGGAACTGCCATCAGGATTTGTTAAGCAAAACCTTGTGGATCAGTGTAGATATGTGTGAATGGTAGAAGCTATGTTCTTACGGTTACAATCAATCATATGGAGCTTGTGTTGGACATATTTTAGAAGAAATTCATGAGACTTCTGCTGCTGCACAGGTGGGTATAAGCACTGGTCGAATCCATGCTCGAGGTCCTGTAGGAGTGGAGGGCCTTCTCACCACAAGATGGTTTGTAATTGTGTACTTTCTACCTTGAACAATTAAAAGACTGATACATGATTGCACCTATTATCCAGTTACAGACAAGGTGGTTCTACATGATTCTGTCTTCATCATTAATGGACTGCCTGATCTTGATGTGGGCTCCAAATTTGTCTCCACAGGTTGCTAAGGGGTAATGGCCAAATGGTGGATGGGGACCAATCTGTGTCCTATACCCACAGGAATCTTCCTCTTGATGCAGAAGTGGCCCAACCTTCAAGAAATTTCTTCAACAAAACTCATGCCTTGAGCAATGGCAACACAACCTGCATCACCATAAAACCCATCATGAGCAATGGCTCTCTTTCCAGAAAAGATGTTTCAAGTAATGGTATTGTCACTTCTCCAAACAACAAGGCGTAAATCAAAAGGGTTCCCTAGTGACAATTCCTCACATCTACCAAATTCCCTGGGCTGTTTTGGAGGGCTTTCTTCTTGGTGGGAGGGTTAACTTTTGCCTCCTGGAATTCATATCTGCAGAAATTAGTAGTAGCAGCACAGAGTCCCACATACAGAGTTTAGAATAATGCAAATTCTGCAGGAAATTCTTCTTATTTCTCACCCAATTTTTCACCCCAGGCATAATTTGAAAGACAGAAGCCTCAACTAGCCTGCATCTGAGAGGACACTCACTATGTTGCCTACTTCAATTGATGTCTAGAAAGATTTGATCTCTGTCTCTTTAGCACATTGCTCTCCTGTGCAGGATGCCCACAAAGACCTACTAGTGAAGAAGCATGTGACTCATGTGAAGGTTGTCTATCCTTTAGAATGGCTAGCTCACCCAATTAGTGACTCAATTCAAGTGTTTTAAGACAATAAGGAAATATATTATGGGGGTATCCCTTTCGGGACAAGTTTTGCCTGAGTAACCATGACTTCTCTTGGAGATTATCTCCTCTTTAGCTTATTGCTTACTTGAGAGTGATGTATGAGCGCAAGAGAAGTGAAAGAGTTCAGGGAGACTGAAGAGGGTTTGTTGCTGCTTTGTTCTGACTAGTTTAGTAATATCCACTCAGGAAAAGGCAACTGATGTGAGGTGTGCTGATAGCATGGGTCCTATCAAGGTGCCCCCCATCCAGATGCCCCAAGTAATGGTAAGAGACTGGCCAAGCCCCAAAATTGAAGAAGTTATGTTATCATTTTCACAACCACGATTACTAAGGTGCCTCCAATGAGATGACATGACTTTTTTGGAAAAATCTCCATCCTCTCTTTCAACCAACCTCACATCCGAAGAGAATAATTCTATAGGAACTATTCAATTGTGAATAGCATTTGAAGCATACAACCTTTGTAATATTCTTGTTAGTTAATACAATTGTTGCATTTCATGAACCTTGAGTGTTTCATTTCTTGCTTGTTTTCAAGTTGTTTCCAATAACATGTTTGCTTATTTTGTGTAAATTTTAGGATTGAAGTTTTTTGTTTTTTATTTAGTTTTAAAACATTAGGAATAGGGTGAGGTTAATGTAAAATTTGTGAAATAAGATGGACGCCCAATTTGTGAAATAAGTTTTACATAAACTTCTAACTATTGGGAGGGGTCATTATGAAAAAAAATCATGTTAAAAAATAATGCGAGGGCTTTCCTAAAACTCGTTGATTTCAAAAAATGTCAATAGTAGTTATTAAAAATCTTAGAAAATAATTATAACAGGTCAGACATCAACTTGTTCAAGAACATACACAAGAGCAAGATGAACAACAAATGCAACCTATGGGTGAACCTGTGAATGTAGCACATAGGGGACAAGTCAATGAATAACATTGAAATGTAACAAAACTGATTATGCAAAAAAAACCAACAACATTTTCAATCACTCATCAAGAAACACCATGATCAACAACCCAACCATGGTCAATGAGTGTTTATCATGATGACAATCATGAACTTGTTTAGTCGATTAATGAAGTTGTCTTTATGCAACAAGCGTGGCGATCTACAACCCCAAGTTACAATTTACCTAGATTTGATGCATCTACACCAATTACATCTATTGGTTTTCAAAACCAACCACCGCCCACCAACATCAATTTGGTACCCATTAATTCAAAGATGGAATGACTGACAAAATTTGTATTGGAGAAGTGGGATCACATGTGGGCAATTTGAAAATGCCTAAGTTGGAGATTATAATAATTCATTGTAAGTGATTTTTTGGTTTACATGTATGTAGGGATGCAACCAGTCTAATGAGGATGATGATGAAGAGGGCATGAACATATCACTTGACGTGTTATCTAGGCACACAACACCAATAATGAATTGATGTCAATTGGATCATTGGATTTAAAATGTTCTAATGGGATGTTAGTGGGTTGTTAATGGGATACTGATGACCAAATTAGATGGTGGCGACATCTTAATCATTTGTGAGTTGGTGATGTGATAGGTAAAATTTAAGGTGTTGTGAAATTCTCTTAATAAATGATTTCCCCTTTTTTGTGGCATTAAAGGTGTGGGTGCAACAATCAATTTAGGTGATGAAAATGAGGTTGATGGGGACATGAACATGATAGATGGTGAGCTAACCAATGACAAAAATATCATGGTGATCATTTGTCTTTTTAGTTGATGGGTGGGATTACAATGTAGTGGCATATGAAATGTGTAAGGGTAAATTGTAATTGCATTGCCCATTACTAGATATGCCCATAGGCCAAAGGCTTTTAGTCAGAACTAGATGGTGCCAACCCTCACACAAACCAAACCAAAAGCCCAAGCCCTTAACATTTGCATGCTTGAGCTGGCTATTTACGCATTGGCGCGGGTACCACCTTTATAGGTAGTATGTTTTGAACCATCTAGTGCCAAAGTGGTTTGTCTTTCGCCTGCACATACCACTCCCCACCCCAAAATGGTATGCCAGCTACCTCGAGATGTTTGCACACAGTAGACCTAAAGGTCTGTGGTGGCATGCCATGGCCATACGTGGTGGCCTTCAGTTGCGCAAAAAAACGCAATGTGTGGGTGCATGACTTTTGACAGTTTGGTCACATGCCCTAACCAACTCAGCTTGAGCTGAGCAAATAGGTAAGCCAACAACTTGACCTTACATGTGTTCCAAATGTGCTGCAAGATGTGCCAATTTGATGTCCAAACGCCCATGATCCCCTTCAAGCAATTGTTATATGCCACATCCAACCGATGCTGTTGAGATTACGTCACATTCCAGGTTTCGGCCCTATAAACAAAATGTGGTAGTATAAAGGTGTTGAAGACCTGCACCTTCGCCAGGACCCCTCGGTGCCGATTCCCCCACGAATGCGAGAACTGGGCAAAGGCGCCTAGCCCCCAACCCCTATGGGTGTTCACCTCATCCTCCAAGTTAGCAGTGGAAATCAAGATACCCCTCAAGTACTTGAAATTACCAACCTGCTCTACCTGGCCCTTGCTAATGGTGACGGTGGTCGGTAGTCGTGAGTCCCCCAAATGTGTAAGGGTAAGTGATTAAAATAATTATTGGTAGCATTTTGAGATGAAAATTTATTGTTGAATTATTGATTACACAAGATTAATCAGAACTTTCATTCAAGCTTTTAGATTTGTCAGGTCTATCTTAATGTATAGCACTAAAAAATCAAACTGCACAAGAGTGGAGAAGCTTGCTAAACTTCCAATCTCAAAAGTTTGAGTTTTGTCACATCCAATACTCATGTAGTCATTGAGAATCTAATGACCACCAAAATGAACATGAACCTTTATGTGTTTAGAAACCCGAAGATCATTGACCATAGGAAAAATGGCTTTGTAGAAAGAATTGAATCACTTAGAAACTTCAATAAGGGAAGTGGAATTGGCTGCACAAACAAATCTGAATTTAAATAGATTTTTTGAGCTAGAGTAGAAGATGCAAAAATTGGTGCCAATAATTGTTTGCTCTGCCTTATGTGTAATCAGAGGCTGTATGAAAGTAATTGATTCCAAACATGCAGAATTCATCTTTTCAGGATTGTTGCACTTGGGAGCTCTAGTTGTTGAAACCTAAATCCTAGAACCATAACCTGCTCATAAAACATCCAAAATATGTTGATAGCAAGTCTTTGCAATCATGATAATTTGTGAACACTGGAAGTAATCTTGAGAAAACTCATCAATTGGCAGAAAAAGTTTTCATTGTCCCATAACATGGTAAAATATAGAAAGATTCTTTGCAAAACCTAACCTTTGGACAAACCCTTCAGGTCTGAAGCCCTTCATATTTATTTCAAAACTTTCCTGAGTAGAGATAATGTGAGGCAAATTCAACCATCAACTTGACAACAAGAGATGGAAGGAAAATAATGTCAAAATTCAAAAGGTCCCATCACACCTATTCAAGTGACAGAAGGATATTATCATAAAGAACCAGGAGAATTTCTACCCTACTTTGGAACCCCATTGGACAAACTCTTTGGTGACTTGGAAGGTTTCTGCATTATGTCCCTGTTTTGCTCTTATTTAGGCTCATATGTTCCATCGATATCTTGATGGATGCTTGTGTTCACTATTATATGTTATTATACCTTAAGGTATCATAATTATTTTATTATATGTTTTTTATTTTACATTATTTTAAATTAAATTATTCAATTAACCTTAGGCTATACCTTAGGTTATTTTATTTTAAATTAATATATGTTATTTCAAGTTATATTTAAGTTATTCAAGGTCGTTGTACTTATGTTATTATAAGATATTTTATCCTAAGTATAATAATTTAAAATAATCTAGAATATTATAATGACCTAACATAAAATAACCTAGAACAATTCATAACAACTTATGAAAAATAATTTTTAATAACTTATAATAAAATAACCACCAATAGCAATTAATAAAATAATTAGTAATTGCCACTAATAATCAATAATGTAATAGGTAGTAATAGTCACCAGTGTAATAACCATTAATAAGATAACCACCAATGGATTATAATAAAATAACCAATAATAATCATTAATACAATATCCATCAATAACAACCAATAACCATTAATAAAATAACTTGACCAATAGCCATTAATAGTTTATGGTAATTTATCTTAAAATAACCACCAATAATCAACAATAGAATAATTACTAATGGCTAATAATAGTTATTAATAAAATAATCATTAATAGCCACTAAAAGAATAACCAATAATAGGCACCAAACTAATAATCATTAGTAGAACACATAGCCATCAATAAATAACCAATAATAGAATAATGTGAAATAATCTTCAATAGTCAAAAGTTTCCAATAATAACTTCACATAGTCGAAAATAGCCTAAGATGAACTAGCTTACAATAACAAAAAAAATTATAATATTTACAAATAACTTAAAGTGAAATAGCCTATAATACCAAAAAAAAACCCAAAAAACTTACAATAGTCGAAAGTAAACTAAGGTGAAATACATTAAAATAACCAAAAGTAATTTAGAATAATTGAAAATAACTTATAATGAAATAATTAGAAATAACCATTTGTTTTTAAAATAACCCTACGTGGCCATAAATAATGTAGGGTGAAATAATTTAGAACAATGAAAAATAGCCCTAGAATAGCTAAAAATAACTTAAAATAGGAAATATTATTATATTAACAAAAAATTATTCATTTATTAAACATTTTTTAAAATGGTCATCGAAATTATTAAATAGTGATATTCAAAAAAAATTGTTCAAATGAGTTTACAATTTGAAAAGGAAATAAATGTAATTATGTACATTATTAAAAATAATTAAGTTAAATTTTAATCATTTCATTTGAACAAAATTTCAATAAGATATGAATTTTCAAAGTTTATGGTTTTGTAATGTTTAAAATGAAATATTTGATAGATAAAATGTAATGGAACATATTATTTCAACAAGTGGTGTTTTGATGGTTGGAATGTTTACTCTATTTTAGAGGTCAAGGGATTGAATTTCACAAATGGTGTGTTCGTGATCAACAATGGTAAGTTAATCGAATATTTTCTTGTGTAATTCCTTAAAATATGTGTTTATTTAAGTTAATTACATGATCTATGTACATAGGGTAGGTTTTTAACTTAACATAAGTAGTGACACATGTGAATAATTCATAGGTTGATTTTTTTTAATATCAATAATATTAAATATTAAATATTAAATAATTTAAATTTAACTGATTTCATGTTGCCTAATCAACTAACTAGCAAATGAAATGGCTTGGTAAATTTATATTCACTAAGTAATAAGGAACCAATTCACTATTCGTAACAATTGGTTTATTCACTAAGGGGTTGACTAAATTCATCATGGTAAAAATGTACAAATTCATTCAAAATCTAATGAAACTCAAAATGAATTAAGATGCATTTTGGTTTAGTGAAAAAACATTAAAAATAAATATATAAATAATGATAATTCCATATGATCATTATGCACATAATGTGTGCAGACATCATAATGTTCAACATAATTCATTATTGGCTAAAACAAATTCAAATGCTTGATTTTTTATGTTATTTAACATAAAGAATAATGACTGTCACAAATGTTATCAATGATAAATCATTAAAATGACAAGAACCTCCTAATAAATGACACAATTTTTAAATAATTTTGTCAACATTCTTTGATAAAAGCTTTTGAATATTAATGCAAAATTTATGATGTTCACTTTTGAATAACACCAATGGTATTTATTGAATGTTCAAAAATTTAATAATATGGTTATTCCATGTAATAACAACCTTAATTATAAACAAGTTTGCACAGGTAAATCATCCTCTAAAGTACAAAACCTAGGTGTTTTGAAAATTTGGACAATTCATTTCTTTGTTTATGCATGTGGTGTGATTTATATTATAATAGGTAGTTAGGTTAAATGATAATTAAATGTGAAATTTTATTTTTTTATCTTTAAAATAACATTGAAACATATTCACTCTTCATAAATGAATAAAAATGAATATTTAAAATAAAAAGGAAATTTTCTTTCATTGCATTTTGTTTTAACTTTAGTTACGAACCCAAAATGAGCATGACAATTCAATAATGTGTCATTTAAAGGAAGTAAAAGCCCATAATTTTCACTACCTTCTTCAATCAACATCATTATTAATAATTGTAAACAATTATGTGCTTAGACGTGTTATTATCTTCATGCAACTTTTGCATAAACTTATTAATGGATAAATCAATCATAATGGATCCGGTTATTTTTTAAATTTTAAATTTGAAACACTTGTAATAGACATATTAATTGCATTAGATTATGGCATATTAACTTTTTATATTATCTTGTAATTATTCTAGTGTTAACTAATCGTAATTGACATTTGTTTCGTTGTTTGGTCTACTTAAGGTGGGGTTGTTGAAACAAATTATCTTTCACAATTGGTGTTACCTTAAATATTAATTTTCATCCATTATGATATCTTCCCTATTTTTTGACCTTTTGTCACAACATATTTTTAAAAAGAACAATGCAAGAGATTAAATGATTTTGATGAAGGTTTCCACATATTTCAAAACTCATTTAGGATCCTTACCTGGGATCATCAGTTCTCTTAAAAACAAAGAAGAGACCAACACAACTCCAAACTCCAAACCTGATTAGGATGTTGCTGAAGTTAAAGTCTGAAATTCATTCTACTTGTGAGCAATAGTTTTGAGTTTGCACAAGAGCAGTCACCAACTACGCATCCTCCCAACCTGAACACATCCATAATCCATATTCCAAACTTAAGAATTGCTGGTGTTATAGGATGATCCAAGTCATGTGCAATTTCCATTTAGGTACAAGGTGGAGCTTGATGATGTGAAAGAGGACACTAAAAAGGCTTCTCAATGTCTAGTTTTTTTCCTGATAATTAGTTGAAGATATGGTCCTTCAAACATATAAACTTCTGCAAAAAGTCACAAACCATGACATCGGTAACCAAACAATCCACAAACAAGACTACAAAACTCTGCAAAAGTGCAAATTGCTCTCAAATGAAAAATCACCAAAGAGCTGTACGTAGATGGACCATTGTTTTGTTAGAATAGAAAGTCTAGTCTTGCTAATCAGGTTCAAAACTATGGCTCGCATACAACAGTTAATGTTATGCAAACAAGGTGTTTGTGTTGGAAACTACATAAATTTGGTTTAGTGTCAAGGTTTTGGCCAACTTTACATGGGCCTGTTGCATCTTTCCAATTGTCCAGATGCCATATCTGTGCTTGATATGTGGCTTATGTTGAAACATTTGGACACATTTGATTTGATCCAACAAAATTAAGATGAAGTACTTGATATTAACCTGCAGAATCCTTTATTTATGATGTGTGGGATGACAAAACTCTTGCTAAAATCTAAACCTTTTCTGCATGCACAAGGTAATTGAAAGAATAGGTTGAGAGTTGTGATTTTGGCCATAGGGGAGAAAAGCAAAAAGAATGCAGTGCACATTTTCATGTTGCAGATTTATCATCACAATAATCTTACCTTGTGCGTGTTAATTATGCAACGCAGTATTATACAGTAGCAAACCAATAGGTCTCCTTGGGGTTTCACATCCTTAGTGGAAGCTCATAACCTGCAATGCCAAGATTTCTGTTGTATTGTGAGGTACAATAACAAACTAACAAATTCATTTGATGTTCTAAAGCAACAGTGAAAGTCCATAAGGTGCAATAGCAGGACTATACACACAAAGGCTTTCCTTAACATTTAGGGTATTATGTGCATGATTGTATAAGGTTTAGATGAGGAATACAAACCAAGTACTTAAAACATGTACATTTGCATTAATATTGAATATGACAATTAACATGTAATTCAACATGTTGTAAGTATAAAGTTTTGGACATTAACATCAATTTACCATTTTTTCTTGTATAATCACCTTAAGGCATAGTTTCAAACATGGGTCGTGCTTTAAAATCTCAATCTATTGAGATCCAAATCCCAAGGAAGTCACCCTTTAATAACATGGACTTGGTGTGGGAAAAGGATGTTCAACATAGAAAGGCACATACAATCAAGGTTGAGTGTGCATACATCCCACATGCACAAACTTTTGGAATTTCTAAATGGTGAATGAAGCCATGAAGATTCTTGAATGGAATGGAACATTTATAAGCGTGTACTCCCACAAGAAAATGTAAAAATGTTAAGAATCCAAAACCACCTCAGCCACATTTGGTATGATGTTTTATTGTTCATTTATATTATATGGAACTTGTTTTTTAATTTCATATTGTACCAAACTGTAGGTCCTAAATTGATTGCACATTTTGTAAGTATGCATGTGGGTATGGACAAGTAGACAATTGTGGAAACCTAGACCACCATCAATCCATTAAATGGGGTTGTTTAATTCAATTTTTTAAGGCAATTGTACACATAATTTGAGGTGGTAGAAATAATTTTCTATCGTCAACCTCATACTCAAGCTAATAGTGAGCTTGCGCATGGCAAACCAACTTGTGCTAGGAAATTTTAACATGCTACCTCCAAATCCATGGATTATCCAAGTGACATCCTTCCAAGTTCCATGGGTTTCTATACCATTGCTTAAACTTCTACCATGCATGAGCTTTCCATAATGGCAACTAGGGTTTTTTAGTAGGTCACCAATGATTTACAACACTCTTTAGGACAATTTTCCAATCATGCACTTTCCATTTTCATTACTCGTTGGGATTTCCATGTTGCCTTCATGGATTTGAAATGTTTAGTCATGTAAATCTCCACAATCTTTGGCCTTAAGGTGGGTCATAGTAAAACTATTGCTCAAGTTATTCATAAATTGCGTCCCATTACTTCCTTGTGTGGCATTTCATGCGTCGTATAGTTAGGTCAAAATGTTGATATGCATCCTTGACTACCTACCCCTTTTAGGTGAGTGATCTCACCTCTTTCATTTATGGGAATGTGAGTCCTTTTGGGAATGTGCCCATGCACCATAACATTTTTCACCTAGTGGTGATAGGTTGCCACTTTTTGTCGATTATATTTTTTTGGGTATGTAATGCACTCCTTGCATTTGGTTGGTTTTGCATAATTTTAACACCCCCTTGTCCACTTAAGGTGCTCCCATTGTCATGATATGTATGTTACTACCTGCAAATGCACTAAGGCTTGAAACATGGATTGTTCTAGGCCCTTTTGCAACATCTGGAGCATGTGGCTACATTTGAAACCCATGCCCACACCAATGCAATTCATTACAATAATCTCAACCCCAAAAGTATTTGACATTAAAAAGCACCCAATACACATCACACCAACCCCAAGAACCAAAATATTGCAAAGATAATAAACATTTTTCAAACATATTATGTGCCATATCTAAACTGCAAAATAAAGGCCATCATCAATAAGATAGAGCTCAAAGTATCCTAAGGGCTTAAGGCTTACATAGACTGACTCGAACACCACCATGGTATATTCTAACCACTAATTTGTCCATGTCCATTCACCCATATCATTTCAAGTGTTAACAACCTTGTAAATGGATCAATGTAAATCCAACCATAATGATCATTATCATGGGATCAAATTCATCAGTCCTAAGCATGTAAGGTAAACAAGTTTAATTTTGAATCAATAACCAATTGTTGTAAAACCTAAAAAGACAATTATCTAGTTTTGAGGAAAGGGATTTAAGGCCAATCATAAAGCTATTGTTATATATATTAAAACTCCATTGCAAGTAGACCATGAGAAGAGGACTGAAATCTATTAACACATAAGAGGCCAGTAAATGCTCATCCAATATAAGAAAATGTATTGTGAACCACAATTGCATCGAACTATTTGATATTTATTACATATTAAACATTTCAAGTTTTAGTCCCCTTCTAAGTGGATGGATAAACATGTAAACATAAATTAGATCATTGCCAATTCCTAATCAATAGTCTTAATTCTATCAAGGTTGGTGGATTTAATGGGAAAACCAACATCCAAATGGTTGGGTTGGGTGAGAGGCATTTGAGGCCAATCATCCACATAAACCACATATGTTGCAATTCCATGGCAAAAACAACACGACAAAAGGATTGAAAATAATTGATAGGTGTTAGGGTAGAAATTACTCATCCAATAAAAACCATTGACCTTGAACCACCACATGAAAGCTGAATTATTCTAAATGGTATTACATAGGGTTTACGGCTTCAATAATTCCATTCACCAAGATCTGACCAATTAAGATGGAATGACATTTGCCAAGCTGCCAATGCAAAAACCCATACAACATTTAACCTTTAAAACTCCATCTAATGAATATTTAAATATGCAAATAAAATTTGCCCCAATGTGAGGGATATGAGTTCAAACATATTCCATATTACATATATACCTCAACTCCATAGCACGAACACCATGACAAAAGGATTAACATCATTTCAGAGGTACTAAAGTAACAAATAATCATTCCATAATTACAAAGGTACCTTGGACCACAATATGTGGGCTGGGTTATTCTATAGGATCAATATTGTTTACAGTCTAGGGCTTCATTAACATCACTGACCCAACTATGACCAATTAAGAGACAACATTTGCCAAACTTGCAATCTAAATGCATGTTCATATCATGAAGATTCAAAATCCATCCAAGTGAATCTAGGAAATATGGAAACATAATCTAGATCCAAATTAGGTTATTGAACAATCCTAATTATGTTGAAAAATTAATAGATTCAATGGAAAATCATTGAATAATTTCAAATTTTGGATGAAAGGGATCTAACGCATCCTCAATGTGAACATACCACATATATTGCAACTCCATAACAAAAACACCATGACAAGAGGATTGACATCATCTTAAAGGTATTAAGGTAGTAAATAATCATCCAATAATTGCAAAGGTACCTTGGACCGCAATATGTGGGCTAGGATATTTTGTAGGATATTGCTTAGGGTTTAGGGCTTCATTAACATCATTGACCCATATCTCACCAATTAAAAGACAACAACATTTACCAAATTGGTAACTTAAAAACATGTTCATATTGTGAAGATTCAAAATCCATCCAAATAAATCCAAGAAATATGCAAATAGAATCTAAATCATTGTGAAATCATAATCAACAATCTTTTTTTGTCAAGGTTGATGGATTTAATGGGAAGATCATACCACAAATTTTCAGATTGGATGAAAGGGATTTGATGCCATTCCTCAACATACATGGTATATACTTGGACTCCATAGTAGGAACACCATGACAAAAGGATTGACATCAATTGAGAGGCATGCAACAAATATTCATTGAGTAAAAACAAAGTTGTGTTGAACCATAATGGTAATTAATAATTCTATACATGGCACTATTTATTACATGTATTTTTTCCAAAACATGAAGGTTACTATGAATCTAAAAACGTGTTCAAGTATGTTCTAACCACACATTTGTCCATGTTGACTCACCCAAATATGACTAATTTAGATGTAATGGCATGTGCCAAATTGCCCATTTAAAGGCATATTAAAGATTTTAGGTTTCAACACCCTTCCAAATGAAAACATCAAAATGCAAAAAGAATTTGGATCCTTTTTTTAGTGTGTAGTATATAGATTAGTTTACTTTGTGCAAAACATATTATATAACTCCAAAATCAAAGAAAACTTAATTTAATTCAATAATGATAATAACAATTTCATAATGATCATAATTAAAATACTAAAAGTACATGGTCAACTATACTTACATCTGTCTTTTTCACTACCCAAATTCACTAAGTTTCTAGTGAAATTGGACAAAATTGATTAATATGCAACTTGTATGGTTTTGGCCAAAGAGGACTGGTTGATTATGACATTTACAATGAAATGTTTTTTAGTAGTTTTGGATTTCACATGTTGCATTAAATAAATTTTAATTTTAAAATTATGAAATGGATATACGAATTCCCAAGTTAATATAACGTGGAATAATGCACCACATCATCAAATGACAAAATTTTATTTATATTTTGGTGATTTTGTCAACAAAATGGTTTTGTCACCATACACCATGATGTACATGCTTATAAATTACTTTTTTATGAAGTATGGTAATGTATACATCCACCAAGGATTGAAACCCAAGACCTCATGGAAATACATTCAAGCCTTAACCACCAAACCACCAAACCACTTCAAGACTTTGATAACAAAGATGAATTTTTTTAAGTTTATTATATTTGGCATGAAATTTCAAACTTTAAAATACGTTTTCTTTTTCAAATTTTATTCAAATGTTATAAATGAAAACATCATCTTGAAGCTATTCAATAATGTATTCAAAGGAATTAAGTTTCTTCACTTTAAGAAGCTGACCAAAAACATCCCTATTTATAACTTCTACTCAATTATAAACACAAATAATATCCACAACCACACCACCCTATGCATAGAACAAAGCTTTAAAAAATCGTAAATTTTTCCACACCTCAACTAATTTGAATAGAAACAAACTAAAGATGACTTTTGATCATTCAAAAATCTTCCTCACCTACAACACAACACACAAAAATCCAAGGACACACTTTTTTATAACTCACGCAAAATTACATAAAAACTTACATTCCAAAAAAAACAACAATATGAAATTTGTGTAATTTCAAATCACCAAAAATGATTTGAAACACACCTTCAAAAGTTCTATCTCCAAACAACAAATATAACTCAAATCTTGTTCACACTAAACATATTCCAAACTAATTTCTTATGACCCACAACCCATTACACTAACACAATTTTACTTAACTAGGTACATACCTGTAAATGCCCAACAATTACTCCACATAGGATACTAATCACAAAACAAGATAGTAGTTTGGCCCTAATATTACATTTGTTCGTAGTTGTTAATGCAATTAGTACAGGAACATTATTGCAATTTTTTCCACAGTTTGCTGTTGGCCCTTTTTTTCACCTTGTCATGTTTTCCACCCATAACCTCCCTCCCATGTTACAAGTACCAAGGGGGCATGTAACATGCTATGTATCATGTGTTGAGGGTCTTGTAGCATGTTACATACCCACTACCACCCCTAAGATGCCAGCCCAAAACATGTCTAGAAATGCCAAGGTGGCAAAATAAGGCAAATGGCAGACTGTGGGAAAAAGAATTGCAGCAATACTTTTTGTACATCTGGACAAAGGTAGCAATTCTTTAACGTAACCCTAAGCCCTAACGTATCCACAAGTGTGAATGGTCTATAATGTCGATCAATTGATTTGATCTCCTCCGATTTTAGTTTAGTTCGCATTTGTGGTTTTGCAGGTTGTTGTTTCTTTGTCTGTGGATGTCTCCCAAGGCGCTGCTGTTCAGGGTTTGTACGCTCAATCAGTTTTAGGGTTTGTTCGAAGGTGGAGCTTGTTTCGTGCAGCCATTGTGTGGAAACGGTTTGCGCACTCTGAGATAGAGAGAGCGAGAGTGATGGAGGAGAAAGGGGTTGTAACCGGTAGTTATAGTTTTGCGCGGAAGTTGGCATCGTCGGACGTGAAAACCCGAGAGAAAGGCATGGGTTTGCTTGTTCTCTGGCTCGCTTGTCAGCAGGTAAGAGGGGCTTAAGGTTTTTCTTTTTCATGAGTTTGTTTCTTGTGCTAATGCTTCTCCATTTTTTGATTGATTTCTCTTTTCCAGCTTTTTTCCACCCTTGCAGTTTTTTTTCTTTTCCTTCTTTTGGTTTTTTGTTGGCTTGTGTATCTTTTTCACGGCGTGGTCTTTTAATGTAGCGAGGTTGTTTTGGATGCTTGCAGGAAGTGCGAGAGGATGAGTTGAAGAAGATATGGAAGGGTCTATTCTACTGTGTGTGGCATGCTGATAAAGCTCCAGTTCAAGCTGATCTGATTGATAGGCTTGCGGGTGTTCTAGAGAAGTTGGATTTGAAGCTATCAGTGGATTTTTTCAAGGTGTTTCTTTCGACCATGAGGAGAGAATGGGGTGGGATAGATAGGTTAAGATTGGACAAGTTTTATCTCTTGTTAAGACAGGTTCTTGTCCGTGTGTTTGTGGTTCTTCGAAAGCATGAGTGGGAAGATAGCACGGTGGAGAAATTCATGAATGCTTTGTTAGAGAGGGCACTTCTGGTGAAGGATGAGTTTCCAGCACTGGGGATCAATCTCCACATGACTGATATCTTCCTTGACGAGTTGCGAAAAGTTCAGCCTTTGTCATCGCACACTCTTGGGCTTATGCTCGAGCCGTTCTACTCCACTATTGCTGCTTCCTCTGACAAGTCTCTTCTGAAAAGAGTGAGAGAGAGGGTGTTCAATTCTCTTCTTGAAGATGCCCAGGGATTTATCAGCAGGAAACAGGAAAGTAAACTGGACATGGAGGATGAGACATTTGGTGCCCAGGTGCTATCACTGCCTTTGGTGACTCGACTCTTTGCATTAGCATCTGCTGCGTCTACACCGCAGGCAAATCGGAAGGTCCTTTATGAGATTTGTGATTGCTTCAGCAAACTGGAGAAGCTTGTTGCTGTGGCAGGTGTAGACATCAGTTCATTGAAAGCTGAGCAGGCATTTGATGGCAATGTGGGAGATGGGTTGCGAATGGGTTCAGGGATGTTACAGGACAAGCAGAAAAAGAGCAAGGCTGTAGGAGCCCATGAAGACACTGAGGGCTTAAGCAAAAAGAAGAGAAAAGTGAAGGATTTAGGGGTTGGAAATAAGAACACTGGGGCAATCAACCCTGCAGATAAGACACTAGTAGAAGCAATCAGTGTACAGGTGAACAGCAGGAATTTTGCTGGAGAGCATGTGGTTCAGATCATAATGGATGGAGAACAGTCTCAAGTGTTAGGAAAAGGGGGAAACCCCAAGAAGAAGATGAAGAAGTTCAAGAAGCAAAGGAAATCAGCTGGAAATACAAAACTTTTAAGACAAGGTTTGAGCCATGAAGGTACGAAGTATTATTTTGGTCATGTTGCTTTGTCCAGTGATTGTAGATTGAGCTCATTAGCTTTGCTAAGAAACATCTTCTAGTGAAGCATTATCTTGGGGTAGATAATTGAACAATTCCAGGTCCTGCATTCTGGACAGGTAGCTTAGAGGCTAGAACTGGAGGAGAGGCAGAGGTGGATGGGGTCATCAGTGATACTGTTGCAAATCTCAAAAAGGATGATGAAGGACTTATACCTCTTGCAGTTCAAAAAACAGGTGAAGATATCAGAGACAGCTCTTTGGTAAGGGACGGTGAATCATCTGTAGACATTAGCATTATCAATGATGCTGTGATTTCCAATCTTGAACAGAAGTTTGCATTAATCAATGACCAGGAAAGTTTTGAGTCCAACTTTGGGGGTTTACTCTCTCCTGTCAACACTGGCAGCAAAAAGAAGAGGAAGAGAGGAAAGAAGGTTGAAGAGAGTGAACCATCCTCTGGAGCAGAAGTCATGCAGCTATTGCCTTCCAAAGTGGACACACCTGCAACAGGGAGCAATTCTTCAGCAAAGAAAAAGAAAGTGCGATTTATGTTAAAGAATAATCTGGTGTGGAAACAGGGACCCCTTCCACCACAGTCAATGAGAACACCTCCAGCAGCAACTCCAAGAGGAAGTGCTTTGAAGAAAGGTGCTCTGCCTGGGCCCATCCACAGTTCTCCATCACTCATATACCAATCTGGCCTGGGATTCCTTTCTTCATTTTTGGATCAGAAGGCCTAGGATTTCTTGTCTAGGATATTCCTTCACTTTTGACAGGAGGCTTGTCTGGCTTTCTTAAGGTGCACACAGATTTCTTTATGACCACCTGAGGTCACTTGGTTCCACCAGATTGATCTCAATTTAGTGAGAAAATATTCCCATGATGATCTCCCCCTTAGGGCAGCGGTTGTGGACAAAAGATCTATCAAGTTCTTGCTGATGTAGATAATTTTTTATGAAGTTTTCACAGTTCATCCCTATTGCACTGTGGAAAAACTCAGTGCATTATGAGTGGTTGTTTGAAATGCCTTCATCATATCTTAACATGGTGTTTATCAGTCTCTGCAGGATGCCCCCACTGAAGTGAGCTCTCAACACTTGAAGCTGCAACACAGATTTCCCTACCTCTCTAATACCAAAAGTAGGTAGTTGAAATTCCAACATTCAATTTTCAGCTTGATTCACAATGAAAGTTAGAAAATTAAAACAAAATGTCATAGCAGCATGAAGAAAATGGCAGATTCAAAAGACTACTTCACAATTTTCCAAATTTACAATAGCAAGAGGTTTGTTCAAAGTTCTTTGGAGAATTGACAAAAACATTATTTTAGATGTACTTGCTTGCTTTCTTAAGTCTGGGATTTGTTCTTAGATACTCCTTAGTGGAGATTGGAAAATACTTCCACACAACTCCAATTTGAGTTCTCAGTTTTTACTAGGCCTTTCAAGTGACATGGCAGTTAATTTTCAATCCAAGTGGTTATTTTAGTTACAACCCCTTGGTTGGCTTTCTTTTGGGGAGGTTGGTCACTTTAAACATCATGTAAGCCTAGTAAGGTAGAACATGTCATCCCCAAACCTGCTAGTTCTTTAATGAAAACTGGCAGGTCTTTGAGGCTTTTGAAATAACAGGAACTGACAGTTATTTGATTTTGATACCCAGAACCAATTTGTGAATATTTAACAGACCGGAACCGGCACTCAGTAACAAAATCAAATAACCACCCCAACACTGGATCAATCAAGGTAGGAAGTGAACATTCTTTCACCATACTGTGGTTTTGCTCACTTGATGATGTTTGAAATTGCCTTGCAAATCCAAGCTCAGTTCCAGGGGTAATTCACATAGATGGGAAGGACTTTGGTTAATCCCACAATTAGATGCAGTGTATCAGTGATAATGGACAATGTTTACTGTATTAGTCAAGTCTAGACCATCATAAGATATGTAACCATCTACTTCAGAAGAAGTTCTGCTTCAGAACCATCAAGTGGAAACTACTGTGACTTCATCCTCACTCTCATAATCATCATCATCAACAAAACTGAAAACAGAAGCATCAGCAGCACTGGCTACAGCCAATGCTTGAAAATCACTAGGTGGATCCACATAGTTTACACTTCCCTTGTTCTCGCTGTGGAATGAAGAATTGGGTGTCTCTTTGAAACGCGAACAAAGATGGTCACTGAAGTCCCCCCCATTCCCAGTTTGGTCCAAGTTTATTATCCCTTGCTGCTCCAGTTTTCCTGCAGTCTTGACAGTGTGATCCTCGAAACTGTTTGAAGCCAAAAACCTTCCACTCAGGGATCTTGAGCTCCCATACAACCATTCACAGTTGGCAACATTGTCACCAGTTGACCTTGCAGACCCAAAGTCTTGTCGGTCACCATGTATCATCCGAGGGCTGTTTGGTAGGCTTGTCAATCTCCCACTGACTGACAAGTGGGAAATGCGGATCCTATCCACTGCATTCAAAATCCCATTGCCCATATCGGACATGGCATTCGTGATTGCATTTTGGAATTTCCCGTGATTTTTCCCTCCAATTGAATCAGGAGCCCTTGACGTATCCACACAAGCAATTCCTACTTCCAAACCAAGATCCATCCTACTTTTCACCTCTGCTTCACCATTATCCAGTTGTGGACTTTCATCTTCCTCTCCTTCACTGTCTGGAAAAATAGAGAGGACAATCTTTCAATAAACAGCAAGATGGTGATGCACACAAATGCTCACATTGCAGATATGAGGAGGGAAGTAAAAGTGTAAAAACGAAGAGGTGCTGATTTGACAGTTAACAATTATACAACACCGTAGATGACAGAAGCTTTGTGACCAAACCTGTAAATATATCATCAGGTTCTCGTCCCACTGTTGCAGCATTGCTGCCTGAAGGTGAGCTCCCTGAAGCCTGACTCCTAACTGCAGGTGCCACTGCCCTATTATTATCACCAGACTTATAACCAGAATCTGCATCCAGATCACCAGGAATGGGCAGATTGTCATCCAGGATCTCCACTCGCACTTGGAACCCAACTGAAGGGAGCTGTCTCTGCACATATTGAGCACCAGTAAGGAATGAGATGTTTTGGACCATGATTTTCACCTTAGGTGCAGATTCATCCTTCTCCCAGTATGAATCAGCTGTTTGATTGGCCATGCCCTGTAGACAAAAGAGTGGAATGGGCATGCATAATTGGCAGTCATTATGTTCCAAATCCATGTTACCTCACAAAACCATAGAGAGACCAGGGAGCTTCTTCCTGAATGAAAATAAGACTTTAAAGATCATGTGTAAAATAATCACCGAAGTAGCCCATCCACCTCCTGAGTTCAAATTAAAGAATTTCCATCTGTTTGGGATTGCGGAGAAAATATCCACAACACTTTGATGATGACACAACAATGAGTGCGGTCATAACTCATAACGTTATCAGAGTTGTTCACAAAGTGTCAGACCATCACCTTGATTGTGGATAACAGTGATAAGACTGACATCATCAAATCCTGATGGTGTGTGTAGATAAGTATATAATAATTACATCAGATATTTTATAAAAATTGCATTAAAGATTTCAAGTAGAAGTCCATCTGCTCCCAGATAATGAATTACAAACAAAACTTGAAAAATATTGAATGGAAAGCACTAGACAAATGCATCCAGATCCCATTAAGTGAAAAAAAGAAAATTTTCAAGACATGAGTCAACAAATTTGCATAATGGTGAATCACCATGAAGCGGCACTTTGTACCATACCTTCTCAAAACCATCTAGCTCCTCAGCATTGAGGAACACTTGTGACTCCATCATATTCGTATTCAACCAACTGCCCCCAGAATCCCAGCAAAAGATTGGTCAATATTATCTTATCAATGAGTAGTTGCTTATTGTTTTCTACATGATTCTGGGGATGATTTCATGTCAAAAATGTTCAGAGCATTGCTAGTCACTGACCTTTAGATGTTTTGACCACAGAACTCTGAAGCATGTGACCATGACAAACTAAAGCTACAATCATCATATACACACACCAGATTCTTCTGGATCAGTCCATGCTTCATGTCAGCAGGTCATGTTTTGGCACCACACCAATTGCTGCTATAGGGTCATTCATATCTGCTGCTTTCCTTTCATTCATGTTTTGACCATGAGAAATCTTATCATTCATAAAGAAGATTCTCTCAATGGGTACAAGGAGATGCTTACCAATAAAAGTTGCCATGTCGGTCAGTGAAATCAATTTTGAAGTCGCCATCAATTTCTGTGATGCATTGCTCCTCCAGCAGATCAAAAACCACAACTCTCTCTGTTCTGGCGCTTAGCCATTGGTCCTCAGTCTATAGTAAATTTAAAGATCATAGTTAACAACCTGCTTGCCAAGGCCATTGATGAAGGAGTTCTAAGCACTGTCACAACAAAACCAAAGATAAACTGACAGCACATATCTGTAAACTAAGAATGACAACTCAGGGATTATTGGGTAGCTGGAATTGAGTAAAGACAAACCAGCATTGCTCTTGTCTGACAATGTTCCCGACTTGAAAACACAATACCTGAGATAATCAAGGCCACATCTTGGTCAGCGCTACAACAAGAAAAGAAAAATAGCATCACCAACCGACACATGATATTCTCTCTGTAGCCCTACAGAACCTCACATTGGAGCAGGTATGAGTTTTACCATTATGGTTTGAAATATTGAGAGCTGGACGAATCCAAGATGGGCAATTGATCAACTGGATGCTTCTCAATTGGCACCTGCATTTAATGGAGTTCCGCATCAGCAGGTTAAGATCAGAACATTGTAAATCAAAGGGGAAAAAAAAATCTGAGAACCTCAATTGATAAAGAGGGTCAGGAAGACCATCCATCTGCAAATCCTTACATACACAAATGAGATAATGGAAGTTTTTTGTGTCCTAGTTGTGTTTTGTATTGCCAAATTCAAAGCACCCTTCACACTCTGATTGTGAATCTAGAAGTCAAGCTGGTCCTGTTTGTGGCCAGAGAAATTTTACCTTCGGCCTGTTGGTGTATGCCCATCAAATTCCCTCAACACACGCTCAAAGTACTTCACATAACGCTGCCATTTTCAAAAATGTCATACATCATATATTGGGTTATAACAGCAAAAGAAGCATAAAAAAGAAGAATGTATAAAAGAAGTGCACGTTTTGAATGTACACCCAGTTTTGAATGGAACAAAAGATGAAGTGCATTCTTATGAATATACAAAAGAAGTGCCATCATGCACCTTTAAGACGAGCCATAATGAAGGAACACTTACTAGCTGGCTTGGAAGAATCAGGCCTTTGCCATCCACGCTCCGCTTCTGGTTGTAATGATTCACAGACTCCTCTGCAGTTGGGAAAAACTTCACAAAACCAAAAGGCAGACGCCAGAGATTGTCAAACATGGTCCTGATAAAAAGAAGGAAATGGGACCAACAAGAGTTGCAAAACAACACACATGCACCATACAATTGACCTCCATTGCTTGGCAGAACTATGGATTTTCAACAGGTCATTGCCATAACCCAGAAGAGATTGATTGAAAATTATCTGAGAAAATTGAAGGGAAGTGGCAAATACTTTGAGGTAAAGGAGGAGACATGAAATCATAAGGCCAGCATGTGCCATGCCTCCTTTGCAATGCACTACCACCACATTCTCAAGACCCGCCTTCAGGTACTTGTAAGCACTTTGACAAAATGTGGTCACCAACTGCAATGGTGGGCAATTATTCTCGTCCATTGGAAACCATTCCCCCTGCCACAAGTTGAACACACAAAACAGAGTTTATAAAGACCTGAATAAGAACTACCTATTTAAAAATACCAATTGTTACTGGTTCACAATCTGTCAGTAAGCTACTCATCAGCAGACATCAGGTTTCCAGGTTTTTGTATTCAGGGTTTAGGGTTTAGGATTCTGGAAAAACCTAGAATTCAAAAGGTTTAGAGGAAACTGTGAAGTGCACCTTTCCTTCAAGTATTGAAGCATCTCGGAGTTGTTCAGAGCAAAGGTTATACACCTTGTAATTTCCCTGAAAACAAATACTCATGGACTTAAGAATTTTATTACCAGACACCACAGAGAATGTTTCCAGCTCAGAAAGAAATAGGTAGTGAATTATTCAGACAAAAAATTTCCCTCAAGAGCTTTTGTCTGAAATCTGTAACTATGGTCTCAACTTCTCACAATACAGAACAAGAGTCTAAAGAATTACAAAAAGGAATTGAATTGAAAGACAAAAAAGACATACTGAATGTTGGGTTTCGAAATACTTGATGGCGTCCTCCATGTAGTTATGGTGCATATGGTGAAATCCCTGCAAAGAATCCAAAATGTTAAGGACCTGACAACATAGTTAACAAAACTCAAGGGATTCACTTTGCACCCAAGAACATTTTGAGAAATAAGTCTATAGAAGCACACATCTTCAAACTCAGATTTCTTGAGCGATCGGTCAAATTTAATCTGTTTGAACTTTGGAAATCCAGAAGTCTGCTAGTTGAAAACTTACACAAGGTGCTATTCTGTCCAAAAATTGCATAAAAAGGGAAAAGCAAGTCGCATACCTCAACAAAGCTGAAGAGACCAGAATTCATATCAGCTGATGGAACACCCATGGCAACTATGTTTTCTGTAATGTACGCCATGTCAAGTTCCAAACCATTATCCTGGGAACCAAAACAGAACCCATCCACTCATTCCATTAACTCAAAAGGGCTTCCATAAATCTATTTGTTCAGAAACATCATCTACATAATAGCCAATGATACCCTCAAGGCATCTCACCCTTACCCCAGGACAGAAAATGCAGAAGAGTGAAGGTACTAAACACACATTCCAACAGATGAACACACTAGTCATGTGCAAATCCACAGATTGCTTATTTGAAAAGGGTAACATATCTTATGAGATCGTTGAGAGAATCTCCAAAACAAATCTTTGAAGGTACCTGTTCTATTAGTTCCAGCAAAATAAAAACTAAGATGACAATAATTGAGTGCGGTCATAACCTTATGAGTGTCACCCACAAAGTGTTGGACCATCACCTCTTCCTCGTGAATAGCAGTAGATGAGCAGCCATGATTTTCCCCATTGACTTCATCATCATGATGCTTCCAACAGTGGGTGTCTAAAGTTCGGGCCAACCACTGCAGACATCTGCAATCCTGGGTTTAGGTCAAGTACCTGATACCAGTGTTTGTTTTGTGACACAAGATTCCGTGCTTTAGATTGCACTGATTTGACAGCATTTCTTGAGGAGTCCAGAAACCCCTTTGTAAAAACCTTCAAGGAGCTTGTATCTTGTGACACTGAAGAAATGCTGAGATCAGATTCCTTTGCTGCTGCTGCTTTTGCAGGTGAGCCACCCTTTCTAAGCTTGTTAGGCGATGATGATGAAGCCAACAGATCTGCATCAGTACTGCTCTGAACCTTTGCAGTAGAATTCCGGAATCTTCGAGCCCAATTTGAGAGGCCAGAAATTGGACCCAAACTGGGATTGACAGAGGGATCTGAAGAAAGGGGCTGCTGCTGTTCCCAGTTGTTGTGACTGGGTTTTGAATCACTTTTGCCAAAGCTGAAAAATGATCGATATGATGAAGTCCGGTTTTCTTGAGTTCCAAGATGAATGGCTTCTTGGTGGTCCTTACCAGAAAGATTTGATGCTGATCTTGCCAGAAATTTCCCAGGTGATGAGTTTTGTTCCCGGGAGGCAAAACTACATGACCTTAAGAATGGTTTCCTGAGTATTCCAAACGATGAGGAGGATACTTCATCTTTATCTGCAGAAGAAGAGTTGTCACAGATAATGTCCGATAATGCATCCTCCAAATCATAAAGGCAACTTCTCTCTGGAAATTTTGAAGCACCATCACCATCATTGTCTTTGTCTCCAGAAGAAAGTTTCAAAGGAGGGACATTTGAAGGATCCCAATTGGCTGAATCTTCTTCATCCAACAATATCTCACATTGTGCATGTTTTTCAAGCAAAAAACTGGGTGAGTCTTGATCAGTTTCCTTTGCGCCATAAAGATGATGAAGATGGGTTTTGTCATGCGTGGTTGTAGATTGCTTATCTTTTTTGTCTTCGTCTCCTGAAAGGAAAGCTGCAGGAGTTGCTCCAAGGGCAGAAGAGTCTGGATCCTGCTGGACCCAAGTAGATTTAGAGGAAGCAGATCTCATCAGGGATCTGCTTAGAGGCCGATGAGAAGCTGAAGAAGAAGAAAAACTTCTCGTTGAAATGTCACAGACTGCAGCCATTGGTTGTGGTGTTCTTCAAGCTCCTGATGAATTTTTTTGCAGCTAGGGCAACTTCGATATGGAGGAGAACAGAATAATAAGACTAAGAGATTCAGAGATCTGAACCCTAAACCCTAAAATCCCTCAACAAGTTAGAAATGAGTTCCTGCTTGCCTTCATTTTGCAGAATCTGGAACCCGTGAGATCTACAACCAACACTTGAAGAACCCTAAAAACATTTCTCATATGGTATCATTCCCAAACTTCTGATCCTGGAAAAAAAATGCTGAAAATCCTTTTCAGGGTCAAATTATGATCAGAGAGACATCTACAGGAAGGAACCTGCAGAAGAAACTTGGAACAGCTATCCTCGTAAAAACCCATCCATTAAAAACCCATACAAAACCCTAAACCCTAAACGCAAAAAACAGAAAAAACTAATATCTCAAGCTTATGATCATCAATGAAAACCCAAGCTCACATTTCAGAGAAGCAAAGCTCAAATTGCAGAAACATATCAATTTCTGATGATCACTAAACTCAAGCTCACAGTTTTTTTCCAGAAGCTCAAAAATTTGAGGAATCACGAAACCAACATGTCAAGTTTCTGATGATGATCAGAAAGACTGAAGCTCTCACATTTCAGAGAAGAAGTTCAAAGAGTACAAATTCATGAAACCAACGTGTCAAGTTTCAGCTGATGATCAGAAAACTCAACCCTCACATTTCAGAGAAGCTCATGGGATCATCACCACCGCCGCCACCACCACCACCTCCAAAGACTTGAGCTCAAATTTCAACAAAACAAAAACCTTAGAAAAAACCCTTAGTAGATGTGAGAGACCAAACGAAAACCTACATGGCTCCCCGTTAGTCTCTCCCCTTGTTACTGGGGAAGAAGATCAAACAAACTGAGTGCCCACCCAGAAGACAAGAAACTGGGTGGCACCAAAAAGCAACAAACTGACGCAACCAAGCACCAAATTAGCTACATTCCATGTTTTGCACCAACTTTGTCTCAATTTTTCTGAGGACTCAGGAAATGGAAACTGAACATAATCTTATTATTAACCTCCAGAAATTTTGGTGTTTGGTAATCAACTCTGCTATTTTGCAAAGGTGTATACTAATTATAGAGATCATCAATAATTGGAGCATTTCTTGAAAGACCCCCCAAAAAAAAATTGCAAATTTGAGGTAGCACCTTTTCACACTCCCATGTTTGTTAGTTTGCAATTTTTGGTGCATGTTTGACACTCCAAATTTTACAATGGCAAAGGGAGGAAAGCAATTTCCCTGAATTTCTTTCACAAGGAATGAATTTTGTAACATAAAAGCATTGCCTGGATTTTTCCTTTGTATTTTCAACCTGCCAGCCAGCTCTCAAAATACACCTCAATGCTCTTTGCTCATAAAGCCCTTGGCCACGGGCTTTACCACAATTGGGCCCTCGACCTCAGGTGCGCCCTTATACCAATAAAGCCAGTGGCCATGGGCTTTACCCTCACCAAAATGAAAGAATTAATTCAAACAAAAAAACACTATGTGTGTGTATATATATATATATGCAATAATTTGGTTAACTTATTATGTAGTTGGGTCAAGCAACCACAATAGAGTGAACATTTCTACCAGAGGGGCACTAGGTGGTATTTGAAGGAGCCACTAAAAATATAGGGATTCTTGCAGCCAAAAAATTATTGTAAATGGCGGCATGTGACAAACTGGGTTTGTGGGCAATTCCTGATCAAAGGTAGCAAATTAAGTAGCCTCTAGGGATGTGCAGTGGAATCTTGGCACCTTATTTTAGCAATTCTAGAGAGTGGGCTACAGAGAGCATCTATATACTCTATACATACAGCCAGGCAGCCAGCCACCAACTTTACTCTGAATTAGGCACTCCCATACTCTGATTTGTTGAATCTCTGCCTGCAAGGAAAAAGGGAGAAACTAACTTCAGAATAATGTACATTTTGTGTGAAAATACACACCCAGCAAAGGGGTAAAAAGAAGGAACAAAAAGAGAGGACCCAAGTCGGAGCCCCATGGACAAGACATGAAAGTGAGTCACAAAAGGGCAAATGAATAAATCATGTTCCAAAACCTCCATCAGTTAGTTGCATGAAGCATATCCAAAAGAGAAAGGGATAGAAACATGAAAAAACACTAAGCCTTGAAAAGCTTTTCAATTACAATGACAACATGTCTCCAAATAGAAATGGTTTGATCTCTATACAAAGTTATCAACACGCTTTGCTTAAAGCAAAGCACACAAGATAACCAAAGGAGGGCCGCCTATGCTCTTTGCTGATCACACCATGTTAGCACATTGATGCAAAAAACAACTTCTTGTTGATGAAACCAATTTAAAAACCTTTATGGGGAGGAGAAGAAATGCATTTTCAGGGTGCCAATCATGGTAAAGTCTATCCTTTGCCTAAGTCACCATTGTTGCGACCACCCCATGAAACATTATGAACTAATAACATAATGTCAACTCATTGAAAGGCATGTGACAAAAGCACATGAGTTTGATCACCTAAAACCCAAAACCCTAAATCTCTTAGAATGAAAGTGAAGACATCCCAACAACATCAGGGGATGCAATCCATTCCTCACCATGGGTACAGTGAAAGAAGTGGGTCCCTATTGGTTACATAGGTTGACCACAAATGCAATGAATCAACCTAAGATTTAAAGGATGGGGTTAACAATAGGGGAGACCCAACCTAATGCGCAACAAAAAAAAAAGAAGAAACATCTCAAGCCAAACAAAAAGATGGAATGACTGAACAAACAAAAAGTCATGCACCCACTTCTTCAACTTGCACAAGACCTTAGGCACATGTGACATGAATTAGAAGCCATGTCAAAAATGATGCAAGAGAAGGAATGGTCATGTAATCTATTTAAAATGTTCTTATGATACCAATTTATTCCCCTTTTTACAAACTACGCAAAAAGCTGAATCTAAACCACCACATTTGGGGGTAATAGCTTTTGTGCAACATTAGGTGGGTTTGGAAGGGAACTGACCAAAACTTTTGGAACACATGCAATTCCAAATCGAGCTAAATATCCACCACAAAGTCCAAAGCAAGGAGAAAACAAATCCACAACATAAAGTGCTTGTAAATTGCTTATGTTCTATAAAGAGGCTAGGGCCAAGCCAAGGGGGTCAAGAGCATTAGTAGTGTGCACATACTCCCCAACACACCCTAAAGTAATACTTTGTCCAAAACATAAAGATGAAGGTGGGATCATAACCTAAAAAATGCATAAAGATGTGGTGTTAACCAAGGGGGTTTGGATTAGAGAAAGAGCCACCACAAGTGTTTGTGCTTGAAGAAAATGTTTTGCTTGAAGATCTAGTTGCTTGTTAAAAATCATTAAGAAATTGGTTCAACTATTTTAGTACATATTTGCAAAACTTTAATTGCAAAATTTTATATTGTGTTGTTACAAATATTATCTTCTCACAACCATATTTTTTTAATCATTTAATAGCAATAAAAAAATGTAGTTTATTTTGAAATTTTTATTTTTTGGGTTTTGGACTACTTTATTATGAACACAATTTATGTCAAACTTTTTTAATAAATTAGTTTGGTGGAAGTTCAAACACGTGCACATTCTTTTTTAAATAATATTTGTTACAACATTTTTTGTTCATTGTTATAGTCTACTTTCACCCATAAATATGTACACATTTTATGTTGATCCAAAGAAAAGATTTTCAGGGATTTTGCATGAATTACAACAATGATGGGTTGTTGTTATCTTGGTGGACTACTAAAACCACAAACACATAGAACATATATATATATATATATATATATTCCATGGTTAAAAACAATAGATCCATTGCAAGTGCTTCTCAATAAAGATATTTGTTATGTGCACCCATGATGAAGGTATGTGCTACTAAAAAAGTGGAAGTGCAATGTTTAGATGTAGCTACCACCTTCATTGAATTTTCTCGAAAGTATCTTAACCTAGAATTCACAAATGCTACTAAGATTATATATCCCCAATATTGATTGAACCTTAATGCAAAACACACATTCCCTACACACTTAACGTTATTGAAAGTACATTATTATTTTGAAGAGTTTGCTGATGAAAACTTGACGGTTTATGCCTTATTAAATGAGGAAAAGCTTGAAATTTAAATTATCTTTTTCTAGGTCATTATGTAGGCAAACTATAAACAAACTTTTGCAGCCCCTTTGACATGCAACCTCCTAACCAAGTGTGGTCAAATTTGTTTTGAAGTGTTGTGTTACAACAATAATTGTCAAAGCATTTCAAGTTGGTGGAGATTTATATTGTGATGGTGTTTGGGAATGTGGAGGACAAGTTGTGTTCAACCTTGTTTTCTTATGAAATCTTACTTCAAAAGTAGATTGACAAATCAAGTATTCATTTGAATGTTAACATGTTTGTTCAAGATCACTACTCCAATACAAATGTCCCATTTAGAGATACCATCAAGGATAGGGAGGATAGGAAACCAAAGGATGTAGTGAATGTTTAATTTTGGAAATAATTTTAACGTTGATACATAAATGTTTTGTACATTGTTTTGAGTTATTTACAATTCATATGTGCACAAGGGAAAAAGTCCATTGATGTGATCAGGGTACCACAAATGTATGTCAATTTGGGCCTCCAGCCATACATTGAAAATTAAATTGCATAGCAGCTTGTGTCATAGAAAGAAGCCATTGAAGGATTCCCCACTGAACAAAGCAAATTGACAAACTGCTGAAAGTTCATCAGCTCCATATGCACAAAAAGAAAACCAAAAGGACTTGAGTCTATTATCAGATCAAACTTATCAGCACTTGTGTTCTCCTCTGTTTGTCACATGTTTCCAACAGCTTCTGAAAATCTAGCTGCTTTCAGGACCTGTTATTGTGCAGCAACAGGCTGAGTATATCAAAGATTCTGCATTGAATCCTTGTGGCATGGAACATCATTATAAATTATATGATTCTCCACAATGAAACATAGGCATGAGTATATCATAGATTCAGCATTGCATCCTTGTGGCATGGAACATCATTATAAATTATATGATTTCTCCACAATGAAACATAGGCATACCTACATCATCAAGCTGCAGCAGCCCTGAGCCCTATAGATACCTGATCCTTGAAGACAGAAGGATTTTCAACACACAATCCAATGACCTACAACTAAGAATTTTCTAGAGTAAACTATCGCCTTAGAGAAGGGCAGTATCTTTCTGATCTTCCCAAAGTATGCAAAAGTAGTTACCTTATCACTTGTTTGGCATTTCGAGGATCTGGTCAAGCACCAAGACATGGTCTGTGCAACCCTCCACATGGTGGTTATAGATCCAGACCTGAGACAATCAAGCACCATAGACATGCTGGGTTGAGCATCCACAAAGCACAATACTGCAGAACTGTTGAATCAGTACTTCTTTGGAATGAGGAACTCCAACTATTTCCAGGCCCTATCGTGGAAACAGAGGGTATAGTTCATAATTTGGCAGGGTTAGAGGGACAGATTTTTTTTACAAAGTAGTGTCTCAGGTTCTGCAGTTTCAGAGCACAGCCAAATCCCCAGTGTTGTAAATGAAGATCTACCTTCCAGAACCATTTCTAACAACAAAAAATCACATCTGATTAGTTTCTGCATCCAGATGATCATCTACACACAATTGCTGCAGTTTCCAGTTGTTGATTTACACACAATTTGGAGTTTTTTCTCAAAGAGCTTTTTGCAATCCTTCAAAAAAAGCCTCTAGAGCAATACAATGGGAAAGAAGAAGGAAGAAGAGAGATCTGATCTCTCATGATTGAAGTAGCTAAATCCTACTGTATGCAAACACTAATTTTATGAGCTGCTCAAATTTCAACTGCCAAAAGCTGCTGAAGCATTATGACTGCCAAGAAGAACCAGATGCTGAATCTGAGCATCTCCTTAGCTGCAACAACTAAACCCTAATCTGTTGAGCTTTCTTGAGCTCTCCCACCAGCCAGCCAAAGACTCTGAAGCATTGCATGGGGGTAAGAAAGAACAACAAATTGAACCACCTCCATGGCGGCAACGGCTACATACTCATGTCTGCAAACCCTAATCTGTGAAGGGCATTTCCAACTCCAATCCTGATCTCAAATGCGAGATAAATCAAAGTCTACAAGAGAGAGCAAAGAATTGTCACCAGAACCACCACCTCATCCTCCTTCCTTCTCACTCCTCCTCCTCTGCGGCCAGACGTTCCAATGCCTGCTTACGCGCCCAAGTCTCAATGCGGGTGTCCGGCTTAGCTGACAAACCGACGGACAACAGAACCACCGTCAGAATCCCGGTAGCATAGTAGGGAAGCTCCCAATCCTCCCACTTCCTTTTCTGTCCGGGAGGTGGAGGAGTTTCATTGAAGAGCACTCCATGGCCACGTTCCTGTGTACCGGGGCCGAACCAGCTACCACCTCCTCCGTGACCACCCCTCCCCCTACGCGACTGCAAAGCTCTCCGCACTACACCACCGAGAGCCATACCGATCCTCCCCTGCATCGTACTTGTCGTCGTTGCAACCCTGTTCCTCAAGCGAAGTTTGGATTCTCTTCTAGTGTGCGTCGTCGTGTGTGCGCTTGATTCTCTGCCTGCGCGAGCTCTTCTCGAGTCCTCGTCCTCTTGTGTGCCCGCACAGGGGCGAGAGGAGAGAGACGACCTAAATGGATGAAAACACATTCGTCTACGAAAGCAACCTTCTGCATTAATAATCACTACACTCTACTGTCTTCTACTATGCCATTATGCACACACAAAAGTTGTACTAAATTTTTACCCATTGTTCTCTTTTTTGGTGATAACTTTGGTGGACAATATATAGGAATTTTGAATGACAATTTATGTTTGGAGTTTGTATAGAGGGGACATTTATAGGGTCAATAAGTTTCATCTCAACAAAATAGATTTGAAGTGGAATAGAAAGATGATTAAAAAACTATCTTTCTTTTTTAGAGCTTGGTTTTTTTTTTTCCTCCAACACCTTGATAGCGGATGCTAGAAGTGATGAGCATATTTTAAATACCTTGTATACCAATTTGCACCGCATTTCTCTTCAATTGAATCTAACTATAATTGAATTGAAGGGAATTTGAATTCAATTGAATATGACCTCAATTGAATTTGGATTCAATTCAACATATTTAAATGAAATTTAGTCATTTGAATTCAATTTGAATTAATTCAAGTTGCATGCAAGGCAATGGGGGGGGGGGGGGGGGGGGGGCGGGGTGTATTTTTGCCACCTAGTATTTCTAAAATATTGAAAACAATTAGTGCAAATTTGACTAATTTTGCTCTTAAAATGAAAATTTTCACAAAAATATCAAAACCACAAAATTGAAAAAAAATTCACCAATGCAACATCATTCAATATTTTCATTCAAATGGCATTTTTAAAAAAAAAAAATCAACTCCTTGTTTTCATCATTTTGTTGTTAGTTGGAATGCATAGCATCATGGAGCCTAAGTTTGAAGTGGGCTTTGGGTCGATGAACACTAGCACCATGGTAAAATCCAATTCAAAGTTGAACAATTCTTCATTTTTCCGAAGAATCTTTGGTTTGGGTTCCGATTTCAAACAAAAGTGGAACTTGAAATCCAAATATAAGTTCAATTTTTTGAAAAAATAAAATCAGTTTCAAATTTGTATTGAGAATGAAATTCAATTGCAATCCCATCTTGGGTAATTAAGATTGGAACTAGTAGGTGATTGTCAATTAACTTTTGATTAGCCCTTAGTTGTAGTCTTATTTTTTGAAAAAACTTCGGTATGATAATGTTTTTGAAAATGGAATTGAAAACCCAATTCTAATTTTGATTCTAGTTTTGAGGACAAGGGCATTACAAAAATAAGAGGCTCACACAAAGTAATAATCAAATGCAAGACTCGCATTCTAATAATGCCTTCACCCAACAACATTAATTGATGTAAGAAAAATGTCAAAAATTTTATTTACAAAACTTATAATCACGATACGCAAGAATATGATAGCTATCCAAATTCAAAATTGGAAACGATGTTACAACAAGAAATTGTTTGACAAGGATCATATTAATACAATAAGCCTCCCTAAACTTACTTTGATATATTCCTGATTGATTACAACAAGAAAACTATAGGTGTCATGGGCACAAAAACAACCAATATACAAGATTTCATAAACCACAATGAAAACAAGGGCAAGCCTATTTCCAGAAACAAATTGTGAAATTTTTTTTAAAAAAACAAGAACACAACACATGTGAAAAAAAATCCAACATGAAATTTTATTATGAAGAATAAATAAAAACAAAACAAGGTTATGACAAGAAAACGTACCCAAAGTTTGTGTTAAACATATTAAAGTAATAATGAATTCCATTTTTATTTATACCCTTTATGCACCGAACTCAAGGAAGTTTTTTGAAAAGCTTCCAATCTACATGTGGCCCATGTTCACTTTTGCATACCAATGTGCACCCATGTGTGAAGTATGAATGAATTAAAAGTTAACTAAAAGTGATTTAAGACTTAATTAAAAGTGAACTAGGAATCAATTACAAATGAATTAAAACATAATTAGAAATTGACTAAGAGTAAAATGAAATTAAACTAGAAGTTAGATACAAATTCATTACAAGTCATGGATGAATATTCAAATTAATGAACCCCATGGCATTGACATTCGTGACAATGGTTTTTAATTGTTGACTAACAAATTGTTACATTGTGTTTTACAAACTAGATTATAGATTACAAAAAACAAGCAATTGATTTTCCTAGATCAATGTGAATCACTAAAAATCTCAAAAAGGATCAATGAATTTATAAATCACATTTTAATACTTGAACATTTGTTTTAAAACTATTAAATGAAACATCCAACTAATTTTTCATAAGCAATAGACAACATAAGAAATCCTTAAACGCTAGTGAGCAAATCTGCACCATGTCAACATATTCCTCATTTAACATTCTAATTGAAACCTTCATAAATGCATTAACTTGTTTCAACAATATTTTTTTATACTTGCGCAACCAAATAGAACATAAGGCAAACATTTGCAAATCTATAACAACAACCATTAGTAAAAAAACCACATTGTTTGCAACTAAATTTTAGTCGCAAATAACACTTGTGATTAAAAATCAACCTAGTAATAAACGACAAGTTGCCAATGACGTTAGTTGTAATCAACAAATGAAATATTTTTTTCATAGAACGAATATGACAATTTTATACATGTATCTAATGCTGAATTATTTCAATTACATTTGCAACTACACTTGCGATTACAATGCACACCAATATGTTCAGACATGGTAGCCTAAGAATGTGACACGTTGCATCATTTGGATTTTAAAAAATATTTTACCAAAGAAATATTTCTTTTTTTCTTAACCATTTGATTAAATCACTTAAATTGTGCCACATGGTGACTTAAGATTATGCCACATGGCAATTAAAAATTTCCCTATAATCATTTAGGATTAATTTAGGGTTGAACCACTTATGATAAGCCACATGGCACCTAGGTTAAGCCTAGGTCAAAGCCACCTAGCCTAGCTAAATGCCTAAGGTAACTAAGTTAATTTCGGGCTAAGCGAATTACAATAGGCCATGTGGTACCTAGGCTAAGCCCAGGTCACCCAACCATAGGTCTAACCTAGGTAGGTAAGAACTTAGGTTTAGGTTTGAAACTTTTACAACAAAATTTTATTTTATTTGAAGTTTAGACTTTTAGGTGGAACCTATGTGATTAGCTCCTTAGTTATGACATTCGTCATTTTGCATTTTAAAATTCGCGAATTTACGTGGCAAAGCACCTTGTCAAAACATTCGGCATACATTCGTGAAACATTCGCGCGCGGCAACAGCCTGTGCTGAACGATAACGGTAACGGTACTCTGGCCGAGTCTCTCACGAAGTGGTCACACACTGACGACGAGCAGCGATGGAGTTCCTCTAAGGGTTTTGGAGGGAAGTGGCAGACTCTGAGCGTTGCAGCTCTGACAGTGCAGCTCTGAGGAGAACTGTAGTAGAGCAAACATGGAGCATGCGCAAGGGAGCCAGAAAAGGTCTGAGAGAGAGAGAGAGAGATGAAGTGGACCAGCAGGCAGAGACTCTGAGCGTTGCAGCTTTGACAGTGCAGCTCTGAGGAGGAGGAGGAGGAGGAGGAGGAGGACTATCTGTGTCCGGTCCGAGCGGTCGTCTTTGAGCAGTCTGTGACTCCTGCCGAGATGCTCTAAGAAGAGGAGGAAGAGGAGGAGGACTGTCTATGTTCGGTCCGAGCGGTCGTCTCTGAACGGTGACTCCTGCCGGGATGGTTTAAGAGCTGGAAGAGGAGGAGGAGGAGGAGGGCATCTAGATTTGGATGTCGGAGTTTTATGACGAGTTGCAGAACCAGATTGGAGGCAGCAAACCGAAAATGCGCTGGTACATTTGCTTCCATCTTTTCCATTCTTCTTCTTTCTCCACTTCTCAGTGAAAATGTCACCTGGTTTGGAATGTGTCCGTCATTGGAGCCTCTGTTGCACACTGAGTCAGAGCTGCAATTTCCGAGTCACTTGCTAAGTCTGCTCTACGCCTTCACCTGCACGCAAGCTTGTGTGGACGTTGTCTTGCCGGCTTTGTGTTCCTCCTTGTCCTACTCTTGACACAATCTTCCCTTCCGATTTTAGTTTTGCACGGACTATTTCAGATGCACTCACACCGTCATCACTGCCCAACTTTGTTTCTGAGTTTGCAGTTGCTGCAAAAAGACACGGAATGTGATATTGGTGAATGACAATTCTCCTCTTGTTCGCTTCCCTGAACTACAATCTGATGTTGTCCCAAAATATCAAAATGGTGTAGATGCCGATACATTAGCCAACACAATCACTTTCTTTGGAATTCACCCTCTACCAAGTGAGCTGTTGCACTTTTAAACGAGTTGTGCAGTTGAAGGCAATCACCAGCAGACAGGTGTTGTAAGAGCTTAATGAATTGTACCTTGCAGGTACTTCAACAAGAATGGATGGCCAACTTCCACCATCTCTTCCAAGCCACCAGTGGGTGAGCAGGATCAAGCAACTGTGATTGACACAATTCAGGTGCAAAAACTTCTGAATTCCTCTTTGTGCCAGGGGAACTTTTGCATTTTTTTCTGTGTCTTTCAGGGGGAGGAAAGGATAATTACTCCCCATGGGAGTAAAACCCAGGGGCCTCAAACCAGTATCTGCTTGATATGGTGTACATAGCTCAAAGTGCAATATGAAGGAAAGTAGTGAAATGGGTGCTACTTGCATATGAAGGAAGATTTTCAAGTACCAAGTAGCTCTGAAATATGCTAACTTGATTAGCAACATCTTACATTTGGGAAGAATAGGGTAATTGCTATTTATCCACACACATGAAGAATGCTCCTTAAAGACCAGAGAGTGAAACAACAAGCTGCATCCATTTCAAACCAGTACAAAACATTCATGTTGGTTATTCAACTTCAGAACTCTATGCTAAAGAAATGCTTGAAGAAATGTTGAGTTATCATGAAGCTGGTCATCATGATGAGGGGTATGCTTGCCTCAGACATGTGATAAATTCATTCCCCTATTTTGACATGGTGCAATTTATGTGTGCAGGATTGGAAAACTGACAAATACAAGGACATTATACGCTCTAGGGCTGTGAGCAGCTCCTCTCTTGTTCCTCACGTGCATCCAACTCTGTAGCTTTAACAAGGTCCCAAGTTAACCAGGGCTTGCATCTTGTGGATGAAATCTATGAACAAATCATTCTGCAAGAGTTGACAGCAATGCAATTTTTTGTCTAGTCACAAGGAAGATGCATTCATTCTTTCTTCAAGTTCTGAAGGAGTGAAACTAGTAACACTTGTTTGTGGAATCCAGATGAAGGAATAAAGCTTGTAATCAATAATTTTCTGTTTACCCTAAACCTAATAATGTAAGCCTAACATGCCCGCGAATGTTTACCGAATGTTCACCCGTTGATTTATAAAATTCTTTAAAATTCTTGCTTCTTCGGGCTTCCATAACATTCCCGCACCAAGAATGTCATAACTATGGTCACAACTTTGCTTGTGGATGATAATAGGGGATTTGTTTCCATTATTTTTCAAAGATGCCACATTTTTTGATAAATTGAACTATTGTTGTTGATAACAATGGGTTTTGAATGCTTTTAAACATTTTAAATCTACATTTTGTCATTGATAACAATGGGTTTTGAATGTTTTAAGTATTTTTAAACTACATGTTGTTCATTGATAACGATGGGTTTTTAATAATAATTTATTTTCAAGGCACCTTAATTTTTCATAGAGTACATATATAATGTTGTTAACAACAATTGGGGGGAGGGGGTAATACTCATACCGTGACAATATTTTTTAAATCCTTAACATTAAAGAGGAAAATGAGTTTTTAAACAAAATTTTAAAAATTATTTTGTCATCATCATAGTTTCCTTTATAGTTACATTATCCATCATTATTAAATGACATTTAAGTTTAGAATATTTATGTGTAAACAACAAATGAAGATGGATGTAAATAAAATTTTAATTTATTTAACTTCCAATCATGGATGAATTTCATATAATGATTTATTTATTTAATCCAACTTATAATTGAAATTCATTGATGCAAAAATGACATTCATCCATATGAAACGATTCATCTAGGACACATTCATTCATATATGTGGATTAAAATCATATTAAATTTTAAGCTACAAACTCAAAGCTCCAAGCTTGGGTTTTATGTTCATGCAAAAGTCATTTTTTTATAGAACTATCCTTTATCCTTTGTCCATTTTGCTTTTCAAATTGTTTGTTTTTTTGTTTTTTACTTGTGTTTCCCAAATCCCATGTTTTGTAGTGTTGATCCTATGATTTTGATTGGTTACATTGTTGTAGTTAGGTTTTGTAGATTTTGTAGATAATTTGTTTACTTCTGATGTAGATGAAGTTATTGTTGATGACGTTGATTTAGTAGAGTTGAATAATAATTGTGGAAATGACTTTCATTTTGAAGGTGTTTTTAATGGAAACGGAGGTCTATTCAACTTGCTTATTGGAGAAGATTACCTTGATCTTTGTGTTTATGGAGATGATGATGATGAAGAATTGGATTTCAGAATTGATGGTGATGATGATGAAGAGATCAACCATCGTTTCAAGGATTTTGATCTTTAAGATTTGGAAAATGTGAAAACTAATGGATGTCATCACAATATTTCATTCCAAAATTTGGATAGTTGACATATTCCACATGCATAACTCAAATATAAGAACTTGGATATTTCACTATTAATTGTGGAATTACATGCTTTAAAACCTAAACTACTTGTCAATTATCTTTCAAAAAATTGGTTACAAGTAGTGAAGAAGAATGGGGAATTTTATCTCCTTATTAGGTTCTATTTTTGTTCATGTTTTTATTTCATTTGTTAGTTTTTAAATTTGAATTAAGTTTTAAAAAATATGATGGTATTGTATTTGTGGTTATTTGCAACATAATTAGTCTATTTTGGGTGCTTAGTTGAATGATGTGATCGATAGAAGCTACACAAGTTGCAAAGATTGGTAAATCGGGTCCAAAATTCAACATATGCACTAACAATGACTTGAGAAAATGAAATTGGTTATGAATGAAGCCATTAATAAATTTGTGGTTGTTGGCCTTATGAGAGTTATTACATAATCATATGTTCTTTCTTTGTTGAAAGAAAGGTTTGTCACGAATCAGAATGTGTCAATTAACCTCGCCTCAAGGTGTGAACCTTTGGTTCGATTATTATTGTACACAAAATTTTGTTGTCCATGGAGCCTAAGAATTAAGGTCAACAATATCAACTTCTCTTTGCATGTGGATGAATTTGGTCCATTTTTAAAGTAATGCCTTTTATTTTTGTTTTTTAATTTTTGATCTTTGAAGTCAAGTTTTTTTTGTTTTCTTATAAGCTGTTTGGAAGTTTTTCAATTGTTTTTTTTCCTTAATAGGCATTAGCAAGGTTAGTAAAAAAACTTGAAGTTTGATGTTGATCATTGTGTTGTGGAACACCATCGACAAGTAGTTAACTATTACGTTACAAACATCATTGAAATGCATAAAGTGATGATTATGCATCAATTTACATTTGATGATGTGCTTTTAACTTCATCCAATTTTTTGTCAATTAACTTCACCCAAGGTCAAAGGCTTTAAAGTCATATAATAGATTTGGTTCATGAAAACATTTGTGGGTAAGAACATTTTTGGGGAGTTTAACAAGAATGATATATGAACAATATTGTTTAATGTTCTTTTAATTTCTTTTAATTTTTTTGTTGTTCAATGAATTGTTTTTGTTGATAGGTGACACACCCCCAAGCTCCTTGATGGATTCACTACAAGTCCAAAGGTGAAGACAATGGAAGGAGAGGAGTTGGGTGCGTTCCTTAGCTCATAACAATTCGGGGTAGAGGGGCATGTTGGAGCTTCGGGATGGGGACTATGAAAATTGACAAGTAATTCAATTACTCACACAGACCTGCACAAATTAAATAATAAGTTGGTTAGTGCATAGCTATAACACTTTTGGTGCATGAACGAGTCATCAGCAAACATGGACTCGCAAGACTCACCATTGCTCAGATTTGGGGGAAGCCACCACCTTCCCCATTATAGTATACTCAGTGCCTGGCAACAGGACTAGCACCCAAATGTCATTTTTTTTCTGAACTCCCAAGTGGGAGTCCCGAAATTCCCAAAATTAAGACTTTTGCAACTTTGGGGCCCATCATAACTTTGTGTGGAGACCTCCTATTGAAATGGAGTCTGAAGTAAAGTTGTAGCACTTGTTGAAAGCTTTTCAACAACATGTGGCATGCCACTTGTACGTAAGGGATTTAGGGTGATTTCCGACTTTTAGTGGTCGGAGGTCAAATTGACAATTTGACTCTTGGCCCTTCTTTTGGCTATAATTTGTGTTTAGGTACTTGAAAGGTCATGTGAGCCCATTTTAAACATCTACATTTCAAGAGCTTTCCAATGATAAAAAAATCTCTTTAATCCAATGAATTTGACCTCTATAATTGCCCTTTGAAAATTTGGGAATCCATTGGGATTCTAACTCCCAAAGTGGGAGCTCATTTGGGAGTGTTGGGGTTCATTCCTTCACATTCTCTTGCACTGTCGTGCTCACTCTTGGCTCGCACCTTTGCAAGCCCTTACCTTGGTCGTGAGCCCAAGGTTAGGGTTGCAATAGTAGGTATGATTAGATAGTTCAAAACATTCAAAGTTGCACCTTAGAACATATTATCTTTGGAGAATTGAATGGGAAACACCTTGTCACTTATAAAAAAACCTTTACCCATGAGCAGAACATGTAGAAAAAACTTTTAAAAAAAAATATTTTTATTGGGTTATTTTGTTTATGGTTTCTTGTTTTGAACTTTGTTTTTTTATTTGCATATATTTGGTATTGTTTGGCTACATATTTAATCATTAATTTTGTTTTACTTTCAATTGCAATAATCCGATGCATGTACATTTAATTTTGTCACAACAAATGCAATGCATCCATTCAACAAAAATAATTTGGCACCAAGTTGAAATATCGAACTTGAATTGTCCAAGTCTACAACAATTACATGTTTGCAAAATGTTGGTAATACATTTAACAAATTGATTATTATATTTGTTCTTCTTGAATGAGATTTGGAATTTTGAAATTCTTTTGAGGGGTCTTCTACTTTGAAAATCATGTTGAATAAATATGAGAAGGGCCATTATGTTGTAACACACATTGGAGGTCATCAATTTTCCAACCTTACAAATTACAACATAAACCTTGTGATATTTGATCCTAATGTGGTAGTAAACCTACTTTTTGGATTGAGAGGTCCAGCTTTTGGGTGACCGCATTTGATTGTACTTTGCTTTTTTTAGTGTTTTTGATTTTAACATACATTTTCATTGAACATTTAATTTACATGATACATATTGTTTACATTTAATTCATGCAATATACATTTTACATTTTGAGTTGATAATCTAGTACATTTAGAAGTGATAATTGTCATTTTTTATATCTTCAATCCATAATTTTTTGACGTAGATAAGTTAAGTTTTTATAATAATTCTTGTATATATATTTTTGTAACCTTTTACATTCTTTTTTGTAGTGATATGTTGAACATTGAAATGCTATTATCATTAAATTTGAAATATAACCAATTTTGATTCAATTAAAAACTTTTAAAACTTAGATATGTATTTTTTTAACATGAAAGATTTAAGATGAGCAGTGCAATTTCAAAACAAAATTGCCTATGTTTCAAACAATATGGGCAATTTTGTTTTGAAATTGCACTACTTTTTTCTTGGGAATAAATGTGTTGTATAAAATGGGTTCAAAATATGCTACAAGTTTTTGGGCAAGTGTTTACGAAAAGTTGTTGCCATAAATGTGCAATAGCAAAAATCTGAAGAAGAAACCTTGGTTCAAATCAGTGATTTATTGGGGAAAATTTTAATCATTTTTGGAGCAAAAACACGGGAAATTTTTGGAAATTTGTGCATTTTTTAGTGTAAATTAAAATAATTTGCCAAAATTTGGGGAAAAAATCGTCAAAATTTCAATACCACTAAATATGGGGAAAAAAGAAAAGAAGCCTGGCGAAAATGGTGAAAAGGATTTATTTATTTGTGATTTGGTTCTTAAGGTGTATTGCCAAATTGTTAACACCTGGTTAGGTCTTCTGCTCCCTTTGGATCAACGAATTCTAATGTTGAATGAGATGCTTGAGATGAGTGCTGATTCTGTAGACCTAATTGGCAGCCCTTACCAATTTTTGTAATCTATGTCTAATATGTTATAAGACTTAAACAGTCCTTAACATGAAGGAGCGGGACAGGGTTTGGTTGATTCCAGCTTCTGATAGAGGGCCTGTGGCCAAGCCTGAGACTCTTGACACATCTTGCTAACGACCTCTCTGGTAGATAGTATCACTTTGCTGAACTCTCAGAGCTGCTTAAAGCCACTTTGGATGAGGGTCCAAGGTCCAAGGTCCACTGAAATAGAGCAATCCTATTGGTTGAGAGCCATAAATTGGACCCATGGCCTTTACATGAGGGTTTTAGACCAAAAAGTGACAAATTGAGGCTAAACTTATATGGCACCATTTTTGACGGAAAATCCATTGGTTCAGACAAAAAAAAAAAAAAAACAGAGCTCATGATTTGGAGAATCAAGATGTAAGCAGAGTTATTTTTTGGGGGCGAAATTCATAAAAAAAATAATTTTGACCTATGAAAAGGATTTTTAATGAAAAAAATGGCCTAAATTCGTCAGGAAAAATAAATCCAAATCACCAGATTTTAATGATAAGTTCCAGTAGATAGCAAAAAAATTTAGAAGGATTTTTTCTACTTTCATATCTTGTATGAAGCCAAATCTGGCTAAAGCCTCTTATGGATGATCACCACTTCAGCTACTATATCACAAAATTGAAAAAAAAAACCCCTGTATGCAAGTGACGATCGAAGGTGTGGTCCAACTCAGAGTTTCTTTTAGTGGCGAATTTTTTGCCAAATTTCTACCTGAAATGAGGATTTTGACCTATACAAAGGTTTTTCAAGGAAAAAATGACCCAAATTCTCCAGATTTTGAAGGAAAAATAAATCAGATCACCAGATTGGTATGATAAGTTCCAGGAGGTAGTCAAGAATATAGAAGGATCCTGATTTTTTATTTTTATTTTCTAATTTCATATTTAGTATGTAGCAAAATTTGGCTAAATTGTTTTCTGGATGATTGCCACTTTGGCTACATCGCAAAATCCATAAAAGAAACCCTGGTCCAACTCAAGGATTCAATTTGCTTCAAATGAGTCCAAATTGGTTCCTAAGAATTTGGACCCTGAACCCTCGTCTAAGGTGGGCCTTAGTCCAATTATCCACCTCAATATTTATTCACTTGATTAGTCAAGTAGATAGTACTAAAGGTGCATTCACACTTGGTGTTAAGGACCCTAGTATTAAGTCCCTTAACACTAAGCTAGTCATTTAGGACCTAAACCTATTTACCATGAATATTTTCTCTTAAGTTAACATTGGTTGCCACCTAAGATGCCACCTAGACTTTCGCTTAACACTGACTTAACATTAGGTGTGAATGCACCTTTAAGTATTGAACTCTTCTAATTGCTTAGTTCAAATATTTTGAAATGTTAAAATTTGTAAATTTTCCCCCCAAATAACAAGGATTTGTGAAAGATAATAGTGAACTTCAAAAACATTCTATGTGTCAAAATGGGAATTTTATAATTAATTTGGATGTGTTGAAGCCACCAAGGTATTACGATAACTAATTTAAGGTGTGTGTGTGTGTGTGTGAAGGCAACAAAATTTCTAAGCTTTGAAAACAAATGATTATTTAAATAGATGGTAGGATACTCTTTACTTAAGGAAACTAGACACTTTATTCGGAATTGCGACGCCCTAAAACCAATGGGAAAATTTGATCAACTCATGGAAAAACTCCATTTATTTATTTATTTATGCCATAATCCATTCATTACACTTGAATTTGCAAAACATTCAACACAAAGTTGATGGTTAGGTACACAAACTCTTATCACCTAAGCATTATTTATTGTTGACTATGTATATTCCCAAATACTCTTTTACGGATTTTTAATATTTGGGGTGCTTTTACTTGAATGTAGGCGGTTCGATGATATTCTTCATCCCTTTTTTTTGCCCTCATCTGCAATATTGAAAAACAATCAAGAATATCAAATTCGGACATTTGTATGGGCATATTATGTAGTAGTTGACAAGGGATCGGAAAAGATTGAGCAAGGAAAGTGTCACTTTGCACTCACCACAAACTTGAAATAAATTTCATTTATAAGAAGAGTATACAGAATGGTTGTATTAAGAAAATTTACCTCTTATTTTTTAGATTAACTGAAAACCTCCATGGTGGTCACTGGCCTTAGGGCGCTGCTGGAAAAATGAAAAAAACAAAAATAAAATGTTAAATATGGTCTTGATTGTCTCTAGAAGATGTAATATTATATTTTTCAACAAAATGTGCAAGGTAAAAAAAGCCCCATGGTGGGGGGGTGGTAGCCAAGTCCAGCCCCGCATTTAGGGGATGTGCCCCCACACGTAGAGGCTTTTAACCCATCATAATAATACATTAGTTAGGTCAAGTGATTTTTAGCCGAGCTTGTTATAAAGAGCTCAATGTTTTTGAAAAAGGGTTTATGGAACAAGTTTTGTGATAATTTACCACACACGTAACCCGTCGGGTTTGAGATATTGCACTTCCCAATAAGGGCACGAACAGCGGCTTGGTTACTCACTTCAGAGATCCCCGATCTCGCTAATGCACACAAGCATGCCGGTCCTCCATCCTGATCTGCAACTTGTGCTATGGCACTGCAGCACCTTGTTGATGGAGCGGTATTTATGTCTCTAGCCGCAGCAAGGCATGACACATATGTTTCGTCGGATGGACATGCCGCAGACACATCGCTCACCATGCTCGTCACCATCATGAGTCCCATGACACAAGCTGCAAGTAGTGTTGCAACTGAGCTGTGGCTTTGGGCATACAATAACTTCCCCATCTCTCTCTCTCTCTCTCTCTCCCACGAAATTGATTGAAATTGATATCTCTTAACTAAGCTTCGTGTAGAATTTAACTGGAATTTGGATTTGAGAATTGTAGATTACAATCCCTCACCCTTCAAATAGACTAATTCATCCAAGAAACGAAAAAACTCCGCAAAAGATTGAAAATTAAACAACCAGAGAAAATATGTGGAAGCAAAGAACAATTTGCTTTGAGATGAACTTTGGGTTTTTGAGGCATGAGGTTGGATTGTTCTTATAGTGAAAGCATAATATTTGCATAATAATAAATTAAATAACCCGAAGAACAAAAAGCATGGAAGGTAAACCACACACACATGCAAAGCACTACAAGTGTGTTTAGAAATTATTGTTGAAGTGTGGAAAAAAAAAGAAGAATCATTTCACCCAAGAAATCTGGGGGAGGTTTAGGCAAGAAATGTGCAAATACATGTTTGTTGAACCGAACTAAGATACACAAGATCCGAGGTGAACTTTCTCGCTAAGGGTGCCAAGAATTTTAAGCAATCAAATCCATGACAAATCAGGTACTCCCAAGTTGTTGCAACCATAAGGGCTTCACCTCTGAATTTTTGATTACTTGCATTTAGATCAACTCTACCCAAAATTGCCATTAACTGAAAATGTGATTAAGCCAATGAAAGCCTTTCAGCATATATGCATGTTTAACATGCTAGAGAGGGAATAGGTCTACACTACCAAACTTCACTCTTATTTGCTGATGACATGAAATCAAAGGAAATATATTATAGTTCCAACAAATTGATTCAATATCTTCTTTTCATACTTAAACATTGAAGCACTCAAATTGCTGCTGGGTGTGTTTGGATGGTAGGTATTATTAGGTAACCTTGTATTTGTGAATATAAATTACATCTTCTCCTGAAGAGTGGGAAGGATCTTATAGGTCTACAAGATTTAAGTGTAAGATCCCTCCCTCCTACACCTTGTGATTTATGTATGTGTAAGGTCCATGATAACCTTCACCTTGTGCTTTATAATTGGTAAAGCTCACATGTGGGGGGGATGTCCCCAAAATGTAGGGCCAACCACAACTGGCACCTCATCTTAGGCCACTTTATTTTGAGAATGCCCCTACAAGTAAAGGACTAGTAAAATTTCTCTAATGTGTGTGTGAGTGGAGGGTTTGTTACCCAGAGTAAAATTTCTGCCTTGGGAGAGGGTGGCACCTTGAATATTAGGTTTTTCCTCAAAACGGGGAACCTTATCACATCCATTTAAACTTCTACCATATCTTTACACCAGGTGAGGACCTTGAAGGGTGCCATACATCCTGGGAAGTTAAGGACCCCATGCTTCTTGGCCTCTTGTCTCGCACTAGGCCCTCATTCCTAGAACAGCCGCCTTCTTGTACTTGGCAGCACATCGAGTAATGCAAGGTTTTTCTGGTTGTATTTGAAACCACCTCCCTCCTCACATGGGATATGTTGTCAATGGAAATGTGCCTTCAGCCATGCACATGTAGACTTTCTGCACATGCAGACAAGCAAGAAAAGCTTCCTGTACTTTGTGCTTGGGAAGGCATGCTCTTACCCTAATTTCTGGGCCCATGGCCTCAGGTCTATGATGATACTATGACCCTGGAATTATGGGAGGCCCCTTGGGAGCACACCTTTCCTATACATGAAAACAGCCTAACTTTTGCCATATGTATTATGAGCAAACTATGTAGAGCAAAATGTTCACATGCCTTTCAAGTATGCCATAGTAAGGTAGGAGGTTTGGCACTAAGAGCATCTCCAGCAGTGCTCAGTATGTGACCCTGAAAAAAATTAATTCTCACATCCAAGTGTTACAGTTACTTATTCTCAAACCCACCATCAAACTTAAACTGGGACTGCAAATCCCACTTTGGGTATTTACGATTCTGGCTCAGACTTGGGTCTTCTCACTTTCTGTTCCTCCTTTCCCCTTTGCCGGGTGCTTTGGTTTAATAAAGCCTGCCAGGGTTTGATCGATTACAAATAGGTCGGAGACTACTAATAACAACTCACCTGGACCAATCAAACTATCTAGGCAATCAAAAACGGAAGTACAATCACTAAATATATTTTGAGTCCTTTTTTTCAACTAAGATTTCCAAGGCAGGGCCACATACTGAATTTAGGTGGAGTTGCTCTTAATGGGCTCCGTTTAGGGCTCTAAAAGCAACCTCACTGGTCCTCAGTATGTGACCTTGCACGTTTAAAATTGGATCATCTAAAATCAAAACATACTGGTTTGGATCAGCAAAATGGGTTTGGCGGCTGGCCCAGCATTTTTTCACAGTTTCCCAAGGCTAGCAAAAGGCATAACATAGCCTAACAACTACAATTGATGGGCTAGATAGTTTGATTTGGACCAGGTGAGTCGCTTTGAGTAGTCTCCCACCAATTTGCAGTCTCAAAGTAAAGTAAATAAAAAAAGGAAATAACTAAACTTGGAACATGTGAGAATTCTTTTGAAGGGAGATGCTCTAAGTAATTATGAGGAAAAATAAAACCAGGACTTTTAAGAAATTATTAAGGTGTACGTAAAAAGTAAAATGTACACCCTTACTAAATTTTAATGATTATGTCAGAATTTAAAGAGAAAATATATTAAATATTTCACATCAAAGTTTTCAACTAAAAGGTCCAAAAGGTCCCTTGTGGTTTTGGTTTTACATAAGGGAGAGGGTGCAAATGGGAAAGACTAATTTGTGTATTTTTGGAAGCACTTCGTCAGTTCATGGCTTTGGGTTTATAAAATAGGTGAACACTTGTTCAACTACTTTTAATTTTATTTTTCATCTCAAAATAGATAAATTAGCAAGACATAACAATAGTTTCAGGTGAAAAGTTGAAAACAAAAATTAGATGAATGATATCAAATTACCATTTTGGAGATTTTTGCAAAGAACTTTCAACTGAAGTGAAAAAATGTTGAAAAGCTCTCTAATCCATCATGGGATCCAAAAGGTTATTTGCTAGAACAAGACCAAAATGTCCTAGAATTGTATTTTCATGTATATGGACAATTGAAACAAATGAATGGAGAACATGCCAATACTAGGGTTTTTTGTTTTGTTTTTGTTATTCCAACTTCTTGATTTTCGGTGATTTTTTCCCAAGATTTTAACAAAATGATTCGAATTTACAATAGAAAAAGAAACTTTCCAAAACTTTTCCAACTTTATTGTCAAAAGAGTGACAAAATTTCACACAAATGTGAAATATAATGAATTTTTGGTTAGATATTCCCATTTTTTGGGGAAAAAATCTCTAAGATTTTCAAGGAAAAATAAAAATAAATTCTTCCCTACATTTTGATTGAGATTTTTTTTGGGGGGCATTTTTGAAAAGTAATTTTTCACTTTTTGGAGATATTCTAAAACCCTATCACCATTTAATGCTAAATCCTGCTTCAGATGCTTAGGATTTAGCCAAATTTGGCTACAAGAAAAATAAAGAAGTAAAAAATCTAGAACCTTATTACCTATTAGGTAACTATGGCGATTTCAAAATAAGTTGGAATTCGTCCATTTATTTCAGGGAAAAAAAAAGAAGAAAAACGAACAAAATAAGAAAGCTAGAAATCTGCCCGAATTCTGCAAAGTGAACAGGGGATTTTGTTTTGGGTGGTAAATTTTAGCCAGTTGCTGACCAGAAAAATAAGGGGCAGTGAACTGTCCACAGGTTCATTTGGGAAAAAAAGGGCCAAAAACCGCCAAATTTCCAGGAATTGTTTTTTGAAAATCGCCATATTTAGAGCATAGGTTCTTGTACCTCGTCAGTATAGATTGGAGTTTGAAATTTTTTTTTTTTTTTTGTTTTTCATCTGTAGCCAAATTTGGCTAAGTCCTCTTATGGATGATTGGGCCCACCCACTTACCTCACAAAATTAGAAAGAAAAAACCCTGATTTGGACTCTGATTTTAGTTTGGTAGCATTTTTACTGTTTAAACAGGTTTTTAAAAAGCCATCGCCATTTAATGCTAAATACCTCTTGGGATACTAGCCAATGACACACCATCCAATTTTTTATTAAAAAAAAAGAAAAAACTTCTGAGAAGGTCCTAAGGAATATTAATTTTCAAATTTCCTTATTTTGTGGAAGAATAAGAAATATATTTTCTCTTTGTTCTTTCTCTTTTTTCAATAAAAGTATTTTGAAAATTCAAGGTTTTTCTTTTCCCTCCCATTCGCTCTTTTCGCTTGGTCGTCTTGCGCGCGCAAACTCGTCCTCTGGCGCCCATGCTCGACTCCTCGTTGGAGTTTCGCTTGCACGGATTTCCCGAGAGATTTTGGATTGTTTTGTGTTTCGTAACGGCGGAAGATGTCGGCACCGAGCTTCAACGATTTCACGTGGCACTGGATTTCATGCTACTGACAACAAAAATCGTAAGTGCCGCATATCTTGTTCGACATTTCAAGTGTTTTTTTTTTGTCATAGCTGCAATGTCTTTTTTTGTTTTTTGTTTTTGTGTGCCAAGCATTCCTACGAAGTGCAAAGCCACTCCTATTTTTGAAGTTTTTTTGAAAGCGAGAAAGCATTCCTGTTTGTATCTCTCGGTTTGTCATCCCTGTCGATTTAACAATACAGTTAGTTACTGCGTGTTTTGATCTTCTTGTGCACGCGCAAACTCGTCTTTTCTCGCAGTGTTCATTCGGAGTTTTGGTCGAGCAGATTTCCCGAGGACTTCTGGTTTTTATTTGTTTTGGGAGAGCGGATGATGTTGCAAGCGAGAGCTTCGAAGATTGTTTTTGGCGCTGGATTTGATGCAACAACTGATAAAAGCAATCGTAAGTGCCGCGCATTTTGTGCGATATTTCGATTTTTTTGGTCATTGCCGCAGTGTTTTTTTTTCCTGCAAAGCTTGAAGTCAGAAATCGTTCCTATTTGTGTCTTTCGGTTTGTCATCACCATCGATTTAGCAAAAGAGTTAGTTTCTGAGTATTTGATCTTCGTCTCGCAGTGTTATTAGTTCGGAGTTTCGGTCGAGCGGATTTCCCGAGAAATTTTAGTTTTTGTTTCTTGACCGGGCGAACGATGTTGCGAGCGAGCTTCGATGATTTCATGTGGCACCAGATTTGATGCAACTGATGACTACAGTCGTAAGTGCAGCGTAGCCTGTTCGACGTTTCAAAGTTTTTTTGTGACACAAGTTTGACATCGCCGCAGTTTGTTTTTGTGTGCAAAGTTTGACGTGAGACATCATTCCCTTTTGCGTCTCTAAATGTGTCATCACTATCGAATTAGCAAAATATTTTGTTTCTGCGGTTTGATTCCCCGACAGAAAGGACAAACTGGACATTTTGCTAATTATGAATTTAGGTATTATGTTCTCGTCTTGTTTGTGCTGCGTTTTTTGACAAGAATTGGCGGTCTGAAGAGTGTCCGACAGCAGCGACAACTTGAATTCTTGTCAATTGAGACGCTGTAGGAGGAAGTCCTGGACACGAAGTTGAATGCCATATGCAGCTGTGATCCGTTCTCCAGTATTATCTGCAAGTGTCTCTGTTTGGATCACAATTGTTGGAGATCTTTGGGAAACCCTAATATGCCTGGCGGGGTCTGAAATGTGCATCTGCTCTCTTTGCATTTGATACTCCCCTAGGTAGCCTGTTTTCTCGGATTGTCAACATGATGTTTCATCGGAGGGAATATTGCACTGCAGGGAACAACATGTCAGTAGAATTGAGATACTTTGGTTGGAGTTTGTGACTAAAGCACCACTGTCACTCCCCTTTTCATGGGAGTGCATGCACAAGGGATGCCTCCAGCCACTGATCACAATGAGTCCCTTCCTTTCAAGGAGAAGATGGGAGCAACCCTTGGCAAAAGGAAATCCCCCATGGAGCTTCGGGTACCTTCTCTCTTTCTTTCTCTATCACCTCCCTGTGTGCGCGCTTCTCTCTCGCTCTCTCTCTCTACATACATCCCTTGACACTTGGTAGTTGCTTTGGATCTAGTAGGCAGCATCAGAGGAAAGTGCTTGAGTTTTTGTCTCAAAATAACCAAAGAGGACCCTTGAATCAGACCTATAGTCTTAGTGGTTGTTTTGTTACAGGTCAGTCATTACCCTAGCCCATCTTCAACAGGAGGACTGCAAATTGATCTCAGTTAGCTAGCGCTAGAAGCAAATTTCCAGCAGTTTTATCATTTTGGGCTAGAGCGTTTTGCAACAAATCTGACTGAGGTTTTGAAGCTACAAATAGTCCATGTAGAAGATTCTGGAGCTTATGAGTGAGAAAGGTAACAGCTAGCTCTTGATAAGAAAGGAAGAAGGGCAGTGTTTGTGAGCATGGTGTTTCAATGTGTCAAGATAATCAAATGTTGCTATTTAGATTCCTAGGGTTTTACCTGAATAGCATCTGAGATTTGTTGCTGGAGCCTTGCAGCTAGAGCAGCTGAAGCGGCATCAGACAGCACATGAAGTGGGAGCTCATGAGATTTCTAGAGCTCAGGGGTTAGTTTCCAGAGCATCAATCTATGGCATATTGAGAAGTCCTTCATTTTATAGATTGCAGTCTGGCATGTCCAAGTTTATTGAGTCATCCTGGAGATGAGGGAGGTTGTTACATTGTAGTTTTTTTCCCATTTCTTTCATTATATTCCACCAAAGTGAACATGAGTATAGAACCTGACTCAGCTTGTTGGAGTCTTGTTCCAGATCTTTCTCCAACAAGAAAGAAGTGGGATGTCATCAACGCCCTCTCGATGATACTGAAGTTCCAAACATCAATCCTTCAGTGAAACCTGCAGAGAGCTTCCAGTTCTATCCCCTCCGAAACAAGAAAGTGAGTTCTTTGTATCCTTAACTATATACACTCTGTACCCCAGTGTGAGAGATTTGCAAAGTTTCAATGATTGCTGTTATCATTTCAAGGAGGCATGTGAATACTAAGATATGTCTCACATTTGTAGGCAATGAAGCATCATCATGCTGAAATAAATGTACAAGCTCTTTGATGTGCTTAGTCTACTTTTTTTGTGGTCTGCCCTAATTTTCCTGTCATGTGTTGGTCTTTGCTCCAGGATAATCTTCCAATCATTCGAAATGAGGCAACCTGCAATCAAAATGCTACTTCTGAAGATCCCTCCTCAAGCATTTCTTGGTAGGTTCTGATTCCTTAAATTCTCAGTCATCTTACTTGCACCATTCTAGTGCTCCCTTTCCTCAAAGTTTCACATGCTCAAATTGAATTTACACTTGTGGCCCTTGGGAGTTCACTAAACATATCTGAAGTGTAGGTTGTTGGTTTGGTAGACTCCTGCTATCATTAGTGCTCTGCATGTGTTATAAATAGACATCTCCTCTTGCAGGTGGGGAACAAATGTACATCGTCCGATTGACTCAGCAAAATCTGATACCCTGTCCTTTGGGAGAACCCAACAGGTTGCAAATGGTGAAGGAAAGACCAGTTTGCAGTTTTGTAGTTTCCGAAATGTTACAGAGATTGCCTCTGGAAGTCAGATCATAGCTGAATCCAGCATTGACATGGTTTGTATACTTTCTTTCCAACTTTTGGATTTACTGTTTCAAACGACATGAGAATATTAGAGCTGAGATTGTATTCCTGTTGCTAAGTGAAAATTCCAGATCATGGGACTCAGTCAGTTCTTTTTTCTGCAGATTGAAGTTGTGAAGAATTTGGCACTTCGAAAGGCCTTGGAACCATTCGATCCAAACATGGCCCCCCCTTCAAACATGGACAGCCCTCAGGCTGGTGTAGTTTGTCTGCCAGCTTCAGAGGCTACTCCAGCTCTCCTGAATTTTCAAACCACAGGAGCGTTGGCAACTATCTCAGGTCATCACACTAGCAACAAAGAGAGCACTGTAGTGTGGACTCCTACCAAAGGAAGCTTTCCACCACTTGATCTCAGCTTGAAAGTATGTGCACATATTTCTTCCTCGGAGTCACTTCATTGGTGAGTTGTATAGATATCATTTTTATCTCCGTCAGTTTCAGTTACTTAGAGGTTTCCATATATGTCATTGATTGACGTACAACAATTTCTAGTTTGTAACCCTAGGCAGCCAACAGATAGAGATGAACTGATAAGCAGAAGGTGGAATTTAAGCCAAAGTGCAGTCAAAAACCATATCATGTAGGAGTCTCTACACCCTTCATGAATTTCAGTCCTTCAAAGTGTCCAGTTCGGTAAGGAGATAGAGCTTTACATGTGAAGTTCTACCCTTTCTATTGCTGTGGTTCTGCTCAGCTCTGTACCTGTATCCAACTAACAGTTCCTGGATGCCTTCAGGTGCCAAAGACTGAGCTCAAAGACTCAATGTGAAGGTTTAAGGCAATTTACAGATCCACTAGGATTACCTACCAGGGATATTGCTAGTGCTGCTTTAGCGGCCGGGGTGAGCAAACCCAGCACAGCAGAAAAACATGGTGTGCCCTTCTGGGAATCATTACACTCATGGAGTCACCCACAAGCTTCTCTGCCTCCAGAAGTACTATCTGTCATTGCATCAGCTGCTGCAAAAGGAGGTGATGCAGGTATAATATTGACTCTTGCTCTCTTTAGTATGCATTTAGTCCAACTGGATTGGCAGTTCATCAGTATGAATTGCTGGATGACCCTCTTTTTGTCATTCCAGGTTGTGCACACACAGGAGAGTTGGTACCAGGTGGACCCAGTGATCTGCCTGGCTGCTGGAAGATGGATAGGGAAGCTGTGAATGCAGCTTATAGAGTGTAGATTTTTGCCTAGGGCAATGAGATGCACCTGGGAAGGGTCTCTACATCCTAACTGTGTTGAAAGAAGGTGCAAATCTTCACCTATTGATGCCAAAGATTCTTATGAGTACCTTTTTGGGTTGTTTCAGAAAGTGTATTCTTGTCCAAACGTTTTCGCGCCTGGGAGGATGCATTCCACTCCATCTACCACATGTTTCGCTCCCAAAGCTGTTCCCTCTTTTATGGTGAGGATCCAGGCTCCAACAAGCATGGGCATATGATCTTCTACACACTCCAATAGTTGCTTTATTGAAGTGCTGATCAGCTAGTTTCATTTCTGACTGCAAAAACATGCCACTAACTTCTTAGAGAGCTAATCTTATCTGATACTGGCTCCTGTAGCTGTTGCCCCTTTCCCTCTACTGTGGCAGAGGGATCATCACTTTTCTCCAGCATTTGCATACTATATATTGTGGGACCCTGATATAATTTGCATGTATATGGAATTTGCAGTTTGTGCACAACAGTTTATTGCCATGTTTGTTGGGGGAGTTGTTGGAGGAAGAAGACAAGAAGCTTGCAGTGCCTACATGACCAGGTCAACTCGTGGACTGCGGCGCCTACTCCTTGAACAAGTATGAAGTTTCCTCCAATGAGGATACTGCATTCAGAGATAGACCCTTTTCAGAGAGTCAGAAGATCCATGCACCTTTTTATGCAACTTTTGTACTTTTGTAGGTCTTAAGGATGAACCTGAACTCTTAGCTTAGCTGGGGTGTGACTTCAAAGTAATCCACAAGCTAATTTTGGGAAGAGATAAGGTGTGGTGCCCACCAGGAAGGTGATAACCATCTTTTCCACCTCCAGGCCTTCATAACCTTGCTCACCCTCAAATATGTTGCTCTGTCAAAACTGGGTGGGATATATGCATGATTGATGGTTCCATGCAAGGTTTGGTGAGTACTTGAAATTTTTGATGCTCTTATTGCCAGATTACTGATTTAAACATTCATGGTATTGCAGGACATTATGTTCTCAATGCCTTTTGCCAATTCAGAAGCTTCAACTATAACTCCTGAAGACCTCCGTGAATTGTCTGAGTTTGAGAAGTCCAACCCTGGCCAAGTAAGCTCACAGAAGCAAGTAGCTCTTTTCTGCTATATGGACAATAGATAAATGTTTGAGCATTGGCATCCTATGTCCACACAACTTTAATATGCTTATTTTGGTGGTTGCTGATCATAAGGTCCCTCTGGCTGGTATATACAGCCTATGAAGAGTTGGTTGTAAGGAACTCTTAAGGTTCACTATAGCCTTAGGATTTGTAGATGTATATGAAGTACTCAAGGCCAGGGGCAGAGTATAATCCTCCGTGTTTTTTGGAGACAGACAAGACTGGTGGATGATAGGGCGACTGCAGACAATGGTCCCAAATCTTTCATGTGCTTTGAGGGAGTGCCCAATGTACACCGTCTCTATGACTTTCTTCTCAACCACAGGTATGTTCAACACACCATCCTGCAACAAAATGTCTCACTGGTATGTGGAAAAATTCTATGAGATTATGCTTTCTCTTCTAGGTCTTTTATGGGAAGGCACTATGGAGCTGAAAGCTAGTTGATGGACATGACTAATTGGTTGGTTGTTGTTCTGAGTGGAGCAGATCTCTCCTCTCTCTTACAGCTGCAGTAGATGTCCCTGTCTTGCATGCCCCAGTACCATTCGACAATGCATCGTTGACTACACCTGAGGTCCCACTGATTTAACTTTTCTTTTAGTAAATTGTATTAGTTTCTTAAGCTTTGCTTGTTGTCAGCTGTTTTGGTAATTATTTTTGAGATGTACTTTGGTCTTGAGTATGGTTTTCAGTGAAGCCATCCCTGTGTGAGTTGGGCCTCCAAATTTTCATGCTGAGTTTTGGAACTGGCTGTTGTGTAAAGCTCAGTTGCAGACGAGTGGAGCGTGTTGATAGAGTGGCAAGGCCCCATTGTGTTGAGAAGAAGACATTGGGTTTGGAGCCTTCTAAAGAGCCTTCTTCTGGTGTATTGTACACAATGGAAATAAAGGGCGTTTTTCCACCATGGGTTGTTAAACGACTCTGTGCAGTTCTTCAAATTTCCCAGTCATCAGGCTTTGAAGCATCGTAAGTATTGCTCAACATTTTTTCTTATATCAAATAGGAATCATCTGTGTCGATCAACCAGCTGACATTGAAATCTAATCCATTGTTCGGAACAGCCCAATAATTATCAATATTGACATTGCCAATGCACTATTTGAACTATAGTGCTCTATTTTCTGTGGATTGTGTACATGAGATGAGCTCTGGTGTAAGTAGCCAGATTTGTTTTATTGGGGTCCCTCATTCATGCACAAAGCTCAACTCTAACCTCCAGTCTCATTTCCCTTTCAAATTGTCCTCTCCAGATTTTTGACAGAACCACTCACAGAGGGTCTTAATGTTGCCCAAGAGAAGTCTCCAAGTGTCAACACGCATGCAAGTGCAGATGCAAACAACTCCTCCTCGCAAAAGCTGACTGCTCAACTTGCAGAGTCATGGGGCTTTGGGACTGCAGTGATGAAGGAGCTGAAGTTTGAGGGAGGTTCTTACAAGGTAGTATTGTCACCACTTCACTTGTAGTGCTTTGGAGGTTAGTGTTCCAATCCGATGGAGGTAAATAGCCTCCTCATTTTTGTACTTAATATTCTGTAGCCAACATGCAAGCAACCTTGGTTCTGATTGCAGCTGTTGGCTCAGATACTAATAATTATCAGCATGAGTGTACATTGTTAGATGACAATCAGTTTATCTCTTACAGTTTTCTGCATTTTAACCTAGGGCTGTCAAAAGCATTTTTGATAAGATTAGTTCTTGTGTGCCAGGCAAGTATTGGTGAGACAATGTTGTGTTTTTGGCTTAACAGTCTCTTTGTAGCATTATGAAATTGAATCCCACCATTGGGTTTAACGCTAGGGAGTGCAAGCTTCTGTAAAGTGTAGTTTAGGTTTCTATATTGAGGAGTGATACTGTGCGAGTGATGTGATTCAATGCACCATGGATTTGCTGTGGTCATTGTTTACCTAAACTGTGATTATGAATCATGAGGTCATGCACATTTAACTGGTTGCATGGATGTCTCTTGAGTGCTAGCCAACTAATAGCATGGCCAAGTTTTCCTGTTGCTTCTGGAATCCAAGAACTCAGGATGCAGCTGATTGTGAACTGGTTTGCAACTGGTTTGCTCGAGATTTTCCCATATTCTATTCTTATGCACAATGAGGTCTTTTTCTATACGTTCTTTGGGCGGGTTTCAACATTCAGCAGACAGATTCGGGTGCTCTTCACTGCACATGAAAGCCTCTATTCTTCCTGTTAGCTGTGGAGGAAGCATATACCAGTGTTATAATGTCCATCTATTATGCAAACATAGATGTTTGTGCTTCCTTCAATTTGCTATTGAGGACTGGGAAAAAATAAAATGGATTGCTGCAATTTAAATGAACCCCTAAACCTTCTCTGCTTCTAAGACTCTCATTCAGAAGCTTTTTTGAACCTCGATGGGGCTTAAGGCAAGGTCACCAACTACAGAGGTGGGCAATTTCCTTGGATGTACAAAGGATGTACCTTATGACTCAGTTGTGGATGAACCCCAACTGAGGTAATATCTGGTTTCATCTTGGTAATAATAATATATATATACAAGATATTTAGTCTAAAAAGTTTTATCATGTAAAAAAGTGATAATTATTCAATGGTTATTTGAATTTGCAATTGATTTACAATTTGTAAACTTCATTATCAACTTTTGTACATTATTATCAAGGAAAGTGCTGTACCAATAATAATGAATAAATGGAAAAAATGAATTGATGAAAAAAAAATTGATTTATGAAAATGAAATTCCATTTGAATGGTTTAATATTTAATGAATTGGCATAATGCAACTCAATTGAATTGAATGAATAAATTGAAATGAAAGGAATTGCATATAATATTTTTTTCCTTTGGATTCAACATGGTTAATGTTTTCATTGAAATTTGAATTGGATGTGGTTTAATTGAATCAAATTCAATTCAATACAAATTGGTTGAATTCAAATTGAATTGAAGCCAAATCAAATTGGTTTCAATTGAATTCTCTTCATATTTTTGTTGAATAAAATTGAACCAAATTATGAAAATTTAATTATGAAAAGGCACATGTTAATTTGCATTTTCATTATTATGTAGAAAGGGTGGTGAAAGGAGCAAATTAGTGAGGTAGTTATGAAATGTTTTCATAGTTATCAAGTGAATAACATTCAAATTTATCATGGTGATGACCACTAATGCACCCTATACCTATTTCACCTAAATCAGTTCCATTTATCATCAATGGAATAACATACATTTTAATGAATTAGAAACAAAATTGAATAGTATGAACAATGGCACATTTAATAATATGTTATTAATATTTGGTTAAGTTCCAACATCAAGATTTGTTTGAACTAGGCATATGTTCTCGTGAGTTTAGGCATAATAATGTCACGAATGTAACACTATAAAGTTCATTCATATGAATATTCATCAATGATTTGTAATTAACTTGTATTTAAATTTTAGTTGGTTTTAGTTAATTTTCAATTAGCTTTCAATTAACTTTTAGTCTACTTATAGTTGTCATTTAGTTATTTTTAGTTAAATCTCAATTAAATTTTAATTATTTTTATTTTAATCTCAATTTATTTCTAATTAATTATTAGTTAATTCATAGTTCACTATTAGTTCCCACATGGATGGACATGGGCCACACATGGGTGGATATGGATCACATGTAAATTGAAAGTTTTTATAAGCTTCCTTGAGCTAGGCGCCAATGGGTATAAACAAAGGTAGAATCTCACATTACTTTTAGTTTGTTCAACATTGATTTTGGGTACGTATATATGTTATAATCATTTTGGTTTTGTCATTTTTTAGAATAAAATCCTTTTGCATTCACATTATGCACACATCATGTTTTTTATTTTGATTTGTTTATTCCATGATCTAGATTTAGAACTAGGTTTGATTTTATTCATGTGGTTTTCAAAATCTTGTTAATTCTTTTTGTGCTTCTGATAATTAACATGTAGTGTGTCCATGTACCCAAGTTATCTGTTAGGTTATCTATTGGCGTAGGGTGATCACAAAGGGCTAGCCACTCCCCTATTAGCCTTGGTTTTAAGTAAAATGATACTTTTCACAAAATTCATGTTGTAAGCATGAAGGAAAATAAGAGGGTCAAATAGATTAAAAAGCCAGACAATTTAAGGAGAGACAAAATCTATAATTCAAAGACTATAACCAAAATGCAAAAAAAAATCTACCCATATTTTCAATCTTTATTTAGTTGTGAGTATTATTTTTTTCACAAATTTTTTTCCAAGTTTTTAAAGGATATTTTAAACAATTTATATTAGTTTTAAAAGTTTTTTTGGTGAAATTTGCACTGTTTTGGGATTGTCATAGTGCATTTCATAATTTTAGGGTTTTTTGTTGTTGCAAAATTTATCTTAATGGATCTAGCTTCATTTGGGCAAGTCTTTTTTATTTGAATGTTATTTTTTATTACATTTATGAATTATGTACCATTTAAACTTTAAAAAGTAATGTGTTTTCAAATTTAAATGGAAGTACAATAAGATTCATTGTCTTTTGAATGTTTTCAGGTGGTGAATAGGAGGAGGCATCCATTACATTTTTGGTGGAAAAAACTTAGACAATACACGCATTAAGACTTTGTGGAACCAATGTGTGGCATACCACACTTAAAATTAAAGATAATTTTTTTTTGTTGCAATATAAAATGAATTTTGAAGCTTTCAACAACTTAGTTTTAGAGTTGATACCAAGTTTTTTGAATTATGTTGTTAAAACCTTGTTAGGCCATAAGTATAAAATAGACAGATTGTGGCTATTATTATTTATTGATTTGTTCATGTATTTAATATTACACATATGACCAATCAATTCAATGTGGGTGAATCAACAATTTGAAAAAATGTTGACATTGTTTATGATATGTTAACTGATAAGAATAAATTGTTCAATAAATACATCAATATTCTGTCAACATTTGAGGGACATCATTACTTATTTTAAAAATCTTATAAAAATATATAACATTTCTGGAACTATAGATGGTCACAACCTTTTAATGAATATTTTAAGTAATAAAATTATACTTGTTAGTGAGTTTTTTAATAGGAAAAAATTCCACAATATTGTGTTGCAAACTATGTGTGATGTAAACAAAATATTGTGGAATTTTTGTGCTGGCCAACTTGGAGGGGTTCATGATGGTGGATAATTCAAAAATTGTAGTTTATATGCATAATTGAGGTTTTGAGATATTTTTTAAGAATCAATTATTACCATTCAAGGCATGAAATGCGCTCCATTCTTAATTGGTGATGTAGTTTATTCAATTAATACCTATTTGTAAAATAATTGAAAGATTAATAATCCTATAGATGTGGATAGGATAAAATATAATTCCAACGTGAATTCAGGGGAAGTGTTCACAGAAAATGCATTTGATTCTTTGAAAAATAGATGATAAATTTTGAAACATTTCAATTCCAATGTTCATAGAATATCAATAATTATAATTATTTGTTGTATCCTTCACAATTATTGTGAAAATGTGTGGTACACTAAAGTTGGGATTAGGAAATACAAGAATAACAAGTGACAACTTAATAAGTTGAGTGTTGATAAATTGCCTATTGATAAAGAAAGAGAATATGCAAAAATAGAAGGTGAGACATTAAGGATTTTCTTTTTTGTGAACAATGGGTGATTAATCATCCAATTGTACCTTGAAAAAGTAATATAAGATGAGTTTAAATATGAAATTTAAGTTTTTTCTCACAAATGGAAATATAAATCAAAGTTAATTGTCACAATTAGTTTTTTTTAATCAATTGCCATTACTATCATTACCATTTGTGATTTTTGGCTTCAAAACATCTATAAATAAAACAACCAATTACAATAAATTGTTTTTGTATCATGATTTCTTTTCATTTTTTTCGTTTTGCAACATTTGAGATGTGATACATTTTTTCATACTTTTAACTTCAATTTCCTTCACCACATTTGTGAAATTAATAATGGTAATTGCAATTGTAGATGAACTTGTAAACAATTTCCTTTTATTCCTTTTTATTTTTTTATTGAATTTCCTTTTCACATTAAAAAACTTGCATGCTTTAGTTTTATATCAAAAACTTACGACATCATGAAATTTCAATTGATGAATACAATATGTTTGTGCAAACATTATTGGGTTCAGAGTGTAAAAATGGCACAAAAGAAAAATATTATTTTATATAAATGGTATATCTTTTTTATTTGTGATGTTTTGATGTGAGGTACATATAATTTACATTTTAATTAAATTCGTACAATTATCATGATATAAATTTGGATAAAACTATTCAATTTTGGTGTATTAAACATAAACATTCATATATGTCATTAAAAAAATGTTTCATTCATTTCAATATTTAAAATATTGAATATGTACAAATATCATTCATATTAATTATAACACAAAATTCATACAAGTTTGTATAAACCTATGAAAAAAGGATTGTGCACAAAATTTGTACAAAATCATGAAGCTTGGTAAGTTTGTGATGTAAGGTTGTCAAAATCGGTAGATGAGGTATCGTACAGTAAACTTTCTCTAAACTAATACTGTGTAAACTAATATTCTCTTTAAACTAATATGTGGGCATAAGCCCATGGTGGGCCTCATACTTAATATAATAATTCTCCATAAATTGATATTCAATATTTTTTTCCGTTCCCATATCATTTTATAAACTAATACATCATAGGGTTGGGATAGGACTAACTAGTGGACTGCCCACAACCCCTTTGAGAAAACGAAGGAGGGTATTCTGAGAGTACCCAAAGTGCAACTTTTCACAACCTCACTTTCTGCCAAGATTTCTACCACTCATGTCATATGATTTTCTACGTGCTTCTTTGATCTTCCACCAAGCTCCACAAGGCTCTATTACCTTCCCCAATGATCCATGACCAGGCCTCTCTATCTACGGAACAATCCCTATGTTCCATTTTTCAATAAAATACGGCGCGCTACAGAAATAAAATATGGAATATACGGAATTTATTCAGAAATCTCTTCTATCATTGGCTTTCATTGCTAATTCTTCAGCAAAGAGCGAATCTGACGGCAGTGTAAGATCCCTTCAAGTGAAAAAGGAGTAATAGCCTACAGATCGGCAAGTGAAGGGTTTGTGAGTCCTTCGAACACCACCTCAATAACAACAGATCTGCAGCAACGGCATCACGGTCTGACGTTGCAGCTGAGCTCCTCATGGAGCTTCGGCTGGAGGATGATCCTGCAAGTTTAAGAGAACATACTTGCTACGGGAGCTGCACATCTGATCCACACCAGCTAGAGCTTCAGCTGGAAGATGATCCAAGTCTAAGAGAACAGATCAAGTGCTACGGGATCAACACAGCTAAGCACCAGCTGGAGATTCCAGAACAGACGTGCTATGAGAGCACAACTGAGCACATGCACGAGCTTCATGAGTCGGCTGGAGGATCCGCTGGAGCTTTCAGAACAGACGTGCATTGAGAGCACGACCGAGCACATGGAGCTAAATGATCAGCTGGAGGATCTTGCAAATAATTTTTAAAAACTGAAATGCTACGGGAGTCCACATGAGTCCCTTAGGAGTGAGGTGGTTCAGCCAGGGGTCGATCCTAGTCATCTAGAAACTGTAAATGAGGACAAACTTTTGTTTCAGTGGCTTATGCAACCCAAACCACAGGAGCTCGAAATAGGGGAGGAGATCAGAAAAAGGGGCCAAGCGCATGTTTCCTTGGGAAAATGCTACTCGGGTCAAAACATCAAGCCAGATCCTGTGGTGGTCAAAAGATATAAAACTGGCCATGGAATTGATGCGGTACAGTTGAAGAGGCGAATGGCGGCCGTGAAGCGAAACTCTCCCTTCGGACTTTGCTCAATGCATGATAGGCTACGAATATTTAATACCGTTAAAAAACGGCACCCTACGAAAATGAAATACGGAACTTACGGATTCTATTAATAGATTTCCGTATATAAAGAGGCATGTCCATGACCTTCTACTAACCTCCATGACCTTCCATGCTGCTTTGGTAGGTTCCGAAATGATTTTTGTTACCCCCCATATAATTTGTGTAAACTAATATCCTCCATAACTTAATATCTTCCGACCAATCCTAAGGATATTAGTTTAGAGAGAGTTTACTGTAGTATTTTTTCAGGTTTGATATTAAGGTGCTGAATAATTAATTTAATGTTTAATTTTTAATTTGGTGGTTAAAATTGGAACTTTGAAAATTTCGACACTTTGTATTAAATTTATTATAATCAAATGTTTATAGAAGAGAAAATTGGTGCTTTTATGGTTAGGTGGTCAATAAGTTATTACTTAAAGTTACTCGAAGAGATTCAAGGATCAAACTTGGTTGGTTGGATGAATTTAATTTTTTTTTGTCATAATCAACTATTAATATCCAAAAAATTCGACAAATTAAAAAATAATTTAATTTATGTCAAACTTGAAAAGGTACTCCAATAGTTTCAACTTCCAACATTTGTGTTGTCATTTCAAAACACTAAAATTTGTTTCTAAAGGTTATTAGGCATTTGAATTGTTTCAACATTCATTGCATCATTAACATTCACAACTTCAGTTTCAGAATTTGTCACAGTCACATTTTGATTTAGTGGTAGTAGGTATGCCACTTATTTTGGCAATAGTAGAAAAAAAATGTTAATGGCCAATCTAATGGAGGTGCATCGATAGTTACTATAGTTTTTTTTTTCATTTTGTTCCATTTGTTTTGAATTCGCTTTTAATTTTGTTGCACATCATTTAAGAAATTTGCATTTATAACATGAATGAATGCCTTCTAATTGTTTTCTTTAAATGGCTTGTAATTGTATTCTTAATATTTATTTTCTACAAGGTTTAACAAACAAAAAATTTAACATTTGTCAATGATGTTATAACATGTTTATTTTTGTCTACCACAATTTTTTTGAAAAATGTATACTTAAGCTTCTTTTCCTTGCACATGTGATGTTATTTTTTCATTTCTCATCAAATATATAACCCCAAAAGTTATCAAGGAGGTGATCGCCCACATTTATAAGGAAGAAATGTGAAATTATAGATGGGTGAGCTATCACAAGTGGGCAAGCCGTTATAAGTGCATTGCAAGGGGAGTTCACAATGTGAAATGTGAGTGTGTTAAGTCCTTTGAAATTTGTGTGTTCTTTGGATTCTTTTAACTATTTTTGTTTTTTAGAGCATCTATTTTCTTCTTAAACTTTGTGGTTTTGTTGTCTCCAAATTCTTGTTCTTGTACCATTTTCATAATCAAAATTAAATTGTTATTTTTCTGGTCATACGAGAAGAAACTTGTCTTTTTCTTTGGGCTATTTAGTGCGTTCATGGACAAGTTAATGCAAAGCGATCATGAGGTTTTTTTCCTTTTACAATCGTTGCGTTTGTTGTGTTGAAAGGCCAACAACATGCGTATTAACATGCATTGGCCCACCATTAACCTTGTTTTTGCATCATGTGCACGATCTAATTGTTCTTGTTTAAGTTCATGATCTAAAAACTAGTTTGGCTAGTAATTGTTTAAGCTTACAATTGAAAAACCAATTTGGTTTGCAAGAAATGACACAAAGAAAACCTTGTTTTTTGAATGTGAATCCCTTTCCTCCTTCAATTGAGAAACATTCTTCCTTTTTGTCCAATGACAAAACCTCCATTCCTAAGCTTCCTCTAAGCTCATAAAACATTTTCAACTTATACTACTTTTATCTTAAAGGTATTATTTTACACTTAGCAATATAAACCCAATTTTGCAATTCAATATAAAGCAAAACCAACCTACCAAATAGAAACCCTAAACCTAAAGCCCAAGGTTTAATTTGAAACAGTTGTTGACACCAAGAGCAAATGAAGCAAGGATTGAAAGTTGAGTAGAACATATTAAGTTAAAAATGGTAGACATGGGAATTAAAAGACCTTTGTGATCAAATGGAGGTTGTTGAAATGTTATAACAAGCATGAACTTTTGTAAAAAAAATCATGAAATTGATTCAAAATCTTCAAAATAGGAAAATTAAATGAGTGTGATGAAGACATGTGATAAGAAAATACTTAGGAAGCTCAACAAAGTGTGCAAGAAAAATTAAGGAAAAAAAAAGATTAACTATGCGAAAAGCTCACAACACACATGAAGTTAAAAAAAAGAACATGAAGATGATTAAAAACTTGAAATATATGAGAATTAGATGGATGTAATGAAGACGTATCACAAGAAAAGAAAACTTGACAAACTCAACAAGGAGGGAAGAAGAATGAGACGCATGAAAAGATCATGACGATGATTCAAAAAACTTTGAAGATATGAAAATTAGATGAATGCAATGAAGAAATATCACAAAGAAAAGGAAACCTTACAAAGCTCAACAAGGAGGGAAGAAGAATGGGACTCGAGCAAAGAAACAAAGAAAAAAGGAAGAAGAAGCACAAGAAGAAAGGACTCCACAAGGCGGCGAAAAGCTCACAACAAATAAACAAGCATAAAGAAGGACCATGATGAAGAGGAGTGGAAAAGCTCTACCTAAAGCTGTGGAACTCTTGCACACTTCCTGTCGTAAACTTACAACTTAGTGGCTTTGTTTTAGGTCTTCTTCCATTGCACCCTAAAAAGCGAACAACAAAACCCACGTCTTTGGTGTTTGTGCCATATTGGTGTTTTTCTGTACACTAGTTGTTTCTCTTTTGGGTTGTTTGCAACGTTTTTGTGGATATGGCGGCAGGAGGGCCAGAGAATCAGTATCCCGGGGTGCAATATGGCGGCGCATTCCAACGCAGACAGCCACAACAAGCTTCAGGTCCAGGGGATTCTTACTATGCAGGAGGAGGAGGAGGATGGCAACAAGGCTATCCAACTGCTCCAGGTTCACCTTCATTCCTTACTTCTTCTTCTTCTTCTTAGGCAATCATCATAACAGGATAGCATCTCTCATTCTCAAACTGGATCATTGTCAAAACTGTTTCTTAGAGGTTTTTGAATAGCACCACCACCCTCTTCACTTTCAGTATTTCATTGATGAAATCTCCTTTTCCCTTGAAATCCTCTGGTAGGTATACAAATAGCGATGCAAAGTTGAACTTGAAGATGGCTTTAAGTGTATGTCTCTCTCTCTCTCTCTCTCTCTCCTAAGCACATTGTCCTTCCTGCAATTCTGGAGAACTCATGATGTGCTGCTATTTCCGTTCTTTGATGCAGCAAACCCTCTTATTGTGGTGGATGCTATTCCCTTTGGAGGAGATTATGACACTTCTCAAGGAGGTAAAGGTGGCACTCGTCCCAAAGAGGGTTGTTGTCATTGTCGTAAAGATCCAAACAGCCTATCGTATTGTGGGCTTGGATATGGATGGTTTTTGTAAGACTTCTCAACTGATACCAACTACTCACATGATTACAATGTGCTAATGTGTGTGGCAACCTTGTCTCTGGCAGATTCTTTTTGAAGAATCGCAGCTGTTGCCATGTTTCATACATTTCAAACTACAGTGCATTGTTACATGCATTTGCTTCTCAAGTGACAAAATGTTCAACTGGTAGAAGTAATGTTGCTTGATTCTTCCAGAAGTTGATTTTCTTGTACAGTCTTTTGTGCAAATCTCATTGCTTGAAGGATGTTCTTACTGTGCCATTGGGTTACTGTGTCAATGTGCCTGAACAAGAGCAAGAACAACTTCTGTGCTGATATTCCTACTAATTGGGATTGCTTGGACAGGTTCATTTTAGGGTTTTTTTGTCTCTCAATTCCATGGTATCTTGGAGCATTCATTTTCTTGTTCCAAAATCATGACTACAGGGAACGTTGTGGGCTAAAAGCATGCACTATTTCGGTATGATGCCAATCCTCTGCTTCAAATTTCTGTGATGTTATATCTCTTCTGAAAGCTCTGAAAGTTCTTCACATGCATCAAGGGTTTGCTAGGATATGCCACTTTGTCATTGAGAGTTTTTAAAACTTTTGAGAAGCAGTGATATCTCTGCTTTTACCATTGGAATAGATAATGGGTATGTTTGAACATTAGTTAAACAGAAGAGCTTGTTGTTCAGTTGCAAAGGATAAGAGTGCATTGTTTTGCTTGTTTTCTTCACCATTTTGGCCTGAAGGTTTTTCGTGTACTATTTTGATGCAGGCCATTGCTTTCTTGTCGGTGAGCAGCTCAGTATATATCTTGTGGAGTGCCCTACATTGAACATGGGGCTTAGTCCTTGCAATGTATTACTTGATCATCTGTTTAGAGATATTCAATGTGCCTATATACTATTGCAACATGCTACAGGGGAGGTAGGAGCAGTACTTTTGACTTGACTGTATAGTTTGAAAATCATGTTGTCTTCCTGCTTGTTGATTTGGGCTTCAAGAAGCAAAAGTGTAATTGGACACTTCCAACAACACAACCCTGCAACATGGAAAAAAAGTGTGAAAACACAGCAATACCAAAAAGTGGGAGTTGCAAAATTTGCAAACTATATGTTCAATATATGAGATTTGCAAAATGTATGTTGAAAAAGTTCTGTAAGTACTTATAATGAATTCTCACAAGCAGCTGAGCTGATGAATTGTGTTTGGGAGTGATATAGTGGGCTCATAATATTTTTTCCAAAAGTGTGTGCAAAGTAGTTCAGTTAGCAATAAAGGGAGACCTTCTGTGTATGAAAACTAACTCAAACCTAAACCCAATGTTGATCATTCTCATGTTCAGCCTTGAAACTTCATGAGGACTGAACACAGATAAACATCACTAAGTGTGATGCTAGCATCCCAAGATTGACCTCATATCAAGTTTTGATGAATGATGTTGGAGCAGATTGGAAAGAAAACCTGATCAAGGAGGGAGGCAGTTCAATCCTACTGAAAACTTCGAAAGCAAGTGCATCTATGCTGCAGCTTCTTTCCTTTAAAGGAAGCCTCGATGCTCTCAAAGAAATGGGCAACATTTCTGTGAAGGTGTGAATGCAGGTCAAAATACTGATCATCTATTGGCGTATTCAATTTCTTGAATGTCTATGTCCAATGCATGTTACTAAAGTTTCGGTATAAGTTCAAAGCTCCTGTTTTTTTTGGGTCACCTCTGCCTTCATTGTCATCTGCAACAACCAAATCAAGCATGATTCTGAATGAAATGCAACCCCCATACATCACGGTGGCAATTTCTATGGTGAGATTGTGACAGGCTTCACCAGGGACTCAGGTGTCTGAAGTCTGAACTCACGGTTAGTTAGTTCACAGCAACACCTAGTGAACATTCTAGCGTTGTGCAGTTACTTGAATTTACAAAGAACCACCGATTATGGTTTAAAAATGATTTCAGAATTAGAGAACCTCCAGTTTGGGTTCATTAAAAATCAGAATCAAAGAACTGCCTGTCATGGTTCTTTCGAAACCTTAAAGAATTGATGGTGTTCATGAAAGGACTGACAATGAACTGCTTGTGTTATGAACCGGTATGCTCTGATAACTGCCGGGGGGCTGTTCCTGTTTCTTAAAACAACCTAACACTAGAACATTCCTCAAAATGGGAACAAATGAATAATACATAGTTCTGTCCTCTCTCCCTTACTGGCAGAGGCAATAATACATCAACCCCACATGACTGAATCTACCATTCTCACAAAAATGTCACAAAGATTTAAAACTTTGATGTTCACTTTGCATTTCTATTAAAATGAGTTTTGGTTCAAATTAAGATATTTGATTTATAGAAGACGAGAATGTTAGTTCAAAATAAAGGTGTTTGATAATTAAAAGATGATGTTAATTGGAGACGAGGTGTTTGTTTACTAGTTTGGAGACAACATATTATTACTTCATGAAGAAGAGTGACCTCCTAGAACCTTGAGCTAATGAGATGATGAGATTTCACACTTTCTGTGTGAGCTTACGCTTCATTTCCAGGAAGAAAAATAGAAACAAATAAGGATATAATGATGTATTCCTACCAAAACTTTGTTAACAAGGGGTGTGTTACACTGTGGCCTTGCCATTTACATTAAAAAGGTATTGTAAGGCAAAAGAAGAATTATGAAAACTCAAATATCTCACCATGCAAAATATAATCTTAAAAAAATCCTCTAAAACAAACCAAAATCTTTCAAGATATTATTATAACTCTATAACTAATCTCAAGTTTCAACACAGGCCAAAATATTGTCTTTCAAAAATCCTCATATACATATAGACTTATTATTACCTAGGGGCCAAAATCCCTTAAGCTACTATATACTCTATAATGAATCTAAACACAATATCCTTGCCTTGGTAGGCAAGGCCAACGAAGGTATATGAACCCGGAGAGGAAGTGCAAGTACAAAAGGAGAGGATCTAAGTCCGAGTTGAATTGATACAAGTCAGATGTCAAGGACTAGCTAGGGACCAAATTGTTTGCACAAGTGATTGCTGAATAGCTCAGAGATGACCGCACTCTTATGATTGAATTGTATAGATCTCATCATTTCAGGCTTACTTACTGCCAGAATAGATTTGATGTGTTCTATTTGTTCTCCCCTTTGGAAGAAAATTATCTCAAAACTCTTTAATGAATATGGACAGGTGCCATCTGCAAAAGCTCAATACCAGAGGTAATGACATCAAATTGGTCATAATTTGTGTACAAATGGAGTAGAATTCCCGTGTAGAGCAAACAAGCAGAAACTATAACTTCCCCCGCATTTGAAGCAATAGATGAGGCAAAAAAACACAATACGGTTGCCTGACTGGACTTATTATACCAGACTTTCCTGACCAAAACACATGAAAGAACAGAGGAAAGAAAACAACCTTTCCAATGTTATATCTATAAGCCACCAGCAACAGATGTAAATGACAAGGTAAACCAAAGGGAGCCAAATGATACCAACAACCGCACAACAGCAAAGGAGCTCCACAAAAATACATGCAAAGTACTTCCTTTTGATTACCACCTCAGAGTGTGGGCACCTGCCTGGCAATGGAACTCAGGGTTAGTTTTGGGCGATAGAACTTGAGTCTTGAACTTAACCTGAGTGATGTTTTTATGTAGGATGAGCCCTCCAGGGTTGGGCATTCCTGAAATAAGGGGCTTAGAACAAGACATTGAATAATGTAAGTCCAACCCTGCATGGGAATGTCCCCTACCCGTGGGTGGGAGTTTGACTCAAGAACTCAAAGCTCTCATACCGGAGGCAAGGAGGAAACAAGAAACAAAAAATAAAATAGTAGATTCATACTAGAGGAGCAAAGAGCTGAGCTCCCTGATATGAGTGTTGAAATTGGTATCAAAAGCCTAATATGAAACTAGACTAATATTCATTAGTTTTTTCTAACCCTAATATCAAGGTATTGTAATATCGAATAAGGTAATTGGACATTAGATACCAAATTGGTCTACTTGATACCAATCAATGATCCTATATATCAAACCAACACTAGTTCCGAGCCTAGTTCATCAAATTGCTAAACTTTTGATGTAGGGTGAAACCCCAAGGTAGGGGGCAAGTCCAGCCCCACATTTTGGGAATGTGAGCTTTACCCATTATAAAGTGTGAGGCGAACTTCAATATGAAAAAATCTGTAGATCATGAGGCCTGGGAGGGAAAGGGATCTCACATCTATAGGGAGGAATATTTTCCCTCCTACAGTCAAGGAGTAGGCATAACTTCCTCCAAAGATGTAAAGTGCCTTCCAAATAGACTAGGAAACATTTGAAAAGTGCTCTGAATCTGGAATATTGAAAAAGCTGGAACCGATGTTTTTAAAATATTCAAATAATTGCAAAGCACTGGTTGTTGCAGACTACATGAGAATTGATGTTTTAATTGGTGAAATATTGACAGAATTCAAAATAAAGAATGGACCTTGTAAAATTAACTGAGTAACATTGAGAAATGATTCATCGCATTAGCATCTTCTTCACATAAGTTGATAGCCAATACCCCACCTAAAATTCTATTATTTCATCTTTGCGTTGTCATTAATGTGTCCATTGTACTTATTACTTCATACTATACAAATATTCTCTCAACCTTGAATTAGCTAAAGGCCTCATGCTTCAATATTTACAATAACCTCAAAATGCACCACACTTACACTAATGATAGCCATGCATGCCATATACAAAATATCCAAACTAAAAAACCCCTGATGAGTAATGAGAATTGTGTAAGTTCTAATACTGTACAACTAATTAAAAGTTTCATATGATTGAAATGTACAACCCGCTTACCTCTTTTACTAGAAAATATTAATACTTGATTAGGGTGACTTTAGATGAGGGTCCAAGACCAAGAAGGGCCAAATTGAGGCTAAACCTACATGGCACCTGTTTTGGAGGGAACATCAATCGGTTTGGACCAAAAAAAACAGTGCTAAAAGGAGAGCTCCTTATTTGGAGAACCAAGAACCAGACTAGGGACCAAGGTACAGTCCAACCCAAAGATTCAATTCGCTTCAAATCAGTCCAAATTAGTTCCTAGGAACTTGGACCCTCGTCTACAGTGGGCCTGGAGCCTGGTTAATTTAAAAATTCTGATTCACAAATTACAATTTGATTCTGGTGACAATTATTCAGAATGTGAGAAAACACAATCCAGGTCGGGAAGTTGGAACCAGATCAAAAACTGGGACTGGAGGGAACTCGCCAACAGTGGATGTCAAAATGGGGCCTGCTTAATCACCCTAGAGGCATGGATGTGTGATTGTGTGCACATAATTATTCAGAACTCCAAATGATCAGATCAATTGTTGTTTGATTTTATGAATAAGTACAAACTGCGTCAGAATTTTAGTGCAGTATAGCTTAAACACACACACATGTGCACACAGTGATGGGAATTGTCATAAGTTGTGATCACATTGCTGAATGAATGATTATTCATCAAGTATTGATCAGTAACTGAGTTGTTGATCAGCAAATGCCAGAACCCATCTCAAGATGACAACTTGACCGTCTCAAGATGACAACTTGAAGTTGTCATCTTGAGATGGGTTTTGGCATTTAACAATTTGAAAAGTGAAACTCAAGTTTTGAAACTATACTGTTCACAAGTGATGGAAAAATGCATGTCTGGAGCAAATGGAAGTTGGTCTGGCAACTAAGCTTTCAGAATGACAGTGGCCCTTTAGACAATTACCATCATCTATGATGTCATGTATACGGCAACCCATCAAGCAATCAAACAAGAGATCTTAAATGTGCATGTGTTTGGCAACTAATCAAGAAATTTAAGAGATCTTAAATGTCCATGAATGAAGAAGTTAACTGAGTGGATGGAGCCAAGGCCGAAAGTCTGGATGGATATTCAGTAACAGAAGCAAGGAAGTACACAATAGCAAACTACAATTGTATTTTTGGAAATGATCAACAATCCAATTAGTAGTCCTCATTAGAATGTCTCCACCCACAACCCTTATTTGGGGGAAGATGATAAATGAGCAATGGGTCCTTATTGCAGACAGTGCAAAAGCATTTTTCTCCCTGACTGCCCAATTACCTGACCAAGACATGTCTGGAGATGGCCAGGCACATTCTTGGTGCTGCCAATGCACAAAAAAATTGTGTGTTTATTATACACACTTTGGGTGTGTGTTAATGGGTTTTTCTATTTCCCACTTGATGCAAATTTTCTTTTCTAAAAGTTTTGAGGGTTTCAAATTTCTTCGTAGGTTTTGTGCTTTAATAATAGGTTCAATTATAAAAAAAGAAGAAGATCTAATTCTATGCATGAACTAAACTTCTTAAAGCCAATGTATTCACAAGTTGTACAGAGCTGAAATATAACTATGATGTAGAAGAAGACTCCATTCCAAAAAAACCATGAAAAATAAGAACATAGCAAAAGTTCCTTCTAAATCCAATCTCTTCCTCTATATACAAAATTCAAACTAATTTGTCCTCTTCAGCATAAACAGTCATTAGTCGATATGTAAATAATAAACAATCCAAAATTCAAATACGTCCCATAACCTGTTCTATCAACCCACCAGTTACAGACTACTTGTTTAACTTGTGTCACCGGTTCACCAACTACCAGTTCACAGAGAATTCTGGTAACTATGTGCAATAGATATTAAAAGGCACACACTTAGTGTCTATTACATGCCCAAAGTGTGCATAACATGACCTAAAATTTGTGTCTAGGTATCATCCAGGTTTTTCTCAAAATGATGGATTAAGCCAAGGGTAGACAAAAGAAAAGTATTGATTCCAATAAGCACCCCTTGCTAATGTAACATCCTTCCCTATTGGGGCCTCTGCATGTGTTCTGACATCTAATATGTAGCGATAAATTTTTCTCTATCCCCACCCATTATCTGTCCCAGCCATTGATATGTCTAGTGGCATCTAGTGTTCCATCCTAGATTTGTTGGAGCACCTTGACCATAGATGATGGCCCAGGATGGAGAAGCCAAATCCTTGCTTTCCAAGCAGAAGGGTTCTCATGAGAATTTGGGGGTAGGTAGTGTTTATAAATGCATTCATTAAAATGTTGAAATAAATAAATATATAAAAACAATTACTAGTGTTGGGTGGTTCTCTATTTTTTAAAAAACTTGTTGGGTTTAGGTTTTTAAAGATTTTATGAGACTTCCCTCAATTCATTTTTTCAAAAAAAACATTATTTTCAACAAACCCAGGGAGGGTTTTTAAAAATTGCAAAAATAATTTCAATGGGGTTTCAAAGTGCTGATTTCATATTAGTCAATTTTCAAAGGTGATTCTCACATGACAATTATAAAAAGTTCTATTTATTCAAACACTAATTAAAAAATATATATTATAAAATTGTAAAAATGTAGAAAAAAATGGTTTTTTTTCCAACATTTTATATGTCCAAAAATTCATCTTGTTCAAAAGAACCTTCAAACTCCTCAAAATTTAAATCCTTTTCAATCATTTGCACCAAATTGAAAGGTGGTTTACAATCAATTCTAGAATCATTTGGTTTCAAAATCTTTTTAGTCACAATTTGTGATCCTACAATCCCTAGGATTTGGGAGGTCAAAAAACCAATATTAGGAAACATGGGTTCTTGTTTTCCCCACCATTGAAGGGAACACTTGATTTCTTTCAAATCCACTTGGTAACATTTTTAATCAACAATTCTTTGGTGACAAGTTTTGTCGCTAGCTCATTTGTGCTAGGAGTTTGTTTTAAAATATCTAGATTAGAACTTGCATTTGCTATTTGATTTGCACATCCAACTTCAAATTCTATCATTGGGTGTAAATAATGATAACATTTCAAAAGCATAAGATATAATGATCGTCTATCATATTTTTCATCAATATTCACCTTTTCTTCATAACCAATAAAAGAAGATATTATATGAAGGTTTCTAAATTTGAAGTCTAGCATCAAACATAGCATGTTGCGAGATTTTTTTTCTTCATATTTAAAAAAAACTAAAAATAAAATTCAAAACACCACAAACTTCTTTCTTGATATTAGCAACAAAGATAAAGAATTTAAAAACAATTTCGTAATCATCATCAATCAAGTTAACTTGGGCAAGTGGCTTTGTAACTTCTTCCTTACATTTCAATCACATGGTAATGGTAGATTATGATGCACTAGTCAATAATTAATGGATAATAGACTGGTTCAAAACACAAGCCTTCATAGTAAGAAAAAGAAAATCCATAATTCTTTGAAAAATGTGCCAAGTAAGAAGAGATGGCATCCTCCCACTAATTCTAACAATATTTTATTTGTTGTAGCAAAGGATAATAACATCTTTGAATTGCAATGCCTCTTAGAACAAAATGATTTTACTAGTAAACCTACAACAAGTATTACACATGCAATGTCAATATATCCAACTAACATTATTTAATAAGAAAGAAAAACAACATTAATTTTTTTTTTTCTCAAACAAAGTTTTTGTAAAAGATTGAAAATTCACCTTGTTTTCATTAAAATATTCACATTTTTTCATTGAATGTTCAAATTTAAACATGCTTTGTTCCATTCGTAATTGCCCTTCCTAGCTTTTTAAGCCAAGTTATACAATTTTGGAAATATGTTTGGGCAAACTTGATGGAAATAAATCTAAAGTTTTTGCAAACCTTTTCAACAATTGTAGCATACTAATAAGGCTTAGAAAAAACATGGCCAAAACAAGTATTTAAGAAAATTCATAAACCTAGAATTTCACATTTCACAATTGATTTCAATTCAGTTGTCATTGCTTTCAAATTTGACCCTTAATAATTGACATATGCAAATTTTTTTTGTCTCCATCCATATTGATCAAACTATTCTATTAGATTGTTAACCAAGGTTTCACCAATAATTTTAGTTGCTTCAAACAAGTTATAGTTATTTTAAAAAGTTGCCAATGAAATCCTAAAAAATAAATGACAAAAACAAAAACATCATGTGCCCCCTTGGGCATCCATAAGCCAAAACTTAATGTTGTAAATGTATAATTTGCCAATTTTGGTAAAACATATTTTTGTTTCATTTTTTTCCACCAATTTGACTAATATCTCATGAGAAAATTATTTTTTGAAAGGGAAGACAATTTGAAGACACAAATGTAAAATGAATATATTTTTGTTGCTCATCATCATTTTTGAAACAATTTTTTATAACAAAAAACTTAGATATTACACTACTTGACACTTTAAGCCCTTTATTTGTGGGTTGTCTTGTAAAAAATAATAATTATTGGACCATTTACCTCCTCAAAGTTTTTTGACATTATAGCTGATTTGCATCCACATGTTTTTCCAAAACTATTATTCTATATGTTTTACAATATGTTATAAATCCTTTTATTTCTTTTGTGTTTGGGCTAGGAACATGCACAAAACTAATGTAACAAAACAAACATTTGATGACTTAAGGGTTTTCAACATCAACCTTTTAGTCATCATTCACACAAAAAAATCAAACAAATTGCATTTCTATAATGACCCATTCATATTTTTCCTAGAACATGCAATTTGAAGGTTTGTTTAATTTCATTTGTTTCAGGTATTTTTTTTGTTATGCTTTGTTCTATTTGAAATCTATCATTTAAATTTTCATTTTGAATATTGCATTCATTGAGAGAAATTTTATTTTCACCATCAATATTTAAGTTTACATTTTCATTTTGACTAACCTCCATTTCTAAACAAATATTACATAACATGGAGAAGATTTTTTTATAAAAAATGTCAAGTTTATCAAAATTGTGAGTTCAAGTTTAGTTGCCTAATCTATGTTTTGAATATCAAATAAAAATTATCAATTACAAACATTTACAAGAAAAAATCACTAACTTTTTTCCCTCCTTTTTCCATCAAGTAAAAGACAAAAAAAAGGTACAAATGTTACAATGTGCTATACATAGTTAATTTTTGTGTAAGTGGGGTTCTAGTTTTGCACATGACACAACACACAACATGTCAAATAATTAACAAATACAAACTGCAAAACATAAGCCAAAAGAAATGCAAAATAAAATGAAAACCCACCTTTGAAACACAATAACATAATAAACAATGAAAAGACCAAAACAAAATGAATGAAAGAAAAAATTCCAAAAAAATTGGTTTAAAAGAAAAAAATTGTAGACAAAAAAAAACCAATTCACTTAAAAGAAAAAAACTATAGGAAAAAAAAATTAAAAAATCTTCTTCCACACCTAGAGAAAAGAATAGAGAAGGAAATACCAATTTGAAAAAGACCAAAAAACACTTGGAGCACACACCAAGAAGGTGTTGAAGAACAACAAGAACACATAGCAAGGAGGTGATGAAAAACTCTAGGAAGTTAGAAAGGTACTTGGATTGGAATGTGCAATAAGAGGCGTTGATGAACACCAAAAACACATAACAAAAAGGCGTTGAAGAAGACTAAAAGAACATAGCAAGGAGGGATTGAAGAGTAATCAAAACACATAGCAAAGAGGTGCTAATGAACATACAACAATGTTGAAGAGCACTAGAAGCACACAACAAGGAAGCATTGAAGAGTAATAGGAGCACACAATAAGGAGGCATTGAAGAACAACATGAGTTCATATTGAAGAGGCAACAAAGACTAGAAAAAATGCTGAACAAAGAGACACCAAAAGCAATAGGAGCACATAGCAAGGAAGCATTGAAAAGCAACAAAAGTGTGTAGCAAGGAGGTTGGAAACTAGTAAGAGCACCCAACAAAGAAATGACCATGAAGTATACCAAAAGTGTACAACAAGGTTATGATGAAAAAAGTAAAATTGCATAACAAAAAAATGACAAAAAACACTAGAATCCATAACAAGATATGATCGAGAACAACAAAAACACATGACAAGGAGATTAATGTAATCAAAACCAATTAATCTACTTTCATTAACAAAAAACATAGAACACACACACACACACAAAGATAAATTTACAAAACACTAGTCTTATTTATAAGTATTAAAGAAAGAAGAAATGTTAATTAAAAAGTTGTTGTAAAGGCAATGGCTCTATGATGCCTCCATAAGAAATCTAATTTTCTTGGAAAAACTTTTTACCGTACCTACCAACTACCAACTAGTACACCTACCTTAACCTTGTCAATATTTAATACCTTGATAGGGTATCAAAATAAAAATTTAAATGAAAGGGTTTCAATTGGCCAGTTCGCAGCCTAGTGAGAATTGGGATACATGTTTCAAATAGGGCACCACCCTTGGTGATACCTCATGGTATTCAAGGTGAGAATTGGCTTGAAACCTTGGTTGGTTTTCACATCTTTTTTAATACTTGCCCAACATAATGCAATCAATTAAAAATTTAAACAATAATTGTAGCTTTACATCCTAAGCATTAAATATGTAAAAAATAAGTTCAACACAAATTATTGTATGTATTATAAATAATGAAAGGTATATTTTAATCCTTTTAACATATTTGTTTTGTGGGTGTAAGTTAGATTTTTTAAAAAAATAATAAAAAACCACCTTGGGCTTATTTTGAAATATTCATATTTATCAAAAATATTGAGTGTGCAAGTGGTGAAGAAGCCACATTTCCTCCATCAAAATTACATGAGAAGCCACTTAGGCATATTAGAAGCTATTCATATTGTCACTCATGCACATTCTATAATTCAGAAATAAATTCAGAAATAAAAGACTGCTTCATTGCTCTTCATAGTTTGGATGCAATAAGAAGGGTAATATTGAAAGTCTACTATGTACCTTAGCTTTTATGAAGAGCCATTTTCCTAATCAAAAAGTAATGTTGAACATATTTAAGAATAAAATTTTATACATCGAAATTTATGACCAATGTAAGTTGAAAGGCCTAACGTTTTCTTTTGGGGATGGAGGTTAGAGAAGGGGTTTTCTTCTTTCAAGGTGTTCCCAATGGTTTTTGCACATCCCCATTTCAAATAAATTTGTTTTTTGTGATGTTCCCAAAAGCAATCACAAGAGAATTGCTTCATGTGCTCCTCGTGAGGTCCATAGTGTGAATTCCATAGTGGCAGTTCCATATCATTGATGTGCCCAAATATTATCCCATACTTTTGACACATGTTCATTATCTTGTATTCATTACTCTCATGCATTCCTTGATGTTGTTCCTATTAACACACCTATGTTTTCCATATTCCACCCAAAAGTTTGAACTCCTTTAACCTACATATCAACACCAAATGGAAAGACTAACATTCATCCTCTATTTGGAATGTCAAAAGCTTAAAACCATGTTTTGGTAATCAACTAATTGAAGAGGTTCATATTTGAAAGTTGGATGCACCCACAACTAATATTCAAGAACCTCTAAGCCTAATTTGAAAATGAAGTTTGGTTCCATGTATACATTACACATTCTCAAAGAATGGAAAGTGTAGAAATAAAAAAATTTTACAAAAATTTTAAGGTAAAGATTGTCTTGGTATGGAATTTATAATTAATTAAAATAAATAATCTATGTGTATGGTTCAACCTACTTGCCAACTTTTTCAAAAAACGTTTGAACAAGACCTATAGCAAAAACAAAAGAAAAAAAAAAGCCCAAAAAAAATGAAAAAATGGAAAAAAAAGCTCCAGCAATAATGGAAAAGAAGAAGATGATGGTGGAAGAGAAGAAACTCATCCACAACTGGTGTATTGGAGGGTGGTGGTTCACTTAGGCCAACAACACGAAGGAAGAGATGGCCCCTAACTAATAGTAGGAGGAACCTAAATGGCACCACTATTATTTTTGGGCAATTTTGTGATGTAGCCAAAAAGGGGTTTTATTTTTTTTCAATTTCAAGATGTACCTAAAGTGGCAATCACCTGTAAGACGATTTTATGAGATTCGGCTATAAGAAAATTACTAAAGTAAAAAAAAAATCTATCACCCTTCTATGTTTTTGGCTACCTATGCAACTTATGATAAAATTTGGCAATTAAAAATATACAATAAGATTTTTTTTCAAAATTTGGCAATGCTGAAAACTCAGAAAACCCTGAAATTTGTCAATGTGAAAACATAATCACCATTTGGTGAAATTTCACGCTCACAAAAACATTGAGCCAAAGTGGCAATCATCCATAAGAAGATTTAGTCAAATTTGGTTATAACGGGGATATGAAAATTGAAAATAATAAAATTTAAAGCATCATTATATATTTTTCATTATAATCCTTTTCAAAATTTGGCAATTGAAAACCCCAAATATCAACTCATTTTTGCATTTAAAATCAAAATTTTCAAGTTTTGTTAACAGGGGAAATTTTGCCAAAAAACTTGACTCAATAATTTTGTACTCAGATGCTAACAATCCAATAAAAGCTGATGACCAGAACCATCACACTGAAGACAAAAGGGAAGGCCAAAAAAAGGCCAAAAGAGGCACCCTCCAGCAAGAACCAAAGAAGGGAGAGAGCTAGTCCTTCTGATGTAGGAAGCTATCTCACCCAAAGCCCCAAAGCCCCTCTTGTACTCAGGTACAATCAAAGTGTTTTGAACAAATTTTGTCAAGGCTCTAGGTATCACATTTAATTCATTGCACCTCTTTAGTACTTGACTCACTAGTATCAAGTCTTTAGCCACATTTCATTCTTTTCACCTTTTTAATACGTGACCCGTGCTACCATTGCGTCCTACAAGAACTTTGGGCTCTCTTTACACTAGTAGTCAGGGCTGAAAAAAACTTAATGTTTCAGGCCAACTTCAAGCATTTTGCTCTTCTTGTTTGGCCCCAAGTTATTCATAAATGCTAAAACACTTATGTCAAGATATTAATGAATGCTGGAACATTGGACCCAAGGGGGTTGCAAATTGTCTTCCCCAATTTGATGGTGTCTTTTTTCAACCTTGGGGTCAGTATAAGGTCATAAAGTTCAGCATTTATTAGTAACTTGGGCCAGATTGAAAATATGTTTTTTAATTTTCAGCCTTGTCTCTTAGTGTAAAGCCCTTGGGGCTGATTTCAAATTTTGCACTAATAAAAATGCTTGATTTGGGTTGAATATTGGCCTTGACTCCTAGTGTAAAGTGGTCCTTAGTGTCACTGAAGCCTTCTTTTCAAGGCCTTCACTATGTATAGGGTAATAAATAGCTTTGAGACTCTTCCTGGTTTTGAGGTCCAAGCCGAGTTATCCCTAGAACATCAGAGAGGGTCTAGGCAGGGTTGCTTTAAAAGATTTTGTCAGTGGCAATTATTGAGAAAATAATTTAGCCAAATTTGGCTACATGCTAGATCTGAAATGAGAACAAAAAAAGGAATTCTTCTATATTCCTGCCTACATACTAGAACTTATCATCAAAATCTGGTGATTTGGAAATTTTTTAGAAAAATCTGGCGAAATCGGACATTTTAAACCTTTGAATTGGTCGAAATCATATTTTTCAGATTGAAATTTATCGAAAATCCGCCAGTAAGAGAAACGCTGGGCCTAGGAAGAAGCCTTTCAAACCAGATGCTCATTAAGCATCAGAAGATAACTAAGGCGAAAACTTAACAGTGCAAAAGGAAAGGAAGGCATCAGAACCAAAGTCCTAGGGTCTTCTCTTTCCATTAGGTTGTTATGATCACAGTTACACACAAGAGGAAAGACTCAAAGAAGCGACATGAGTGTAGGAGCTAACCTATCTAGCTACACATCAGGCGTTAGAATGATGAGTAGCTGTGCTCTACCAGCTGCTAGCTAGCTAGAGGCCGGAATGTAACAGAAGAGACTTTAATGTGGCGGCCGTGGCCGCTGCAGCTAAGCTTCTCATGGTAGGTACATGCAGAGCTTATACGGAGGGATGATCGCGTATGCGCTCATCGACTGCCTGTTGCAGCAGCAGCAACAGCAGCTGTGGACTCATGTGGGTTGTTTTGTGATCACAGCTACTGTTGCACTACACAATGATCACTGGTCATGTGTTGTAATAGGAGATGCTGCTCATGATCTCAAGATTTTACTTAGCGCAGCAGCTTCTCCCTGATCATTTTATAGGACCGTGCATGATGACGAACCATATATTCTGATGGGTGACTACTCACTTTGTCCGAGCTGGGAGCAACAACTGCAAGCTCTAGTGTACCAGCTGCGCGGCGCCTAAGCTGCGGGATGGCGTCATTGGAAAGTTGCAGCTGCAGTTCAAGGCCGGCTCACAGCAGTAGCCTAGCTGCAGTAAGCTGCTCTAAGTTGGAGTCTAGCTGATTGGCAGAACGGATCAAGCTAGGTACAGTCTTGATCAAATTTTCTTCAATGATCAAGGAAGCTCAAATTGCAGCCGTGAATCCCGCGATCTCACACGGGTCTTCAACGATTTCACGTAACTTCTCACAGCTGCATGCAGATGCAGCAACCGCGGAGATAGTAAACTAGGCGCCAGCTACGGGTACGGTTCTCTAAATGTTGCTAGCTAGGTACAATCGAGATGAACAACAAGAGTCAAGACAATGTGCAAGGTGACTACTTGCACTATAGTAGTGCAGGAGAAATCTTATCGCCGATCGATGCTGCAGCTTGGACGATGCGGCCGGTAGCTGGAAGACCAGTACAGTACTATTGTCTATGTCGATGATGTGCGACCAGCAGCAGCCACCGTCCGGGAGGATGTCAAAGCTGGTGAGGATGTTAGACCTTAGTAGACTAAAGAGTACAGATCTGGGAGCTTTACGTGCGCGCGTATGATGCAGTCATGGACAAGTTCTTACCAAAAATGGTGGAGTATCCCTCTGCATTTCATGACCAAGTCGACACGAACATCAATTCCAGTCACGGGGCCGCTCCCTTGTCAAGTCCACTTGAGCATTCTGACGATCCTCGCGATAGCTTTGACAGCACCACGAGGCGCTGTACTACGATTACGCCTGGAGCTGATCCAAATCATATCCAACATAACGGTCACCTCGTTTTGGGCTTCATGCCCCAGCAGCATACAGCAGCAGTGGGAGTGGGACCAAGCTGTTACGCATCTGACCTGCATGCATCAACCTGCTCCGAAGGATCAGAATTTCCCCACTTGAGATCCGATGACTCTGGAGGACACGAAATGAATCCGGCTTTGTTGAAGCTGGGAGAATCGTTCGAGCTCCGATCACGAGCTCTAAGACGCTCTGCTGCCCAGATTGATCTTTGGGACGACAATCAAGGTGGTTATCAAGCTGGACATGAGCAATGGGATCAGGAGTCGAGTCCGCAGGAACTCGCTACCAGTAAACCCGAGCTGATCCTAACGGATTACGCAAAAATATTGGATCAAATAGTTGGGATTCAAGAGAATAGATCGCGGCATCTGTCTTCATCGACGACGACCTTGGGCAGCACCGGCGATCAGATCGGCAGTAGCAACCATTGGGCTCCAAATCTATTACTGGAGTGTGCACGGGCAATCGCAGCGAGCGACACTCTCCGCGTCCAAAACCTGATGTGGGTTCTCAACGAGCTGGGTTCTCCTTACGGAGACTGTGACCAGAGACTGGCGACCTACTTGCTGCAGGCGCTTTTCTGCAGGGTGATGGGTACGGGAGTTCAGTGCCATAGCATACTCTGTGCAGCCGCCGAGCAGAGCTATTCCTTCGAATCCTTGCGTAATATGATCCTCACATTCCAGGTATCAGCAAACACAAACCTAGCTAGTACTCTTCCAATCAAGACTCCCACAGCTTTGCTCCGTTGCGGACTGATCCCTCTGTAGATCAGCAGCAGGGTTTCTTCTCCTTCCAATTTTGTCAAGTAGGTTGACTAGCGATCGTCCACAAGAGGGATGAGCCAAATTGGGCTAGAGATCAGACAAAACAGTAGAAATTTTCGAGAATCCTGCCTAGTTTTGGTGACTTTAAGGAACACATTCTCTAAATCTGGCGACTTCAAACTTCTTTTTTCTCCAAAATATGGCGAATTTTGTGCAGTGTTTCCAAGAAAACCCTTAGTACAATTCGCACCGGATTTACTTGCGCTTTTAGTCTATTCTTGGAGTTAAAGTTAGACAATTTTCCTGCAAGGAAAGGAATCATCCAAGAGCTCTTTGTGATGCAGGAAGCAAGTCCTTGGACAACGTTTGGCCACGTTGCGGCGAACGGATCGATGATGGAAGCGTTTGAGGGCGAAATGAACATACACATAGTGGACATAAGTAGCACGTTTTGCACGCAATGGCCGACGCTGCTGGAAGCGCTTGCGACAAGGGCGGAGGGAACACCCAACCTCCTGCGACTGACGACGATCGTGTTATCCAAAGAAGAATCAGCAATGAAGGTAATGAGGCAGATCATGACGAGACTGGAGCGGTTCGCACGACTCATGGGCGTGCCTTTCGAATCTACTTTGATGCAAAAATCGCAACTGGAGACTCTGGAGCAAGCGGAGCTGAATCTGAAACAAGATGAAGCTCTCGCTATCAATTGTATACACACCCTCCACCACGTCTCAGAATCCACGACTGCACTTATAACGCCCGATGCAAGAGCAGCAGCAGCAGCGCAGTGCAACACTATCTCTCCTCGTGATCTCGTTCTTCACACCTTCAAGAATGCCAACCCCAAGGTAAAAAACAAAATTCTGGGTCTAACCAGTGCTGCTGTCTCTTTCCATTAGGCTATTGTGATCACTATTACACACAATGTTGCGCTGTGATCATAGCAACCTAATGGAAAGCCACTGATATAAGGCGTTGTTTCTTATTGGTAACCGCATGGACATCCGCTTGGCATTAGAGAGCTGCAAGTGTGGTGAAAATATGTAATTAATCATGTCAGGAACTCTGGGAACACATGTTCTAAGCTCTAGATCATTTGTATACAAATCTTCAATTATTGGGCTACTCATCAAGTTGAGGAATTAGGTGTTTGAGGAATGTGAATCTGACAGTTCTTTTTTTCAATTTAGTTAAGTAGGTGGACTGGCGATAATCCACAGAGCAATGAGTCAAATTTGGTTACAGATCAGACGGAAAAGTAGGCTTTTAAGAACCCTGACTAGTTCTGGCGAGCAATGGGAACTCATACTCATATGGGTGACATGTGACTTTCTTTTCCTCAAGATATGGCGACTTTTGCAACAAAATTTGAAAAAAAAAATCCTTTGTACAATTAGAACTGGGTTTATTTTCCCTTTTGTTGCCACCCGTGCCAAAATTCGCCAAAAAAAAGAAAACACTGAATGTGGTTGATGTTTCTCTGAGCTCTAGATAATAACGATAGTGGAGGACGAGGTGGACCTGGTGTCGTCAAATTTCATGACGGGCTTCAGCGAGGCGCTTCGTTACTATTTCATCCTGTTCGAGAGCTTGGAAGAGAGTTTTCCGCGAGCTAGCAATGAGCGTCTGATGCTGGAGCGAACCTGCGCGCGGAAGATGATCAATCTTCTCGCCTGTGACGATTCATCTCAAATTAAGGAACGCCAAGAGTCGGGATCGCAGTGGGCCACTCGCCTCCAAAGACTGGGTTTGCTTCCTGCCCCCTTCAGCGACGACGTCGTTCACGACGTCCATGCCCTTCTCAAAAGGTATCCAAAACGTTCCAACCCCACTGCAGCATCTAATGCTTCCTTATATATTGCAAGTTAGAATTTTACTAATAATCTCAGTAGTACTTACATCCCTCCAAAACATAACTCGAAAATCTAAAATGGTCTGAAATTCACCTTCAAATCACTACAAGAGAATGTGGTTTCCCTTACACAAAAAGCCTGAGCTCATGACACATGTATGTGTGAGGTAAACTTCCATCCATTACAATGTACAATATGTGATGTTTATTGTGGCAAATATTACATTAATCATGTGGCAATACCTAATGTCAATGCGACCTAATGTGCAAGATTCTGACCAACCGATCCTAATAGACCGAGGATTGTAATTGGGACCACGTACCTATAACTATTGACTATGTGAGGACTCCTGCATCTAGAAGTGAGCAGATCTGCTGCAAAAGAACTTTATCAGAGAGCAAACATGACTTGGTCAGAACTTCCTGCAGGAAGCCTAGGACAGGACGTCTAGGACCAACCTATAAGCACTCACTTAGAGTGCTCCACTGGCCCAGTTCCTTCGCCGCAATAACGTGATCACCCATGATCTCCTTTCTTCTGTTTCTTCAGTTTCTCAGATTCCGCATTAACATCAACCATGATGCATGCGTGCTCAGAAATACAAACGCAGCTTTTCATATCTAATCCAGGATTGATCAGCTAGAAGAAATCAATTCATCACCTGCAGCAAGAACTCACAACCAAAACTTTCTTTTGGTTTTAATGAGCTGGGTAATTAAGAAATTGTCGTAATGACCACCACTGCTGGTGCTCATGCAGGTACAAAGATGGTTGGGGATTGAAAAGCCAAGATAGCAGATTGTTTCTAACGTGGAAGGACCAGGCTATTATATTTGCTTCATCATGGAAGCCAAATCCTGCAGCAGCAAGAAACCGAACTGCTGCAACAACAGAGGGCGCTGCACCACTAGATGAATTTTATGTATAATTAAATCTTTCATTTGTAACTAGACTGGCTTAGATTAAATTTATGTATAAAAATCGTTTCAGGTCAATTGTAACTCGACTAGCTTCTTCTTGATTTCATGACCTGAGCTTCTAATCACGACCCAATGTACATGAGGATGGGTACCTAGTCTACTTCCAAAGTGCAAATCCCAATGTGGAGAGCCTGATCCAAGAATTATTAAATTAGTGCCCATTGGTCATCCAAAACTGACTTGAAAGGATTTATAATTTATTGAGAGATCATTGTATTAAGCTTGACATGTCCATTGAAAATAATATATAAGAATTGCAGACACTACAAGAGAATGTGGTATGTGTTCACATAAAGAGGCGCAGCTCATGACTTATGAGTGTGAGGTAAACTTTGTGGTTTCATCTATTACAATGTATAATACGTGATGTTCATTGTGACATATATTACATTAAAATTATGATTAAACTTTTAAGTTATGGCACATGTAATACAAAATGTAATATGTGCTGTTATTTATGTTACTTAGTGTCAAATTGCCATTTTAATGTAATATATTGTTGCAATAAACACCACTTTTGTACATTATATTGGATGAAACCACAAAGTTTGTCTCACACATGTTTTGTGAGTCATGGCTTTCTGTGTGAGAAAAACCACATTCTCTTACATATATATATATATAGTGAGATCTAGATCATCGGCTGGCTCGATCCAAGCTGCATAAGCTTCATCATGATAAATTGAAAATCATGTGCAAACAACCAACAAAACATAGATCAGCAGCAACGGAATGAATCTCCTATGGTTTAATACAAAAGAGTACTGATCTCATCTATATGCTCATATTAGAAGCTGGTTTTCTTTCTCACTTTTGTGAGTTACTTGGGAAGGCAATAATTTACAAGAAGGCCTAGCCAGATTTGGCTAAAGCTCAGTGAGGAAATTGGAAATTGTTAGAAGGCAATGTCTATATATGGCAAATTGAGAGATTTCTGCCTTGAAAAACATGAGGTATTTGGTGCATTTTTTCTGAAGAAAACCCAGCTTAGGGCCTTTGCAGCCCCTTTTTTGGGTTGCCAAAGTGGTAGTTTTCACCAAAAAAACATAACTTGATTATATAAGTCGCCACAACTTCAAAATTAACATGACCAGTGGATGAACTGGTAAAATGTACTAATCAGAGGTCTCAGAAAGTAAGATCTGTGCTGATTAATCAAGCACTATAATTTATTTTACCTGAACAACTGAGATGATTAAGCAAAATGAGCACAATATGAAATATAGGTCAGATTTGAGTAGATTGACATTTGCAATGGCAAGAATGTTACACATCATTGAAAACAACTAAATTTTTGTCCTGTTTACATTAAACAAATACAATAATCTAGAATGGTTGAGGTAAAGTCTAGATCAGCCTTTTAGAGATTGTTAATGCATACATAGTTGAGGTATTTATGAGGAATCTACAGCTCTTCCACCCAATTTGTACCTACAAATAGTTGAGGTCGTTATCCTTTAAGAGATTGATAAAAGGCATATGAATGTTCCCACATTTATTCTCCACCTTGTTTCATACATGAATGGCCATATTATTGCAATTTGAGTTATCCTTTCCTGAGCTAGGTAGCCACATCTCTTGCATTAATGAGTAGGTTGTTGTTTGCCATCAGTGTTTTTGTTAGTTTATTTTGAAAGAGTGCTATCTAGAATGGCTCCCAACATTGCAACAGCACAGAAGGCAGGATGACCCTCTCTAAATTACCAACTCAAAGCAAAATGATGACACGTGAAAGCAATCCTTAAGAGGAAAAAGAAAAAAGAATTAGAGTGATAATGGAAACAATGACAAGCGGAGCCATTGCATCCACTTTCCAACGCTTCCATCGAATCACAAGGTGAAATTTAAGCGATTAAATTTGGTTTAAATTCTCTTATGATTTCCTTCAACAAGAGGAGATTAAGGAAAAACTTCATGGGTATATAAAAGAGCTTGTCCTCCATCCTCTCCCCAATCATCAAGTGTTTACCAGTGAGTTTTTTGGTGACAAAATAACACCAGATTTCATGCTTCATTTGAATCTAAGCTATCAGTACGCTATAAATTTTGGGGGGTTCATTTGAGGCAAACTCGCCATATGGCTAAAGAGCTAGTAGCCTCCTCTTTTCACCAAACTCATAGCATACTCAACCATGTTTGTTTTGTATGTTTAGGTCCCCATAGAGGTGTCTTGGCATGTGTATTTTGGTTGCATGCTGAGGCCTATTATTGCCATTCAGGTGATTAGAAACGACACTCATGTTTACTATTTACAAGCCTACTTGTTTGAAGAAGATGCATGAGGAACTTAGTATTTCCTATCCTTGGATGATTGGATCCCAAGTTCGGACATGCAAATTCCATGTTCTGCGACAAGAGGGAACGGATGTACAGCTTTGAATTCTTGCACCTTTCAGTCTGTTATTTTCTATCATTCTCACCCTTAGGTCTTTTACATTCTCATGTCCTGTTACAGAATGTGATGAAATGTACTTCTTTTAATAGCATCTAGTAGACTTCTGAACTTGCATCTTGAAGTCCATTATTTCCCCCAATGGAGGACACAAACGCTTTTAGGGTCCCAAGAGAGTGGTCCTTATGTGAAGATTGAAGCAATAGTTGCCTGTGTTTCTTTTTGGCTAAGTTTTCACCACCTGGCAACAATTTAAGAAAATCCAGTGGCACTCATACGAAAGGATTTTGATGATTTTTTGTTTTCTGAAATTGCTGTACATATTTAGACAATGGGTTCCAGTGAGTTGCCAAAATATAGCAGGATTCTTAATTTGTTTTATTTGACTAATTCCTCTTGTAGATGATTGCCAGTGGTGGCTACATCACCAAATTGATTCACAAAAAAAATAACCTCGGTTTGGTTCACTCAACCCCACATACATAGTCAGTGACACCCTGAAAGGCCCTTTCCATGTGGACAAGTATAATACACTGGCACTACTTCTGGGTGCTGTGCGGTGCCAAGCTGTAGTGCGTATGTTGGAATGATGGGTATTCCAATACTTGGAATGATGGGTATTTCAATGTTTGAAATGATGGGTACTTCGATGTTTGGAATGATGGGTACTTTGATGTTTGGAATGATGGGTACTTCGATGTTTTTTCATCATTTCAACAAGCGCCACACAAGTTGGGAAGATGAAGTTTCCCAACAAAATTATTGAGAATGTATCATATTGTGTCCACATGGAAGGTTCTTTCAGAGTCACAGACTAGGAGGTTACCTATGTGGGATGAGTGAACCAACCACCCCACTAGTGCACCAATGTGATGAAAACCTAGACTCCATTTGGATGTATCTCATTGCCGCTAGGACACTAATGGGATGGACTTTAGGGTACTTGCTAATTATCCTACCGTGTTCTATGACTACTTGGAAGTTGGGAGATGACATACAAACATCCCTCAACCCAAAAAACATGGGATGTTTCCTAATTTTCTTCACCATACTCCCTCAAATCTCTTGTAAAAAACTTTTCCATATAGAGTGGAATGTTTTTATGTAGAGTAAAGCCATGGTGTGGGGGGTATTCCCAAATTAAGGGGCCTATGATGACAAGGTAGCATTTTGGTGATGTCCCCCCAATTGCTTGTTTGTAATAACTTCCATATGCTTTGCTACATGGAGGGATCAAATAGTTATTGTGTAGTGTAAAGCCATGAGGTGACGGCATCCCGAAATAAGGGTCCTTGGATGACATTTTGGGAAAGTGCCTCACCATAGGTTTAGGGTTTAGGGTTTTAGGGTAATTACAAAAGCTTTCAATTACTTAGTCAATTTTCAACCCGGTTCTTATTATGAGAACTAATGTTTATCGAATTATGTGATACCTAGGTAAATAACCAGCCTATCATTTCTCAATCTACTAAACTACAATATTTATTTAAGGATCCTAACATGTTTCCAAAACCTCCTAGAACAATACCTATGACAATTTCAACCAAAAAAATTACATCAAATTAAATGCTCAAAACCTAGTGACTTTTGGTGCATTTTTTGGTGGATTTGTTTTTGTCACCAAGTGATGAAAATTCACCCAAAAGACAACATTGTTTATGAAGTAGGTGTGCAATCCCTCCTATTTTCTAGGCGTGATATTCATGGATGTAACGTCCCCTCCAAGTCCAATAGGAAATTTTGCCGAGTGCTTTAAAAACTAGAACAGCAAGAGAGACTGAGACTTGAACCTGAAAGTTATCCAGGAGTGCTTGTGATAATCAGTTGATCAATTCATGTTTCCTGGTTTTGCACCACTGCTCTGATCTGCACATGTAAAATGATAACAGAATCTCAATTTGGCAGCACCTTGGTGCATGCTCTAAGGACCATATGCTTCCCGAGGGAAAACTCCTTAGCATCAAGATGTAAACCAATTAATAAAACTTGAAAGAAGCTCGTTATACTTTGAGGAAGTAAAAACCCTTTCAAAAACCTATCCCCTGTCCTTGAGAAGGCAAAGATGGAATATGGTGAAGAGTACCTTGTGGGTGGTTTCAACATTCAAGATGTTGACAAGCTCATGGCAAGCTTGGTTGCCAATTGTTGCTAAAGCTTGGTTTGTGAACAACAGAGCCCCAGACACGATGCCCACTGAGCTCCAAACACTTGAATTAGTAAGGCACTGTTGTAAAGGAGCACAAACAGTTGCCACCAGAGGTATAACTAGTGCCTGGATTACAGAGGCCTGGGAATCTGCATGTTAGAAAGCCAGTGTTGGCAGGAACAACACCGGTTTTGATCCCTCTGCATTTGCCATATGGCATATCGTACAAAGGACTGAATACATGTACAATATTCAATATCAACCTTTTAAAGAAAGTCCATACGTGTGATCTTGATCTCACAAGATCAGCTCAACACTTGCAAATAGAGTTCAGCTGTGCAACAAGTGATCTACCATATCCTGAACCAATCAAAAGATTCACCAACAATCCAGAAGATGGCACAATGATCTACTGTCTCCCATGTAGGACTACAAATAAAGAGCAACAAAACAGCTGTAGATGCATTACACACGCTTCCGACTGCAGGTGAATTCAGCAATCAAAAATGGCCCCAAAAGTCCCTAAAGGACACACCCAGATGAGACCCCCTCGCACTCAAAACGGTTGGTATGTAAACAGGTCTTCATATGAAGAAGCAAGGGCAAAAAAACCTAGGCTGAACAAGAAACACTATCTTGAGTAATGAAAATGTCTCCATAACACACAATATTTGAAGTCAAACCAAAAACAATTGAGAAATGACCCAATAATAAGGTTACAAATAATAATTCCAGATCTGACAACTGAAAAGCAAACAGTTAGCAAGAATGAAAAAGAACAAAACAAACCCCAAAGAAAAGAAGGGGAAAAAAAATAACCATAATCAGGCAAGCAGTTTGAGCAACAGCATCATATAAACCATGTTCAAGGACCTTCAAGACCAGCAGTAAAAGGAGAACAAGACACAAAGAAACATTATTACACATTACATGAAGCACATTGCAAAAGACTAATTGTATTGCAGTATGTAGGTCACCGGAAAAACATGCACAAATTTCTCCATTTTTTTAACCCTGAACTACTCCTTCCTGACTCTAGCAGAAGCGGCAGCCGCTGTAACAGCTCCTCAGGGTAGTACATAGCCCTAGTTTAGCACCAAGTTCAGTGAGCAGCACCACATCTGACAGGGTCCGTCTCTTCTGCCACTAGGATAACAAATTTGATCATTCCTGCACCAGCTAGATGGTTTCTTCTTATGAAGAAGTGGAACTTTTCAGATAGGCAATAAGATCTGCTCGCTCTTGTGGCTTCTTCAATCCAGGAAACACCATCTTTGTCCCTGGAATATACTGCACATCACCACACCACAATCCAGAAAATCAGTAGACCTAAAACCCTAACCAGACAAGCTCTGCACTAGCAGCAGATCTCCTCTTGCATGCGGTGATGATATGTTTCCAGTGCTCAAGTCTAGTTTGGAGAATGTATTAGGGTTTGTTCTACAGCTTCCTTCCCTCACGACACGGATCTATCATATCGGCCAGCTTGCTCTGGACTACATTTGCAGCCTGGCCTGCAGCAGCATCTCAAAACAAGAGCGTCATACCTTCTTCGGGTTCAGCAGATACTCGTAGATATGCTCTTCGCTCCATACCACGGCTTTGTTCTTGTTGGCCGCCGAATACGTGTAGCCGGGAGTTGTCCCAGACGTCCTCCCGAACAAACCGTGCAAGTTCGGTCCTGCAGTCGCAGAAACGACGACATCCGCAAAACTAGTTGTAAATAGATCACTCTCCGGCAACCTCCGCAAACAATTATTTTCTCTCCGCCGCAATACTATCTTCACGCTCTCTCTCTCTCTCACTCACGGCACCTCCCGAACTTGGAAGGGAAATTTCTCTATCTTTCTTTTTTACTCTAGCTTAGATTCAAGAACACAGATGATGATCTCCGACCGAAGAAGAAACAGTACTAGCAACAACAACATCGACAATAGATCATGCCGGAGATCGAGGAGACGTCGACGAAGAAGCTACGTAACAATTGCAAAAAATTACCTTGCTTGTGACCAGCTGCCTTGTCCACAGCATGACACTGCGCGCACTTCGTCTTGAAAATCTTCTCTCCGGCTTTCTCATTCCCCTTGGGCGCCTCCGCGAAGGTCGCCATCGTCGTCGACGGTCGGTCGTCACACCGACGGCGGTCCTCGACTCAACAAGACCGATCTAATCCCACAATGCACCAATTTCCGCCAGAAAAAAACCACGACACAATGGAGAGAAAACGAGCAGATTCAGTTTGATTGTAGCAGATTTCGACCCTCTGCTGCTGAAGATCGGCGTGTTTGTTTGCGCTCTGGTGTTCGCGTGCCCTACGATGCACGCGAGCAGTGCAAATTGGTCTCTGTCGTCGCCATGGAGGCTGCGGGAGCTCCAAGGGTTTCGAGACGACGCGCGGCGCCGCCTCGTGGCGCAGTAAAACAGTTGGATTCCTCGATGAAAACGTCGTCAGATCGTTGGATGAAAGAAGGGGAACGTTTACTTAGCGAAAATGATGATGTTTTAAACACAAACATGAAAAGATGTTTTTTTTTTCCATCCAAGTGAAATTTCACCAAACCATCCAACTATCCAACTACTTTTCATCCAATTTATTATTTCCTCATCCAACTATCCAACAACTTTTCATCCCATCTAGTATTTCTTCATCCAGCTATCCAACAACTTTTCTTCCCATCTATTATTTCTTCATCCAACTACTCCACGAATTTTCATCCCATCTGTTATTTCTTCATCCAACGATCCAACAACTTTTCATCCCATCTATATTTGCATCCAACTCTTCAACAATTTTTCATCCCACTACATGTTTCCATCAAACTATCTAAATTTCTCATCCAACTACATCGTTCATCGAATTATCCAACTATTTCTCATCCAACTATTCAAAGATAGTTTTTCCCACTCAGTTGACTATTTTTCATCGCGCCATCAAATTATTTTCTTCGTCTGACCATCAAATGATTTTCTTCATTCAATCATCCAACTACATTTTTCCATCCAACCAATCTAACCATTTTTTTCATCCAACCGTTGAACTATTTTCATTTGAACATCCAAAAATATTTTTTTGATTCAACCATCCAACCATTTGACATTTTTTCATCCAACCATCCAATTATTATTTTCTCATCCAACACTCGAACTATTTTCTTCATTCCAACACTATTTTTTCATTTTTTCTAATTCAACAATGTGATGATTCTTTCATCCAACCATCTGGCTCTTTTTTTTCCTCCAACCATCCAACTATGTTTTCTCATCCAACCATCTTATGATGTGTTTCAACCAACAATCAAACTATTTTCTTCATTCAAACCATGCAACCATTTTCTTCATCCAATAATCTAATATTTTTCATCCAACTGTGCAACATTGCATAACCTCATGAGCTACAATTTACATCAATAATTAGTGATTGCAATTTTTGAAAGTTTTCCATTTGATTTACATCCATAATCAACAATGAGGTTTTTAACTCCTTTAGATTCTAATTTGGTTTACATGTATAATCATGGATGAGGTTTTAAACTCCTTTAGATTGCAATTTGATTTACATCCATAATCAACGATGAGGTTTTTAACTCCTTTAGATTCTAATTTGGTTTACATCTATAATCATGGATGAGGTTTTTAACTCCTTTAGATTGCAATTTGATTTACATCCATATTCAATGATGAGATTTTTTTAACTCCTTATAGATTGTAATTTGGTTTACGTCTATAATCATGGATGAGGTTTTCAACTCCTTTAGATTGTAATTTGATTTACATCCATATTCAATGATGAAGTTTTTAACTCCATTACATTGTAATTTGATTTACATCCATAATCAATGATGAGGTTTTTTACCAGTGTCGGGTAGGTCGGTTAGGTACCAGAGTTTGGCAGGTTAAAATCGGCGGTTGCAATTCGGGTTATATAAATTTAAAAATTGGAACCAGAACCATTTTTAAAAAAAGCCAGAACCATAGGTTTTGAATAATAATAATAGCAACATTTTTGGAATAATAATTTTGGGGGGGGGTGGCCTTAGGCAAGTAGTTCTTACTTTTGGAACATGTCTCAAGGAAACATAATTTTCATTAGTTTTAATTTTTTTGGTTTAGGCCTTGAAACATATTTTTTATTATTTTTAATTTCTTGAGTTTATATGCCTTGAAATATTATTTTAATTTTTGTAATTTTTTTGGGTTTATGGCTTGAAACTTTTTCTTTTCTTTTTTGAGTTTAGCCATGGAAACATTATTTTATTTTATTTTTATTTTTTGGGTTTAGGCATGTAGTCAATATAGATGATCACATTTGATTAGTGGTATAGTGCTAGTAACTAGGGGGAAAAAAAAATCAGTTTTGGGCTATGCATAGGTAGGTGTAAAACCAAGTCCAATTTGAAACCAAACCTAATTAGGATTTTATTTTTTATAAATTTAAAAGGGAATTCAAGACCAAAAAGCTCTTCAAATGTAGAGAACCAAGTCTAGAACTAGACTAAAGGTATGGAAAATTGAAAGAATTATTTGTCATGTGAATGTAACCATTGACACATTTTTTAAAAATGTGAAATAGTATCACAACCCTAAGTGCCAATTTGTAAGGAAAAACATTCACCTAGAAGCCACCAATTTTATTTATTATTTATTATTATTTTTATTTTTATTTTTGGAGGAGTGTGTCACCTCATTTTATGTCTACTAATTACAACTTTTATTTTATTTTGAAAATAATGTCACCAATTATTAAGTCATAATCTATGTATGGTTGCTAGTCACCCTAGCTCCATTAATTAGTAAATTGGAAAATATATATATATTTGAGGATCAAAACATTTCCACTTAACACCATCTTCGAATCTTATATATAAATTCACTCCATCCGTCCGTCTGACACCATAATTCTACATTTTAATTCACTGGCAAAACCGGCCTAACATTTGGTAGGTAGGTAGGTCGTAGTGCTGGTGGGTTTGTCCCTGACGGAGCCCGGCGTTCTGAACCGACAAGCATCGATAGATCCCGTCACAGACAGAAATAATGAAATTATCCATACCGGGCCCGATCCGATTTTCACGCACGATATGGAGAACCGCCCCAAGCTACTGCATTAATTCACTTAGTGAAATTATTCATACCGGGCCCGGGCCGATTTTCATGCCCTAGGCTAATTTTGGCCGCCTGGGCTCTGTGATGGGCCCGGCTTGATTTTCACGCGGAACAGAGGTAGTGAAATTATCCATACTGGTCCCGGGATGATTTTCATGCCCCAGGCTGATTTTGACCACCTGGGCTCTGTGTGACGGGGCCCGGCTTGATTTTCATGTCCGGCATTCCACGCGACCGGGCCCGGGATGGATGGATGAAAAAAGGATGGATGAAGAAGTGGGTACATAATGATGACGGATGGATGAATGAAGAAGTGCCCGGGAGGAGGTTGGGTACCTTATGTTGATGGATGTATGGATGAAAAATGGATGGATGAAGAAGTGCGAGGGAGTGAGATAATGAGGGTGGATGGATGAAGAAGGGGAATGAGGAGGTGGATCTCTGATCCCGGCATTCTGGTGTTTTTTAACACACCTGTGCATTACGCACAGGGTACCCACTAGTCATGAGAAAGATGATATACCTATTGGCTAGTATAATAGCTTAATGGATTGTGGCCCCTAATAAATAATAAGTCTATTTTTATATGAGGATTTTTGAAAAGATGATATACATACCTATTGGCTAGTATAGTAGCTTAGTGGATTGTGGCCGCTAGGTAATAAATAATATGTCTATTTTTATATGACGATTTTTGAATGATGATATACCTACCTATTGGGCTTGTGTTGAAACTTGAGATTAGTTACATAGTTACAATATTTTGAAGGATTTTGGTCTGTTTTAGAGGATTTTTTTGGAAGATTATATTTTTGCATGGTGAAATATTTGAGTTTTCCATAGTTCTTCTTCTTCTTTTGGCTTAAGATACTTTATTAATGCAAATGGCAAGGCAAAGAGTGGTGACACACCCCCCCTTGTTTTCATGATCTTGGGTGGAGAGGTTTAGGGTTTAGGGTTTAGGGGGGGAAAACAAATTAATGTAAACCCTAACCCTAAAGCCGATAAACACTGATAGAGGAACAAATGGCATCCACCGTTGGAGCTCCTGCTCTTATAACGCCCCCAAGGAGCCCGTAAGAGTGGGACGGACCTTCTTGAGGGCGAGAACGACGGACCTGTTGTTGTCGGACCTCTCGGAGACGCGCGCGAGAATGACGGACCTCTTGCAGAAGAAGAAGAAGACGACAATTGGGTTCGTCGTCAACCGAGCCGGCCTCCATAGATGCCAACAAGTTAAGGACTCCGATACTCCCAAGTCGGACAGACGGACAGACAGAAGAGATTGGGATTCGCTCATGGGAGCAAGATGGTTTGTTACGCTTGCCTGGATTTTTGATCTGATCCCAACAGAACCGCAACGCTCAACACATTTTTCGGTATCTTTCTAGCAGCTGCACCGTTTTGGGTTTGCTGTTTTCACGTCCCCCCCTGGCCACTCCCTACTTACTCTCTCTCTCTTTCTCTCTCGAAATCTGCTACAAGCAAACTGAATCTGCTCGTTTTCTATCCATCGTGTCGTGGTTTTATTTCTGGCGGACATTGGTGCGTTGTGGGATTAGATCGGTCTTGTTGAGTCGAGGACCGCCGTCGGTGTGACGACCGACCGTCGACGACGATGGCGACCTTCGCGGAGGCGCCCAAGGGGAATGAGAAAGCCGCAGAGAAGATTTTCCAGACGAAGTGCGCGCAGTGTCATGCTGTGGACAAGGCAGCTGGTCACAAGCAAGGTAATTTTTTGCAATTGTTACGTAGCTTCTTCGTCGACGTCTCATCGATCTCCGGCATGATCTATTGTCGATGTTGTTGTTGCTAGTACTGTTTCTTCTTCGGTCGGAGATCATCATCTGTGTTCATGAATCTAAGCTAGAGTGAAAAGGAAAGATAGAGAAATTTCCATTCCAAGTTCGGGAGGTGCCGTGAGAGAGAGAGAGAGAGCGCGAAGATAGTATGGCGGCGGAGAGAAAATAATTGTTTGCCGGAGAGTGATCTACTTACAACTAGTTTTGCGGATGTCGTCGTTTCTGCGACTGCAGGACCAAACTTGCAGGTGCTTCCAGGTGGTTGAACAAGCAGATTCCATGATGCTTTTGAAGGAATTGCTGGAATTTTGTAAAACATTGTTGAAGAAATTTTGCTAAGTGTAATCCGCAATATCAGTTTTCAACAGACGGCAAATCCCTGTATGTCAATTGATGAACAAGGATCTTTGTGTGGAGTGTTGTTAGGCTGTGGCTCAATGTATGGGTGTGGCACAATTGACAGGGAAGGGTGTGGTGCAATTGGAGAAACAGCCAACTGCTTCAGAGTTTCATCTCGGTTCTCATACTTAAAACCTTGTTCCCCTTTGTGTGTCATTCTTTATTCCAAGAGATCTGGTTATGTCAGGATCCTTGAGGCAGTTAACTTTGGTAAGAAGTCCTAACTAAAAGAACCATGCTGTCTTGTTTTCTGAAAGGGAGTTTTGAACTTTGGGTGTTTGTGGGCATAATGCAGTCGATGGTTACAGCGTGGTGCTACCTGAAAAACTGAGCACTGGAAAATGGCAAGTTCACAGGTAGTCTGTGTGAAGAGAATGAATAAATATTTTTCAATTTATTACTTGTGAATGTAAATGCGACTATAAAGAAATGCAATTATAATTCTGGGATGTTTTTTGCATGCAACCGTGGTAAAAACAAATTCCTGTGTTTACACCAATAAGGAATGTTAGGGTTTATGGGTTTTAGGGGCCCAACAGACAATGCATATTTATGTTATGGGTATTGAAACTGGTGGATTGATATATAGCAGAGTGAAGATTTTGGGCTTGTTTGTTATAGCCTCTCCTGGGTGTCTGAATTCATCAATCTCTGATTTGCAAGTACCTATGTTACCCTCTGAATGTCTGTTCCAAGATAAGAGCAAGGTGTTGTTTTTCTTCTCTTGGTTTTGATGTGCAATGGGATAAAAAGGACTTGCATTGTAGAGGCTAATATGCCAACACCTTTGGATGGTATGGCAGATCAATCAAGTCTCCTCTGCAACTTCTGGACCATTGGCCTGATCATCCTGAAATTCAAACACTTCATGACAATTCTGTGTACAACCCTTTTGCCCATTTTGTAGTAGAGCAATTTTATTTGGTATTGGAGCCATGCCAGTTTCCTCCATTTGAGTGCTACTGATTTGTGGTCTGCTACTCCAAATGTTATCATCAGATAGCTAGACTGGCAATGATTTCCCAAGGAAATATTGAAGATACAAATGACTAAAATAGCTGGGATTTGTGTTTGTTTTTTTGGTGAAGCTATGCATCAAAGGCTTTTGCGGATAAGCAATGCTTGGGAACCCGGATCCAAGAGGATGGGACAGTTGGCGAGTAAGTACAACTACTTCCTCTGAAACTTGGAATTTTTGTTGCTCTACTGTCTTGCATTTTTCTTTCATCGCCAGTGCAAGGTTTCAAAGCCCACCACCCACCCAATGGCAGTTATTCATTCACTTATTCTGCCTTTGTTTTTGCAGGTATAAGTGGATGACATATGCAGAAGTAGGGGCAGCACGAACAGCTGTTGGTTCAGGTCTCGTGCAGAACGGAGTCCCTAAGGCAAGCTTTCTTTCAAATCTATACCACATCTGAAGAACCAATAAGTCATTGGTGCCAAATGGGTGGTCTGATCTTTCATGAATTTTATTTTTCTTTTGTTGGATTGATATACACATATACTAATGTGTATGTTTACACTTAGCTTTGGGATCAGTTCCTTGAAACGAGTGCAGTTTCTTTCGGGGTTGAAAACATGGGCAGGGTTCATGTGTTGGGCTATATATGATAAACCGTCCAGAGTGGGTAATTATGGAGCTGGCATGTGGGTCCTATTCCTACATTTCTGTTCCTCTGTATGACACCCTCGGTAAGCTTACTAAACCCAGTGTAATGAACACTTTGATTGCCATAGTTTCCAAACCTCAGTTGGTATTTTTCGCCCAGATCAGTGATGATGAGCTTTTCTAGCACCTGGGAAAATCAGAAGGATTTGTCCAAGAGTAAATGATTTTCTCTTTTGTCTTGACAGGTGCTAGTGCAGTGAAGTACATAATCAATCATGCTGAAATTACAGCCCTTTTCTGCAGCCAGGACAAGCTGCAAAACGTGAGTTTGCCTTTTCTGTTTCAGCTCAATTTGCATCAATCACATTGACAAGTAATATGTGCAGATCACGAATATTGTTCAATCACACAAGTCTCTATGTTGGGCAGGCTGTTAGGCTACAGAGAGTAATGCACACTGAAGAATAACTTGACACTTCTAGTAGAACACAACAGTACTGTCAGTGCATGAGACAAAAGCAATCCATCAAGAAACATGGGTACTGATTGGTGCCATATCGACCTTCCAAACACTAGTTTTCAGTTTGTTATTTTCTGAATCTTTTCCTGCATTTTTTAAGGCATCTCTTGTTTGGTGAATGAGTTTGTAATCATTTTTATGCCGCTGGGTGTTTTGACTCGGGGACCAAAACAGCTGTTGCTTCAATTGTCTGAACTTCCATCAATCCGACTCATAGTTGTAAGTTTTTTGCCAAATTGCCGTCTCACAACAATCAAGTCATATCCGTATCCCCCCTAGTATTGAAATTGTCCACAATATTTTCTCTCCTTGTAGCTCCATACATTAAACTTGTTGCTGTCAGCTCAACAGTACCCATGCACTCATAGTTACAGAAGATTTCTTGATTGAGAAAGAGTAGATACCAAAGGCTGTTCTGATTGATTGCAAATTTGTTGGTTTTTTGTAGGTTGTTGGAGGTACAGAGAATTCGCTCCCATCAGTGCCCTCTCAATTAGGAATTCACCTTATTCCTTACTCTCGGCTTGAAGCTCAGGTAAAAATAAATAAATATTCCTTCATCCACAAATGTGCTCTACTTCCAGCAGTAGATAGATAAAAAACAAAATGTAGCATATATGCAGTTGTTGGTGTATACACAGGACATTGGCACAAGATTGTGGGTGGTGGTGGTTTCTAAATTGGGAGTTGTCTGAGTGACTACAGGGCCGAGCAGATACACAACCGTTTGTTCCTCCTCAACCTCATGACGTAGCAACTATCTGCTACACTAGTGGCACAACAGGCGTTCCTAAGGGAGCCATGCTAACACACAAGAATCTGGTGGCTTCTGCAGCAGGGAGTAGCGCATCTATTGACCTTGTCCCCTCTGATGTGTACGTGAAACTTGAATCCATGATGGTTTACCTGTAGATCTGTTTTGAGTATATGATCCTCAGTAGACTTCTAGCATGACTTTTAACTGCATCTGAATTTTTTCCATCTTTTGTGCAATGTTGGTGTTGCTCCTCCTGGGCTTCCTCTTGTTTTCTTTCATCAGTTTTGTCTGTTTTTTTTTTTTTTGTTTTTGGGGGCTTTACAGGCATATCTCATATCTCCCACTGGCACACATTTATGAAAGGATGAATGTGTTGGTTATGCTACACTTTGGTGTTGGTATTGGCTTTTACCAAGGGGTAATATCATTGTGCCCCATTTTACTATTTTTCCACATGTGTTGTGTAGAATTGGCATCTTCTTATTGTTCATGATGATGTAACATTGTTGTTATGGGTGTGTGTTCAGGATGTACTAAAGCTGATGGAGGACATTGAGGTGTTAAAACCCACTATATTCTGCAGTGTTCCTCGCCTCTACAATCGCATTTATGACAAGTAAAAATGCATCCTTTGATACCCTGCATTTTGAGTCTATTTTTGAAGCATCAGAGTACATAGATATTTACATTTTTCAGTACAACTTGTTGAAGAACCCAGTAAACAATTGTTCCCATATTTTGCAATGCAAGAGAACCTCTGCATTTCACTGAGTTTCCAGTGATTTTGCTGTGAACTTTTTTAAAGTAAATATATGTGAAGAAATTGTGACTACTATGGAGAACTATGACCGGGGCACTTTGAAGGGATCAGGATTTTATGATCTGATTAGTTTAGGCATTCAGTGGATGTGATTATGCTTGAACCCACAACTGAGGCCAAGTAGGTGATGATTGGTAATGGGTTTTATGGTTGGTTTGGATTGTCATAATAGAATAACCTCAGCAGTGAAGTCATCGGGCAGACTTCGGCAAAGGCTTTACAATGTTGCCTATAATGCCAAAAAGGACGCTCTAGAAAAAGGTAAAAGACATTCTGCTCTTTTGATCAATTCATCTGTTCCAGGGACTGTCTCCTCCTGTCAATATAGGTAGATGTGTGTGTATCTGCCATTAGATCTCCCTCGTACACATAACCATTTACTTCAAAGTGGTTGTTGCAGTTGCTGTAATATAAGTATTTACTCTTGTTGTTTTTCCTTGGTTTTCTGGGCACTTTTTTTGGGGGGGCGTTCATGAATTCTAAAATAACAATTCATGGATTTATTTATTTTTTTCAGGGAAGACTCCATCACCCATTTGGGATCGGTTGGTTTTTAACAAGGTAAAGGGAGTATTGGGAGGCCGGGTGCGATGTCTCTGTTCAGGAGCATCACCCATTTCTCCAGACGTCCTTGACTTCCTGAGAATGTGAGTAAACATGGAGGGTATAAATCCCCATTAGCCACAAGCATCTTCTTCCTTGGTTGTGGGGGCGGGGGCGGCATTTGATCCAGTTTATATTTTGGAGAAGGAATCCATTTCCAAGGGACCTGAGGGGTACCTGCACATGATCCATGGTGTGTGGATTCATAAGAACCATAGGAAGAAGATCTCAAAAGGTAAATGGGGGAAGAATGAGAATTATTAGATACTGATCTGAAAGTCTATTGTATTGGGGCCAGATGTTTTGGTGGATTTGTTTCAGAAGGTTACGGAATGACGGAAACCTCATGCCTTGTTGCTGGAAGTTTAGAAGATGACAAGACTTCGGGTCATGTTGGACCACCCAGCCCTGCCTGTGGTAAGAAAAAGACCTTCCAAAAAAATCAATGCCGTTTATGATTTCAAATACCACATGCAAGCACCCATCCTTAAACCACAACTAAGGTGTGCATACTTGGGTTTGTTTACTGATCTGTCCACAGAAATCAGTCTCAGTAAAGCAGAGTCTTCTTGGTGTGAAATTAGAGGGCTTTGAATGCAGTACATCACAGTGAAGTTGAAGTACAGTATAAAAAAAATAAGAATAAAAAACTCCTCCTTGTGCACTGGTTTTGATTCCACAGAGGTAAAGCTTGTGGATGTCCCGGAGATGGAGTACACTTCAGAGGACAAACCATACCCACGGGGGGAAATTTGTGTACGTGGTCCAACAATCTTCAAAGGCTACTACAAAGACGAGATTCAAACGTCTCAGTTTTTTCTTCCCTCTTTTGATTTTCTTCTCCAACTGTTTTTTTTGCCCATTGTTGATTGCCCATTGGGGGAAAGGTTATAAAAGCATGATATTGCATTTGAACCCAGGAAAGATTTTGAAGTGCATGCATACTTTCGAGTCAATATTGCAGTATCTTTTGTGATCCAACAATATTCTACAGAACCCACATGTCAGTCACTTTTGAAAGATCTCTTCCCAACTCTGTTGCCATCACAGAAAGAAGCTCACGAATGCCTCTGTTTATGGTGCCTCAGGCGGGAAATTCTCAATGAGGATGGCTGGTTGCACACTGGTGATATCGGGTGCTGGCTCCCTGGTGGCAGGCTAAAGATCATTGACCGGTGGGCATAAAGTTTTCTCTCATTTTCAGGAAGAAGAACTTGATCTGATCTTCATAGCTCTGAACTCCTTCCTGTTCATGGTTTCTGAATTTTTCTTTCCTCACCTTCCTGTAAACATATGCATATGGTTTGCAGAAGTTCATATTCCTTTTGAGGCACCTTCTTCCTATGATAGATAATGCCTGCACAATTGGGTGGTAGTATTATGGAACAAGCTTGTATTATCTCTCTGTTGTTTTCCATTGCCAGGAAAAAGAACATCTTCAAGCTGGCGCAGGGGGAGTATATTGCACCTGAAAAAATTGAGAATGTCTATACTCGCAGCCAGTTTGTTTCCCAGTGCTTTATATATGGTCAGTACCTATGAACCCCGAGAGTCCCTCATGTACTGGAGCTAGTTATACAAAACAACTATGGTGCAAATCAGATGGAGCTAATTGGAGAGAATGTACTCATGAACCCCAAGGGTCCCTCATGTATGGTGGCTTTGGTTACAGAGGTTATGGAGCTTTTTGTTCAGAGATTACAGAGCTTTTGATCAGAGATTATGGAGCTTTTGTTCAGAGATCATGGAGCTTTTTTTGAGAGATTTACAGCAACTACACGTGGATTTTCCTATATGAATATGATGAACCCAGAAATTTTAATTGCACATACCTTTTAACCACCATCACAACAGAATGAAAGGATTACTCAATTGAGTTGCTTGTGTTGGGATGATATATCTATGCAGGTGACAGCTTCAATAGCAGTTTGGTGGCCATTGTTGTTATCGATCCGGAGACATTACCTGTATGGGCAAAGTCAAGGGGTATCAAGGTGCACAAATCAGACAAATTGCCAATTTTTTTCTTCTTATTTTTTTCTCCTTGCAAATTTGGGTTCATTGCAGAAAGACTGAACAGTTGTCTGCACATGAGCTGAGAAAATGAAAATAGAGGTATTGCAGATGGACGTTGAAACAATGGTTTGATGGGTATGAAGGGATGAATTGCAGGATGCAGATGACTTGAACAAATTGTGCACTAATCCTGTTGTACAAGCAGCTGTGAAAGTAGACATGGATGCAGTTGCTCGTGAAGCCCAGGTTCTCTTCTACTTTATTTGTGTTTTTTATGGAACTCAGAATTTGAAAGATCAGGTGTCTTCTTCCAACCTCTCAATCTCTACTATTAATTTTCACTTCCCAAAGAGCTTCTCTAACCTGTCACTCTTATAACTCAACAGTGAGTAATAATTGACATTTCTGACAACTGCAGTTACGCGGGTTTGAGTTTGCCAAGGCCATTACTCTAGTTGCAGAGCCATTTTCAATCGAGAATGGACTTCTTACACCCACTTTGAAGGTAATCAATCACTTTTTTTTTGCAATGATTTCATGGTTATGAGTATACCAAAGATATCCTTGCAAGGCAGGGCAACAGCTGTATATGTTAAACTGGAATTTAGAGTTCACATTTTTCTCATGCCATAGTATTTTCTAGGCAGTGCCATAGTGTACATTTCACCTTCTTGGTTTTGGAGAGAGATTGAGTGCTGCTGTGTTTTTGGGTGTGGTTTATCGGCAGGTGAAGAGGCCACAAGCAAAGACCTTTTTTGCTAAGGCAATTGCAGATATGTATGCGGAAGTTGCAGGAAAAGAACAATCACAAGTTCCTAGATCAAATTTGTGAAGTTAAAATCATTCTTGTGCAAATTTCAAAACATTTTGGGTTTCCCTGTAAAAGGACACCACTGATAGCAAAATAACTGGGAGCAAAACCCCACCAGTTTTGCTGACCCAAAACTGTTGTCATAGCAGCCAAAGCTTCAAAAATCTGGACACGAATGAGGGGGTCAATGATGTTTCATTGACAGGATATGTTCTTTTGTGCTCTGGACCACAGATCTTGACTTGGTTTCCAATTGCCTTGATTTTCGTTGATTTGGCCTTGTATTGCATCAAACGGTAATGGTTGCAGACGTGTATCTACCTTGTATTATTTTCTCCCATGCCCACCTCCAAAGTCTGCTGGTACTTCTCAGTGTTGCCAATGTGAAACCCTAGTCTAGTTATGTGATAAACTCAGAGTTTAGTATATGAGTATGGAGATGCTGATAACTGATTTCATTTTGGGTGGAGTGTAAAATTGCGCGTTGAAATCAGCCGCCTGATGTTTTGCTCATAATACAGGGACAGTACATACCTTGCTGCATATTTCTTGTATTCTCAGTCTTTTGTGCACTCTTTCTCTACAAATGAGGCGCTAACAGTTTACGTGAAGCTCTCTCCCACTCCTGTTTGCTGTAATGCAGGTTATGCAGTGTGTTAGGTGTCAGAAGGTATTCCTCTAATGTTGGTTCCTATGATCTCTTCATGAGTCCATCCTGATGCAAGAGAAGTTTTCAGACTTATACCTGTATGTTTCAGAGCTTCTGACTTTGGCTTCTGCTTCAATGAAAGACGATTGAGTAATTTATTTTTGTTTCAGAACTCTGCCACCTCTGCCTCTGATGCAAATAATCCCTTCTCTTTACAATTTCCTGGGTGCTTGTGCACTTCGTTTTAATCAACTAATTCTAGTTCCAATCCTCAGCTTTCGCTTACAAAGTAGGAATCTTAATATCACTCCCATTACAATATCATTAGATATAGTGAGTACACTTGTGATCAATCATGCATTGCATGGAACTTCTTACCAGTGTTGTGCAATTATTTGAATTTACAAAGAACTGTCGGTTCTGGTTTAGGGTTTAGCTACCCAGTAGTCCGCAACTGCACTTGCTTACCTACCTACCTACATCGTATAATGAGGTGCATTCTCTACCTACATAACTATGATAATGTAAGTAGTTCATGGAGATAGTTTGTGGGGGGTGGGTTGGAGGAGAGGAAATAGGAAAGTGTAGAGGATAGGGAAGAGTTTTTTTACTTTTTCCAAACACCATATTCACAAGTAGATATTCAATGCTTTCTCTACCAGTTTACATCTCATTTTTCTTCAATTTGAATCCAATTCAACTAAATCTTGATTCAATTGAATTGGAACTGATTTGAACTTAATTTAATTTCCATTCAATGTATTTGAATCCAATTTTAAAATTCACAATTCAGTTCAATTAAGCTGCATGCAATGTTATTCAATATTTTATTCAAATGGAACTTGATTTCCACAAAATCAATTCATTTTTTTCACCAATTGTTCATCATTTGCTAGCGTGTGGCAACATTGAGCGCAAGTAATGAAAAAAGTGAAAGCTTTTTAAGTTTTTAATGCTTGTGATCAGTCAATTTGCAACCTTACTTTTCTTAAATTTTATGTTGATCTTGGTTTGTTGGCCCTCCCTTCCAAGGCAAGGATATTTTGTTTAGATTCATTAGAAAAGGCATGTGAATTAACCCTATCACTCAACCATCACATCATTCTTTTTGCCAACAAGCAAACCAACACAGCTTAACTTCGGATGCAACATGTGTGCGAGCGTAGAGTATATTAGCTCTAAAGGACTTTCACCCTTAGAAACTAGGTTGTCCTTGTTGTAATCTCACCATTTTGAGTGTGCCAAATGTAAGATGAAATCATTTGTCTTGTAAAGGTTAGCACTCATTCCTTATAACTATGATTTCTATGGTCCAAAATGTGAGGCCAACTTCAAAAAACAATGTTGAAGATTATAGAAGGTGATTCACAACCCTTTTATTTATTTATTTATTTAGTTTGTCATGAACCAAATTTGGTCCGTGACTTACAAACATTTTTTTAAAAAATTAATTTGTCACATAAAATTTCACGACAAATTTCATAACCCTTTTTCTCCATCTTGGACCAAAAATAGTTCATGGAACTTCACCAAAAAAAGTTGGTTCATGACTTGCAAGATTTTTTTAATTTTTTCATTGTCAATTGAATTTACGTCATAGAATCTCATGACAAAAGTTTGGGACTTATAGGCCTTTTATTTATTTACTAATTTGTCATGGACCAAATTGATATCATTGAATTCCATGAATTATTTTTTGGTTTGCTATTCACAACCTTTTTTTCCATCACAATTTTTTTTCTTCCAATTCTTTTTCTTTCTCCGCAAATGGTGTTCAACCAAATGGTGTGCATAGTGTTAAAATTAGTTGGGACATTTCAATGTTAATGTGTTGTTCAAACAAATCCTCAACATGTTCATTGTCATGTCCAATTACCAACAAAAAACCACATTCCTATTGTAGTTAACTTTTGCAAGAAGGTGCTGCCATGATCAATATGCTCATGGGGTGTTGAAGTTTTTCAATTAATGTTTTAACATTTCTTACTTTTTTGGTGGATTTCAATTATAGTCATTCTTTTACAATACTTGACTTAATAGGACATTTTTTTTTAAAAATAAATATTTTTTATTGTCAAACCATTTGATGTTTCTCAAAATGTTGTTTTGCAATGTTATTATCTTATAAATGTTGATAAATATAAACCATGGAAGTAGTTTGAACAAATTTTCCATCACTATCTACTCCTATATAACATAGTTAGGGCAGGCAAGTCTTGAAATTAATTAATTTTAACATATAAAGCTATTTTGACGCTTGAAATTAGAGTTTTGAAGTTCAACACATGGGAATTTCAAATTTTTCTCCTTTGGTTTTTTGTATATATCTCTCATTTAATACTTTTGCATGGTTATACCTATTTCATAAGATATCTTAAAATTATTTAAGAATGAAGCTATAACCCTAAAATTGAACTAGATTTAGTTTTGTCTCCATCGTTTTGCAGTTATTAAAAAATATATATCCTCCTATGAAATGTGGGCCATAGCTGAGCAATAATGCTTTATGCATGTGCAAGATTACAAGAGATGAGGTGACTTGTATTGTGAACTTGTTGTTTGACTTGAACTTTGTTTGTAAAAAGTGATTAAGCCACATGGACCAATTTTCACATTTTCATTGCTCCAATTTGAAATTTTAAAGTATTCATTTGTATAATTTATCACCATTTAAGAGCTAATTGGACATATCGATAGTTATTGCTGCGATTTCTTCCTCCAATAATGGCTCCACACCAAGCTGATAACCCACATTAATAGAGTTCAAGATGCAATTAGGACATGAAAATCTACCTTTATGGGAAAGTCATTTAAATTCACATCTAGATTTTCATGCTCCACATAAAAGCATGTTTCTAAGGATATTTTCAACACACTAGGATAAGAAAATCACATTGACACGAAGCGAAATGTAAAGAAAATAGCCATAAGTAGGACACAAATAGAAAATGAAGCCTGCACAAACAAATTAATTTGAGTCGAAAAGTAGGGAGTGCCTAAAATACCATTGCCACGTTCCATATGCTCCAATTGGCATGGATAATCTCTTCAACAAAAAACAATTAAACCATGCAGGGAATTCAAAACATAATTTTGCATAAACCTAAAAAAAAAAGGCTAGATAATTTATTGTAATTGGTCAGGTTAGGTTGCTTTTCTTATTAATTGGTCAAGTTATGTTCAATTAGATGGTTTGGGATGTATTTTGAAAAATGTATTTCATTTGAACTTTTGGAAGTTCTTTTAATTAGGAATATTTTTTCATTCATCTTATATATGAAAACTTTTGGGGATGAGAAATGAAGCAACCCCTGATCCCGTTTTGAACTGTTTTGGGGATGAAAAATGAAGCAACCCCTGAACCCACTCAAATCGTCATCCATCCCGTCATCCATCGAGTCATCCATCCAAACAAAGTGTTCTTGAGGAATTTCTTGATTTGGGAATTTCGATCTCCTCCTTCTCCTCGCGGCTACCCAAGTTCTCAATGTTCTTGAGGAATTTCTTGATTTGGGAATTTTGATCTCCTCTTCCTCCTCGCTGTTGCTGCGTGGATTCCAATGTTCTTGAGGAATTTCTTGATTTGGGAATTTTAATCTCCTCCTCCTCCTCGCTGCTGCTGCGCGAATTCCAATGTTATTGAGGAATTTCTTGATTTGGGAATTTTGATCTCCTCCTCCTCCTCCTCGTTGCTGCGCGGATTCCTAACGAGATCTCTCCATAGTGGTGCAATGCAATGTGACTGGAAAGATTTTGATGAAATGTTTTCTTTTCGGCATGCCTGATTTGAAGCTTGGACTTAATGACAAAATCAGTTTAGAAAAGGAAGCTGAGGCAAAGGCTCGACCATCAAGAAGGTTGGTTGCACTTCATGTATGGCCTTTGAGTAGAGAGTGAAATGTTCAATGGAAGAATTACTCAATCCAAGCTTAGACTTGCTGAGACTTGAACAGGAAAGTGTGGTTTTCTTATGACAACTTATGAGGAGTTAGAGTCTCACCTATTCATTCTGGTGATTGTTTTTCCTGTCTGCAACAGTGGCAAGACAATAGAGCTTGATGATGTCACATTTCACCAATGTGTCAACCTTACAAGGTTGAATACAGAGAAGACAATGAGCTTTGTCCCACCTGATGGAAAATTTGAGCTGATGAAGTGGGTTGCCTCTCCTTTCAATCAACCCCTTTCTAAGCCCAAGAGGCAGTCATAATTATTTTGAATTGCTTAAATGGCTAGCAAATAGATGGTGCATGAGGTTCTATTTGCTGGATGATATCTAACAATTTTGAGTGAACATCATGTAGATAAATACACAATAATATGCAGAAATTTTTGGGGAAACAAAAATTTACAAAAATCTGGATCTAAATTTTAGTTGCATTTCTTGAAGTAACAGGAAGAGTTGATCATACTATATTGGATACCATTAAGAGAAATAGTTGAGCAAAAGAGTCAAGTATGTTCATTGAAGCTGCAACAAGCTGGTGAGGGTAAGCTTCATTTCATTTTAGCATGTGCTGTACATGCAAGCATCTAAGCCCAAGGTTTAGAAAGGCCAATGTGAAGGTTATTGTTAGGGGGACTCCTACAGCTTGAACATCCTTCAAGCACACCATATGCATTGCACACACACATTCATTACTTCAGAGGATACATAAAGAGGTGAATTCACGCAAAGTAAAAGATTTTAAATGTTGATTTTGCTCCATTGTGTAGTCTTCATAAAACCAATGAGCTTGCTCCACGTAAAACAAAATTCTCTCGAAAGATTGCAGCTCCTCCTCTGGAGCATTCAACACAAATTGGTTGCACACCCATGACATAGTCGTTACAGACCTATCTCTGTATCCCCACACAAAGAAAAAATGGCTATTTGTCTGAGGATCTGTCCAAAAAATCAGTCTTAGGGAATACAAAACAGGTTGGTGAAAGTGTTGTCCAGCATCACAAAGTCTGAAATTACATGTACACTTTTGCAGCAAGAATTCATGCAATGCTCTGTTGAGTATTGGTGATTGTTTTCAGATTTTGCACTTTGCCCCTTTGCAGCAAAAATTGGTTTTGGTACACCTCAGATTTTCCATAGCTTCAACATATAATTGTTTGTGAAAAATTTGTCAGGTTTGCACATTGTTTATGCACGTCCCATTTCTGCAAATCAGTAGGGTGGCAACAACAACAACAGAGTGTTCACCACCACCCAGTGTCCAAACTCCAAGAGAGACACATTATTGTATATATGTGAAGAATTCTCTTCTCTGAAGCCAAGTTGATACCATCCTTACCAACGACCGATGTCGAACGCAACTCCCAATGAAACCGAAACTCCTCATCAACGAAAGATACACTTGCAAAATGAACGACGACGACGTTATGGGAAGAAGAAAAAAAGCATTGAAAAAAATGGTAATGGGTTAAATGTGGGTTAAAATGTGGGTTAGATGTGTTAAAAACATAGAAAATGTTTCATGATAAAAAAAATTTAAAACCACGTCTATTATATACATAACCCCACTGGCCTGATGGCGGATATAACCTTTATCTCATGGTTGACATGGGTGAACAGGAGTTTTGGTTTGAACAACCAGTTGGCAAAGAATACCACAAACTCAGATTTCGTTGGCAGGTCCAAGTCGATACCATCTTTACGAACGACCGATGTCGAACGCAGTCCCCAATGAAATCAAAACTCTTCATCAACAGAAGATATGCTTGCAAAATGAACGACGACGACGTCAAAGTGAGCAACAACAATAAGAACATGAACAACAGAGATTGGAACAGCAAGAACCTGCGGTCGTCATGCAGATGCCGATAGCATTGCGTAACATACATGCGTAGACATTGGTTGCAAGACATGATTATGGAAGCAGAAGTGATGTATGTTCTGCTTGCAGAGCAAAGATGTGGCTGCAAGAAAGAGTTTCGCAAAGTACAATGACAAACATACGATTCACCATGTGTTATAACAATGGAGCAGTGCAGCTGCCATTGCTTCAACAACCACCCGAGGTCTTGCGAGGGTTACTTAGTGGATTGGATCCTCGAAGTCGTGCATTCCGTGAAAAGATCAGAATGTACAATTTGATATTGTCATTCACATCAACGGGAGCCAGAATCCACGAAAGCGTAACAGGCACGAGAGGTGTCTATGCTTTTCGTATTCAGGGAGAAATCTATCATCGAATTGGTTCACTATTGCCGCAACATGATGCTCAACCACGGTTTTGTCAACTATACATCTACGATACAGCCAATCAACTGCAGCATTGCCAAAATATCATGTCGACATTAGATCTCGGCATTCTACATGAACTGTAGACCATGCTTTCAGAGGTCAATCCATATGCACAAATGTTTAGGAGCATTCGAGACTTAGTATCGAACAATCCAACGCAAGCATTACATTTACGGATTCTAGCGAAACGCTCAAAGGATGCACATACATACAATATCCCAACCGGCAATGAAGTTGCCGCGATCATGGTTGGTGATGGGTCTGAAGATGTTGATCATTGAGATATCGTTGTGCAAGATTGACAGGGGGGACTCCGAAGAATCTCGGAGCTGCATCCAGCTTACATGCCAATGTTGTATGCACTCATGTTTCCCTATGGAGAAGATGGTTGGCATCCATCTATCCCAGTATGTCGCAACCCTAGCTTTGGGCTCGCGACCAAGGCAAGGGGTTGCAAGGTTGCGGGAGTCAAGAGGAAAGAAGCCCGGGAATCAAAGGAAGGAAGCCCGGGAGCAAGGGCAAAGGCATTGGAAGAGTGCGGGCCAAGAGGAGGAAGCTCGGGAGTCATCACATAATCCCGGGAGTCTAAGGAAGTGCGAGGGAGTGTGAGGGAGTGAGCACTCACACTCCCAAGGCAACTCCCATTTTGGGAGAGGGAGTCCCGGTGGACTCCCGAAATTTCAGAGTGCGAGTTGAAGGGTCAAATCTCAATGGATTGTTGCGCTCTTGGTACCGTTGAAAAGCTCTTGAAACGTAGATGTCTAAAATGGGCTCGCATTGCTCATTCGGACATCTGAAAGGCAAGTTATGGGCAAAAGAAGGGCCGGGAGTCAAACTGGCAGTTTGACTCCCGACCACTAAAAGTCGGGAATCGAGGTCTTCCCAAGATCCGATTTGAGAGTGCGACACAGAATTGAAAAGCTCTCGACGAGGGCTACAACTTTGCTTCAGACCGTGTCGTGATCGGACTCTGCAGTCGAGAGATATCGGCGTCCAAAGTCCCGGGACTCCAACCCGGGACGATTTCGGGACTCCCACGCGGGAGTCCTGGGAAAAATGGCCATTTGGATGCCACCTCTGTGGAGAGCTACAGAGTATACTATAAGGGGGAAGGTGGTGGCTTCCCCCAAGTCCGGGCCGTGGTGAGTCTTGTGTGTCCGTGTTGCCCATGGCTCGTCCTAGCACCAAAGGTGCTCTAACTATGCACTAACCACTTTGTGTGGGTTGTGTGCAGGCCCGTGTGAGTGAATAAGCTTGTCAATTCTTCCTAGTCCCATCCCGGAGCTCCAACACGCCCCTCTACCCCTCCAAGTGTTGTGAGCTAGGGGGCGGCTCCAAGTTCCAACTCCTTCCGCATTGCCGCATACTTGGACCCTCAAGTGGGTCTACAAGGAACTTGGGAGCGTGTCACAGTATGCCATGTGGTTGATTCAGAACCAACGAATGGTGAAGAGCTTACAGATGAATCTGATGGAGACAATGATTCAGAAGGTGGCAAACCAAATTCGACAAGAAAAAAACGTGGTCGCAGAACGATAACTATGATCGATTATTATGCGTTCCGTCTTCAAGAAAGAAATAATGAGGCTTCTACCATCCTTCGTTGTGGGCGTTTGGTGCAACAATACATTGTTGATGCATACGCAACTATTAAACAAAATAGGTTGAATTATCTGCGAAGAAATAAAAAAAAATTACGAGTAGATCTATATCAAGGACTCAAGATGTGCCGGAAGCAGGAGACACGAATATGACCACATTGGGCACAAGGATTATGTTGCCTTCATCGTTTACGGGTGGACCAAGATTCATGGTTCAGCTTTATCAGGATGCCATGGCAATTTGTAGATCATTCGGATTGCCGTCGTATCTCATCACGTTCACATGCAACCCAAATTGGCCAGAGATCCAAGCGGAGCTGATTCCTAGACAAACAGCTACAGATCGTCCAGATTTGGTGACCCGAATGTTTCGTATGAATTTGTCGGTGCTCATGAAAGATCTGATGAAAGATGAAGTTTTTGGACCGACCGTGGCACAGATTCACGTCATAGAGTTTCAGAAACGGGGATTGCCACACGCGCACATCTTGATCATCTTGAAGCCAGAGTTCCGATCGACCACTCCTGCCCAGATTGATATGGCAATTTCGGCAGAGCTTCCTGATCCTGAAATGGATCCAGAATGGATGTTTGAAACAATTTCAAAATGCATGATGTATGGGCCGTGTGGACCGGCATTCCCCAATGCTCCATGCATGCAAGATGGTCGGTGTTCGAAAGGCTATCCTCGACCGTTTCAAAATGAAACAAGTTTGGACGAGAACGGATATCCTTTGTATCGTCATCGAGACAACGGTCTCAAAGTCTTGGTAAAGGGAGTTGAACTGGACAATCGTTGGGTTGTGCCGTACAATCCTTATCTATGCAAGAAGTTCAATGGGCACATCAACACTGAAGCATCGATATCCATCTATGGCGTCGAATATCTATTCAAGTACATCTACAAAGGTCACGATCGAGCGACGATGGTCATAGAATGGGTCGAGAATCCCATCAATGGACAACAGGTTGAACGAGATGAGATCCGACAATACATTGACGCCCGTTATGTCTCTACGTCAGAAGCTGTGTGGCGTATCTTCAAGATGAAACTGCATGGACGCTTTCCGATCATTCAGAGATTGCAAGTCCATCTTCCCAACCAACAAACTGTGGTGTTCTCAGAAGATGTAGATCTGCAAGAGGTGGTAGGAAAATCCAACGTACAGAAAACCACATTGACGGAGTAGTTTACAGCAAATAGAAACTATGCAAGCACTCGAGATACTCCTTATGCCAAATTTCCAGAAAGATGGGTGTGGAACAAAACATCGAAGAAATGGACACCACGTCAAAGAGGAACCAAGATCGGTCGTGTTTACTATGTACATCCAGCTTCTGGAGAAAGATATTATTTGCGGATGTTGTTGAACGTGGTTTGCAGAGTAACATCTTTTGAAGATTTGCGTACAGTTGATGGACGTGTATGTGCGATGTTCAAAGAAGCTTGCCAAGCTAGAGGTTTGCTTGAAAACGATCAAGAATGGGCACAGGCCTCGGAAGAAGCCAGTCATTGGGCCACGGGACACCAATTGCATAATCTGTTTGCATCGGTGTTCCTCTTCAACGAAGTGATCAATCCAGGGGAGCTTTGGCACCGTTTTGCGGATGATCTTTTTGATGATTTTCAAGCAAGAGCTCGATGTGAATATGGAGATCGTGATTTGATGCTGACAACGGAACAACTTCACAACATCGCTCTGCACGAGCTGGAGATCATCTTGCAACGGAACGGAAGGAGCTTGAGAGATTTCCCTGGAATGCCTCTTCCGACGGCAAATGTGGAACACTATCAGTCCAACCGGCTGATTCGTGAAGAAATGAGCTATGACAGTGATGCCCTATTACATGTTGTCCATGATGCAGAACCCCATTTGAACCAAGATCAAGCTGCGTTCTATCAAGCTGTCATTGGCGCAATTCATGAAAAGCGGCCGGCCGTGTTTTTCCTGGATGGGCCAGGAGGAACTGGAAAAACACATGTAATGGTCTTTTGCTCGCAAAAGTCAGGAGTCAAAGAAGAATTGCATTGGCGGTCGCTTCTTCTGGAATTATAGCTTTGCTTTTGGAAGGTGGACGCACGACACATTCAAGATTCAAAATCCCCATCCACCTTCATGAGCAATCGACGTGTATGATCGCACTGCGAATGATTCTGGCATTGTTGATTCAACAAGTAGATTTGATCATCTAGGATGAAGCACCAATGGTTCATCGACATGCATTTGAAGCTGTGGATAGATCGTTGAGAGATCTCATGCGACCGATGAATCCCGAAGCTGAATAATTGCCATTTGGTGGAAAGGTTGTTGTGTTCGGTGGAGATTTTCGACAGATCCTTCCGGTGATTCCCAAAGGCGGGCGAGAAGACATCGTTGGTGCATGTTTGTCGCGGTCGCTATTGTGGAGGTATGCACGTGTGTACAGATTGAACATCAATATGCGCTTGAGTATGGGTCATTACAATCTTGAGGCTATCGAGTTTGCCAATTGGATTCTGCAAATCGGAAATGGAATAGTGCCCACGTTGCCACCACAACATGATTTGGAAGAAGATTGGATTCGACTTCCCAAACCATTGCTTATGCCTGCTCATATGCGCACAAAAGAAAATTTCATTGAATTTGTATATCCGAATCTCATGAACAACTTCTTGAATCCCATCTATCTCAAGCAACGAGCGATCTTGGCACCAAAGAATGAAGATGTCGATGAAATCAACAATGCGATTTTGGAAGCGATGCCGAGTCCAACAAAAGAATATTTGAGTGCAGATTCCATCGTCGATATTCATGAAACAAATGTGGATGCCAATGTTCTGTTTCTTGTCAAATTTCTGAATTTGCTCAAAATGGGAAGCATCGCACATCATCAGTTGGTGTTGAAGAAAGGAAAACCGATCATGCTATTGCGCAATTTGAATGTGTCCATAGGCTTATGCAATGGAACCAGACTCATTGTTAAAGAGCTTGGACAACGTGTTTTGGAAGCCGAAATCATAACCAGAACTCATGTCGACGATCGAATGTTCATACCTCGCATCATCATGACACCGTCAGGCATAACCCTTCCATTTACAATCCGTCGATGTCAGTTTCCCGTCCGCATAGCTTTTGCAATGACTACCAACAAGAGTCAAGGCCAAAGCTTGGAACGAGTGGGAGTGTATCTGCCGAACCCGGTGTTTACTCATGGGCAATTGTATGTAGCTGTGTCACGGGTTACTTCCAAAGACGGTCTCAAGATCTTACCCATAGCTAGACACGAACATTTGGAAGGCTGCACTCGCAATGTAGTTTACAAGGAAGTATTTGGTAGATTGTAATGTGTGCATGTATATGTAATGGATATATATTTGGTGTAATAAAATGATTACATTATCCTTCACATCAATGACTATCCCGGCAGCGAACACAACGGGTACACACTAGTAGTACATGAAAACCCACTCAAACACAATTCTATAAATTAAGGGGTTTGGTGGAATTTGCTAACGCAATTGTGAAAATTTACAACCATGTAGAAAAATTCAAAGACTTAACCAAGACACCAAAACCATTCATTGACCAAATTCATGGCAAAAGAACCCCACACATTTATGTCCCCTCATTTAAACCCTAAAAAGAAAACCACACAAGCCCATATTCAGAAGGAAACCCCTATTGCCATTAATTATACATCTTCAAGCCCAAAATTAAACATTATTGTAAAAAGAAATTTTGTCTAAAATATTTACAATGTGATGAGTTATAGTAAATAATAAATAAATAATAACTTATGTGTAAGAAATTTCATTCCATGTAAAACGGAACCATTGTTATTCAACAACATAAATTGCAAATCCATGCACACCAAAAATATTTTTTTGGAACAAAGGTTTCAACCTCTGGATTAAGTTTGGAAAGTTTTCAAATCAATTTTTTGATTTTCAGAAAAACTTTGGGAATTCCATAGAATGAGAAAAGAATTTCTAGAATAAGTTTGGAAAAAAAAATTAAACCAAGTTTAGAACACAAGAAGCTCGGATGATTTCGGGAACAAATTTTGTTTCGAAAAATGTTTTTTGAACATGAAGTTGATATCTTTCACAACACAAATTTTGGTCTACTCTAGAACACAAAGTTGGCAAAAATTTCAAACAAGTTAACAACTTCTAGAAAAGATTTTCCTTCAAAACACTATTCAGCACGCTAGCTTGACAATTTTGAAAATGCAAGTTTGGTCCTTTTTAGGACACAAGTTGAAATCAAGATAGAAAAATTTAGAACACAAAAAGTTTGGAAATTTTTGAGAACATGAATAACATTTGGTAAAAAAAACTTCTTTGAACATAAATTTGCTAATTCTCACAACACAAATTTGGTATTTTTCACACAAAACACTTGAAAAATTTAAAGTACAAATGTTTTGTTTCAACAAGTCCCTTGTACAACACAAAAGTTCAGAATTTCCCACAACACAAATTTGGTATATTTCACAAGTTTGGTCTTCTCCTGAAGAAAAGAAGCTTGGAAATTTTCAAGAACAAAAATGTTGTTTAGACAAACCTTTTTTAGAACACAAACATTTGGTCCATTTCACAACACAACTATAGTCTTTTCCTGAAGGCAAGAAGCTTGGAAATATGACAACAAAAAAATTGATTTTCTCTACAACACAAATTGAATATATTTCACGACAAGTTTGATCTTTTACAGGAGAAGCTTGTAAAAAAAAATTCAACAAAATCTTCTTTAGAACAAAAAACAAAATTTGGCAATTTCCACAACAGAAATTATTCCAACAAGTTTGCTCTTCTTCTGAAGACCACAAGCTTAGAAAATTTGGAGAACAAAAACATTGATTACAAAAACCTGTTTCAGAGCATGAAATGTTTGCTTCTTCTCCACAACAGAAAGTTGACACATTTCACAACAAGTTTGGTCTTTTTCTAAAGCCAAGCAGCTTGGAAAACTTGGAGAACAAAAGAAATTATTGTTTACAAAAACCTGTTTTAGAACACCAAACAAAATGGTTTTTTTCCTTTTCACAACACAAGTTTGGTCTTCATAAGAAAAGCAAGATTAGAGGAAAAAACAAAAACTTCTAAAATTTACAGAGCTGAAAACCTTCATTCAAAATTGGGTGGTGTTCAGAAAACACCAGTTTAGGGTTTTTTTGGGTGCGCTTTGTTTGTCGTCCCCTTTACTTCTTGGCCTTCTTTGCAACCGCCTTGTTGCTAGGAGCTCCAGGAGGAGCTTTCATCACACCTTTGCTCTTGCTCGTCTTCACGGACTTGGTGCTCTTCTTCGGGGTCATCAGCTTCTTCGCTGCAGTTTTTCTCACCCCATTAGCTTTCTTTGATGTCAGAGATGATACCAGTGCAGGTTTTGTTGTTGTTGCTGCGGCAGCAGCAGCGACTGCAGGAGGAGTAAACTTCTTCTCTTCGCCCTTCTTGGTCGCTGTAACAGATAGCTTGCGCGGCTTCGTACCGGGCTTCGGTAGCTTGTTTGTCTTGTTCTCGAATTTCGGTGCCTTTCGAGCTTTCGCCGGCTTTGGAGTTTTCGGCACTGGAACTCCATCGACTATTGTAGTCGTTGCCGTCTTCTTCACTCGGTTCTGAGATTTGGGTTTGGGAGTTTTGATGGGTTTGAGCACTTCGATATCCTTGGTGTTGCTATCTCCCTTGATCGATAGCGTAGACTTGTTGGGGCCCGTCTTCCTTACCATCATCGACTTCTTCAATTCCTCGGATAGCTTGAAGGAGTTCTTGACCTTGTATACCTTGCCCTGTTTCGTCATGTTGCGCAGGCGGACTGACAGAATTTTTTTGAAGTTGGGTGGTAACCCGGTCTTGTAAACTTCCTCCAGATACTTGGCAATTGCATGCTGGCTTGACCCTGTGCGCTCCTTCAACGACCCAATGGCCTCCTTCACCATCTGAACACACCACGCAAAAAAGCCAAGGATACAACAAGCACGCTTGTGAGAAAATGACAATAATCAAAACAGAAAACCCAATGGAAAACATGCCACACAACACACACAGAACGAAAACAAAACCGAAGGACCTGTAGAGACATTGCTCACAGTCGGAGAGAGAGAGAGAAAGAGAGAGAGCGAGCATGGAGGGGATGGTGAGAAGTGACGAAATGATAGCAATACCAGCAGGTAAGAAGGGTGAGCAGCAGCGACATTGCCAGCTTTTGTAGTCTTCATCTTCATCTCCTTGGACACCACCGCTTTCACTTTCTTCTCCTTGAGCACAACAACTTTCTCCGGTTTCCCCATTCCGGAAGCGGTCAAAACCACCCCCTCCTCCGCAACTTCAGTCGCAGCAACAACATCAGTTCCAGCCATTAGTAACTGAAAAAAACCTTCCTTAAAACGAAGAAAAAACCTCACTCAAACAAACGAGCTGCTCACCAGGTTCGTTCCTGCAAATCCCTTACTCCTCCCAAACAAACTCAAAAGCTTCTTCACACAGCCACCCACCCAGTTCATGCAAATCCTCCACAAACAAAAAACCACCCAATTCCTGCAAACTCTTGTACAGTAAATTCCCTTTGAAAAAAAAGCTCTCATAAATGCAACTAACGACTGCGAAACTGCGATGCGACCAGAAAAGACAAACAGGAAGTCTCTGCACTCTCTGTCGTCTTCTTGTTCGGCCTTACAGGTCGCAATGATCGAGCACAAGGTACCTTCCTACTTACTACCTACCTACCTACATTCCTACCTACATACCTACCTACTCGGTCAGGCCCTAGGGGCTTATTCAAAAATTGCTCTGAAGTAGTGACCAATCAAATCGCTGCAAGCGCTTTCACGTGGATCGATACCGTGACACAGGTCGGTAATGCCGTTAGATGGCACATCCGACGGTCCAGTACGATTTGGAACTCGGGAAATTTGAAATTTGGGGCAGGAGGAAGTCTGAAGAGGTCATCGGATGACTAAATTTATTGGATGAATGGATGACCTTTTGTAGCCTTTTTCTCATTCTCTTAAGGATGAGTAAACTCTCTCGCTCACAGATTAAGGGTTTTTTTAATTATTTAAAATAATTTTTTAAATGAGGAATTATTATAAAATGAAATTATAAAAAAATTCAAGTCTTTGCACTCTTTTTAAATCTTCTCCTAGTTTTTTCTTTTTCCCTTTCATTTTTTTTTCTTTTTTTTCCGTTGGGATCTTGAAAGATTTTTGTTGTGAATTTTGCAACAAAAATAAATCCTTTGAGGGGTTGCAGAATAGTTTTTTATGTTAATTGTTAGCAGCTCCACATTCACAGAGAGACATGATATATCTTTGTCGGATTAATTGGGATTTTAGGGTTGTACCAAATGTCAAAGATTTATGAACAAAACTAATGAACATGTTGCAAGTTCTCTTTTTTAAATATTCTTTCTTCCACTTGTTTTGAATTGCAAGAGGAAATCTTGAGAATTTTTTTTCCGTGTTTTTCATGTGATCTGACATGTCATGGTTGAACATCCCGTTCCAGCACAACTCAAAAACACAAACAGCATTTTAAAACTTAAAATGTTTAACAAATTTGCATCCTTTGAATCTGATCAGAGATATCATGTCAAAATGTTATTATGTCATGCCCTTGCAGGAAGCACAAAAGCCTGACAAACAAGAAATCTCAAAATGCAATTTGTCAGTTTCAGTAATCAAATCCTGTTTCTACCATTTGAAACCCGTTGTCAGAAATGAAATCAGAACTACAACATGTGCAACAAGATTCAAAATGCAAAATTCGTGTATCACAGAGTTTCCAAGGTAAAGCTCCGTGAAGCGATAGTAGAACACCCATGTGCACAAACCAATGATTTGGAACTGTAATACATACAGCAATGGCTCACCATTCACAATCATGCCTTCATGGGTCACAATGCTACAAATTCTGTGAAGATGATGATGTTGAGTCTCCACTGAGAGTCTGAAACCTACAAGTCCAGCAGTAACAAAATTTGTCTTGAAGTCCCCAAGAAAGACTATGTGATTCATGAAGTCACTTCAGCAGCACATCTTGAAGTCCCCACTACGATGTTGCAAAACAAAGACAGTGACTCATGATTCACTGCAGCACCACACACAGGCATGATCAGAGCAATTTTCAGAACAGAGAACAACCAAAAACTTCAAGAGAAAAACTGAAGACAAAAATCCCTGAAAGGGTTTGCGGAATTTGGCAGTTCTCTCTCCAAACCCTTGAATCCAACAGAAGCGAGCAGTTGGGCAAGCTTTGGTGATTTGTGGGATCCTGCAAAAACATCAAAAGTTCCAAGGAGGGTTTGGGGTGTGTGCCTACTTGTTGTGGAGCGTGATGGTGCAGATGGGTTGCTAGGGCTTTGAGAATTTTCCTTGATGTGGGTGGTGTTCAGAAACACCATTTTTGGGGTTTTGTTGCACAGAAGTCTTGGATTGTGCATCAAGTCTTCTTCGCTTTCTTCGCCGGTGGAGGTTTGACTGCTGCAGCCTTGCTTGTAACTTTGCTGGGAGTTGCGGCTCTCGTCGTGACCTTGGGCTTTGCCGTTTTCACAGATTTGGGCCCCTTCTTCTTCGGGGTTGCGACTTTCTTGGGAGTCGCCGTCTTCCTCACGGTAGGCGCTTTCCTTGCCGGCGGTGCTACCGGTTTTGTCACAGGGACGACCTTCTCCTCCGCGGATTTCTTGCTAGCTGCTGCAGGAGGCGCCGCCTTGCTGGGCTTGGCTGCCTTGGTCTCGAGTTTGGATGCCTTGGCAGGAGACTTTGGGGCTTTGACCGGCTTGGCGGCTTTCGGAGGAGCACCATTGGGGGCTGCCTTGCTCTTCTTCACGCGGCCGGCAGCAGGACCTTTCTTCTTGGCCACTTTGGTGGGTTTGGGTGCCGCTGCTTTGATCGCGTTTGGAGCATCCTTGTTGGCCACCACGGACTTGGGAGCCTTGATGGGTTTCTTCAAGTCGTCAGAAAGCTTGAAGGAGTTCTTGACCTTGTAGAGCTTACCCTGCTTCGTCAAGTTGCGAAGCTGCACAGAGAGAATCTTCTTGAAGTTGGGAGGTAACCCGGTCTTGTACGTGTCCTCCAGATACTTGGCAATTGCATACTGGCTTGAACCCGTTCGCTCCTTCAAAGTCCCAATGGCCTCCTTCACCATCTGCCATGTACCACGAGGACAAAACACCATTTCCATGAGAGAGGTACTCATCAAAAGCCCCAAATCCCACAGCACCCAAAAGAAGGGGGCAAAACACAAAACCAGAGACCCCTCAAGTCCAAAACCTTCACGTTCTCCAACTGTAAGAACCATAACTTGTAAAAACACACAAGAGTTTCGTACCAGGAGGTAAGAAGGATGCGAAGCAGCAGCAGATGGATTAGCAGCTTTGGCAATCTTAGGCTTCTTCTCCTTGACAACTTTCTCTTGCTTCTGCTTCTTCTCCTTGGGAACGGCTGCCTTTACCTTTTTCTCCCTAGGAGCATTCACCCTCTTCTCCTTAACAACAGCAGCAGCTTTCTCAACCACCTTGCTATCACCATTTACCTCAACTTCAAGCTCCTCCTTTTCAGTTCCAGAGGACGGCACAACAACTTCCTCAACAACAGCAACAGTTGCAGAAGCAACAGCAACATCATCAGTCACAGCAGCCATTTTGCCAAACACAAAGGAAGAAACAGAAGAAGAACAAGCACACAACAACAATAACAATAAACAAAGGGCCAAACTGATAAGAAAACAGCACAAATCCGATGACCCACTTCTTCAAAACTGATGAAAAACTCACAAACAGCACAACAAACTCTGGAAAAACACACGCCACAACCACGAAAATGCGATCACGCAAAGGAACTACAACTGCGCGTCTGTCTCAGGCGTCTTCTTCCTTCGTGTTCTCGCGTGCTTTTCTATCGCGCCGGTGCTGTGGCAGCAGGCTGCAGGGATCGAGCTCGTGACCTACGAGTAGGGGACCTAGTCTTTTGGGGCAAAGTAGGGTCAGAAGGTTTTTTTCTTTTTTTTTCTGGCTACATTTTGCCTGTTGGCTATTTTCTTTTCAAAATGGCTAAAGGTACGTGTCGTGTTTGTGGTTTTTTTTTGGTTTTCTAGTCGCCGAATTTCAACTCTTTTTTTTTTTTGAATTTTTTTCAGATTTCTCTATTGGGTTCTAGCATGTAGCCAAAACTGTGAAGGATCCTCTTTTTTTTCTTCTTTGGGGGGGGGGGGGGGGGGGGGGGAGGGGATTGTCTATTGGTTTGTAACAAATAGCCAAAAACATGAAGGATGCTTAAATTATTATTATTATTAATTAAAAATCGTCAGATTTCTCTATTGGTTTCTAGCAAGTAGCCAAAAACGTGAAGGATGCTTAAATTATTATTATTATTAAAAATCGTCAGATTTCTCTATTGGATCCTAGCATGTAGCCAAAATAGTGAAGGATGCTTAAACTTTTTTGCTTTTTTGACTTTCATATCCTGTGTATAGCCAAATTTGGCTAAACTCTCTTAAGGATGACCGCCACTCCGGCTACATAACCCCCCCCCCCCCCAAACAACCCCAGGGTAGGGTAGGTAGGTAGATAGGTAGGTAAGTAGGTAGCTAGTGAGTAGGGAAACTGGGTTTTCTTTTTTCAGCCTCTGACTAAATGCATTTACGGACCAATCAAAAGTCAGCGTTCGCGTTCACGTGGATCCGTTTCCAAGACTTCGAATCGTCACCATTCGATCTCCCAATCTGACGGCTCAGTACGATTTGGGACCTTGGGATTTGAAATTCCTGGTCGGTGGTTTAAATGCGATTTGAATGCCCAGATAGGACCGGCGGTTATTTTCTCCCCCGGATAACACCTGGACAGTTATATATCTGGCGGGTACTTGATCCCCCCCCCCCGCCTCCTCCTTCTTCCTCCTTGGGTTCTCGTCGCCGCTCGCTCGGAAGAGTTTCGTCGTCGTCGTCGTCGTCGTCTCTGTTTGTCTGCAGCAGATTGTTGTGATTTTGTTCCTCGTTTTCGTCTGTGCAGATCTGCTGCTGTTGCGTGATTTTTTAGGGGATTACTACGTCCATGGTGGCGCAGAAGAATTTGCAATGGTAATGGTAATTGCTGGTATTGAATGTTCTCCCTGCACAAGCACAAAATGCAGTGTGATGAAGCAGGAAGTTGCAGATTGATTGATGATGCAGGGTCTGCATGTCTGTTTGGGGTCATGAACAATTCACAAGCTTTCGGATTCTGTAGTTTGGATTGGTTTTTTCGGGAGGTGTTTCGTAGGTAGTAATCTGAGCAACAAATTATATTACTATGTACAAATTAGGGTTGAGTGTTGAAGAGTTTGATATGTTTTGAAGATTTTTACATGTGTGTTTTGCACTTCAACACCCCTAGTCCAAAAGCTTAGAGAGTGTTTGTTCAAGAACACCATGAGGTTTCAAAAATTGGATACTCTAGAACAAAATCCAATGACTATGTGAGATGAAGAGCATCTGAAGTAAGACAGACCCAAATGAATATCCCTCTCTAGGATCCAAAGTTCACCCAAATCCAATCCCTCTCGAGCATCTGGAGTCAGCCCCCAACTCAGTGATCAAGGACATTTCGAAGAACATTTGACAATTTAGCAATCCTTGAAATTTCTTTGAAATTGTTTGAATTTCAAGGATCAAATTGCTTTTGTTGAATCATCCTTCTTGTCAAGTGCACCAGAATATTAGTATGGCTCTTTTGTTTGTGAAATGTGGGTTTAAGATTGCACATTTGGGTATTGATATACTTGTGTTTCTCATCATTGAAAACACTAAATTTACCATCCAAATAGATCGAATGTAATCACAAATTGTAAATTTGGATAACGAAATAAGTCTTGGATTTCTCTTCATTGAAAACTTCGAAGCCATACAACCAATGTATAGGTTCAATGTATTCATGAATTTGTTTTATCAAATCTTCCTTCTTGTCACGGGCACAAGCATAATATTATGACTCTTTTTTTGTGAAATGTGGGTTTTTCCATTGCACAAATTTGGGTATGGAAATTCCTGCAATCCTCTTCACCCAAGACAACAAAGCCATGTGACCAATGTAGATCCAATATTCAATAACCCTGTTAAGGATGCTTTTGTTCAATCTTCATACTTGTTGACAACACTAGCATTAAGATTTTTTCTTTGTTTTTATAGTGAGCTCTAGATTACCATTGGACACTAAAGTGTTGAAATTTTGTATCACATGCATATGTTATGTTTTCTTTTGTCTCCACATTCTAAAATTGAACCTCTAAGCATCATATTTTGGAGGTGCAAGCCATTTTCAGCTTGAAAATTTCTTGTATGAGAACATTCATATTTACAAATACACATTCAATTCTCATCCAAGGAAAATTTATCACTTGACTTCCCTCACAACTTTTGAATGAATCAAAATCATGTGAGAGATTAAGAAGAGCTTTGGGTGAAAGCTAATTTGGGAAAAACTTATTAAATTCACCCACCTAATTTCATTTTTCTTTTTCTTTTTTGCCTAAAGTGTACCTAAAGTTATACTCCCTTATTCCATGGAGTCTACAAGTCCAAGGAAGGAATTTGTGAACACCACGGAATGGGAATCTCCTCAATTTAACTCTCCAATACATTTTTGACCCAATAGCTCAATGCTTGAACATTGGTGTTGCAAAATATCACTACTATGCATGGGCAAAATGGTTCCTCATTACATAGAGAGGAATAATATATTTGAGGTAAAAGTGTAGCTAGAATGCAATTACCTAGCTTACCACATATCATGAATAGGTTTGAATACATTTTGTAATCATTGAGAGAAAGGAAAATAACCATGCATTGGACAAATTTGATGGTTGCAAAACTGCCCATTACAATTAATAACTCAAAAATGTGAAGACTTGAAGATGAAGTTACATGAGTTTAAGGCAAGTATGAAGTCCATGGATTGTTCCCCACTACTAACCAATAATGAAATTGTTCACTTTCAATATTGACACCAGAAATAAATAAATTATAACCACAATGGCATATTAAGCAAATCAATTATTAGTTACCAAATGATGTTCTTTCATAACCACAAGTCCTTATTAAACAAATCAACTACTAATTACCATATTTAATTTGCTTACCGCTTCTAATCCAAACTTAAGAAAGCAAATATTATTATCCTAGTTCTTTAAAGTATGTAGAGTTGTTACGAACATAAATTGAATTTGAATTTTCAATTTTGAACTAAATTCAAAAGAAAATTACTTTCTTATTTGTGTGTGTTGAATTTAGAGCCTCACAAGGTGCTTAAAATGTTCAAAACTCAAATCTTGTTTCTTTGTTTTATCACATGGAGGTCTCCCGAACCAAAATGTTCTTTGCTACAATCATGGAGCCAAGGCAAAGTTCTAATGAGTATACGATTGTTTCATAATGTTTAGACCTACAATGCAAGAGTTATTGAATATGGAAAAAAATTCATTTAAAATTCAATAAATTCAAAACTAAAAGTTTCAAATAAATTGGGTTGTGCTTTTGCAATTGTTGGAAAGCCTTTATGTGTATAATTTTACAGAGGTGATTTAGACCTAGGCACGAGAAATATTGAATTTTGAATAACTTTTGTCATTGAAATTTCAAAAAACCAAATGTTATTGAAATTTTTTAATTCAAAAACTAGGCTAAAAAAGATATACCATTTTTCATTTCAAATTTCATTCAATATTACAACATGAGCTCAATGACATAGGCCACCTAAATTAGACCCAATATTTCTCAACTACATAGACCACCTAAACTTTTGTTTGTTATGATGATGCCAAATGCACCATAAGATTTGAGAATCAAAATTCAGATGTTGATCATCATATCATAGATATTGTAGATATGGCACAAGGAGTCAAATCACCTCCCACCTTGTTCATACCCTAAGAGGTAGGATAATAGGTACACCATTTGAGGTGTTTTAATTCGCACAATTCTTTAGAAAATGGAGAGAATGATTGCATGGATTCATGCTAATATCATTGTGGGAACATTGGAGCAATTGGTGGGATTAATTACTTCCTTTGGAAATTTCACTTGTTACAACTTGATATTGGAAGTGGATTTTTGACTTCGAATTTGTAATCATCAACACCCATCAAGGGCAAAATGAAAGGGTTTTTTGAAAAATCTTAAAAAACAATGATATGTTCAACAAGGCTCCTTTAAAAGCTTGCAATTGGCTTGACTCTGGGAGTCTCTTCTCTATCTCTCCCTCCTCCAATTTTGCTTCTTGTGTGGTGGGTGTTTCTCATTTTCAACTAGCACAAAATTGGGTTAATTAGTCATCACTAATCAAGATGTTGTCTCAAGTCTCTCCCTTCCTCCAATTTTGCTTCTTATGGAGTGTTTTCTCATTTTCTATACTACCTCAAAAGTCAACTAGCAGAAAATTGGGTTAATTAGTCATCACTAATCAATCTCTTGTACTCGTCACTATAATGCTAATTAATCTGAGCATGAGCATTAACTCGAAATATTTAGCCTTGAGTTTGAATCTTGAATTCAAACACTCTGTGACTTTGGAGTTCATTAGTTGAAGGGAAAAGTGCAAGTTGACTCATCCTCATCATCTAGTTTTCAAATCTCTTTTGTTTTTTGTCACAACTCACAAATGTCACAAGTGAAGAAAGCACTCCATTGCAAAAAGAGCTAGTTTTCAATGTTATTTCAGAATCATAAAACACTCCTATCTCAACTAGTTATGGACTAGGTAAACCAGCTTGAGGATGCTTCGTTCCTTGAAGTAACTTCGGCCCAGGAGGGTGTCCAACTTATTTCTTTGTCGAAGTTATTTTCAGAAACCAGTGTCCTCAAGCTCGTTGCCAGACATAACTCTTTGTTATGAAAGCAATTCCATGGCCCTCATGTGAATGGATGAAAATTTGCATCACCTTTTTGTAAATGGATGAAAAAACATATAACCCTCCTCTTCATGGATGAAAATGTGTAACCATTCTTTCTCATGTTATGAGGAAGGGGTTATGCATGCATCATGCAAGATGAGGGGAGTGCCAATCAGAAGCTTGAAAACCTCTGAACATATAGCACCAATAGATGAAGAAAAACAAAATTGAAATTCTCTCATACCCAGTTGGATAACACTTCAATAATTCTCTTTTGGGAGCACAAACTTCTATTTCGGGTAGTGTCCAAAAAAATTTAGAACTAAGGTGAATGAATGAACTAATCTATCATCCATGAAGGTTGTTTGTTTGTTTGTTTTGTTGTCATGTTGAGATCTCCCAAGTGATAACACCCCACCCCCACACACTTGGTACCATTGGAAAGCCCTTGATGAATATAGTTTCACCGATGTGGTCTCATAATGTTTAGACCTACAATTCAAAAATGATTGAGTGATGAATAATTTTCTCATTGAAGATTCAATAAAATCAAAACTGAAAATTTTATGGAAATTAAATTGGGCCATGTCTTGGTATTGTTGGAAAGTGCTCAATGAGTAGGATTTATGGAAGTGAGTTTGTAATTTTTTAGATGTGGTGCCATAGATATTGAAATTTTGAGTAATCTTTGTCTTTAGGAATCCAATACAAAATCAAATTTCAAAATTCAGTTTAGTAGTTGGGTAACAAGTTCACACATTGGGCCAAAGGCAACAAGCCACACTAGTCAAAGTGGCTCATTGTTTGGAAAAAAATTGGACTTGGGAATGCACCCTAACACTAATTAATAGAATCGACAAAATAGATACCCACCCTCGTTGAAATATCTGGCTATAAGCCTTCTTCACAGTTGTTTCTTTTAACAGCGAATTTTTGGCCAAAATTTTCATCCTGAAAAATATGATTTCAACCTACACAAAGGATTTTTCATGGAAAAAAATGGCTCAAATTCAACAGATTTCAAAAAAATATTAAAAAAAATCCAAATTTGAAATTTATAATGATAAGTTTGAGTAGGTAGCCAAGAATATAGAACGATTCTGTTTTCTTTCTACTTTCATATCTACTTGGTAGCCAAATTTGGCTAAACTATTTTCAGGATGATTGCTAACTTTAATACTCCATCACCCAAATCCTGAAAAGAAACTCTGAGTCTTCAAGTGAGAGCTCAGCTTAAGTGTTGGTCCATAAATAATAATAATTAGAAAATAAATAAATAAATAGTTCAATAAATAAACAATAAGAAGGTCATCATCAAATGTGTCAGAGTTGGTTGCAGAGACTTTCATCAGAAACTTTTACACTTTACAGTGTAGGTACACACTTCCATTACAAATTCAAAATGTGGATCCCCTATGCTATCTTTCAATGCTATCCACAAAGTAAGGAAATTTTATTAAATCTCAATACGCAATGATGAGTTTCAGCATTTGATGCACAAGGTTTGAGACTCATTATAATAGTTGTACACGTAGGAGGAGCATTGAAAATATATGTAGCAGCTGTGCGGGGGCGCTCGAAATAAGGAAAGACAGGATGAAACTCAGTTTACCACCAAAATTGGTGGAAAAAAAGCTAGTTTGGGTCCTAGTTATTTCGCTTTGTAAAATTTTCATTTCCTATTACACGTTTGCTGCACTTTTATGCCAAAACTGACCATTCTCTCCCCCCCCCTAATCGTGGGACTTTACAGATAACTCTATTGCTAGAAAAATCATGACAGGTCATTACTTAATGGATCCATGGATCAGTTAACCCAAAGTCCAAAAGTTTACAAAGATGAGACTAATGGGTTAATCCATGCCAAGGAGCCACATGACCCACTTTCATCATATCATCCATAAACTCAGGAACTTCTTGTCTTTGAGAGACTTTTATCACTAGACTCCTTAAAAACAGCACAAAGCAAGGTCCACTTCTTTTTTACTCTAAGTATCCTCAAAGACGATTGATGACTTGAGGTTATGAAAGCAACCCAAAAGCATATCTAGTTGTGTGCTTCTAGATCACTCTTGGCTCCCATTCAGAGGCCAAGAGAAACTGATACAAGCCATGGGTGCATTCAGTCATGGATCACCCACACCACCCACGGACGGCCAAGATCAAATCCAATCAAATATGGATGGACAAGATGAAATTGAATCACCTCTTTTGCATTTGGGACCCATTGTTTGTTTCCCTTTGCCAAATTGTCAAGTCCAAAACAATCAACTCAATTGAACTGAAATATCACACTAGTAAAAAGTTAAGGTAACTAATTGGGAGACTAAAAGTTAACAACAACAACAACAACAACGCTAACTAGGTATTTTAGGGTTTGATTAGGTTTTGACTACCATAGGGGCAAGCTTCAACACATGTTTGAAGATTCATGTCCACATTCCCTCCAAAAGATTCCCTTACCTTTCCTTCTAACAAATTTTTTTGTTTCTTTTTGAAAAAAGGGTTTTTTCTTCTTTTTTTTCAATTTAATTTCATCATTTCTACAGATAATATGTAATTAGGTAGGTGGTAGGCAGGTAGGTAGGTTGGTAGGTAGTGTGGAAGCTGGCAAGGTACTAGGGTTTACTTCAAATTGGGTCAGGTATCAAATCATTTAATACATTCAGACAAGCAATACTGGATGATGCCCTGATGCAAACAGAATATTACCTGACATGGAAGTAATCAATCCATTGCCACTTCCATTCCTTTTGAGCACCTCACAAAAACTACCCTTTTGGGGACTACTTATTAGGGTTTTTTTTTTGGGTATAGAGTCTAGACCCAAGAGAATCTGGATGATGCAATTTGTTTTTAAGGCCTTCCCCCCCCAATGAAGATATAATTCATCCTCAACCCCAATCCTTATCTGTTCCTCAATTATTTTTCTCCATCCACATTTCATCCTCACTATACCTAATTCTACTCAACTACTCACTCAGTTTGCCCATTCAGACATCACACTACCATTAGTCCCTAAGCAGAATTAAGAAGTAATTTTGTCGTTATAAATAATTAAATATGTTTATGAGAATTTAACTTTGGCACAAGGAGTTTTTCAATTATAGAGTTTTCAGCATGTAAGGAATATATATTATTATTATGAAGAAAGAGAGATAATTGTTATTTTATGTGTATAGTTGTCCAATTGGACTATTGTAGTACCTTTACCATTCTTTCATTTTCTTGCCATATATTTATATTTATTTTATTTATTTTAATTTTTAATTTTTATAAAACTTTCAACATTGTGGACAGCTAATTTTGAAAAAAATAATTAGCATTTACTGAAAATAATTTAATTATTGCCAAAATGGTAAAGGTACCTTAACATAACCTCACGAGATCTCACAACAACCCACATAAGATCTCAATCAACAAGACCTTACAAATTTCATAAGTTGTCATGTTTTCAAAACATTTTTTTCAAATTGAAAAGAGAAATCTCCATATTTTTTTGTCATCTTTAACATTTATTTTTGTAAATTTTTTTGAAAAATGTAAAAATATATTGTAAATTTGTTTTAATGTAAAAAAAAATTGTAAAAAAATTTGAAATATGAAAGGTTTAAATGTAAATGTAGGTCCTTCTCCCATACTAAAACATTTGCACTATATAATGCATGACTTTTAATTAGGTTGATTTTCTCAAATTTTCAACTGAATAATATGGGCTAAGAATTTTTCAATGTTTTTGAGGGAAAAAAAAAATGGGAAATATTTCAATTAATGGTGGAGCCACTACACCATATGTTATGAACACCCACCCCAAATTGGGTGGTTAAGAAAACCAAATAATTTCAGCTAGAGCCCACCCACCCATCCAAAGCAACAATAACATAATTTTTTTGAAAAATCAACCAATTGAAACACCAAACCAAGTCAAGGTGAGATGCGCCCCCATCCAAGGGGTAAAAAATTATTGTTCGAGGATTTGAACTTTGAACTTCACCCAAAAAAATCTCTTTTTTCAAAAGAAAAAATCATCATTTTTCAGATTAAAATTAGTTGTGTTTGCCCCATGCATGCTTGGCAACACTTAAAATCATACATGCATGTCTACTATTTTAGGGCGCTAATAAAATGTTATAATATAAAAAGCAACAACAACACTAACAAATTAATCAATTAAAAATCAATTCATTATGATTTTTTTTGTTATTAAATCTTCATAAGAGCATTATTGAAGTTTTAAAATAATATCAATTTAAATTTTTAAATTTTATCTCAAAAAATAATTTTATATTTAATTTATTTTTTAAATTAATGTGTTTTATTTTAATCAATTTTTTGCATAATTTTCAATTCATTTTTTTAAGAATCTCATTTTAATAATAATTAAAAAGGAATTGAAGCTGATTATTTGTATGTTTATTTTTTAAAAAATATTTTTTAAATTAGTCATATGAATTATTTTTTACATATTTCATAGTGATATGAAACCTCATCATACAAAAAGGCAAATGACAACCCAAAAAAATAAAATTAAAATGATATAGAGCCATCATTGAATCAGTTACCCAACATTCATATTTTGAGAAGAAACCCAACAAGTAGATGGGTAGATTTCAAAACAACCCATCAATTGGATGGGTGCACCCAAAATCTACACATCCAAGTCCATTAGCTTGGGGCAATAACAATTGAAAAAAAATTGAAAAAAAATTAGTTTAAATTTGGATTAAAATTTGACTAAATTTTGCTCCTTTTTTTTTTTTTTGAAAAATTCACCAGATTTTATTTTTTTGTGTTTACCCAAAACATCTCTCTTGGTTATAACTCATGATTAATTTCTTTTATTTAGTCATAATAAATGATAAATCCATCTATTCATCCATCCAGGGAGGCAGTTGTAGTCACCCGGCAGTGAACGGCAGCGGCTCCGTCACCGTCCGTCACCGTCAACGGCAAACAATCCGGCAAGGGGAAGCGAGGACAAGCGAGCGAGAAGAGAGAGAGAGAGAGAGGGGAGACGAGGGAGGACTGTTGCGCACTCCCTCGCGTGTCTTGCCCTCTCTCTCTCTCTCGTCATTTTTCGCGCTCTCTCAGCTTCACTTCCTGCTGCTGTAACCCATCTCCTCATTTGGTTGTGTTCTTTTCCCAAATCTGTGATTTACGGCGCCCGAAACACTCGCTTGTGTGTCCTGTACTACTGTTTTTTTCCCCTCTCTCTCTCTCTCTGAGAGGGCTGTCTGTGTCTCTGTTATGTAGGGGTTTGTTTGTACGTACCCTAGCTGTGGTAGCAGTCGCGCATTTCAAGATTTTGATTCTGGAGATCTCTGCTCGTTGCCTGTGTCTCTGCTGTGTTTGGTGGAAGGAGGTTAGTAAACGGTTTGGTTTTTTTTGCTTTGTAGAGAAGAAGAATCATCAAAAGTGTGACGCGTTTTCTTTGTCTCCTGGACAAAGACGAAGAAGAAGAAGGAGCAGCCCCGGCGGGGGGGCGGTCGTCGTGTTAGTCTTCTGAGTTCTTTTCTTTTTGAGAGGAGGAGTTTTCGGAAGCTTTTTTTGCGTTGTGGGTTGTTGTTGCGCAAAGCAAAGCAATGGCTGCTGCTGCACCTGATGCCACACTGGTAGTTGAGGAGACGGAGGTGGTAGTGGCCTCTGAGGTGGTGGAAGAGGCGAATCCCGAGGAGAAGAAGCCCGAGAAAGTTCCAAAGGAGAAGAAAGTGAAAGCTCCCAAGGAGAAGAAGCCCAAGAAACCCAAGGCCCCCAAAGCTACCAAAGTCCCCACTGCCCATCCCCCTTACCTCCTGGTACATCTCTCTCTCTCTCTCTCTCTCTCTCTCTCTCTCTCTCTCTCTCTCTCTCCGTGTCAGTTTTCCAACTCCATAGCTTGTTGCTAAACTTTTGAGCACACTTTCTTCTCTCAAGCTTAACAAGCAGAACTTCATCACAAAACTTATGTGCCATCATCAAGTTCTCCTCATCTTTGTTGTCATGGACTCTTTTTTGCTGATAAATTGTGTGCAAGCAAAAGAGGTACTCATGAACCCATGAGAGACTTGAGAACCCATGAGGGACTCAAGAACCCATTTCACCATCCTTGCCTTCATTGGGGTTTGCATTGGGGTTTGGATGCTGCCTTGAAGAAGAGGATTTCCTTTCTTCCAGAAGAGTTGTTGTTTTTTTTCCCTCTCTCTTATTGTTGATGCAGTTCTTCTTCTTGTTCTTGTGGGCTATGTATTTGAAGCGTGAAGTTGTTGCATTTTCCTCTTGAGATGAGGAATGGGTTACATCTCCATAGCTTTCAGATGTTGAGCTGCAGTTCCCTCTGGAGATGAGAAATGGTTTTCCTCTCCATAGCTTTCAGCTGTTGAGCTGCAGTTCCCTCTTGAGATGAGAAATGGGTTCCATCTCCATAGCTTTCAGCTGTTGAGCTGCAGTTCCCTTTTGAGATCAGAAATGGGTTCCATCTCCTAGCTTTCAGCTGTTGAGCTGCAGTTTCCTCTTGAGATGAGAAATGGGTTCCATCTCCATAGCTTTCAGCTGTTGTGCATGGGCAATAAGAGCTTTTATTACTGATGGCAAGAGTAAATCAGTCCTTTTTTGTGGATTCTTACCATCAAGAAACAGAAGCAGCTGGAGTCAAAGTCTGTGTTTGGGAATCAGGGTGTGTTCTTCATTATAGTTCTTTTTCTTTTCTGTTAGTGTGTGATGCTTTTTATGTCAAGAGTTTTTGCCTACAATCAGTCCACTTTGTTTTCTTTTTTGCCTTCTTTCTGTACCCTACAGGTCTGCTTTCATGTGTTGGGGAGCTACACTTTAGTTACAGATTTGTGTATTGCTCTCTCTCTCTCTCTCTCTCTCTCTCTCACCCCTATCCACTGTCAGTGTTGTAGATCATCTTTTTATGTCTGTTTGTTGGAAGATGACCAGCTGCAATCTCCTGTCTCTCAAGAACAACATTCTAGTCCTGAGGTTCCAGTGTAATAAGTGTGTAGGTCGACACATTGAACTGAGCCAATTTTACTCTAGTAGTGCCCATGTTACACTTCAAGCAGATGTATACTGTATGCTAGCTGATGCCAGTCTGTGATGGGGGCAACCTGACAATGAGAATGACTGGCTTAGAGAGTGGTCATGAATAATGTTGGGGTTATTTTTGCTCCAGATGGTGAAGGAGGCTATCGGAAGCTTGAAGGAGAGAACAGGGTCAAGCCAATATGCAATTGCCAAGTATCTTGAGGACACATACAACACTAACTTGCCACCAAACTTCAAGAAAACTTTGTCCATCCAACTGCGGAACTTGACAAAGCAGGGGAAGATCTACAAGGTCAAGAACTCTTTTAAGCTCTCTGATGAACTCAAGAAGCCGATTAAGGCCCCCAAATCAATCAAAGAGGTGAAGGACAGTGAAGCCCCCAAGGCTACCAAAGTGGCAAAGAAACCTGCAGGTCGTTTGAAGAAGACATCGAGTGGAACATCAGTGCCCAAGTCTCCCTCTCAGACAGCTGCAGCTGCTAAGCCAGCTAAAGCTCCAAAATCTGTCAAGGCCTCAAAAGCAGAGACGAAGCCAGCCAAAGCTAAAACTGGTGGAAAACGCAAGGCACCTGCTGCTGCAACAACCAAAAAAGTTGAAGAAAAGACTGCTTCTCCTGCAAGAAAACCTGCTGCTGCTTCTCCAGCAAGAAAGCCTGCTGCTGTGAGAAAGACTGCTCCAAAGAAAGTGGTTACCCCGAAGAAGTCACCAAAATCAGTGAAAGCTGCAAAACCCAAGACTGTGAAAGCTGCAAAGACTGGTAAAACAAGTAAGACAACTGCTGCATCTCCAGCCAAGAAAGCCAAGAAGTAAACCATTCTCAAGCTCTCAAAAGTGTGGAAAAACCCAATTGTATTTGTGGACACTAGCCATAACTGAGGAAGCTTTTGTACTATCCTTGGATGTAAAATGCAGAGCAACCTTAGTAGCCTTCCTCTTGTACTTTTCTTCTGATGTCGTGAGACCCAAATTGAGCTGCCTCAATTGGTCATTTAGAAAACATGTGTTAAGTGTTGTGGTCACAGTGTTTGGAGGAATTGTGAAGGCGTTGTTCATTCCTAGATGGATGACTCTCTTCTTTTCTTTTCCAGAGCCAGTCTGCAGACAGACTGCATTTTTTCAACTTGTACATTACTTACTCGTGCTTTAATTTCTCAATTTCTCCAACCAGCAGATTGCAAGTCTCATGCAGTATGCTACCATCTAAATGATACATTTTTGCTCATTTTTTCCAACCATCAGACTGTAAGTCATGATGCAGTGTGCTACTGTCTAAATGCTCAATTTCTCCAACCAGCAGATTGGAAGTCTCATGCCGTGTGCTAGCATTTAAATGGGTCACTTTTGCACATTTTTCCAACCCGCAGATTGTGAGTCTGATGCATTGTGCTAACATCTAAATGGTCGTTTTTTGCTCAATTTTTTCCAAGCAGCAGATTTCCTCAGTTTTTTTGTTGGCTGGTGTTTGAACCCATCAGCACCAACAGATTCCAGGAATGATGATGGTATAGCAAAACATATGACAAACAAAAGCTCCAGAGCAACAACAGCCTGCAGGATGTCAGGTTTCGGTCACGAGGTGTTTACATTCTAGCATTTGTTTGTTGCATTTGAAGCTTGAAAGTTGTAAATTTGAAGGAAGTTAAATTTTTTTGTGTATGGTAGACTCAACATTTGGGATACATTTCTCCGCTCGTGATATTGATTCACTCATGGTTGATAGATATTGGCATGTATGATATATATAGTATATGATCATGATGTCTTCTTGGCTATGTAGAATAAGAACATTTAGAATTCAAATTATCCAAATGCCTATATGAGAGACATGGAAAATATCATATGATGTTTACTCATACATACTCATTGATATTTCTTTTATGTAAATAAACAATCAAGACAACAATAAAAATTGAATCACAAATTTATCAAGAATAATGTCACATTATCAAGAAATTTATGAAGAAATTAAATTTTTAGTTTGGTGGACTATTATTAAGTGAAGAGAACCAAGGTTTTTCTTTTTCAATTTTGTGAGGTGGGGTGGTCAGACAATCATCCACAAGTAGACGGTAGCCATATTTGCTTCAACTAATTGTCTAAATCTGGCAATTCCCCCCCCCCCCCCCCCTACAAAAACAAATTCCATGAAATATGGCAACTTCAAACCATTTTTTTCCAAAAAAAAATCCTTTCTATGTGTCTCACTCACTACCCTTTTTTTTTTCTTTCTTTTTTCTTTTTTTTGTGTTATTTGGGTCACCACAATTCAAATTTTCACCCCCCAAAAAAATGTTACAAATCCGTTTATGTTTTTCAAAAATAAATTCCAACCCATGTTGGAATAATTAATCAAGTCAATCTCACCTACAATACGCAACCAAGTGCCACGGAATTTATGACTTAATTGGTAGCATGATTCAATTTTGGTTCTAACAAAGGCGTGTAAAACCACCATCCACCCCACCCCCCCTTTTCCGGAGGTTCAAGACTAGGTCAAAACCTAACCAAAACTTGGAACCAACCAACATTGGTATGAACTATGGACACAAAAATGCTACAAAGGAATCCCATGTGAGATCGATCTAAAAATTAGTTATTCTGTGAAAATGGAAAATACATACTTTTTAATGTAAATGGCAAAAATAGCCAAACAAAATAGCCAAAATAGCCAAAAATAGTCAAAAATAGCCCAAAAAATTGCATGTGGTGTAGAGTTTTGGTTTTTCAACTTGTGAGGTATGTGGACTGGCAATCATTCACACGAGGAATGAGCCAAATTTGGCTACAGGTCAGAGAGGAAAGTGGATAATTTTCAGAATCCTACCATGTTTTGGCAACCTCTAGGAACCTAATTGTCTAAATATGGCAACTTTTGAATTTTTTTCCCCTCAAAATGTGGGCCACTTGGGCCTTTTTTTTTCTAATAAGAATCCTTTGTATCCTTTGGATTGGATTTTTTTTTCCAAAATAAAGATTTACAAATATTTCACCCCCCAAGACAAAAACTATAGTGTTATTGTAGGTAAATATATATTCTAGGTCAAATCTTCAATACGACAAATGTTATATTATAAAAGGAATGTTGTTTGTCTATCCATGCCATTCATAATTACCTCACTTCTTTTGCCTACTCACGTGCATGGATATGAAAAGGCAAATTAATATAGGGCCTTTTCATGTTCATGCTATCTATATTATAATCAATAAATAATGATACCATTAGGAATCATATGGGATTAGGATCATATGAGGAAAGAGGGGGAGACAAAAACTAGAGGATTTTTCTTAGTTTGGGAACCTTGGGCAAGGGCATTACTCTTGTTCAAGTATATAAGTCTATTTGGCAAACACTTCAAATTATGGATTTATTTTGTTGGTAACACAAAAGATTATTTAGCCAATTTTTTCCAATGCACTAAATTACAAAAGCAAAAATATGATATGAATGAAAAATAATTTTGCTTAATAATAAGTCACTTTGCAAGGGAATTGAAAGCCCAATTCTTCATAAACGAATGAAGAATTTTACCCATTCCAACAAAAGTGTCCAAGCCCAACCACACCCCCATACATACAACCCAAACAATTACAACTTACAACCATGTCAACAATTACACAACACAATTCACAACAATATCCAAATTAATCATGAAACATAAATGTAAACAAAAACATCAAAAACATGGCGTAACAAGCTTGCCCTACATGGAACAAGACACAAGTCAAGCCTCAAGGTGAGAGTTTAGAGATGACTACATTAGGAAATGCTAGCAAAGCTACCAACAACAACCCCCTTGAAAAAAAATGCATTAATATTTACATCAATATCTAGTTTTCTTATCCTTCCATGTGTGTATAGCTTGTACATATGGGGAAACTTTCCAATGTATAGAATTGTTATGAAAGTATATGGATAGTCAAGTCCAAGTGCATAGGGAGACAATTGCGAAGGTTAAATTTCATAAACCCCACAAGTTGATAACATGCAATCTCAACCATGTTATTGAACTTTGAACTTTTTTGCTTTAACACTACTAAAATCTCAATAGTCTACCACAACCAAACAACAATATTCATCACCATTTTGTCTAAGTTCAAAATTATTGCAAAGTTGTGCAACATAGTTGTTTTGAACACAATGGTTGCATGGACCCAAGGTTTGAAAATTCAACAAAGGAGGTAGCAAGAACCCATTAGGCTCCATTAGCTTAAAGACATCAAAAATCATATTTAAAAATTTCCAATAATCTTGAGGAATTGGTGTATGGGTGATTTTTTATAATCTTTTGTAGGCTCTTTATTGATTTTGCATAATCCTTTCTGTGGTCATCCCTAGACAATTCCAAAAACATTTCCAAATACATATATTCCATTTCCAATCCTAATTACCTCACTTCCTTCCATATATATATACCTCATTCATGTCCTAATAACTATCTCTTATCTTTATAACTATTTCACCCCTTTCTTTACCCACCAACATGAATATGAAAAGACAAATTAACATGTGCATTTTCATGTCCATGATGTTTATTTTAATTGAAATTAAATTTAACATTGACATAAATAATGATAAATTATTGATAATCATATGGGAACATAATAAGAATGAAAATCATCACTAGTAGTGCGTAACAATGCAGAGCCCAACTAGATAGATGCATGGGAAAAATATTATCAAATTCATGTTGTACCCAATATTAAAGACAGATTTAACACCTAAAACATTCATAAGATCTTAATTAAAGAATCACATCACTAACTCATTCGTCAAACCTTTTGCAAATTTTATGCATTGTGGCCTCACCCAATTCACAACCATTTAAAAAGAAACCCTAAAAATGGGCATGAAATTCTTTATAGTTATACCTCTTATATGCAACAAATGTTGATGATTAGAAAAATAGTAAATTGAAAATTTAACCCCTATTGTTAAGTTTGTCAACCACTAAAATTTAATCTAATGAAAGGTTTGGTCAAAAACATTGTTGAATGACATGAAGTCATCATCCAAGTATTTCACCAAAGGATCTATGTACAATTGATAAAATCCCATTTGGGTTAATTTCATGGCAATCACAAAATCAAAAATATAAACATCCCTCAATTAAACAAATTTGATCAACACATGCATGGTCTAAAAAAATGGCTTCAAAGAATGTGCCACCAACATGATATCAACATCAAAAAGGATTTTCAAGTTTATCTTAGTTGCAAAAGATGTTTTTGTTTCTTAAAACATGTAGATCATGTCAAAGCACAATATTCTTACAACACTATTGTTTTAGGTGACAATAAGTTCAACCAACATGTGTTAACATTTTGAAAGGAATTCAACCCCTTTGTATCCAAGACCGTCGCAAGCTTCTACAACTCCAATATTTACCTAAGAAATTAACTAAAATATGCATGTAGGTTTTGCAACCAACCTTCAATCCTAGAGACCATGGGGAAAGCTGAAAGAATTTGAATTACAAGATTGGTTCTATGTGCAACACAATGAACACCAACCATGTGAAACACTTCCATGTCCTTTAATTGTGAAAACATGCCTTTATGTTTGCCTTGGAACACAACCACACCATCCACACCAAAGCATACCATTTTCTCTCTTATATTAGTTTAATCACATATTCAAACTTCAACATGCATCAAGAATGACCATGGAGAAGCTATTAGGCTAACCTACCATTCCCAAGGCCTTTTCCAAAGTTAGTAAAATCAACATTCTCCTCCATCTTTATACAACATACACATTGATTGATATCCAACATTAATGGTTGAAATATTTGAAAACCTCATTAATAGACATCTAAACAAAAATCTAGAATTCTTAACAAACTTCCTTATCTTTTCCTAAGTTTTCTCCCTTAAAAGTCAATTCCACCCTTAAACTTGATGATGCACTATGGATCTCCTCTATTTTCCATGAAGGGAATCTTCCTTCCTTAATCCAATGAAAATTGAAGAAAGTCATTCATCCTCCTTTTCTTCCAATCCCTCAAGGATAAGTATTCTCCTAGGCAATTAAAAATTCAATATTATTTCACTACTTCTTCCCCACCAATCAACATTAGGATGGTACTAGATGACTTCGGATAATTTTTAAGCTTTTCATCCTATTTGACTTCTTCCTTTCATTTCATCACCTCTTTCCTTGATCTTGATCTTTTTATGAATAAGATTAAGCCTCATTTTTAAAGATTTGGTTTTTAAAAACTCACCCACATGGGATGATCCTCCTCATCCCAAGTGGAAAATTAACCTTTTAACTTCACAAATTTTCCCTTTTACAAATAAATTATCACCTTTTACCAAAAGTGTGACTATTTATTTTCATCCTTTCCTTATAAACTTTAGCCATGGCCACTATGAGAAATCGTGTCCATAAAAGCCACATTGCCCTTCAACTAGAGTTCAAAAACCATTCAAATACAATTGTGTTGCAACTACGTCCCTAAAAGTGCAACTCCTATGCAGCTACGCTTTATAAATATGGTGATTTAATAAATAAAATTTCATGTCAAAAAATAAATTGGTTGTTTGATAGTTGCATCGTATTCTAAATGTGATTTGTATACAATAATTTATACAGATTGTATTTATGCATGTAATCTACAACTACATTTGATTTTTTGAGAAATTGCATTATAGTTCTAATGTGCAACCAAGTTAAGACTATCAAAAACAAGCTACACATTAAACAACATTTTTGCAATTAGTGTACAACTTTCATACATGTGATTACACCATGTGTTTGCATTCCCACTATCCATAAGATACAAAGTTTGTAATTGGTTTTCCATTATGAAGTTTGTTCATATAGTTGGTTAGCCACTATGTTACCACTAAATGGCCACTATTGTAGTACTAGTTGCCCATTATTGTGGCACTATCGTGCCATAATTATACCATTACGTGGCCATCTGGATACCACCAGTTCTTAATAATTTATTAAGTATTAATTAATATGTAATACACTTAATTACTATGAATTGATTAATTAAACTAAATAATTAAAAAATCATATGGATTCATTAATAAAATTTAAATATTTGTTTAGTTCATTCAGATATTAAATAAATAAATTTCTAAAATCAGATAACTAATTACCTAATAGCTAATTATTTAAATTCACTAATTTACTAGCTATTTCAATTTGATTAATTAATTAAAATAATCTAAATAATATTTTTAAAAAATTTAAGTGATTAGTTACTAAACTTTATTTGAGTTCAGATCATCAATTATGAAATTAATTATTTGAATTTACTAACTAACTAATTATCTAAATTATATTAATTCAAATAATCAATCTAAATAATTAATTATCAGATATTTAATTCAAATGATTATGTCAAATGATTAATTATACATTTTAGATTAATTACAAAATTAAATTCAAACACAAAGTTTTTTTGTCATTGCAACTCAATTGTAATTAGGCTACAACTAAAAAATTTAACCCATATGTTTTGTTTTTAAGATCTCATCCACAAACTATATAAAGGAGGCATCTTCTCTTGCATTCTCACATTAACATACATGTGTCATGTTGGGATGAGCATGAAAGCTTAACCCTAAAGGAAAAAAATTTAAAATTTAAAATATATATATATTGTGGTTATTCTTTAGTTCACCTACCCTTTTACCTTCCTACCTATTTGTCTACTTAAGTAAATAAGTAGGTTGGTATGTAGGAGCTACCAACTTACATACTTATGGTTATGTTGACCTACTTAAATACTTATATGTGTGTCTATGTTTTCAAAATTCATTTAATATGCGACAACTTTAATAAATTTTCAATTAGGACTTCAAAGCATACAAACCTTTTTACATTCAAAGGTCCAATTGTAAGTGACACCCTTCTTTGTGAAAATGGTCAAAGGATTAATTGCATTTGCATAGTCATGCACAATGTGCCTATACCATCCAATGTAGCCAAAGATTTCATACATGTTTTTTTATATCATTTGGGGGTTGAAGGCTCACAATGACCTTTATCTTTTCTAAATCAAGTTCCTTACCTTCCTTCGACACCACATAAATAAGCAAAACACCATGTTCTACAACGAGATGGATTATTTTTCGATGTAGAATTATGTCACAACAATGACATTGATCAAAACATAATCTTAACATGGCAATATTGTCAGCCTTGGATGTTTGGGTGCTAAGATCATCAATATACATTAACATAGATTTGTGCAAAAGGTTAAAGAATGCATAAGTCATAACCTTCTATAATGCAACTATTGCATTGTAAAATTCAGGAAACATCACCACATAGATGAATGTGCCCTATAAAAAACTCATGAATCGAAGATTTCTTCAACCTCAAATTCTTCTTCACATTTCAATTAGTACATGGAAGTGGCCAAATATATATTTCAGAAATAGTAGATTCATGAAAAGGTTCAAAAACTAGAACATGAAATACTAAATGGATTTTTGTTGATTTCAAAAGTTGTAATTGGAATGCAATTAAATTTACTTGGTCAATAATAGGATATGCTGCAAGTTGTTGGTAATCTAATTTCTTTGAAGGCCTTATAGATTATAGATTTCAATAAAATACCTAGACTTGATTTCCAATTTTATAGTTTAGATGTTGACTATGATGACAATTAGGTTAATTTTTATATTGTTTTTCAATCTCTTGCAATGTAACCAAAGGTATATTGCATCGAGACTTGATTTCCAATTTTACAATTTAGATGTTGACTATGATGACAATTAGCTTGTTTTTTTGCGTTATTCTTGAACCTCTTGCAATGTAACCAAGGTTATATTCTTTTTGAATGCCTTGAAAGTTAGTTATGACTATGCATAATGTGCCTATACCCTCCCATCTAACCAAATTGATTGTGAAATCAATCACAATCAATTTGCCTCAAAAGTTAATTAGCCTTTTACTAAGATCTCCAATCAAATTTTTGTCCCACTCATTGCCAAAGTGAACTTAAGGTGTCATCCATAGTTTGTAAAAATGGAATTTGACTAAATGATGAATGATATGTATTGTTATGTGCAAATTTGGCCAAAGGCAAAAAGTCAATCCCATCATCTTGATGGTAATTGATCATCATACATTGAAGGTATTGTTCCAATACTCGATTCACCCTTTTGGTTTGTCCATCTATTTGAGGATGATTGGTGGAATAAATATTGATTTGGACCCCTAAAAACTTAGATATGCCCTTCCAAAATGTGGATAAGAATTGAGATCCATGATCTAAAATAATGTCTAATGGCAAGCCATGGTACCTATATATATTATTAAAAAAAGTTTTATAGTATTTTCACTTGTCATGGTCTTGGTGGTTGGAATAAAATGCACCATCTTTATCAACCAATCAACCACAACAAGAATGGAGTTGTAACATTTGGAACATGAGGGATTTGTGATGAAGTCCATAGAAAAATATGAACATTGATTTTCATGAACTAGGAATGGGTGTAACAAACCGTATGTCTGATGGCATGGTGTTTTTGTTCAAGCACACATAAGTGCAAATGAAGTTTTTACAAACTTCCACATTTGTGGCCACCAAAAATCCCTTGGAATAAACATGAAAGTTTTGTTGATTCTAAAGTATTTTGCAAATGGAAGGTCAGATGTGTTTGGAGGATATGTAATCACGACGGCCTTGAAATAACATAAAAAAGACCCTTGTAATAAATTAAGCCTTCAAAATTTTCAAAGTCATAGATGTCACCATTTTCATTATTTTGAAGTAAATGTTGGTTCAAGTTCTTTTGCAAAAGAATCATTTTGAAGGTTGTCTTGTATTTATTCAAGGAACACATTATTTATAAGACTTTTTCTTTTCCCTAACATAAGATGTAATTGTTCAAGAAGATAGACTTTGTTGGTTGAAGGTAATGTCTCTTTATTTTTGGGCTAAATATGAACGATGTGATGATGCATTTGGTTTCCCTTGTTGGCTTTTTGAATGATAAGTGATTATGAAATCAAACAATATAATAAACCGATGACATAGGAAACAATGTTGTATGAGGAAAAATATAGACAACAACTTGACCACACAACTCAAGAAGGTAATGTCAACAATCAAACCTCCTTGCACAAGAATCACCAATTTCAAAACTCTTGTCACGATGGCACATGATTTAGATTAGAATTACACATGTTGGGTGACACCACGAATAAAATAAAATGTTCAAAACAATAGGTTTCTAATACTACAATGGATCGTGTTTAGATGAATGTGTGGTGGAATGTTGAGAGCACTTACATCAAGCACCACATTACACCACATATTATCTTAGTTGTAGGGGAAGCAAATCACATTAAACAAATGAAAGAAAGGTGAGTTCCATTTTGACATTAAAATATTAGATGGAAATTGCCTAATTGAAAGTTTTGTTTACCACTTGAAAATTCTTAAAGTTTGCATGTTCAACATTGTTATATTAAAAACATGGATTCACATAAACATGTAAATTTCCACAATGAATGAAAGATAGACACTTCTAAGTTTAGGGTTATAGCAAACACACAAGAAGGTATAATAAGATGTCTTTTACAACAACATGGGCTTCCAAGATACTCCCTAGTGGTCCCATCGAAAATCTAATGATTACATTAGAAAGAGATTTATAACTAGCATAACAATGTTACCATTTCATATCTATGTTCCCATAATTGTCCAAAATTTGACTTGAATAAGCTCCTACCAAAGGTCCTTTGCTTAACCTCTAAAAAACAAGTTTAGATTTAACAAAGGTTTAATTGTTAAATTTAACCTAGGTTTAACCTTTAAAATTAACCTCTAGGTTTAACCTAAGTAGTTTGAAGGTTAAGCCTTTAGGTTTTTCTTAAATTTAGTTTTTGAATTTTGCCTAAATTTAACCTTTATAGTTAACCTAAGTTTAGTTTTTTACATTTAACTTAGGTTTAACCTCTAGGTTAACCTAGATTTAATTTCTAAGTTTAACTTAAGTAATTTGTAAATTTACCTTTTGTGTTCAACTTTCTTATTTAACTTAATTTTAGCTTCTTGCTTTAACCTAGACTTAATTTTTTGGTTTAACCTAAATTTAGCTTTTGGGTTAACCTTTACATTTAACTTTTAGGTTCAATTTAAGTTTAGCCTTTAAGTTTAATCTATAGGTTTAGCATTTAGGTTTAACCTATAAGCTTAGCCATTATGTTTAATTTAAGGTACCCCATTAGGTTTAATTTAAATTTAGTCATTAGGTTTAACCATTAAATTTAACCACCATAGTTGATTGTTAGGTTTAACCATTAGGTAGTCGATAAGTTTACCCACTTACTTTTGTTTATGTTTTAACATTAGGTTTAGCTAATGGATTTAGCCATTAAGTTTAACCAATAAGTTTAGTTGTTAGGTTTAACCACTAAGTTTACGCATTGTTAAATTTTGATATTAGGTTTGGCTAGTGGATTTAGCCATTAAATTTAGCAACTAGGTTTAGTTGTTAGGTTTAACCACTAAAGTTAAACATTTATAAGTTTAACCATTAGGTTTAGTCATTAAATTTAACAATTAAGTTTAGCCATTACGTTTAATCATTAAGTTAACCCATTTGGTATAGCCATTGGGTTTAGTCTAAACCATATTTAGTCACTAACTTGGGTTTTAAAATCAACTTAAGTTAGCTTAAGGTGGCCTAGGTTAGTATAGGTTGGACTTGGTTAACAACATAAGTTAAAGTAAATCAACCTAGGTTGACCTAGGGTAATTTATTTTAAATTATGTTAATATTTATAAGTTTTTGTGAATACAAGATGTCTAACAAATACAAAATTGTGGTGTAGTGGTTAAGGTCTTGGACCCCCAATGTGAAGGGTGAGGGGTTAAAGTCTTCACATTTGCAACCAACAATAATACCTAGGGTCATCACCTAGATGGTTATACTAATACTATTTTTAAAACATTTCTAGGTAGCTAAGTGTTTTAGGCTAGGTTGCCTAGGCTTCCAATGCCTAGGTTAAGTGGAATAGACTTATTGGATTAAGTTTTGATTACCACATGGCATCGCATAATTGACCCAAAATTCATTTATTACCTCTAGGCTACCACACGACAATTTGTAATGGTCAATAATTTTTTTAATGTATCCTTGTGAAGGAGGTTCAAAGTTTTACACCTTAGGGGTTGGTTTAGGGTTAAGTAAAATCCCTATTACTTAGTTGCCTGTTATTTAACCTAGGTAGGTAGGTAGCAAGGTACAACTAAATAAGTAAGTACAATTATGTAGGTAATGAATTTGGATTAAACTATCCAAATTGAACTAGTTTTGAACTATTGAATAAGCCACATTCCCAAAATTGGTTCATTTCAATGTAACTTATACAAAAAACTAGATAATATAATGTAAAGAGAAAAGCAATAACTCGTCCCAAGCCTAGACCATTGTGAACCTTGTGGGTTTGTGCCTTGTCTATGCATTAATTTGACTCAAAATGCATTTATTGTTCTCTTTGCTTATTTTGTGCATTTTGATGTGTTCATGAGTTCAACTTGGTTTTATTTTGATAACCTTTTTTCACATCCATTATCGCCAAGTTTGATACATAATATTATTTGTCAAACCTTCATATACATTTAGTTCAAATGTTCATCCCTTGAACTTTGTCATCAAATAGCAAACTCATGTATCTTCAATATCATTACTCCCTAATGTAGCTTGTGCCATTAGCCCAAGTGTGAATTGATTACCCAATTATTCTTTTGTTCCAAAACCATCTTTTGTAATTTAATTAAATTCCAATTACAAAATCTATTCAAAATTCAACATCTCTTGCATTTCATGTCTAAAATTTTCCAAATAAATCTTATTCACCAAGGGCTTTTTAATAATACCAAAATTGCACCCAAATTCCCCAATAATTTATTTTTTGATTTAAATAAATTCAATGAATTTTTTGTTCAATATTCAATAACTTTTCCACAATAGGTTGAAACATTTTTGAACCAATTTGGTGCACCCCTAGTCACTGAGGGCCTTCAAACAATACCAAGAGTGTGATAAGAAGCAATGTGGTTTGGGAGATCTCAATGCACTATTATAAAAATAGATTTTTTAAGCTAGAAAATTCAATATTAAAATACCCAAAACAACATTTACAAAAAAAAAAAAACCACCTCATCAATTTGGAAAAGTCAATTTGAACCTACTATTGTGATTAGGATGGTTTTTTTAATTGGAAAAATAGGAGCTTATTTGATTGATCATTTTTATTGGCAAATTGTGAACTATTTGATTAGTCAATTTTTTTCTAAATCATTTTTTTGAATTATAAATTCATCTTAGGTACGTAGCTAATAAATAGGTTTTAAATAGGTTGTAAGTAGGTGGTAGCTTAGTCTAACCTATTTAACCTAGCCTACTTTATCATGTTAGTTTAACCTATTTAACTACTTTAATCTTTTAGGCATGCACATAGGTTACAAGTATAAAGAAGCAAATTCATCACCTCAATAATGACAAACCAAATCCTTACCAATGAAATACACCACACAAAAAAAGATTTGAATATTGTTAAATTTTTTATTTCACATTTTTATTTACATGTGTAAGAAGGTTAAGTAATTAATAATCATGTTGGAAATAGGTTAGTAGGTAAATATAGGTCTATAATTAAGTAGATACACTTAGGTATAAGGTGCATAACTTAGGTAGATTTAGGCCTAGGTAAATAAATGAACCTACATATAAAATATGTAGACCTAAGTAACCCTAGGCTACCTACCTAACCTAGGTAATAGTTAAGTAGATATGTACGCTTAATAAATAAATGGGCCAAAACTACCTACCTAACTTAAGTGATAATTGACACCTACCTTTGATCAACTAGTAAAATAGTAGAAGAAATGGAAATTACAATCTAATTGCCCAAAAAATCCATGAATTTAATCTAATTGGTCAAAACCTTCATAATCAAAACTATAAAGCAATCACAAAACACATAAATTTCATAAATTGTGACAAAACATATATTTTAATGAAGGGATGTTCTCTTACAATTTTGAAACATTTGATAAGTTATTTGGATCATTCATTCATCAATGTTTTGTTGTGTTTTTGTTTTCATTCATCTTTTATACAACATTGTTCAAAAGGAATAAGTAGTTGTGGGTGCCCTATTTTCCTCCATGTAATTTTCAACAAATGTAACATACACATACAATAAACTCTCTCTAAACTAATATCCTTGGGACCGGCCAGAAGATATTAGTTTATGGAGGATATTAGTTTACACAAATTATATGGGGGGTAACAAAAATCATTCCGGAACTTGCCAGAGCAGCATGGAAGGTCATGGAGGTTAGTAGAAGGTCATGGATCATTGGGGAAGGTAACGAAACCTTGTGGAGCTTGGTAGAGGATCAAAGAAGCACGTAGAAGATCATATGACATGAGTGGTAGAAATCTTGACAGAAAGTGAGGTTGTGGAAAGTTGCACTCTAGGTACTCTCAGAATACCTTCCTTCGCTCTATAAAAGGGGTTGTAGGTAGTCAGCTGATTAGTCTTGTCCAAACCCTATGATGTATTAGTTTATAAAATGCTATGGGACCGGAAAAAAATATTGAATATTAGTTTATGGAGAATTATTAAATTAAGTATGAGGCCCGCCACGGGCCTATGCCCACATATTAGTTTAGAGATAATATTAGTTTACACAATATTAGTTTAGAGAGAGTTTACTGTAATATGGAAAAGTCCCATGTTCCTTGCAAGTTCTAGAAGTGTTTCCCATCATTTATGATCATTAAAAAGTTTTCCATGGATCAATCAAGAACTTGATCACATGAATGGAGGTATAGAAGCATGAATAAAACTTTCTAAATTCATTACATGAAATTCAGGTGTCACATGTATGAATGTATTAATTAATAAAAAAAAAATTAATAGTTTTTAACAATTTATTGTTAGTCAAATTCATATTGCTTTATTAGCCTTGCTAAAAAAAAATTCATACATAAATTGTATTATGTCTCTTAGATTTGCTTTTGAATTTGTCCTTACTTCAATGAACTCACAAATTATCTCTTTTTTTTTCATTGCATTTGATCACTTGTACTCATTTTCCCTCTTACACTCTCAAATTTGGAGCTTGATATCCTTGAAAGATGCAATGTGAATTCAATGCAAAAAAATCAAAATCAAATTGAGAAAAGAAAAAAGAGAGAAAAACTTGGTTTGTTATGTGACCCATTGGCTTGTAACTTGCCATTGGTTAAAAGTCAAATTTACATATGAAAATAAAGGCCAAAGATTTTTGCAAGTAGATACAATGAGACAAGAATATCATAGCTATACCCAAAACTTCCATAAATACAAAAATCAATTGGAAGTTAAGCCCAAAGAAACTCCACTTGCAACTATAAAGGTGAAAGAAATGAAGAGGAAAAAGAAAATCCTGGACTCTTACCAAACCATGTGCTTGAATAAAAGATGAAAGAAAATAATGAAACAAGGAATGGGGAACATGGGAACATGATTTGGGGAACATGGGAAAGAACGAGAAGTGAACAGTAATGGGGAAAAAAACGCCAAAGATTTTGAAAGGAAGATACAATGAGACAAAAGAACACATCTGTATCAAAGTTTTCATCCAAAATGGTCAATAGAACATAAAAATTTCATCCAAAATCCCCTATGAAACAACCTAGGAAGAAGCTAAAGCCCAAAACAAACCCAACCATAAAGGGGAAAGAAATGGAGAGGAAAAAGAAAAGAGAAAACCTAGACTCTTGCCAAATTATTTGGTTGGATAAAAGATAAGTAAAAAGAACGAAACAAGAGAACATGAATTGGGGAACTAAGTGAACATGGGACCTAGGGAGAGAATGAGAAGGGAATGGGAGTGGAATTAAAGGCCCAAGATTTTACAAAGAAGATACAATGGGACCAAAAAAAATACCACATCCATACCAAAATTTCCATTCAAAATAATCCACATACATTCAAATTTCATCCAAAAATCCTATTTAAATACCAACCTCAGAAGCTAAAGCCCAGTGGGAACCCGAACCCAGTGTTTTTTTGGGGGGTTCAATTTTGTGATGTAGCCAAAACGGCGATGATCCACATGAAGATTTAGCCAGATTTGGCTACTACAAGCTGAATATGAAGTCAGACTTTCTTGAACATCTTTGTTTATTTCTGGCTAAAAGTGGTGATTTTCTTAAAAATTTAGTTCGAATTCTGTTACTGGAAATCTAAAAAGGCAGTTGATTTTAGAAATTCAAAATTGTAAAATAGCTTTTTGGCTATATATAGCCACCCCAAAAAACAAAAGGGTGCCCCAACCACACAAGGTAAAAGAAATGGAGAGGAAAAAGAAAAGGAAAAACCTGGACTCTTAACCGAACCACGTGCGTGAATAAAAAAGATAAATTGCAAAAAAGAAACAGAAAACGGAGAACAAGGGAACCTGATCAGGGGAACTGAGAACAAGGGAACGAGAAAGAGAGAGCATGAGAACGAGGGAGAGAACGGGAAGGGAACGGCAGTGCAGCAGGAGAGCAGACGAGAGAGCAGAGGAAGAGGGAGGGAGAGAAGCGAAGTCCGCTGTTGTTTGTTGCGTATCTCCGCTTGGTTCCTTTTCTTCTTTCTTGCTCTTTTCGCGCTCTCTGGACCCTTTTGTTGCTTGTCTTGAGTCTCTTGGCCTCTTGCTCTACGCTTTGCCTCGCTTGGGTCTTGCTCCAACTCCTGAATTTGCGCTTTACACTGTTGCAAACGCTTGTGTGTGGCTCTTGCACTCTCGGTGGTGTGTTTTGCTCCTTTCTTTCCCCCCCCCCCACCCCTGTCCCCCCTTCCCTTCGGACCCTAGGTGCTTGGAGTCCGCATTTTCAGCTCTTGGGGTTTCTTGTATCTGCAGTACCTCCGGCGTCTGTGACGGCTGTGGCGGTGTGTCAACTGGGAGATCCGTTTCTGCATTGCGAAGAAGAGAGAGAAGAGGCGTCGAGTTTTTTGTTTTTTCCTTCTCGTGGGTATGTATGTAGTCCTTGGTTTTTCTCCCCCTTTCTCCTCCACGCTCTTCTTGTTCTCGTTTCTGTGACTTTTTCTCTGGTCTATGGTGTGTTGTTATTCTTTTCGGTACGTGAGAGGTTTTTGTATTTGTAAAGGAGGTTGTGTATTGAGAGGTTTTTTTTTGTTTTATTTTTGTGTTGTTCACCATGGCTACTACAACTGATGATTCTCGTGCCGTATCTATCAGCAGTTGAGAGGGCGGTGGGTGGTATTGGAAATCTGCTGCGATGGCTGCTGACAAGCCCGAGAAATCCTCCAAAGAAAAGAAGGCGAAACTTACCAAGGAGAAGAAGAAACCCAAGGCTACCAAGTCTGCCAGTGTGCCCCTGGCTCATCCCTCTTACCTGTTGGTATGTACCAACTTCTCCCTTCCATCTTTCTGCTTTTTTGAAACCATGGGTTCTCTCAGCTTATGCATCTTCCTTCTCCTCTTCAACATTGATTGGTGCAACACAACCTTTGAAATTGGCTTCAGATTTACGCAGCAGAACAGACATGCAATGGTGGGATTGGTTGGTATCTAACATGCATGCTGTGTTGGGTGCTGTGTTTTTTTTTGGTGGGTGGTTCTCTAGATGGTGAAGGATGCGATTGGGACTTTGAAGGAGCGAACAGGATCGAGCCAGTATGCGATTGCCAAGTATCTTGAGGACATTTACAAGACAGGGTTGCCTCCAAATTTCAAGAAGATTTTGTCGGTCCAGCTTCGGAACTTGACAAAGCAGGGCAAGGTGTACAAGGTTAAGAACTCTTTTAAGCTTTCAGATGAACTCAAGAAGCCAACAAAAGCTCCCAAGCTGCCCACACCAGCTGCTGCTGGGACGAAGGAGGTGACAAAGGAGGCGACCAAAGCTCCCAGGGCTACTACTACTACAACTACCAAAACAGCAAAGAGACCTGCAAAGTCCAAGCTGGCAAATGGAGCTGCTTCAACAAAATCTCCCAAGACAGTCACAGCTGCTAAGCCAGTGAAGACCACAAAAGTATCAAAGGTATCCTCAAAACCAGACACAAAGTCACCCAAGTCTCCGAAAGCTGCTGTGAAGGTACGCAAGGCGCCTGCTCCAGCAACCAAGAAAACTGAAGAGAAGGTTGCTCCTGCAAGAAAGGCTGCCTCATCTTCAGCAAGGAAACCTGCTGCTGTGAGAAAGACTCCTTCAAAGAAAGTTGCAACCCCAAAGAAGTTGACAAAATCAGTGAAAGCAGCAAAGTCCAAGCCAGCAAAAGTTGGAAAGCCTGGTAAAAAAAGCAAGACAGGGGGCCCATCTCCAGCAAAGAAAGCAAAGAAGTGAGGTACCGAAATGAAGCTTCTTGTTTGAATTATGCAAATGGTGTTTTTCAACACCACCATTTTTGACGAAATTTTTTATCATCCCAAAATGCAATAATTTCAAACCAAACTTGAGAGTTGCTTGCTGAGCAATTGAGAGTAGGGTGTTGTTGCATTTGGGTCATGGAAGGTTGGGATATTAAGGAATTTTATGGATCACTTGATGTTTGTGGCACAATTGCATTCTTGGTGGTCCTTGTGGCGACCTTGGAATCTGTCTTTTTGATATGTCCACGATCTCTTTGTGTTTTGAACTTGATTTCATGGTATGGCTATTGGGGTCACAGAATGCGGCAATTGTGATCGTGGTGGTGACAACATGCAACAAAACATTGACAACTTCTAATTACTGATGGCACCCTACCATTTTGGGGACGTAGGTGACACCTGTTTCCCTAGTTTCAAAAAGACGCTTTTGTGTTCTCATTTCAGTTTTGCATTTGGGTAGTTTTTTCTAGCTCTAAAGGTGAGAAACTGTTTCAAGAATCATGGAAACTGTATTGATGTTGACAAAGAAGTAGTGAACATGACAATGGGGTGAGAGCTCTTGGTGGTTGATAGCCCCATGTGGTGGCATTCCAAGTTGCTACACATTTGTACCAATGTAAAAGGGTTTTGATGCATATCCATATTTCCATCTTGCTTCTTTTATTTCATCTCAAAGTGCTTGGGAACTCTTATCTTGATCATTCACAAAAACTTCAAAGAATGAGGGAGAAAATAGAAAAGTGTCTTTTTACAAACCTCAAGGGGTTTTTAGCATTCATGATTCAAGTTGTTTTGCAAACTTGACATGTATTTTGTACACAATGGAAAGTCATAACATGCCATTGCTCAATGATGTAGTAGTGGAGGGAATGGGATTCCAAACTTTCAAAGTGGGAATGCATTTGCAAGTGTTGGAATCCTCCTTTGGACTTTCACACATTTCCAACTTGTCTCATCTTGGAAGTGTGTTTGAACATGTCATGTTTTGGCATTGTTTTTGACTCTAATTGTTTGTCTTGCTCTAGCTTTAGGCACAAGTCCAAAGTCAAGGTTATGACAATCTTTTCAAGTTAAAAAAATGCCAATGACATCATTGACATATTCATTAACATTATGGGATTTTGATTGAAGCCCCCATCTTTCTCCTCTTAGTTGAAGTTAGGCCTTCAACTTTGTATTTAATTAGACTTAGCATTTCCTCATGCAAAACCAAGATAATTGCACGTTGTTGGATCAAGTTGTTCGTTTCTTTCCAACATTGGTAGAGGCTTATCTTAAGCACCATCAAACATTGTTGAATGATTTTTCCATTGTTAAAATATGGAAAAAAGGTTATCATGTATCTAACTTTCGTAATTTTTAAAATTTAAAATGACCTTATAAAAATGAAGGGTTTCCAAATGCATAATGTGATGGTAGCTTCACGAATCTAATGTATCTTATCCAAATTGTCCCCTTATTTGGGGCTAAGGTCCTTCAAAGTTCAATAGTCGCATAAAAAGCTTAGTAGACCATTTTTAAAAAATAAACACATCAATTTTAAGGTGAGAAGATCAGTAGGCTTGGTGCAAATCAAAGCCCCATTGCTACTCATCTGTCATGGCTTAGGATATTTTTGGATACTTTTGGCAATATCATGGCTTAGGATATTTTGGGACTAGTATGGTTTAAGGTTATAAAAGGAGATAGTCTAGGGTACAACTCTTTAGTAGACCAACACCAATTGATGGATTAATAAACTTGTTTTGTTTTGTAATTCTCCACTTGTTTATAGCTGGTCCATAATAGTTTGGTCTGCTCCAATTTGTTTGGTTGTTTTAGTAAGTAGTTAGAGGTATTTTGGAGTGAAACTTGGAGAGGTTATAGAAGACTATAGGACGCTTTTATTCTCAAAGTTTCAAAAGAAAAGGATATGTTTTGTGAGAGTTATGAGCTTTTGAAAACTATGTGCCAGATCTGGTTTTTTGGTCATATCTCCTTTGTTTAAAATTTTTTGGGTCTGCAGCTTTGCAATCTTATAGATCATATAGGAATATATGTGTGAGAGAAATTTCATGTCATTTGGATTTATATTGAGAGAGATCCAAGCATTTGAAGTTTCAGTCTCAGTTTTGAAGTCAGTTTCTCTTGAAAGTGATATCTCTTTGTGGTCATCATCAATAGGGCTGAAATTTTGAGCAGATATAGAAGACATATATTTTATGTGTCTCCCAAAATCTCAAGGATTTTGGAGTTTTTGAAAGCGAGTTGTAAGTCATTTTGTGTTCAGGTCCCAGTTTGAGGTGACTTCAAGAAAGTAGCAAGATCTCTCACTTTATGAAATTAAATGAGCTGAAATTTTGAGAGAAGGTAGTAGACATAGTTGCTCATGTTTCACCAAAATTTTAGAGCGATCCAAGGTCATATGTGAGCAGTGTAGCTTTGCAAAGTTGCTATGACAGAAGTTTGTTTTGAGAAGACATCAAAGTAAAAGTTTTGAAGTGGAGCAAATACAAGTTGGGAGATCTTGAAGGAAGGAGTTTTGGGAAGCGCAAATACATTATCAAGACCTTCGTACAAAAGTGTGAGAACTACCACCATGGACAACTCATAATCAAACATCGATCTCACTCAAATCTTCGCCACCCTTCAACACCTTCAACAAGAAAATGCCATGCTTAGAGACTCAGTGACCCGCCTGCAGAATTAGCCACCACCTCTTGCCCCAGTACCTGCTGCCCTTGCAATGGTCGCCCTAGAGCCCCAGATCAGTCTGCTAGAAAAGTTTGATGGAATGCGCCCCAAATTTCGAGGCTTTGTCAACCTAGTACGCCTGATCATGTAACTACACCCCCATCGTTATTTTGATGACACCACTCGTGTAGGATTCATTGGAACCCTACTCACTGGGACATTTGCAGCATGGTTTGCTCCCATCTTGGAAACATCATCCCCTCTCCTACAAGATTTCAACGCCTTTATGGCGGAATTTGAAACAGTGTTTGGGGACAGTGACAAGGCCAGAACTTTAGCCAACAAGTTACGTCGCCTCTAGCAAGGGACACGTTCGGCCATCATCTACGCCTCAGAATTCAGGCAGCTTGCCTACGACGTCAATTGGGGAGAAGTTGCCTTGATTGATTAGTTTCGCTGTGGGCTTCGTGATGATGTTCAAGATCTTTTGTTGACACTCACAGACCCTTCTTCCTTCAGTGAAGCCATCACCCAGGCAATTCGGTGCAATAATCGTCTATTCGAACGTCGCCAGGAAAAAAAAGTCACCTCCAACGCCTAACTTTGGAACAGTCGGCCTACTACACTTCCTTTAGTTCCCCAAACAACACCAGTTGCCCGACCTGCCTCTTTTGGACCTACCCCGATGCAGATCAACGCAGCCAAGTTTAAACCTTTGATAGAAGCCGAGAAACTTCGCCGAAGGACAAATAACCTGTGTCTTTACTGTGGCAACCCAGGGCACATAGCTCGCAAGTGCTATCAAAAGCTTGTCAAACTTCAAGTACAAGCTATGGAAACTCCCTAAGAATTGGAAAACAAGAACATCCAGTCACAGTAAGAGCCGTGCGATTGGATCTCTGTTGCAACCCCACTTTGGCCAAGTGTGGGGGTGAAGCCCAACACTTGGAAAAGTTGGGGACTTGGAGTCCTTCGAGACTCCCGAATGTTCAGGCCTCGACAAAAAGGGGCAAAACACCTCGCATTGAGGTGTTCTTAGTGTCATTGGAAAGGTCTTGAAACGTAGATATCGAAAATGGCCTCGTATTGGTCATTTGGACATTTGCAGCCCAAGTTATGGGCAAAAGAAGGGCCGGGAGTCAAATTGGCAATTTGACTCCCGACCACTAAAAGTCGAGAATCGATGCCTTCACGACATCCGATTTGAGTGTGCGACATGGCGTTGGAAAGATCTCGACGACGGCTACAACTTTGGTTTAGACCTCGTCGCGATCCAACTCTGCAGTCGGGAGTTATGGCCGTTCAAAGTTCCGGGAGTCCCGCTAGGACAATTTCCGGACTCCATTTCGAGAATCCCGGGAATTTGTGCCATTTGGATGTAGCCTCCACGGCGAGCTGCAGAGAATACTATAGGGAGTAAGGTGGTGGCTTATTCCCGAGTCTAAGCCGTGATGAGTCTTGTGTATCCAAGTGCCCGTGGCTTGTCCCAACACCAAAGGGTGTCTCGAATGCTAAACTAACCTCCCGTGGTTAGTTTTTGGATGCAGATTCACACAAGCTAAGCTAGTCCCTCTTCCTAGTCTAATCCCGAGACTTCCAACTCAACCCTCTACCCCTTTTTAGAGTTGGAAATCGGGAGCGTGCCTTTCGATCCCAACTTTCCACAACTTCACATTGGTGAACCCTCAAGTGGGTTCACCCCGGGATCAAGGAGCGTGTCAATCTCACCCAACACCACCTTTGCAAAGGCTCCTATTCCCATGTTGGTCCCAGTCCCAGCTTCACTCAGTATGTGGACATCATTCGTATTCCAGAAGACATACCACAAGTGTCAACATTGGTGGACTCCGACGCCACCTTTTCTTTCATCGACCAAACATTTGTCACCCAACACAACATCCCTGTGGTCAAGAAGTCAACCCCTATTCCGGTAGAGGTTATTGATGGGAGAACCATTGCTTCTGGTGCAATCACACACGAGACAACCCCTCTAGAACTCTATATCGACAAGCACACGGAGAAAATTGTTCTCAACATCATCTCCGCCCCTCACCATCCCATCCTCCTTGGTTTACCTTGGCTAGAAGCGCACAACCCTATCATTGATTGGCAATCTAGAACCTTCACTTTCAGCGCACAACGGTGCACCTCTTAAGAACCCCACGCTCAGAAAAACACTTTGTCCAGTCTTGCTAAGAACCCTGTGGTCAAGAACCCAAAGAGGGTCGGAACGAATTCCAATTTTCTCAAGTCTGTTATGTCAAGTCCTGCAATTAAGAACCCCCCGGTGGTCAGAACTAAACCTTGTCTTATCAAGAATCTTACCAAGAATCCTGCCCAGAAAACCAACCCTATCCAAATCTTCGTTGATGGAGTTGTCCCTTTTTATCGGGCTGCTAAGAATCTTCAAGTTTTTGCCATCCATGTCAACCCAGCTAACAACAAAAACCCCCAGTCAGAACCAACACCTGTCAAACTTCCCGAGAAGTAGAAGGACTTTGTTGATGTTTTTGAAAAGATTAATGCTAATTAGCTCCCCGCCCATCGTCCATATGACTGCCCGATTGATCTAGAAAAAGGACACTCACCACCCTTTGGTCCTATCTATGGCCTATTGGAACCGGAACTCCAAGCCCTACGTGATTACCTTATTGAAAACCTTGCCAAGGGGTTCATTCAGCATTCCAAGTTTCCAATCGGCGCCCCAATTCTGTTTGTCAAGAAGAAGGATGGCTCCCTTCGACTCTGTGTGGATTATCATGGATTCAACAAGATAACCAAAAAAAATCGATATCCCTTGCCCTTAATTTCAGGCCTCCTGGATCGACTACGTACCGGGAAGATTTTCACCAAGCTTGACCTCCGTGGAGCCTACAACTTACTCAGGATTCGCCCCGGTGATGAATGGAAGACAGTTTTCCTCACACACTACGGCCACTTCGAATACACGGTCATGCCCTTTGGCCTCACCAATGCACCCGCAATCTTTCAGCATCTGATGAATGATATCTTCCGAAAGTACATGGACGAATTTGTCGTGGTCTATTTGGATGACATTTTAATCTTTTCCAAGGACCAAGAAACCCGCGACAAACATGTACGATCGGTGCTTGCGATGCTCTGAGAACATGGCTTATACGCCAAGCTGGAAAAATGTGAATTCGACAAATCTTCAGTGGCGTTCCTCGTGACGCGCTCCCAAGTTCCTTGTAGACCCACTTGAGGGTCCAAGTATGCGGCAATGCGGAAGGAACTGGAACTTGGAGCTGCTCCCTAGCTCACAACACTTGGAGGGGTAGAGGGGCGTGTTGGAGCTCTGGGATGGGACTAGGAAGAATTGACAAGCTTATTCACTCACATGGGCCTGCTCACAACCCACACAAAGTGGTTAGTGCATAGTTAGAGCACCTTTGATGCTAGGACGAGCCACAGGCAACACGGACACACAAGACTCACCACGGCCCGGACTTGGGGGAAGCCACCACCTTCCCCCTTATAGTATACTCTGCAACTCGCGGCGAAGGTGGCATCCAAATGGCTATTTTTCCCGGGACTCCCACGTGGGAGTCCCAAAACTGTCCCGGGTTAGAGTCCCGGGACTTTGGACGCCAATATCTCCCGACTGCAGAGTCCGATCGCGACGCTGTCTAAAGCAAAGTTGTAGCCCTCGTCGAGAGCTTTTCAACGCCGTGTCGCACTCTCAAATCGGATGTCGGAAAGAGGTCGATTCCCGACTTTTAGTGGTCGGGAGTCAAACTACCAGTTTGACTCCCGGCCCTTCTTTTGCCCATAACTTGCCTTTCAGATGTCCAAATGAGCAATGCGAGCCCATTTTAGACATCTACGTTTCAAGAGCTTTCCAACGGTATAAAGAGCGCAACAAACCATTGAGATTTGACCCTTCAAAGCGCCCAAAACGGCACTCACACTCCCTCACACTCCCTCGCACTTCCTCAGACTCCCGAGAATATGTGATGACTCCCGGGCTTCCTCCTCTTGGCCCGCACCCTTCCAATGCCTTTGCCCTTGCTTCCGGGCTTCCTTCCTTTTGATTCCCGGGCTTCCTTGCAACCCCTTACCTTAGTCGCGAGCCCAAAACTAGGGTTGCGACACCTCGGCTATGTGATCTCTCCAGATAGTATTTTCATGGACAAGTCAAAGGTCGAGACCATCCAATGTTGGGCTACTCAATCCTTGGTCAAGGACGTTCAACGTTTTTTTGGGTTTGCCAACTTCTATCATCGGTTTATCAAAGGCTACTCCAAAATCACAACACTATTAACAAACCTAACTTGCAAAGACAAGCCCTTCTTGTGGAATCCAATGGCCCAGGCTGCTTTTGATACTCTCAAGATGGCATTCACTTCTGCACCCATCCTGATACATCCCGACCTTGCCAAGCCATTCATTGTGGAAACAAACGCTTCAGATTTTACCTTGGGAGCTATTCTATCTCAATTTGGAATAGATGGGTTGTTGCATCCAGTTGCTTTCTATTCACGGAAGCTAACCAGTGCCGAAATCAACTACCAGGTCTACGATAAGGAACTCCTGGCAATCATCACGGCATTCGAGTAGTGGAGACCGTATCTTGCCAGAGCTCAACATCGAGTCCAAGTTTTGACAGATCACAAGAATCTCCTTTATTTCACAACTACTCAGACCTTGAATTGTCACCAGGCACGCTAATCTATCTTCCTAGCTGATTTCGACTTTGAGATTCAATATCAACCCGGCACCGAACAAGGGAAAGTTGACGCGCTATCTTGTCATTCAGAATATGAACTTCGAACGGGGGATGAGGCCTACAGCCAGCAGAACCAGACTTTACTCAACCCCGAGCAATTTCGAGTTGCAGCAACAATCAGCACCCTCCTAGACTCATACCTTGTCAGGGACATCAAAATGGCAACTGAGGAAAACACCTGGGCTACCAACATCAAGGAACTCTAGGAACGACCAAGGAACCCAAATTGTGATGATATGGATCAGTTTAAGCAGCAAGACGGACTTCCCCTTCGAAATAATATGATTTATGTACCCGAAAGACCTATATGCCTAAAAATTCTGAGAGAATGCCACGACAACACCCTGGCCGGTCACTTTGGAATGGCACAAACTCACAAACTAATGTCAAGGAATTATTGGTGGCCCAAAATGAACAAGCTACTACGGGAGTATGTCAAGTCTTGTGATACATGTGCTCGATCCAAAGCTCCCAAGCATTGCCTATTTGGACTCCTATAGCCCCTGCCGATTCCTAGCCGACCTTGGGGATCTATTACAATGGACTTCATCATGGATCTCCCTATTATCAGAGCCAAAAATTCAATACTGGTTGTGGTCGATCGACTCACCAAAATGGCCCATTTCACCCTTTGTTCCAAGTCAATCACGACAGAAGAGACAACTTAGTTAATTCTGGACGGGATCGTTCGATTGCATGGACTCCCCGAGGAAATTATGTCCGACAAAGGTCCTCAGTTTGCATCCAAGTTCTGGTGTCGCCTATTCGAGCTTCTTGGAGTTGACATTCGGTTATCTTCAATTTTCCACCCCAAGATAGATGGACAAACTGAACGGACAAACTAGACACTCGAGCAATACCTTCGTTGCACTGTGAACTACCAACAGGACGACTGGCTGGACCTACGATCTCAAGCAGAGTTTGCTTATAACAACATAACACATGCATCAACCGAGATCAGTCCATTATTTGCCAATTACGATTTTCATCCCAGGTTCAACCTTGAAATTCCTGGGGACTCCGTAAACCCCTCGGCTAAAGAAAGGGCCACGAAGCTTGGACAAGTTCAACAGAACCTTATGGCAGAAATCAAGCTAACACAGGAGTGGCAAAAGAAGCAAGCAGACCGTCGACGCAAGGACCATCCAAACTTCAAGGTTGGAAACAAAGTCTGGCTTCTCGGAAAAAACAATGCTACCACTCGCCCATGTGCCAAGTTGGATTACAAGCGCCTCGGACCTTTCAAAATCGCCAAATTGGTTGGTCTAGTGGCTTGCCAGTTGGAGCTTCCACCCTAGTTCAAAATCCACAATGTTTTCCATGTCTCCTTGCTTGAGCCTTATCATGAAAACCCAATCCCAGAACGTCATCGAAAACCCCCAGCTCTAGTCGAAATTGAAGGCCAAGAAGAGTTTGAAGTTCAAGAGGTCTTGGATTCCAAGAAGATTCGTGAAAAACTCATGTACCTTGTCTTTTGGCAAGGTTATCCTCCTTCTGAAGCTAATTGGGAGCTTGTTGGAATCTTAGTTCATGGCCAAGACTTAGTTAATCGATTTCACCAACGGTATCCTGACAAACCGGCTCCATCTGGAAGATGTCGCTTGAGGAAGGGATAATGTCATGGCCTAGGATATTTTTGGATACTTTTTGGCAATGTCATGGCCTAGGATATTTTTGGATACTTTTGGCAAAATCATGGCCTAGGATATTTTTGGATACTTTTGGCAATATCATGGCCTAGGATATTTTGGGATACTTTTGGCAATATCATGGCCTAGGATATTTTGGGACTAGTATGGTTCAGGGTTATAAAAGGAGATAGTCTAAGGAACAACTTTTCAGCAGACCAACACCAGTTGATGGATCAATAAACTTGTCTTGTCTTATAATTCTTCACTTGTTTGTAGCCGGTCCATAACATCATCTAATTATGATCCCCAAAATCCTTAACCAAATGGGCGTCCTATTAGAAAAACATTTAGGGCATTTTTTATCATCTAATTACAAGAATAAATCTTAAATTTGTTTGGTATATTAAAGACAAAACCATTTGCTGACTAATATATTGTACAATGATGGTGTTAAACATCCCATATGCCAATCTTTGAACACTAATCACAAATCAACATGGTGGTAGACCTTAGGGCTTGTTCACACAACATATAACAAAATTAAGCAAGAACAACATCCAAAAAAGGTTAATACAACCATCCACATGTGTAAGATGACATGGCGCACAATTATTTATGCAATCCTTCCATGTCTAACCATTTCAACCCTTTAATAACATTCTTAAAAAATAAAACATTCTACACACAGAGAATAATATTTCTTGCAATCACATCCAAAATAGTTGATATTATTTATTATATAGGTACACAAAATCTCCAAGTTTGAACCTACGAATTCAAACCTAATAACCACCGCCACAAATTGTGGCATATCAAAAATTATTTTGGTGTTGAACAATTGTCAAATTTTCCATAATCATTGGCATCACGTCTATGAATAAAATTGTTCTTTGGTCACATGCGTAAAACCACATTATAGGATCATTTGAACTCATTACTACCATAACATCATGTCGAATGGAGGTTGGTAGTTTGTAGTCACGATTGAACAATAAAAAATATGATCAAAATGATGGGGGCTTGTCGATTGAACTTATCTCCCATGGCCAACCATGGTAATTACAAGTTTTAATTTCTAGTATGACCTTTTTGGAGGCTATATTTGCATAATCTTCACTTCATTGTCTTCACCATTTGCTCAATTAACCTTATGATGGTCTTGTGAAGTCATCTGATAGTTTATCAATGCCTTCATACAACTTTTCATATTCCCCACAAAATTTATTATCTTGGTGAGTGAAAAGTTCAATTAGAATACCAAACTTTCTAAGTACTTTAACCAAAAATGCATATGTAGTTCCTTCATTACTATAATTTGACAATGACATCAATTGTAACCACTTGAAAAAATGTTCAACCATGACGAAAACATATTGATCATGTTGAAGTTTCGAACTTAATGCTTGCAAAAAACATATTCCATCAATAATTTAGCCCCATAATTGATAAGGGATGTACATGAAATGTATATGCATTAAATGATGCTTGAACTTAATCACACACTATATGAGATAAAATATGGAACATGTAGTTGCATCCTTCACCATTAATAATGTGTTTGGAACAATTTACATGTCTATCAAATCTCAAAATGACTTAACTCCTCATGAAAATGTCATGCAAGGCCTTCATGTTGTTTTGGCGGAAATATTATTTGTATTCATCTATCTATCCACACCCGTAGCATGGAATTACCTTCCCATTTGAATTGTTTTGTTCTATGCACAACACGATTTCATTCCTTGAGTGTTAATCAAATTCACACTTCACCTACTTGCAAATATGCAATAATCTATTAATCATCATGCATATATTGAAAACCATTACTTTCTAGTTCTGTCTCCCCCTCTTGTGAATCCATATTATTCGTTATCACTTAAAGTACCTCCCTAAAACATCCCAACATGGTACACATGTATGTATAAACATGCCATCTTAGTACTCTTTCCAAATCCACGTCACCATGCCACCAAACCCCAATGGTATCCTCCTTGTTAAAATTCGGATTTCAACTCAACCCATTAACATCTTGATTAACCCTACCAACCTTATTAATTATATCAAAATCATATTCTTGTAGGCTAAATGCCCATCTAGCCAACTTTCTTATGAATTAATAGAATTCCATAAAAAATTTGAAGGGTTGGCAATCAATAACCAAGGTGAGTGGACTGCCATAAAAATAACATTGAAATGTTGAAATCATTCAAATAATTACAAGCACTCCTCATATGAGTTGTATTTGGCCTTTGTCTTATTATTGGATCAACTAACATATGCCAACACAAATTTTTGACCACCATTATCAAATCGGATAAGCATAACTCCAACCCTAAAGTATTCTAATCAATATGTAATTAGAAAGGTCATCTTAATATGGGTCCTTATACCATAAAGGTTGATGATAGCCAAACCTTCAACCTTAGAAACGTTTTTTTTCCACCTCACCTAACACATAGTTTTGATCAAGTTACGTAAACTGGGTCAAAATTTTAATAATGTTATTAAATCCTTTGACAAATCTTTGATAATAATTACACAAGTTTAAGAAGGTTTGTAATAAGTTAACATATATTAGTTGGAAAACCTATGAGATGGCTTAAATTTTGGCCTTCTGAACCCTCGATCCACATGGATAAATCATATGATTCCAGTATTCCACCTGAGTAAAAAAGAATTAACATTTGTTTGGGTGAAGCTTAAGGTAACGATCTATAAATTTTACACCTCTTCCACATAGTGCATGTGATGCCTATATGTCAAATTCAACATAATGATGTCATTAATGTGACATTTGGCAAATTCAACATAATGATGTTCATTAATGTGACATTTGGCAAATTAAGAACCTAATAACACCCAATCCATAATTTATTGAAATTTTGCAAGGACGTTCTTCAAATCAAATGGTAAAATTTGTAGTTCATACAAATAACCCTTTGTGTTGGCAAACATCACAACAAACGCATCCTAGGTTTTATAATTTGTTAATAAAATGACTATTTTTACTACAATTGTAATTGCAAGTTCATGTTAATGATTATGTAGTTATAAAAGACATCATGGTGCCATGTGACATTATGGTTTTGTGATTGTAGTTGATATCACAATTTGATGGTTTTTACACAAATATCAAATTTTCAAAAATATATTTTAATGTATTTTTAATCATCCAAAATGAAGTAATAACAAAATTCCATTGATTCTTGCAACTTTTGGTAAATAGTAACAACTTGTGGTCATGTGATGTTGATGTGGCATGCCACATGGCAACAAGGTTGACTAGTAGTTGCAACACTTCATGACTTGTGACACTAGCTTCACATCATGATTCATGTCATTGATTTGAGAAATTAATCTCGTTTATTAACTAGTTGAAATTATTGTCATCCTTTGCAATTAATAACGATTTGATCTTCCATGTGATAATGACATGGCATGCTGTTTGGTAACAAGGTGTCACAAATTTCATTGTAATCCATGATTGTTTGTGACACCATAAGTTTTTGTGTGTCTTGAATTTATGGCACCAATATTTGTCATGGCGTGCCATAATTTTTTATGTGCCACAATATTTTTGAAGCCATGATCATGTGTGTGAATTCACATGCATGTGCATGCATACTAAACAATATATTATTAACTTGTAATTATGACTACAATATTAATAATCATTTTGAAAAAAATGATACATAATTCTTTGATTTTTTAACTAGTTAACACACTAACTAAATTAACATGCTTAGTAAGTTAACCTATGTATATAGGCTATTTATTAAAACTTTAATTTATAATATATGCTACTTTATAAGTTATTTAACTGGACATAAGAAATTTACTACATCTAGTATGTTTAAATAAACCTAGAATAGGTTACCCTACTAATAGGTTAACCTAAATGGGCTTGCTTAGGTTCCTAATTTTAGGTTTCTTGCCAAATCAACCTAGGTAGTTTTATTATAAGATATTTTATCAAGTTTGTAACCACCTCAAGTTTGTGCAACTAGATGCAACTATGATGCGATTAGATGCAACATAATTATCCTAGGTTTTTTTTTAGTCTAAGAATGTTAAGGTTAACTTAGGCTAGGTTAGTAAGTAGTAGAGGTTAACAAATTAGTTCATCTTAAATCAACCTATGGAGGTCTAGGTCTAGGTCTAGGTTTAGGCTAGGTTGGTAGGTAGTAGGTAGGTTGACTTATGCCAACTTAGGGTGGCCAAGGTTAATTTAAAGCTAAAAATTTAAAGCTTTATAACTTTGTGTGAAATATAATTAATAAAAAAAATGTGGTAGTGCAATGGATGAATAATTGAACCCTAAAGTGAAGGTGAAGGGTTCAAGTCCTAAATCTTGCAACCTATGATACCTAGGCCACTTGGCTTAGGTTAAATAGCTTAGTTTAAGCTTTTAGGGCTAGGAGTCCAACATTTGTTTTTAATCTAGGCCACCTAGCCTAGGTTAGGTGGCCTAAGTTGCTTAACATAGGTAGTTAGTTTAGTTATGTTAAGTTAAATTGATTATTGGCTAGGTGAATTAAGCTAAGTCGCATGGCCTACCTAAGTTAGGTTAGGTTGACTTTTGGTTATGCTAACTACATGAATTAAATTATATTGATTTTTGGTCATGTGTAATGATTCATAATGTGTTTATAGATTTTCAACACATGTCATCCATCCATCAAGGCGTCTTTTGTAACATTTAGTCGAATAAAACAACTAAGTTGAAATGGCATGCATTTTACAAGTCATACCAAGGTTAATGATGACATGAAATTTCATATTATAAGAAAATTTTAAATCATAATCATTAAATGACTGAGGTTTGCAACTAAACGTCCCTTGCAACTAAATGGGTGAACTGACATGGGTTTAGCAACTCACTAGTTGCATATGTTCTTTTTGTCTAATATGTAATTGTAAACACTAGTTGCAAAACCCAAAATGTGTTGTTATGCATAATTTCCAACCTTATGGGGGTGTTTACTTTCAGTGGTGTATCGGTTATGGCTAGAAGAAAGCCTAGTTTCAAATTTGGAACAAGGGCGCTAATTAATTTGTTTGGGGCAACAAGGATGGTATGTCAAACACCATTGTTTTCCAACACAACTTTAGTTGTTTTTGGTTTTCAAATAGTGATAATGTGTCATTTGGTAGCCACATTATGTGAAGATAACATCACAAGGATGTCAACCAAACTAATTGATGATTCGTGAGCAATTATAACATCTCAAGATGTGAACCCAAAGCTAACCCACCATTTGTTGTGGAAATGCCACCTTAACATGCCCAACAACCAAATTCTAACAAAATTTTAAGAATTCATAGCATAACCACCCATTGACTAGGCAAGTGTTTTTCCCAATGTGGTCATGGTACATAATGAGGATGGAGGTTTTTTAGTTGAAATAGTTGTTGGGATGACATTATCGACTCCAAAGGATTTTATTAGATTTAGTTGTTCAATTTCTGATGTTGGTAGAATGGAAATGGAAGGTATAGGTTTGACCAATGCTAATTTGGAACCATGTTCATACCAAATTCCAATGTCAATGGGTGTGTCCAAGAAGGCTTGGGGATTAATTAAACATGAGGTTGTCATCTAAGTTAATCCCACTGAACCAACGAACTACACCACAACATGTGCATGGGCAATGTTTACGCATGTTACATCATATGATGTATTTGTTGGAGGGGAAATTTTATACCTTCTAGGGGTTACCTTGGACTTTTGGGAAGAAACTACCCATTATCGACTAGGATGGTAAATAAGAATTAATTGTTAAGGTTTTTTTGCCAATTACTTTCATTGGAGGGCAAGTGCAAAAAAACAACAAGTCAATTATGTTTTTTGAATTTTCAAGGCTTCCCTAGGGGTTTGATTTATTGGAAGGCAACATCTATGATCAGGATAAACCCCCTAATACTGAAATGGAGATGTTAAATGTGTGTGGGAGTCTAGTCATTTAAGCTTCACCACTTGATCCCATACCACCATGGGAAACTTTGCCATAGTTGCATGCATTAATAATCCTTCCCATGAACATCAATTCCCCAAAATGTCATCTTGACCTTGTCACCTTCTTTCAACGATGATTGATGGTAATTATATTGTAAGTCAAAAATATTTAAAACCTTAGCCTATCCAAGGGGATAAAAAATCTTCTTTAGCAAAGCCATGGCATATTTGTCTAATTAGGTTTGTTTATTCACTAAACAATAATCATCACACATGTAGCATTTAGTTCTAACATCATTGTTGTTGCGGCATATTCACCCCTACACAATTATACCAAACCAACATCCAACAATTTTGTTATCCAAGCCTAAATCAAGGCCATTTCCACCTCATTACATAAAAAAGGTCACCTGAAAATTGGATTAGTATCTTCCAATATAATCCAAAGCTTTTGTCCTTTCAATTCACCTAAATCTTTCAAATTGTTGGCAAAACATCCAATATAACTTTACAATAACTATCATATTTCCAACACTTCACCTCCTATAAATGTTGGGCCAATATCTGATTCCCAAGTCTTTGCAATCATGTGCACTTTGGGCTAGGGTGATGAATTGTTCCCAATCCTCAAAGTTAAAGTCATTGCATGTGATTATTAACATCCATGAGAATATTTCACTAAATAACCTTGGTGTCCAATGGCCAGAACACATGGTGGTTCTAGTCTTAGATCCATGAATAACTATGGGTTTGATGACAATAGAGTGTGCCAAGCTAAAGGATGAAGTGTGGTAAGCAAACCTAACATTGGGCCTCCCCATGTTGATGATCCAACTAGCTTTCATTAATGCCTCATGGTTTCGACACAAGCATTTGCCCTAATCACTATTGCTATTGTTGAAACCTTAATTAGGTTTCCACCACTAATTGCGCCCATGAAATATGATCCCCAAGAATATCCAACGTGTCATCATTAGGGGCCAATGGCCTTGAAAATCCAGCCCCATAAAAAAATCATGGGTTTGAACCCAAAAAAATGTGTTTATTTGATTTCAAGACATCCATGACACTTGAGCAAATTGGATTTCACATGCATGTGCCACCATGTTGGATGCAATATTTGCCACTAAAACTTCCAATCATAGAAATTGTGTTTCATTAATATTAATATGGTTTGAACTTGGTTTGGTCAGCAACCCTTTGTTGGCCACACCTTTCCATTTTTGGCCCTTGCAAAAGCCTTGGGATTTCCCTACATATCTCATTTGGGATTGGCCCTACTAAAGTTCAAGGTGTATTGTAAACCAATGGTTTGTGTCATGACCTTAAACCTTATAGTGAGAACAAAGGTGACTGGGATTAGGTTTGGTGGTAGTGGCCTAAAGAGGATTAAGTTAATCCTTCTTCTAATGAAACCCATCACATCTTCAACATTTGTCTTCTCCCCCTTGTTTCGCACACTATGATGAGGAACCATTCCCATATTCCTATTTGGGCTCCTTGTTTTTTTTACAATATAACTGTGGTTGGCTAATCATGTGTTTGATGGCCCAAAGGTCTTAAGGAGCTCTTCAAATGATCTTAATTGAAACCAAGGTTACCACCTTTTCTTTGATCATGTTGAATCAACGTGTTTTAAAACTTGAAACATTCATACCAAGGTTGGTTATGTCAACTATTTTAACACAATATCTCATACACATCACCTAGAATCCTTGTTCAAAATGCCATACCAAAATTGGATTTCCTTGGCTTCTATGACCCCCTAAATCACATTGATCAATCATTGCATCCAAGCATATGCCTCCCACAAAATTTCATGGAATCTATGTTGAAATTCCTACAAAATGCAAATTCTTTTTTGTCCCGACTCCTTTGTAGTTAGTTCATAACTCCCTTAAATTTTTTGTGACAAGGTTAAAAGCAGGCAAAACCTATTGCCCACTAAGGAGTGCTAATAATGGTAATTGTTGCGGATGGAGTTACGGTTCCAATTAAAGGACAATTTGATGTAACTACACTAGTAGATGAAAAAAAAATGTCCCTATGTAATAAAAAAGTAGTTGGACAACCAATATCAATGCTAATTTTCAATGTTAGCTTCATGAACTTGACAAAATTCATGGTTATCATCCATGGATAGCCCCTACAAATGCTAGAATAAAATGTGGCACTCCACCACGTGTGTAAGGATTGTGTGTCTTTTTTAGTTTTTTTTTCATTTTTTCATATGAAATAATTTTTGAATGAAATATTTTGCAACTTGTTACTAAAATACATATAGTTTCCCCAATAGATCACATTTTTTGTGTTAATCATTGTTGAATAAATATGAATTTTTTAAGTGTGTAAATTTTGCCAGATTTTGCATTCCATTTTGAAATTTTATTATAATTTTAAATCATACCAAAATATACTTACTATTTTAGGTTTTTGTTTCTTATACCATAAATTACAATTTTGTTTTATATGTCATGCACATTAAACCCCATTTACATGTGGTAAAGGATTCTTGAAATTTTGAAAATTTAAGAAAAACTTTGAATTTAAAAAAAATAAAATTCCATATCTTGTTTGATTCATTATGTGTACCTAAGACACCCAAGAAAAAAATGTTAACTATTGCGAGGTCAAGGACACAAATGGTGGTGCAAAGGTTGGTGACAATATTAATATTTACAACAATATTTCTTAGACACAAAATTTAAAAAACCCAAGGTACTTATTTGGATGAATTTGAGAAAAAATGATGTAAATTGTAGCACAAACATATTTTAATGTGAACGCTTATTGTTTGCAAAAAACTTGTAGTTATTTTTTTTAGTCAGTACCTTATTGAATCTCTCTTTTCCTTTTTTATCACTTATACAAAACATTGTCCTAGGTCATAACATGTATATTGTTGTTGGAGTTGGATGATCAAAAGAAAAATAATTATTTGCTAGAATTGTGCAAATTTGTGCACAATTTCTATTACTTGAAAGACTTCCAAATTTGTGCACACATTCTTAATATGTTTTGAATGGTCTTACTAGTATACGGAACCATTTTCCCCCACATGTCAATGATGCAAAAAGGAATTGAATCAACACATCAACAAACTTCCATGTGCATGTACGTAAGTCCAAAAGATACATGACTTTTATATATAGGTTGGGGATGGCAATGAGGAATGGGATGCAACTTGCATGAAACACTTTTAATGTTTCAAAAGTTTGCGGAGACTTTTTGATGACCTACCATGTTAATGGAAAACCTTAAGGGGCATTAGCACTTGGTGTTAAAGACTTTAATATTAAGTCCCCTAACACCAAGCTAGTCATTTTGGACCTAAACCTATTTATCATGAAAACTTTATGTTAAATTAACATTCAAGTAACATTAAACAATCACCCACTTAACATTGGTTACCACCTAAGATGTTATTTAGATTTTCACATAACATTAGGTGTGAATGCACCTTTATCATTATAAAATAAGGAAATATGGAGGCAAGTTATTGTATGAGCCTAGAGCTTGAACCTAAAGTTTAAAGTTGGAACTAGAAATGGTAAAATGCCTTTTCCCTTAGACACATGCAAATAAAACCCAATAATTTAATCACAAAATGAATGTTATACATGTAAACTTAGAAATAAACATGGGGATGAATGTAAACATTCATCCTCATTATGGATGAATGAAAAATAATAACTGAATTTACATGTTTGTAATATATAGAAATTCCATCAAAATTATGGATGAATGTTTTGATTTATATTTAATTTTTATGAGTGAATTTTCCCCCCCTTAATTTTAATTAATTAGAATTTCATGAAACACAATTTAATTCTATATGATATAACATTTATTGAATAATATAATGTAAATTCCATTATAAATGTATTTGATGCCTATGCTTTAAAATTCCATTATTTTCAATATTTAAAAAAATATATTACTGTTATCATGCTAACATCCACCCCATGGTCGTTGTTTATTTATTTATTTAAATAAATAAATAAATAAAATTGGGCAACTTGATCAATGTCGTCAATAACATTGGGTTTTTTTGTCCTTTCCAAAGGTGTCACAACTCCCTTCAAACCTATTTATAAGTGTCATGGATCACAACAAGGGATTTGTTTTCATTTTTTTTCGAAAGTGCCTCAACTTTCATTAAATTTAACTAATGTTGTTAACAATGATGGGTTTTGAATGCTTTAGATATCTTTAAACGATTTATTATCATTGATAACAATAGGTTTTTGTAATAAATTAAAATTTAGTTCAAGCACCTTAATTGGCTTTCTTCAAACAATCTATTATCATATATGACAACAAGGTTGTTTTTAATAACTATTTATTAAGGCGCCCTAATTTTCGAGGCACTCGTATATACAATTGTTGACAACAAGGGGGGGTGGGGGTAACATTCATCCCATGACAATATTTTTTTAATTGTTTAACATCCTTTGATGAAAATTATTTCTTAAACAAAATTTTTAAAATGATTTTGGTCCCATCATGATATTTTCCCTTATAGTTACATTATCCATCATTATGAAATAACATTTAAGTTTGAAATATTAATACTTGGACAACAAATGAAGACGAATACAAGTAATTTTCAATTTACTTATCTCATAATCATGTATGAATTTCATCCAATGATTTATTTACTAAATCCAATTCATAAATGAAATTCGTCCATATGAAATCATTCATCTATGGACATATTCATCCATGTAGGTGGATTAAAATCACATTAAAATTGAAACTATGAGCTTGCATGTCCATATAAAATAATGAAACCTTCAATAGTTCTAATGTAGTCATAACATAATCACAAAATAATCACAATTTTCAAACATAGTTAATAGTTGGAAAAATGGTCACAAATGACACTATAACCACATGTAGTATCAATTGATTATTTGCAAAATATAAGATTTCTTATAATGTTGGTATGTGAACTATTGGTCTTTATTTTTGTAGATGCGTCCATTTTCATTCTAACAACTTTGTTCTTACTCCTATTATAACCTCCACCATCACTCGCATCTTGATCAAGGACCTTAGCTTGGCCCCATGGGTGACCTAAAACCTCCAACCTAGCTAGCTCTTTCTTTGGATGTGGCAATCTGGTGTCATCATGAGGTTGAAACATCCAACCCATCTCTTTCATTTTACTTGATGATCTATTGTCATAAGAGAGAACAACTAAAGCAAGGTTGGATCAAATTCATGTCTTTGTCAAGGTATTTGATACATTTTCAAAAGCACATAAGCCTTTTTAGGGTCCTTTTGGGGTTCATTCTATGGTGTTATGTTTTTGATATAGAGTGACACATCAATTTCTATTACATGTATCTTTGAATGCTTCTTGAAACTAGTCTTCACAAGAGCTTGCCCTTGTTTTTTAAAAAGTTAGTGTTTGATTTTTAGTTAGGTTTTTTTATGGCCAATGAATTTCTTGCTTACATGGTTATGGCAAATCTTTTTCCTATTTCAAGTTGTTTGAAATCAAACACCTTACCATGTCTCTTCCCTTCAACTCTTGAAGGGGTCATTGATTCAAGGAATCATCAATAATATCAACATGATCTACAAAATTAAGAGAACCATAATAAATTTGCTAGGCCTACCATCTACAATGGGTTAGGAATAATCATTATATTTTATTTTGAATATGTGAGGTGCTAAATGTTAAATATTGCAAGATCATAGGAATTGTTGTTAAGTTAAATTTTTGTTTTTTTTTACATCACAAGCTTCCCATCTCACAATTTAGCAATGACAATTATAGAAAATTGTTCTTTCATGGGTTTGTATTTTTTGCACAATTAAATGTCGTGCATTTAAAACATGTATGCTGCACAGATAAGTAGGATGAAATATTTGCATGATATGATGATTTGTTATGTATTGTTCCATTTGTGTATGAAAGAACTAATTAAAAATTGAACTTACATTGGTTAATATATATATTAATATGTTGAATTATAAGTTGTTTTAACAATTATCACTGTCTAATCCTAGAATCTCAAATGTTTAAATTATAATGAAAATTGCATTGGTCACAAAATGTGTTGACCATACACATAACAAAATAGATTGTTAAAAGGCTTTGATTTATGTGCTTTTGCATGTGCAAGTAATCCACCTTTGGAAAAACTATCTTTGTTTGTTTTCTAACTTTGAGCTTACGAGTATTCAAGTATTCTTAACATAAAATATTGACATTGAATGCAAATAAATAAATAAAATAAATATGAAGAAATTAAAATATGGGCATATCGAAAAAATGAAAAATAAAAATAAAACAAAATCCCCTCACTTGATACACCAAAAATTCTTTGTTTGACATAAATAATTTAAAAATATAACACTTAATGTCCTCATTGGGGGCCAAATTACTCCTCCCAAAAAGTAAAATAATTCCATAATTACAAAGAAATATTAATCTCTTAATTGAATTGGTAAAGCCACCTAGGCGTTTCAGGATCTCACTGAGATCCTGAAATCCTTGGAACGAGGTGTCGTCTCTCTCCTCTCGAGAACTGTGTATTCTCTCTCCTTCCGTGCTTCTCGCCACCATCGCTCGCAGTCTCCACCACATCACTACTAACAACCGCATTTCTGTTTGTTTTCTTCGCTGCAATCCGCCGATTTCTGGCGGTGTCAAGTTATTTACCTTGCCCTGGTTTCTAAGTTCAATTTTTCTTTTGGGGGGGTTCGGTATTTCGATTTTTGCAGCATTTTTTTCTCCCCTAGGTTAAGGGATGTGAATGCTTGAAGGATCGCAGACAAAAAATGGCGGTAGCGAAGAATTCGTGGAGGCGGGTGGAGCTCTGGTTTTTGATAGCTTATGCAGTGGTCTTCCAGTGCTACGTAGTGTACCGCAGTGTGAGAATTTCTGAGGGTAAGTATGTTTCAAAATTTCTTTCGCCTTCTTTCTTCCGTTTTCGTTTCCCACATGTTTCTGGTGCTCTGGCATTCTCATCTCCTTTTGTGAAAAGCAGAACTCGCAAGGTCAGGTCAAGAGAGAAATAAACGTGAGTGTGGGCTCGACAGCTCGTACTATATTCCAAGGGGTTAAGGGTTTTAGGGTTTCGAAGGGTTTGGGGAAATTTGAGCTCCTGGAAGTCGCAGGTGGAAATTTCTCGCAATAATCACTGAAAGAGATTCAAAGGGAAAGGATCCGACAGTGTTTTAGGGTTTCTTTGTATTCTGTTTGGTGTGGAATCAGAGTATTCAAAAGGGCTGAAAGCAGGATGGCTGAATGGATTACGGCAAGGCTGGATTATGAATCAATTGATGGTACTCTGTTTCTATCGAACTCCTTTCTGGTTGCACAGTTGCACAATTTCTTAATTGTTGGGATGGTTTTGGAGTTCAATTCACGAAGGAGAGAGCATGCACTGAAGTGATTGATGCTTTTGTTGTTTCAGGACCTGTCAGACAGTCAATGGCGAACATTTCGTGCTGGTTTGCCAGCACTGACTGGAGTCATGGCCATATTCACAATCTTGGCAGGAGGCTTGAAAGCAGGTCTTCACCTATCTGGAAGGGCAATGGCATGGTTCTGGCTAATTGTGTCATTCTCATACATCACTTATTTGCACGGAGCTTGGTAAGAGATGCTTTTCAAGATATTGCCTCTTTCCTAAGCAGGGAACATAACACATCAGAACGTTCCACAAATTGAGCACTGCAATTGCAAGACTTCAGAAGACTGTTGTGGGAGGCAACTGTGTTTGGGACTTGATATTGCAAGTTCAACTTTGTCCTGTAAAGCTTGTCTAATTGGTCTACAATTTGCTTGTTGATGGTTTGGCAGTGTTGTGTTCATCCTGGCCATTGCAATCAGCAATTTTGCTATTACAAAGGTGCACGTACCTCATTTTATTTGTTGTCCTGCTTGATAGGTAGTTTGATCTTGCATAAGCTTCAGTGTCTACCACCACTGGAGAATTTTTGTATCTCCATCACTGTGTTATTTGGGTTTCCATTCCCAAAAAATGTTCTAGAGGTAGGAATTGTGCATCAAGGAATTTTGCCAACATTTTGAGCTAGCTGCTCTGTGTCTTTTGGAGGCTCCTTTGATGAATATGTGGGAAAACTCTCCATTTGGGCATCTTGAGTGCCATCAGTGAATTGAAAGAATTGAAACCATTGTTTTTGTGTATTATGAGAGAGTCTGAGTATTGACTCATGGCACAGATCTTATCTTTGAGCGATGTCATGCTGATATCATCCCATTGTTTTCTCTATCAACAGCCATTCTCTTACCTAGGAAGTTGGGAAACTGGCATTTACAGTATTGAGTTTGTGGGGATGAGCAGGCATTTGGTGGGACACGAGCTTTGCCCATTCTGATTTGGACATTTAACATAGGTTTCCTTGTTGCAAACCGTGTATACGAAGGCTATAGATTCTCTTCTTTTGGGTAAGTTGCTCCCCACCTCTGTGGCTATAAATGAGACCATTGCATGATGCTCATTACCAAAAGGTTGCATTCTTGTATGTACAAAATTAGGGAGTAATTTGTCAGGCTGACAGGTTTGGATATTTTCATTGTGGGATGACTGAGCAGAGAGCAACTGGCTCACTTGGATCAATACCGGGGAGTGATGCGATGGCAGATAAGCTTTAATTTTGGTAAGTTTCTGCACAAAAAATGGTTGCTTGGACTAAGCCAGCTTTGTTCGATCATTGGGTATTAATTACAACTGATACAATACTCAAGGGCATCTTCTGTTTTGGGTGCAGTGATCTTGCGAATGTTGAGCTTCAGCCTTGATTACCACTGGGCATGCATATTGCGACCTTCCACAGTCAATTGGGAGGTCTGTCCTCTCTTGGTCCTTCAATCATAAACTGGGAGGTCTGTTGCTATTCTCTTCTTCCACTGTTTTGATCTCAGAGCCTCTGACTGCAGTGCAGAACAGAAGCTTAGGCCTTTTCATGAGACTCTAGGTTTGCTTGCCACTAGGTGTGATCTGCCTGCATTTGGATGGAATTGTTGAATCATGAACTGATCTTTGTGCAGACATCTCTGTTGTGGGGTTCACTTTGCAGAAGCATGCACAACAGTGTGACCTTTGTACACTTGAAGCTTCTGAAGATTCTAAAGCTGGTTGTTATTTAGCAAGGCAGGTAAGGATTCTCCTAAAGAAAACCATGACAGCCTCGCAATAGTCATAAGACAAAAGTGCAATTGATGGTCTGTGGTTTGACTGTACCTTTTGTAATATTTCAAGCAATGTAAGTTCTGTGTTGTGCTTCAAGTTCCAAGTGTTTGGCATTCATCCAACTGTTCGGACATGGACTGATGTGTATTTTGTTGGTGTCCAGGAAAGGCCTGTACCATTGTTTCAGTATGAAGTGGTCAGGTACCTGGCGTATGTTCTATATGCACCATTGTACTTAGCTGGACCTATTGTCTCCTTCAATGCATTTGCCTCACAGGTTTCAGTCATTGACCCAACCCTGGTTTGCTGGATGATGAAAACTGCTTTGCTTTAGTCTTTTGTTACATGAGACCCTGACTAAGTTTTATGATCCTTTTTTCAGTTGGAGAAGCCACAAAGAACATACAGTGGAACACAGATTGCAGTATATGGGCTGCGGTGGCTTGCTTGCTTCTTGCTCATGGAAGTTCTCACCCAATTTTGTTATTTCAACACCTTGGCCATCAGGTAAATAACTCAGTTAGGTCCTCAAAGGGCAACTCTGAAGTGGCAATTTCCTTTTAAGCATAGTTACTAGCATAACTTTTTGTTATTTCCTTTTGTGGGAGTCAGGATTGCATAGTTAACCTTTAACTATATGAGCTCTGGTTTGCAGTGGGGTTTGGCAAATGCTCTCTCCCACAGAGATATTTCTGATTGGATATGGGGTATGGATTCGAATCTTGTCAACTCTTTTTTTGGTCTTTTCTTATTTTCATGACTCTTGTGAGAGGACTCTCTCTGGTAGCAAGTCTCATTGCGGATTTGCGTCCCTGTTCAGGCAGTTCTGATAAATTGTAAGTTTCCTTGTCCTCACAGGTCTTGAACTTCATGTGGCTCAAATTTCTCCTAATTTGGCGCTTCTTCCGGTTCTGGACACTGGTTTGTCAAAATCCCAGACCAGACTACTTTGTATATACATGCTTGCGAAAGCTTAATTTTTGAGACATTTTATTTGTCGTGCTTAAGTTGGAGGGTAAGGCTCTGTGGGATGAGTACAGATCCATAACTAAAACTTTTGTGTTAGCATGTTGATGAAGGTCAATGGAATTGAGGCACCTGAGAACATGACCCGCTGCATGAACAATTGCTATGATTTGGAAGGATTTTGGAAGGGCTGGCATTCTTCCTACAATCGCTACTTGGTCAGGTGAATCAGAATGTTCAAAATATCCATATGGAAGAAAGCACAAACCAGGTTTTGCAGTTCGAAGGGTACATGCAAGTGTTTTCAAATTGATGTGAAGTGCCAAGCTTTGGAAGGATTGAAATTTTTTGAGAGTGGGTGTGCAAAAATGGGTGATGGTATTCTGTGCAACCATGTTTAAGTTTCATTCCACTTCTTTTATTTCCTTTGATGATTTCACTGACAGTCTGGGCAAAGTAACAAACTTTCTCCTCATATTCTTTATCTGGTTGTTGGGCTTGAAGGTATTTATATATTCCACTGGGGGGTTCAAAGTGGAGGCTCATCAATGTCTGGATCATCTTCACATTTGTGGCAATCTGGCATGATCTTGAATGGTGAGCTTATGACATAACTTCTACATCTTTATTGAGCATTTTTTGTTTGAGATTCTGAGCTTAACCTCCTCTCTGTGATGTGGGGATTTTGAAAGTTCGTCACATTTGAAGTTTCTACATTTGTATGTATGTGTTCTGAGATGCTTTTATGTGCAGGAAGCTTCTATCATGGGCATGGGTCACTTGTCTACTGTGGGTTCCAGAGTTGGTTGTGAAATCGATTGTAAAATCTCATCGGGTGCATATCTATGATATTCCCTTCTTCATTCTGTTGAGGTTCTTATGGATTAGCCAGTTTGTTGACATAAGTTCAAAAGTTCTCTACCTAGGTAGGAAACTTTTGAAGAGATTGCTACCAGGTGGAGAACTTTTGAAGTTGATCCTTGGTTTATTTGGTGTCTTCAGATGGAGGGCTTCAGAAATTCACCACTGTTCAGGGAATGTTGTGCATTGGCAGGGTCTTTCAACACAACTGGCCTAATGGTGGGTAATCTTGAAATTGCTGTGCTGTGGTTGACATATTACTCTGTTTTCAAACATTAGTAATGTTTGCTTCAAAATGTCTCCATGGCTATGGCATTAGTCTGCACATCTAAGCAGCTGCCATAGTGAAGATGACTAAAGATGATACAGAAAACATGATGTCCGAGCAATTTCATATTGTCCATTTGTGCTTCTGTTAGAAGTCTCAGACCATCATATTTTTGTTTTATGTTTTCATTCTCTAGAGTTCTTGAAGACTTTGTTCAAGACAAGAGCGTTAAAGTCTGAGTCCATCCTTGTTTGGGTTGGAACTTAATTTTGTTGATTGTGTCTCTTGAAATGTAGCCTGTCTTTTTTCCCTCCCCTAAGAACAAGAAGCTTCCTCTTGTCTTTTGTTTTTTTTGTTGCAGACAGCGAATCTGGTTGGGTTTGTGGTGGGTCCAGCAGGCATGCACATGCTGTTCTCCAGAATGCTTTCACTTCAAAGTATGAATAGTCCTGCACCTCCACTTTCTTCTATACTGTGTACTCTTTCGTTCTAATGTTTGCACTACAATCACAGGCATAGTGTATGGAGGGAGGCTATGTGATGCAATGTATTGTGTACAGATTTCCTTTGCAGTGTGCCTGATTATGGTAGAGAGGGGGCTTTCTGGAGGAAATCTAGAAGACCTAAACTTGGAACAAGTATTTAATGTAAATTTGAAGTCCTACTGTTGTTTCTTATGAGCTAATCTGCTTCATGTAGTTAATTGCTTGGGTTCTAAGGCCAGAATGGATTTCCTTCAGTTTTGCTAGTGAACCTACACCCTGAACTATTGAGTCCCAGGAAAGGGGCTTATGACTAACTGGATGATTGCTGAATTTTTGAAAGATGGTGTGGATGTTTGCAGATATACCTCTTCTGTTTGGAATTGTCTTCTCTATGTACATTGGGACCAAGGTTATCATCCTTGTTCTCAGAACTCTCAATCTGTAGTTTGATTACCAATTTAGCTACTGCTGGTACAGTCATTGGTCATAGAAGAGATAACTGAAATTTATTTTGAGTGTCTTTTGCAGATTATGTTCCATATTCGTGAATGGGAAGTTCAACAAAAGGAGAATGAAAAGTTGAAGGTGCCAAGAAGTAAGTCTGTTGACTGAGAGGGCTGAATATATCATCTGCTCTAGAAAGGTGTTTTGTGTTGATGTTTTGAATTGAGTTCACTCCACTCAAGTTGTTGTTTGGCTGGTATATTTGTGAGCTGACCATTCAATGTGGATTTGGTATTGTGTCATGGAAATTTTAATTCCAACTTTGTCACAATGCATCACATGGGTGTACTTTCTAATGATGCAAGGGTAACTATGGTGAAGGGAAATGGAAATTGGGTCACATACAATCAAGCCTTGTGTAAGTAGTTTATTGCATTAGTTATGATTGGTTGAAATTGAGAAATTGGTAAAGCATTTGTGGAGAGTTTACTTGGTTGGGATATTATGCAAGGGTAGATAAGTTTTAACTAATTTTTGATTTGAATACTATAAGCTGGATGTTTTGTTGACCTTTTTTTCATGAGTGAAGTGGAGATTTCAATTTTAGACTACTGGCACAGAAAGTGTCTACTCTATGAATTTTATATATTTTGGAAGATTGGGACTAGAATTTGGGATAGTAGGTAATGTCTTGTTCTGATGAATATTCTGCCAGCTATGTTTGTTTTTGTTTAAATGTTCATTGTTTCAATGGAGTATGGCCCATGCATATTGGTAGATGGGTGATATTCATTTATTTCGCGTTTTGAAGCATGCTATGCAAAGATGGTTAAAGGAATACAGTATATATGTTTCCCTATTTTCATAAATATGGGTCATAAAAATGAATTTGCTAGTGACAGATATCATTGACAAACCTTTTCACTTCACTATAGCATATGTTGTATTGAGTTTTAAATGGCATAGAAAGTGTCTAAATTTTTAAACTTTACAAATTTGCCATATATTTGCATGCGGCTTCCATTCAAAGGGAGGTGGGAAATAAAACAAGAGTTTTTGTTGCATGAAAAATATACATTTTATACAATAGGGTCTCTAGTAGTTGGGAGTGTGTTATATGGAGGGAAGATGATTTGTGAACATTTAAAGTAAGTGAATGTCGCTGTACCTGTCGACTATTCAAAAAAGTTTAAATTGCCTGCTTTAACCTAGCTAAACTTTGCAGAAACTTGTTCAAGTGAAACAATTATGTCTAATTAGCAATATCGTTCATTTTCATATTTTGAATCTTGTCACTTGCGCAAGATTACAGAGATCACAAGTTACTAATTTCAGAGTGTTCATTATATGTTGGCTAAGTGACAATAGTTAAAATAATTATAGCCACTTGAAGACATGTCGTAAGCAAGATTAACTTCAACTGCAATGACGGCCATGCACAAGGATCTTAATGGCTCAATTTCTTACATTTTTTTTCCCAAGGAAGCCTCCATACAATTGAATACTCGTTTACTCCTCCAAACTTAGGAACCACTGGCCGAACCCAGCAGGGCATCGAGAAATTTCTTGTACTGGTTTATTGGCCGGACCAGTACAAGAAACATCTAGAGGCCCTGCTGCACCTCAGCGAGCTCTCGTGCCCAACTAATCGCTCTCGCTGATTACTAGCCCGTCGACACGCGGAACGATTATAAATCAGACATGCAGACGTGACTCAAATGTGGGTCACATGGTCTGTCCCAAAGGGTAAATGCAGCGACGCTGCTCCCCAGGGCAATGGAATATGTGACCCCCGCTACATGGAGACTTGCGCCAATCACACGCAGCAGGTCACTCTTTGACGTTTACAGCGGATTCTACAGCACAAGCACGCTGCTCCAACCAGTAAAGGCAGCACCCAGCCAAGGGTGACAACCCCCGCCATTAACGAAACACATTCCTACTGAGCATGGAAAGGATGACTACACCACTACGCCTCAGGCGCAATGAAGCATGCCATACCACAGACCTAGATACTCCTTCCTATCCCTCTCGACAAAGAAAAGAAGAATCAGGGAAAACTTCAAGAACACTCGAATCAAATCAGGATCTAGGCCGCGAAGCCAGGCAAAGGATGCCAAACCCCCTGTCTTCCACAACTGATTACCTCGCGCCAACACTCTAAGAGAACAACCGACACAACTACAATAAACAACAACAAGGATCCAACTTCAAGCTCTCAAGAAAGAAAATAAACAAAGTATGCGACGCGTAGCTCTAGAGCGCCAGACTTAATAGATGACAGATCCTTGAATCACGCAAGAATATAGAAATGGTGCGCGGCGGCAGTAGGGTTTCCAGGATTTAGGGTTTAAGATTTTTAGGGCTTATGGAGTTTCACTCGTTTCTTTTTGTTTTTTGTTTCTTTCCAAAATGGTAAGTAAAAGTGGTCCACATGGGTAGGTGGGGTGGCTGGTGGTTCCTTTGCTCATATTGGTGGGCTCTAATGGCAATAGCCGTTAATTTTTTAATTTTTTTTGCTAAACATGGCAAAGAGGTTGTTGACGTGTGTTGCTCAATAGAGGAGAGACATTTTTATTTGCAATACTATTTAATTTTAATATTTATTTACAACATTTTTAGTTGTTTATTGTGGGTTGGTTTTTGGTGTTGATTAAAAAATCAGCAAACAACATCTATCTGAAACTATTAAAATTCCCCAAAATTGAAACTATACAAACTATTTTGCAAAAATCAAATTGTTCCAAACTCAAAACATAAAAATTGTTTCAACGTTGCCATTGGCCAAAGCCTTTTTGGATGTTTGTGAAACCAAAATTTGGACACCAAAAATGTGAAGAGAAAATGGGTTGAAACTTGATTATATAATTATACTGCATTTTTTGTGTGTGAAATTTCTCACGAATGCAGGAAAAATAAAATGTTGCCATTTAATGCTAATTCTCTCTTGGGAAGCTAGCTAGCATTAAATTAAATAACAAACACGTTGGGTTGATAATAATATATATTGTTTAGGGGAATTTTCATAGAAAAAATGGCTAAAAATTGTATTTAGGGTTAATAAGGTGGCCAAGTTGGAGGCACATACCTACTTATCCCCAAAAGAAAAACTAAAATGGAAAAGAAAACGACAAAAGGAAAAAAAAGGGGAAAGAAAGGGAAAAGAAAAGAAGATGCTCCAGCCTTCCACGGGTAAGGGTTCGGAAACCCTGAGAAACAGCCGGTATCTTCAGCGGGTCACCCGAATCGGGTTCAGGCGAGCCAGCAAGCGTGCACAAGTGCAGCGCGCGAAACAAATTGCAGCGCACACCGAGGGAGAGAGAGGGACGCGAGACTTTGTTTTGCAGGACAGGGATGTGCGCCATTTGTCCTGCTACTATTGCGTATCTTCATCTCGACATGCTTTGATCCCAATCAGAAGGCGCATGCAACAGCAAATTTTTTGTGGCCCGGGTAAAAGTTTCCCCCCCAGTTATCTGCAACTTCTCTTCAAAACTCTTTTTAGCTCAGAAACCTTACTAAAACAGCCGCAACTTCAACGAGGAGATGGACGGAGCTTTGTTTTGCAAGGAGAATTTTGTAATCTGCAAGGGGGAAAAAAATCAGATACGAAAGAGGAGAAACCGCAAGTGACGGAGTGAGGAGATTTGTTATGATGGTAGAAAGCGTGCCGTCTCATTCATTGGATGTTGCGGAAAGGCGGGAGAATGTTTTTGTTTTTCTTGGCTTCGGGACGCAAGAAGGGGGATAGAAAGAGAATAGTTGCTGATTGAAAGAAAACCGATGAGCGGTGAAATAGCAAGGCTGCTTCTATTATTATTCTGGAGACATTTTCGATATCCAATGGTGTGCTTTCATGTGCTGCAGAGAGAAGCTGGGAGGACCTAGAGCGCGAGCTTTCAGTTTTGTAGCATCATATGTTTTGTCTCCAGGTGTGTCCAAGACAGGGAAAAGAACGGTGTATTGAGCTAATATTGGACCATATACAACAGTATCCATCGCACAGAGTGAGAGATCAAAGGAGCTAGAGCTATTGCGCATTTTTTGAACGAGATGAAGACGAGATTTCTGCGGGGAAGAATGATTGTCAATACGAGATGATCTGATGCTCTGTGGTGTCGCATGACCGTTGAGAAGGTGGAGGAGGAACAGAGTGTCCTGTAGCTATGAAAATCTGTGATGATCCAGTTCTATTCTATGAAGCAGCATGCGCATGACGAACTGATGATATTCCTGCTGGACATAATTACGGAACCTCGTGCAGCAGTAGCAATGCATGCTCTCAACAACAGGTACTCACTTCGACGACGTCAGTGGCTGGGAAGGGTTTTGAACAAGCGTGATTCATTGTAATACGAGAATCTCGCGCCTTAGAGAAGCTCTGGTTCTATGTGAGGTACGCGCATTGTTATCAATTGGAAGCCCTGATCTTCCTTCCCTATTTATTGCTTGCCTTCAATGATCCTTGGACAGGTCTCTGATGATGATCCGGCATATGACCTCACAAGGAAGGATTATAAGGTAATCCGAAACACAGAATTGCATGGAAACGTTAACTCCAGTGAAGTCACAGAACCACAGCATATTCATTGCCACATTTTCCTCTGTTTTTCAATTCTCCGAATGAAGCTCCCTGTGGAAACAATTTGTGTTATTCCTTTCATTGATTCCAGTTTCAAAGCTACATCAATGTAATTCTTCTTGTTCAAGACTTTGTGACATTCTAGCTTTTGTGCCATGGAGCATCACAATGAAGAAGTCTTGATCTCTTTGTAATGGAAGCTCACCATTACATTGCAAAGGGAGGCTGTTGAGGTTTATTGGAGTTGAAAGAAACAGGGAGAATCATAATATCCACAAGAATGCCCCCTCAGCAAGGAAGAAGAAATCTTCTTAAAGAAATGACGGGCATGGATGGATCTTTGGCTTTTGGATAGCTGCTAACATTCTAGCACACTAATGGTTTGTGAATAGCATTTTCTTGAGCATAAAATTCTTAGCTGTAGTCCAGTGGTGCTTCTGATGAAGATTCTTGGATATGACTGAGGAAAGATCTACTGCATGCTCAAGTGCCTGGTTTTGTGCACTTGTCTTGGAGGAGAGATTTGCAGGATTAAATTCAAGGTCTGAAGAGCTGTTATGTTTGTACTGCCCTCTATAGAATGCTGGTGCAGAGCTAGATGCATTTAGATACATTCTGCTGTTAGTTTAGTAAGCTCTGGGTATCTTTAGAGATGCCAGGAGCACACAGTGGAAGGGACACCTTCAACAGTATAACTGTATAGTTTCTTCTTCTGATCAGATAAACCATCCACTTCTTGTAAAACTTGGTTTAATGGTCATGTCAACTCCCCCTCTTCAATGCTCCTGTGGAGCTCATACCCACCTCACATCATTGCGAAGAAGTTCTCCTGACATATGGAGAGCTCCATGGTGATGGCTGTGAATACATGTACCAGGAGGGGGAGAGTAGAGAAGTACTCAGAGAAAGTGTAGAGGTCTTTAGGGCTTTGGTGGATGGTAATTGCAGAAGTTGCATATTGGTGGCATTGTAAAGGAATCTGCCAAAAAAACCAAATGAACCTTCCCATTAATCTTATTAGCTGCATTTACAGAGGAGTCTCTGATACCAGAATCATCCCACTTAAACTTCTCTGTTTCATTTGTAAGAACCGGCATAATAAGAAGAGAGAAGAGGGAGGAAGCTTCTGATGCAGTAGGATCTGAAGAAAATGTCAAGATGGGGGGCAAAGCGAGAGTTCCATTGTCAACCTTCTCTGGTAAATGGATGGGAAAGGACTTACCAAAGAGTTCTGTTTCTAACCTGCAGGGAGGTCCTGTGCTTCACTTTGCGAGAAGCCACCAATGGAAGGCACATCCGAGGAAACAGAAAGCCACTCCAACTGTCTTACATTGGGTTTGCATGCACTGTCAGACTGTCACTTGAGGTTAAAGCGCTTTGGGTCTTCTGGTCTACCTTCTGGAGATGTCAGACAAAGAGGCAGCCTTGCAAGGAGGGTCCAAACTCCAAGTAGATCTTGCAAAGGGAGGGCTTTTCCTCAGCAAACAAGCTACATGCAGGCTTTGCCAAGGCCTGTGTCATCTTTGGAGAGCTGCCTTGGAGCACAGCTGATTCATGAGCTTGACAGCAAAAAAGAGCCTCTTGATTTTTCTTCCCTGGTTGAGGGAAGTAGGCAGTTTTCCAGCACTTGTGAAAATGGGAACATTCCTCTGTATACATTTGAGAAAATCTTCTCTTTGGACATAGATCACTGCAGTGATGGGCCTGTGGATACCAATGGGATCTGCAAAAGAATCTTTAAAGATGACAAGATATCTAGTACTAAGGGTATGGTAGCTGTTCCAGAGTTTCAACAGTTTTTTGGAAGAGCAAACAGCTTGAAAATAGGTTTCAGCTCTTCTGAAACTGCTGGAACTTTCAGCAGCAATGATGAAAGAACATACACTGAAAGTGAAGCAGAAAAATCCATTCCTGCTTCACTTGACAGTCGTGAAGTGTCATGGAAGAAATCACTGTTACCTTTCACTCTCAAGAAACGCAAAATTTCTCGCACGTGCCAAATCCTGTCAACATCTTCTGATTCAGGTGTTGATTCCGCTGCATCAACAGGTAGTCCATGACAAGCCATAGTGAGTTTCTGCAGATGCATGTTTGTGTACAAACACTTCATGTTAAATAGAGGCAATGCTGGTGTTTGTCTGTTAGTAAGTTCACATCTTTATTATCGTTTGTGTGACTGATGCAGATGAGGCCACAACTCCAATGGAGGCACTACTGTTCAGTTTTGGAGTTGGCATTGGGGTAATGTGCACTGTTAAATCAAGTCAATGTGAAATTGACAGATTAAATCAGTTGCTGAAGGCAGCAGAAGCTCAAGTGCAGATCCTTAAAGAGAAGGTAAAGATGTCATCTCTGTGAACTATACAAATGTTTTTCTGAGCTGGTTTTTGAATTTCAGCATAGGTGCAAGGTAATCTTTGGTTCATATGTCTATGACATGGGCACAATGTTTTGGATGATGTGCAGAGCTGAGTGTTTTCTGGACTTGTTAGCATTGTAGGTTGACAAAAAGGATGCAGAGAAACCAAGTCAAGAGATTGGTACACAATCTCAACTTTCTACCTGTGGTGGTGTGGAGGAGGAACTTGATGATTTTGAGTCTTTGAGGATTGTACAAGCAGATGAGGCCTCATCGCTGGAAGGTGGTGAATTGGCTGATCTTGAGGCAGAGCTGGAGGCTGAACTGGATCACCTAACAGGACAATATTCAGATCTGGATGAGGTTAGTGTTTGCCTGTGGATTGCACCATTAGTCAATTCTAGTTATTTTATCTGCATTCAAGAGTTTAGAATTCAGAGCAAAATATCATGTGGAATGGTCTGGTGCAGTTGGAGATGGATGGTGTTGCAGCTTTGGTGCATGGGGATCTGAATGCTGTGGGTCTACCTGCACAACTGGACTCTTATGGTGATGACAGCTCAGCTTCAGAAGTGGCATGCATTAACAGTGATGCTGTATCCCCAAGAGAGCTCACACGTCTGCTTCTCAAACTTCAGGTGAGGACACTATATCTAGAACAAAAAAGATTTCCTGGTGATAGAGATAGTGGAAGTTGAAAACTAGCTCTAAACTTGTAGAGTTTATTGCAGTTAATCTTCTTAGGGTTGAATTTGTTCAAGATTGATCTGTGGTGTCACAGTCAGCACGACAAGAAGAGCATATTTCAGATTTGGAGGCAGATCTTGAAGCAGCAATGTTGCAGTTAAAAGAGAAAGAGAAAGAGCTGGAGCACTGGAAGAAACATGTCTGCCAGCTCACTGGACTCTCAATTTCATCACCTACCTCAGGCACCCTTCCAACTCTCTTGTCAGCTGATTGTTTATTGTCTTGTTGGACTGTGTGTTGGTTGTATTTTGGTCAAGAGGATTCCATTATTCCCTGCATTAGGTCTATATCTGTATCAGTGGAGTCAGCAAAGACTCCAATGTGCTGATGTTTGGATTTATACAAGTTGATCATGGTGATTGGATATTGGGGTTGCAGGGCAGGAAAACTTTCCAATACATTGTCAAAGCAGTGCAGTTGTCACTCCATTTGAAAGGTCCTCCTCAGGCAGTGGAAGTGAGCCTGAAATAAGTGCATCTACACAGGGTCCCACCCTGTTAGACCACCGAGAAAGCTTTCACTTGCCTCTTCAGTCATCAGGTTCTTCAGTTGATTGGCCAGCTGGCTGTTTTGTGGAAACTAAAGGACTAAACCCAGTGCATTTGGAGAAATGCAAGTTGATGCCAGCAAGAGGTGGAGGTCTGGAAGGGATGAGGACAGGTTTACTCGAGGAGGTATGGATCACCCTTTCGCTTCTTGACATGTTTGGGTCTGTCTGTGGTTGTGAATATTTACATTTCTTCTGACTCCTCTCTGTTTTGGTTGTCATGGCATGTCTGTAATGCTGCTGCAGGGTGAAAACCCAGGGTTGGATAGAAGACTGAACTTTGACAATGCACTAAAAACTTCATCAGCAAAAGATGATGTCCGTGATGAGTTTCTACAGGCTTTGGTGGGTGGTGAATTAGAACTACCTCCTCGCAATGAGCAGGCTGTGCAAACTGCCATGGACTGTAAGCTGATATTTGAGGACTCCCAGATTCAACAGCTGCTTGTTGATTCTATCCAGGATTTGAGATCATGGAAGCCTGGTGACATGTCTGACATGGGTAGCAATATTCCAAGCATAAAGGACTACTCAAGTACTGTCTCAATGTCTGATGGCTGGGAAAGTGGGTTTGACCCTTCTATGAGGGGCCATTTTCACAAAGGACACGGAGTTCAAGAATTTATGACAAAGCCTGAGAGTAGTGTTATTGCTAAGTGTGCAAGACTGTCTGCATCATCAATGTCAGTCTCTGAAATCTCAGATGGGGAGGCTCCAGATTATTGTGCAAGTGGGACAACTCTGTGCTCCTCAAACATAGAGACAATCACCAGGCCTGTAGGTCCATTTAATCATGATGTCGATCCATTTTTCTGGAATAGAGAGGGGGGGCTTGGTCGAGCTGGGGCAAACACTCCAGATGACAGTGGCTTCACTACGATGGAGCCAATTTCAAACATGTACACAAGAGGTCCCATGATCTCACTTGGTGTGCAGCAGCCTCATATTTTGGATGGGAGGGGAGAGGAGCTTAACCCCACGGTGTATGAAAAGGTAGTTGGTTGGGAAGGGCTTATCAGGCAGGAACCTTTTGCAGCTATGGGATCTGACTGGGAGTGCCAGTCTCAAGCATCTGAGTATGAACAACATGATGCTCAAGATCCCAGATTTGTGGAAGGTGGCTCACTGCATCCAGAAAATTTGGAATTGGACTCTGAGGAACGCTTGGGCAACAAGTTCAAGACTAGGCATGGATCAGACATTGTCCCAGAAGTGCAAACTATTCCTGCCATGCTTGAGATGGATAATGTGAAGGTTAGAAGTAGAAGTTCAAGGGAACAAGAAGCAGGTAGTGTAGCGGGAGTTGCTTCATTTCCCTCTTTGGGGGGAAGCACTTTAGAAGGCATAGCAGGGGAGAGTGGGGAGAGTTTTGAATTCCTCTGTAGTACATTGCCAAAGCATCTTGAAACCATGAGAGTGTCCGAAATCATGAATGACAAGGACAGTCAGGACATCACCCAGAGAGCAGACATAGAATCCATAACAGTATTCAATCAGGCTGCATCTTCACAAAGTTCTCAAGGTATGTAATTTTATTTGCACTCTCAACAAAACACAAGGGATAAACTGCAGCATTTTACTCTTGTTATGATTATTAGCATCCAGTTCTAATAGGTCTAATTCCGCGGATGTCTGTTTCTTCTTTGTGATGCAGGGGCAGATACTGTAGTGTCTAGTGGAGTAGAAAGGGAGGTACATGAAAAAGAAAGGTTCATACTTCTCTTCTGCTGAGAAAACACATCAGCTACATGATATTGATGGTCTTGAAGAGCCAATTTACCTCTTTTGAAAGGAGGGCTTGGATAAACTGATTGATCACATGTTGATGTTCTCTCCAGCCTGCCAGTAGATGGAGGTTCCATGTGGAGCTTCTAATCTGCCAAATTGGATGGCAAATGGTACTGACATATGCATAACAGGAATAGTCAGGAGGTGGGGGTTCAGAAGAATGTAGCCTTGTATTAAAAGATTCAGGCAATGAGTTGTCACAGAAAAATGATGTCTTCTGTAGTGTTGTTAGTGATTGATTGCCTTCACTGTATACCGACAAGATTTGCCTCACATAAGAAGGATTCAGATTCCTGCATTTCTTTTATATTGAGTCTTGCCTTGTTGATTCACGTTCCTGATGGTTACTTCATGTCCTAGTTCAGTTCAATGCTTGGGTGGATTTTTGTTCAGTTCAAATGCAGCAATGAGATATGAAGTTGAGTTTCTTGAAGGCCCTTGGATCAATTTTGATTTCTGTCAATATTAACTGGCTTGGAGTAGGCATATGTACTTTTTAGTGTGACAATGTTGTCCATCTGACAAGATGGGAGTTGAAAGGTTTGATCATCAAATGTAGGGTAATCAAGGGTGGGTACACTTCCATTTATGGAGGGGACTTTTGTGAATTGGATGACCCTTCCATTTGTGGAGGAAGCATCATCCATTGATGCGCTTCTTGTACATATCTTTACAAATTGCAGAAACAAACATTCAAGTCTAGACGGTCCCAGAAACAAACAAGCCTTCCTTCAATGGACGCTAACAAATCAGGACTTGTTGCAGTGATACAGTTTGACATTGATGATGCACATGAAGCTTGAACATTATGACATGATGCCCAGCAAGAAGCTTTCTGATCCAAGAAGCTTTCCAGGTTAGTGCTTTATTATATGCAAGGAGTTGCAACTTCACAAGCTCCAAATGTAACTCAACGTTTCTAGTATTGGGAACAGATAATTGCCATAGTTTGAATGTGGTATCTGTTGCACCATCTTATCTGGATATCTAACTTCAAGAGAAAATTTCAGCTGTGATCAAACTGCATCAGTAAGTGAATCATGAAGTGTTGGCCATGTCCATCTCAGAAGGAACGTATGATCGGATTGTTGTAAGAATAAGCCATCATTGCTAACCTTCCAGTTGCAAGTCATGCAATTATCCAGTTGCGACGAGTGTGACGATGGTATATTGGGATTCCCCCAAAACAGGAATGTGCCACTTCTGAAGGGAGTGGCCAGCTTCGCCTGAAAGGAGCAATCCCAGTATTGATTGCTGTTGATATCGGACATGAAACCGTATTCCTTACGAGGCTGCGTGATGAACGTGGGATTTTCTATGTTATCGGAGAAACAAACGATGCTAAGGTTTGTCGAGAATTCATTGATCATGGATACACTTCCGGGCATCGCTTCCCCGCCGCTTCCGTGTATGAGCATTGAGAACATAGCCACGATGATGGCTATTGAAACAATCGCAGCATGCAGGAGCTTCGTCGAGGAGTTACTCCCGCAAACAGCCATTCCGAGCGGCGATGGGGCGGCGATTTCAGCGATCTACGAATCAATTGCAACAGGTTTGCACACCTGCTGCATGAACGATGTTAGAAGATGCAGAAACAAGATTCCGAGTCAGTAATAAGCATCCAGACATAACAATATAAAAGAAAATAGAAAACACGTCGAAAGATATTGCTGGCGATCAAGTCTAATCACGCTGGAGCAACATCATCTCGTATAAATCAAATATACACTACAAGACCAGAGATCTAAATGCAATTGCAAACATAGGACGGAGGAAAATTTCCAATTACCTGGTGATCTGATGCTACTTGCAAGATTTCAAGGAGCACAAGGTTCGTGCTGAGACCGAAAGCCGCGAGAGAGAGAGAGAGAGAAGCAAAGGTTTGGCTTTTGAAGTGAAATTAAAGATGTTGCATTCTGCCAAATGGTATGGCCCATGATTAGTATTGAAAAGGTCTTGGGTTCAAAAAACCCTCTGGTGGGTAAGAGCATGCCCACCGAGTAAAATGCACCACGGTACTTCTAGGGATGAACAATCTAGGGTTCAAATTAGTGTTGGGCTGTTCTGGCCTCATATAAAGAAGGCAGAAATGGCTCCAGTTCTATATTTCTTAGAATGGATCCAGTTCCAGTTTCACAAAAAAATGAAACTTTGGGTCCAGTTCTGGATTGGTTCTTGAAAAAATGATAATTCAAGTTCAGGTTCTCAGTAACCTGGTCTGAAATTGATGGTTAACTGCTTAGTTGACCCCCAATTCTAGACCATTTTTTCTCAATTTTATTTTTTCGAAGAATCTGGTTTTGGTTTCATTTCCAGTTCTGGAACTGGGTTCAAGTTCCAGCTCCAAAAATGGATCTGGTCTTAAACTTGGTTTCAGTTCCAATTCCAAAATTCAGACCCAGTTCTGGTTCAGGGGTAATGAGAACTAGAACTGTCAATTCTGGTTCAGGGTGTTCCTCACACAAGGGATGCTTGATAGGCGATGTGTGCTTGCCTACTAGGCCTAGAGCATTCTGGGAATGCCCACCTCTAAGGGCTTCTCTAAGGGCCTTACATCTTTATTACGAATTGAAATGATTTGTGCTTGGAGGCAACAAGTACACAAATTTGCAAGGGGTGCCCCAAATAATGGGACATTACAAAATATGGCTTGCACAAATATGGAACCTCAAACCTTTGATTACGGCCATGCATCATTTTTATTTTTTATCAATGGTAGGTAGATTGAGTACAATCTAGAAATGCAATCCACACAAAATGGAAGGAAAATTGCAACAACTTGATCCAATGTCAAAAAGTTGGATGCTGAGGCATAGATCGTGATGGCACTGATGACTAAAATGTAAGCAAAAGGAGAAATGGAAAGTATGAAAAGGAATACTAGCGGAAGGTTGTTTTCATAGCAACATGTACACTTCCCATGATGGATTATGCTATTATCAGATGTTTGTCACCATTATTATGGTCATGGTGGGGCACTAATGTGTACTGTGGCATTGTGTAATTTGGGTCCTCTATGAATGACTTCAAAAGTTCCTATCCAGATGAAAGTACTCTAACAAAGTAGACTAATGACAAAAGGTAGCTCATACACCAACTGTTCAGATTGGAACTATTGAAATGTTGTTACCTATATCAAAAGATACACTAACTAGGACCATATACTTCATTGCTATATATTAAATAGAAACTTGTGGGTGAATGAATGCTATATATGTAATTAAAGCTCAAATAGTTATTGTACATGTGATAAATTAATCATGTTATAGCAATTCAATTCAAGACTAGGGGGAGGATGCATCTAATGCATATATCATAGACATCAATTAAAAGCCAATTGTAGTTGCAAAAAATCAGATTTTTCGCTAGAGACTGGAGCAAGAATTCAAATCAATTCCTATACAAACCTGAACAAAAATGTGTAACCAAGGTTCAGAAAAGTCCCATCCAGAACTTCAGTTGGAGTTTTCCAACTGTTCATCGTAAGAAGTTTCAATTCAAAACTATAAGCTTCAGGTACTGCACAAGACAACCACTTAAATAATTTATTTCACAAAGATTGTAAACTCTATCACAATGCCTTGTTGAAAGGTTGCACTACATGGTTAACTTGGTTGTAGTGGTGATAACATGCACATCTTTCTGGATGAGGAATGTGATGTTTTGTTGTTGGCTCTGTCCTACAGAGATATTCTGGGAACACCTTTTGAGTGGGTATAGGGGCTCCAGAATCAAAGGTAGGCTGAATGGATAACTTAAGGTGTCAGTTTTAAAAAAAAAGTTGTGTGAGGAGAGCATAGGGGTTAAAATATTTAAATTTGTTTCTTCTCTCAAAGGGTTTTTTTAAGATGTGGGGTTTTAGTGAACTTGGAAAATGAAAGAGTTTTATTAAGTGGTGTTGGGAGGGGCAAGGAGTTAGTTTTTTAAAGGAGTTATTTCTTGGATGGGGAAAAAGGGGGTATTCCCTTTTTCTCCCTTTTTTTCCTTTCTCATAATATGGTGATTTAACAAGAATATTTTCCCAAGAAAATATATTTAAAAAATTAATTTCATTTTTTGGTGGTACCAAACATGGCAAAATTTCAACACAATTTTTTTTTAAATCAAAATTTTAAGAAAAGAGAACAAAATCTTGTTTGAAATCAAACATTGAATACATTTAACCACAAATTGAAAAACAATTCAATTTCAACTTTTTGACCAAATTTTTTATGCAAGTGACCAAAAAATTGATGTTTACCAATATATATAGTCACATGTTTAATAGATATGTGTTAATGTGAAAATGAAAAAAATGGTTTAAACGATGGAAAAACGTTTAGGGTTGTGTTGTATCTCAAATTCGAGTTGAAACATAGTTGAGACAATTAGTGTTCCCATGTCCCCATGGACTCCATAATTAAAACTTGTAGGATACCTTGTTCATTGTTAAACCATAACTTAGCTATCGAACTAGGAATATGATTTTTTATTGTTAAGTTACAATCAACCATGTAATCAAAATTAATTAAAGCAAAAAAACATTAATTAGTAAAAGGTTTAGGTAAGGTAACAAGTTAAAAGGTTTTAGTCATGTTTTTTTGTCCCTTACTATAGACTACATTGTATGTTTGTTATTTCTTTTTGTAATTAACACAAACATTGTGCTTGACTCAAGCTTTCATTATGTATTGATGTTTTTTGCAACCTTGAGTTTTTTCAAGTGTGTGTTTGGTAAGTTCCATTTTTTATTACTTCATTTGTTGGTTGTCAAATTCATTTTGGTAAGTTTTATTTTCCTTTTTGCACATTGGTTTTTATTCCAATGAAAGAAGCTCAATTAGTTGTTGCGATTGATGATTTAGATTTTGGAATTAAAGATGTTGCATTTGAAGCAAAGGTGTTCAATAGGCATGGCACTTTTGATTAAATTGCAAATAGAAGCATGACAAATCTAGTCTATGCATATTTGCATTGTGATTGTTGAACATGGTAGTTCTAACCACAATTGGTCTTAAAGTCAAATCACTTCATATAGATATGTATGAGTAGTATTTGCAAAAAGGCATGTTTGTGAAGGTCAATTTTTTTGGCATTGAGTCAAAGTCCAAAAGGGGTTTTGAGAAAGGCGACATGCATGTTGTCATTATAATTGAATTAATGACCATTGTATCACTAATCACTATTTTTGAACTAAAGTTGATTTCCATGTTTTTCCACATGGATTCCATTAGAGAATTTTTAATTTTTCTTCAAAGTTGGAGCTTTGTTACTATTGCTATCATCATTGTTGGTGCAAAGGGAGGATGGAATACTAAAGATGAAAAACAGTTATTGATTGAAAATGGAGAAGGTGAATTCGACCAAGATGTTATTGCTTTTGGCAATAATTTCAAAACATAATATGAATAGCATCTTGAAGCATATAATGGAGGCCAATGTGTTATGGTCTTGATCAAGAATGTGGCTACAACATCCAAAAGAGATCAATATTTGAGAGCATAGTAGTACACAATTTTCACAAAGGTTGTCGATGAGGTTACTTGAACTTGTCTTTTCAAGTTGCATAACAAATTATCAACTATTCAACTTGAATTAAAAGAGGTAAATTCCTTTCTTCTCATTTTCTTTTAAGACATTTTGAAAGTCTTTTTTCAAGGAATAAAAATGCAATGATGCCAAATATTCATCTATAGGTCATTTATACTTTTAAATTAATGAAAAATGTTAAGATAATTAAATTTAGGTAATTAAATAATATTCAAAATAATTGAAATTTAATAATAATTTATGGGCATCCAACTGAGCCCTGGGAAAAAAATTGTTTTTTTCCTTCTAACAATTGGGTGGTCACCTGATTGTGCTTTAAAGGCCACCTATGTCGCAACCTCACTTTGGCCAAGTGTGGGGGTGAAGCCCAACACTTGGAAAAGTTGGGATTTGAAGTCCTCCGGGACTCCCGAATGTTTAGAGCTCGACAGCAAGGCCCAAAACACCTCGCATTGGGGTGTTCTTGGTGTCGTTGGAAAGGTATTGAAACGTAGATATCGAAAATGGCCTCGCATGGGTCATTTGGACATCTGCAGCCCAAGTTATAGGCAAAAGAAGGGCCGGGAGTCAAACTGGCAGTTTGACTCCCGACCACTAAAAGTCGGGAATCGACCTCTTTCCAAGATCCGATTTGGGTGTGCGACATGGCGTTGGAAAGATCTCAACGAGGGTTACAACTTTGGTTTAGACCTCGTTGCGATCGGACTATGCAGTCGGGAGTTATGGCCGTTCAAAGTTCCGGGAGTCTCGTCAGGACAATTTCGGGACTCCATTTCGGGAGTCCCGGGAATTTGAGCCATTTGGATGTAGCCTCCACTGCAAGCTGCAGAGAATACTATATTGGGGGAAGGTGGTGGCTTCCCCCGAGTCCAGGCCATGGTGAGTCTTGTGGGTCCAAGTGCCCGTGGCTCGTCCCAACACCAAAGGGTGTCCCGAATGCTAAACTAACTTCTTGTGGTTGGTTTTTGGATGCAAAATCACACAAGCTAAACTAGTCCCTTTTCCTAGTCTAATCCCGGGGCTTCCAACTCAACCCTCTACCCCTTTCTAGAGTTGGAAGTCAGGAACGTGCCTTTTGGTCCCAACTTTCCGCAACTTCACGTTGGTGAACCCTCAAGTGGGTTCACCTTGGGACCAAGGAGCGCGTCAACCTAGTTGTGTCCATAAAGAAAATAATTTTTTTTTTGGGTTTTTTTTCTTCTAACAACCGGATGTTTAACCAGTTGTGTCCCTATGGTGCAATCGAGTAGTCACCTAGCTATGTACCTAGGGAAATCAATAAATAAATAAATATATATACAATTGGGTGGCCACTTGATTACACCTTAAGGACACAACTATGTGGCCACCCAATTGAGTCCTTAGGGCCCAATCAAGTGCCCACCCAATTGTATTTTTAAGGAAAAAAAAACCTTTTTTCCATAAATAATTAGATGGCTTCCAATTATGTCCCTCCCAAGGGGGAAAAACCATTTTTTATTTAAATTTTTTTCTTAACAATCAGGTGGCCACCCAATTGTGTCCTTCGTAAGGGAAATGTTTTTTTAAAAAACAATTGATAGGTCACTTGATTATGTCCTTCTTAAAGGAATTTTTTTTCTTCAAATTTTTTGTTATAATATTTTATAAAACGTTTCTTTTTTCACATTTTTCAAATTTATTTTCTTGTTTTAGAATAATTTGGTTTTATTTTTAAGGTGACCAAAATGTTGTCCATAATTAATCCTATTGCACCTCCATTCTAAAAAGTGTGTGAAAATTGTCATGTAGTAGATGTCATCATTTGCTAAACGAATGATGTTCATTATAATGCTTGTTGTTCAAAACCAAAGGTTCATAAATCAAGTTTCCTTTGGGGTTCCGTTAAAACCAATGATGGACTTATATTATTGACCATTGAGGGAAATTGGCTTGAAGTAATTGCGCATATGATAGAGTTTGAATTCTTGAATTTGGTTCATTTAAAACAAGTTCAACTCTTCATTTCAATTTGTGTTTAAGGTAAATTTCAATTGTCACCCACATCTACCCTTTTTGATTACCAAAAGGACATACAACAACTTATCCCAAAAGTGGAAAGAAATTTGAATGTTGAGGGGTTGGTTGCTCCTTTGGCAATTATTTCTAGTGATGATGTCCATCATAATGTGAAATGCAAGCTTGACTTTGATGAGTTGAAGTAAGTTTCTAAATAAAAGCCCTCTTAAACACTATGGTTATTGATTATAGTTTTTGTGCAACCTTTTATAATTATTTTTGGTTTACAAATATTGGACATATATGTGCAAACTACCAATACCATAGTTTTTGTGATTTTTTTTCTTTTTGGACGTTTGGTGTGATTTTTTAATATAACTATTTAAAAATGCAACCAATTTTTGATTCCAAACAAATTTTCAATGCAAATGGTTGAAAATGCCAATAGTTTTGCATTGTAAACAAAATTTTCAATGTAAGAAGTTTTTCCATGCAAGTAAATTTTTAGCACAAACAAATTATTTGATATAATCAATTTTTGAATTCAAGCAATTTTTAGTATAATTTTTTTTTCCCAACCAAGCAATTTTTAAATAGAAGGAATTTTTTCATCCAATCAATTTTTGAATCCAAGTAGTTTTCCAATGTAAGTAGTTTTTTCACCCAATTAATTTTTGAATTCAAGAAGTTTTTAAGTGTAAGTAGTTTTTTCATCTAATGAATTTTTGATTTAATTTTTTTTTAATACAAGTAATTTTTCAATGCAATCAATTTTTAACATATATATTTTTAATATAATTTTTTTATGATAAATAATTTTTTAAAGCAAAGTAATTAAAAATAAATAAATTCAATGTAAATAGTTTTCTAATGAATCATTGATTACTTGTCATTTTGGATGTGTATATGTGAGGAATGTGATTTTTATCATTTATATATTTGGATTAAATTGAAGTTCATAATAATGGAAACAATGTTATTAAAATCTTGTTGATTCATCATTTGAATATGCATTACATTCATATGGTCTTCATTTGGTTTCAACCTATAAATATGAAATACGCAATTGTTTTTTGATTTTATATTTTATTTATTGAATAATCATTTGTCATCTTTTCAATTGAGGCAAAATAATGTGGCACATTTAAATGAATGTTTATTATTGAATACAAAAAAACCCAACAATGTCGTATTCAAGAATTAATTTTAGTTTTTTGTTTGATTTACATCAAGGTATGGTGACAAATGAACATCAATATGTGACAAAAATGACATTATGTCCTATGATGGGAGGTTTGTAAGGGAGATTTCACTACAATATTTTGGATAATTGAGTATTTACAAAGGCTAATTTACATTTGGAATGAAATATCAAAACACATTATTTTTTCGATGTGGAATGGATTTTCAATCTATCCCTTTACATATAGCTTACAACTTTCAACATTCTTGATCTTCATATAACACATAAAAGAAAAGAAAAGAAATTTCATTGAGCACTTCATGACAATAATATTTTTGAACTAATTATATGTTTGTCCAAATTTTATTTATTCTAAAAAAACATTGAAATTCTTTAACAGTGTGTTTTAAAATATTAAAAGAACAAGATCACAAATGAATTAGATGAAATATATATTTTAAAAAAAAATCAGATGGATTTTCCATAAATGACAAAGTTCAATCATCATATAGTGAATGCATTCCAAAGGAAACTAAACAATCAAATCTTAAACAACGATTTTTTTGGAATATGATGTTCAATCAGATAAAATAAAACATAATGTTAATATAAATGAACATGCAAAAAAATCAATATACATTGAGATTTATAATAAAAAAAATCTAAGATTTTCCCAAAATTCCATGTCTTAGTTGTGAAAGGTTATGTTTTTAAAAACAACTTAAATGTTTTTCAAACACATTATCAAAACAACTTTCTATGTACTTTTGAATTCAAATAAAACTAACTCCACATCATACATATGTACTAGTTGTTAACATAATAGGATTCATGGTAGTGTTATTAAAGTCTTTGCAAATGTGAATGAAACTTAATCAATATTACCATGTTTACCACATATTGATGTAGTAATATGTGTGTTTTTAAAGTGATATTTTGAATACAAATCACTTTATATATTAGGAAATGTTTGTCTAAATAAGGTGATGATTACATTATAAGATTTAATTAAACTTGAAAGTGAAATGAAATTAAAAAATTAAGTGGATAACTTTCCCAACTCTTTGCATCTAAATGATATCCATTTATTATTAATGTTTGTTTCAAACATCTAAGTACCTAGATTTACCGAGTGCACATTATGAAGAATTGTTTATGTCTTTTTTTGGGAAAAACTTGGATTGAATTTTGATGCAATATTGCTATTTACAACTTTATATTCATTTGTATAGTTAAAAAGAAAGAAATGGAACTATGGTTGGAATTTTCAAGTATGCACAATGAATTTTAAGAGGGTTAGAAAAAAAGAATTCTTAATCCAAATGTAAAAAAATATTTCAAAATCCTTTGTAAAGCCAACAAACTCTTATCCCATAAGTTCATAATATAATGTTAAGTGTAATATTTTTTTTAAAGATAGAGCCTTTCATGGTAGAGCTATTTGTTGTTTAAGGATTCATGTTCTTGTATACTTTGCTACAATCATGTTGTTGTACCTTAGTAAAACAAATGTGGTTAAAATGCATAAACTACCTTGCAAAAACATCAAACTATGGGCATTATTAATCAACCACTGATTTTGAGTTTTTTTGAATTTATAAACCCTCAATGCATGTGAGCTATTTGAATGAAACACATCATTTAATTGTAGTATTCCATAAGAGGTATGTGTGAAAGCACATTAAATATTGTAATCTTTAGTATTTAATGTTTTTAAAATTAATTTTTTTGGTAATGTATGGATATTAGTTCTTGGATTTGTTTTTTGGTGTTCTAAGTATATTTGATTAGTTTTAAACTTAATCTAGTCAATGTTTAAAAAAAAAATTCAAAAAATGTTGAAAAATTTGAATATGTGGAATATATTTTTGATGAAATTTAATATATGGCATAAAGTTTGAAAAATTGCACACATATAGTAAAACTAAAGTTGTGAGAGGATTTTTTTGGGGTTGAATGATGTTGATATACATCAATTGTCCAATTTAAAATAAGTTAGAAGTTATTATTTTTTGGTTTAAAATCAATTCAAAAAATATGTTTTTGACAATTTTAAGTAATAAATGTATGATAGTTTTTTCTTTTTAAGAAAAAAATACTACCTTGTGGAAGAAGAGAATATTTTATAATTGGACATTACATTTTTATTTATTTTTGCTTTTGTTTGTTATTGTTTCATGAATCATAAACATTAGGCTCTATGGTCATTGAAAAATTGTATGTTATATATTTAAGTACATTGATAAAATCCAATCCTATTGGTTTAATTATTGAATCAAATGTTATTTTTAAATTTAAAATGAACTTTGAATTCTAAAATGTTGTCAAGCACATTCTAAAACTTTTTGCTTGTGTTTAGAATTGTTAATATATGTCAAAATTTCAGCTTATTGTGTATTATGATATTAATTATATGTCACTATTTTTGACAAAAAATGGGTCACCCATAGTGTGCTTTCACCCTTCTCATGAATTTTGTATTATAATGACACTTGAACATAAGTGAGTCTACACTTTTATATTTATTTTTGAAAAAAATCAATAAATTGATAGACTTCATTTTCATGTTGTTATATTACCCTTTAAAAGTGGGTTCTAAGAGCATCTCCATAGTGTGTTACCGTATCAATACCTACACAATATCATAGTTAAACTAAGACTTCTAACATCTCCACTCCCAGCAGTAAAATGACATGCACACACTATTTTGAGTAAAGCACAACTTTTGTGTAGTGTGAAACTTAGTTTAGGCTTGTAAACATACTCACAATACAATGCCCTCCAAGAGGCCAACTGGTAAAAAGGGAATGACTATTTTTGACTGGGTTGCTGTAATTGTTAGTCCAGATGGTGACATTCAAATAGTATCTTTCTTTGTATTGTCCACTTCATCATCTTTATGGGTGGGGATGGGAGTATAGTTAATCCTGAATGTTGAATGTGGTAAATATTGATAGAGGTCAAAATAGGGGGTGTGGGTGCAAATGCTTTAAGTTAGATGCACAATACGAACAAATAGTAAATTTTTGATGTTAATTCATTTTAAAGTTGCCAAAATATGAGAATTTCAAAAATCATAAAAGTGAAATGCTCATTGAGATATAAACAATTTAGAGTTGATAACTTGGAAGCATTCATGGTTGTTCATCATGCATTATAATAGTTTTGGACCAATTAAAATGTTAATATGTTTCAACCCATCAATCAACACACCGATAATATGAATATATATCTAAACCTTCAAATTTTCCTATCTTGCACAAAGGTTGTTTTGTGGATCCAATTCATGTTTGACACCACTTCATGGGGTCCACCAAGAGTTGCACATTTCATATTTGGCAATTCGTGATATATTTGTTCAATGCTTGCCTCATTTTCAAGAACACACACCCACACATGGACTATATGATGTAAGTGATAGGCATGTTGATGATAACACCTAACTAGTTTTGGTTTGGTGTCTATTCAGGCACTTTTTCAGGCTTTTTCAGGCAGAGATCTGCTGGTCCCACATTTGGTGTGACCAGTTTTGCTTATAATGTGAATTGATGTCAAGAACATGCTTGAGATGGTTATCAATGGTGAGGAATTCCAGCTATGGAACAGGCCTGGTGAAACCCATTACTACGGAAGGTAAAGTAAGACTCAGTGAACCAGCACCGACACTGGTATCTTCACTTTCTTGAATTAGACCTGTTAGAGCTAATAATTAACAAAGGAAATGTTAAATTTCTTGAAATAAGGCCTCTAAACGAACTAATAATTAACAGAGGAAATGTTAAACTTGGACTCCAGTTATCCTTACTTAATCTCAAGATGGGATCTCTCATGTTTTAGAAGCAACCCAAAAAAAAATGTGAGGCTTTTACTATGGTACCAGATTTCTGCTTCACACAAAGTTGTGCCCATTTTTTTAACGCCAGACAACTAGGGGTTTTATACAGAACAGCAGCTTGCACCAGCAGGATCAGTGCGTTCTTCAGTGGAATGGGCTCTACCAGTCCATTCCATAGTACTTAACCTGCACACAGCCCTCATCTTATCCACAATAATACTAATTCACTCTATAATATTTCTCTCTAGTTCAATTCATTCTGTAATAGAGCAATTGTTCTCTACAATTCATGAACTATGGTAAAATTTTCTCTCTACCATTCTTGACCAGAAATATGAGCACCCCAATGCTTGGATGTAAGGGGTTCATTGTTTAGAGTGTGCATAGCCGAACTATACCAGAGTAACTTGGGAGCTTCAACACTAATTGTATAATTAAAAAAAAATGTTGAAAATTTCTAAATAAAATAAATTTAAAGAAATTTTTTTGTGAAAGGAAATAAAAAATATTTGAGAATATTCTAGAATTATATATATATATATATATATATAGAGAGAGAGAGAGAGAGAGAGAAGAAATCCTCAAAATTGATTAATTATTAGACAAACATGTATTGAAGCTACCCCTGTATTATGGTATATTTCCTAAACCGCTTAGTTTGAGAAAGCTTGTGAAAATGACCATAAACTTTGCTCTGAGTTGCACTGAAACGGACATAGGTAACTCATCATGAGTTATCGGACACATGAGGAGTTAGCCCCCCAAAGCGGCGAACGTCGCTCGCGGCCGCAGACTGCTCGGGCAGCACGATGGTCTCGATGGGCGTGATGGTCTCGCAGCACGATGGTCTCGATGGGCGTGAAAGTCTCGCAGTAATGGCGCCGCCGACCCATCCATCCTCGACGGAGGGGGAGGGTTGAGGCAGGCTATAAAAGCGAACCTCTGTCCTCTCCGTCTTTTATTCTTTTCTTTCTCTCTTCTCCATCTTCATTCCTTCCACTAGTCCCTGTGTACTTTTTCCTATCGTTGTTTTCGCTCAACATCGGCGGCGTGCACCATCCGGTCTCACAGGGCGCTGCAACTTCTTCATGGTAGGTTTTCATTTAGAGCTTCGTATCACGAACCTTCAGAATGTTTGTTGTTGATATGACGTAATAAGTTGCAGCAGGATTTGTGCTGCTTTATCACGCATGCGTAGTGTTGAAGCAGTTGCTAGATTTCTCCTTCTTCCTGCACATGATTGCTGCATCATGTACCGCATCCCTATGTAGCAGTTTTGACATGATATATGTGCATACGAAGAGAATAAAGATTGGAATTGATGATCGTTGATATCGGCTTCGATGTGATCCTGTCTGTGACGTGCGTGTTGGATCTATGTTGTACTACTCATTGATGACATCGTTGTTTCTCCTCTGTGTTGATTACTTGGTTTGTTATCGGGTAATACTTAAGAATGTTGAATTGCGGATTGCAGTGACTGCAGCACCGGTACTGAAAGAAAGGAGAGAAGTCGAGACTAAGACGCTGCGATGGTTTTTCAGAGCTTGGAGTCGAAGGGTACTTCCCTGCAGTACGCGAGGATGTTGGTGGCTGTGATCATGGCCGTGGCATTCTCGCTGCTGATGGCCGGCAACGGCCGTGTTGAAGCTGGGACTGGAACGATGAGCATTAGGAGCGAATTTGCTACTAACATGAGCATCGTTTGTTACTCCAACAACATCATTAATCCGACCTTTGTGGCCACACCTGCTCACTCGCTGTACATCTTCCCGTTTGACACGGTCACGAACTGGTACTACGATTGCGCGTTCATGGACAAGCTTGCCGTTCCTTTCAGGGCTGGAACCTTTCGCTTTTGGGGCAATCCCAATGTTCCAGGTTCTAACGCTTCCACGCTCCACTACTGTATCGACTGTAGTTGGGATGTCAACAACAGTGGCATGTTCTTGCAACAGCCAGATCACACCTTCCAGCTGATATGGAAATGGCCAGCCTGAGCACCCACAAGAGTACTCGGACCGTGCATGTACCACCAAAACTGTTTTGTTTGCTAGGTGGTAACTAGTCTGTGGAAAGGGCCATGATTTAATCAGCTACTATAGATCATGTCATGCAACTGAAATGGATCTTATTCATTGAATTCTTTTATGAGCGGCAGCTACTCATAACCGATTTGTAACGGGTCCAGAACTGAGAATAAAGATCAGGATGTGAATTTTTAAGGCTCTGGCATCATCATCATATGCTGCTGTATGCATTAAGTACTAGCTGAGGGTTTAAGGCATTGCTTCTTTCATGAATCTCAGCTTATTCTATGAACTTAAGAAACGATATCAGACAGGATCTCTAGAGACTAATAGCTTGACCAAAATATAGTTCCGGGAGCCATGAGGCTAGCTACAACCTCATGAGTACAAAGTTTCAACAACCTAAGTAGAGAGTTCCCAACTGCACCCAGCAGCTGCATCTGTTCACAGTCCCTACCCATTGAGTACTTGTTAAGGTTTAGTGTTTAGTCCTCTATGTGAAATCCTTCACTACAAGAGAAAGTGGATTTTTCTCACACAAAAAGCAGTGGCTCACGACACATGTGTGAGGTAAACTTCGTGGTTTCATGCATTACCATGAAAATATGTGGTGTTTGTCATGACATGTATATATTACATCAAAATGGCAATTTGACATTATGTGACATGGCACATATTACATTTGCATTACATGTGCCATTACCTAATTTCAAATTGCCATTTTAATGTGATATATGCCACAAGAAACAACACATAAATTGTACATTGTAATGGATGAAACCACAAAGCTTATCACACACCTGTGTCATGAGTTGCATGACTTTTTGTGTGAGAAAAATGACATTCTCTTGTGGTGCTTGTTGGATATTTTAATTTTGGCTTTTCAGTTGGTGATTTGATTTGGTGTCCTTTTTTCCAGTTTCTTTTAGGTCAGATGGCTGCCTAGTTTGAAGTAGCAACCCTCTAGACACACACAAAAATTGGAATTAAAAAGCCTTCCAGTTGGGGCTACTTTGGGGTTTTTGGTTTTGCCTTTTTCTTAGGTTAGATGGCTTATGTGGATAGGCTCTAATTTCCTCGCACATTCATAAATCTCTGGATAGCATCATAGATGTGAGATGAAATTCAAGATGATTATCGATATGCATCACTCATGTGCAGATTCAATGGTTGTCTATATGCACCAGTGATGTTTTTTTCTTCTGAGAATCAATTTTGTACAAGTTAGCTGAAATGGCCATCATCCATAAGAAGATGATCAAGTCTGGGTACGAACCAAAAAATGAAATTAAAACAGATAAGCATCTTTCCATATATTGGTTGAGCTACCCTACTGAAAGTTTTCCAAAACAAAATCTGCTGATTTTTCCAAAACAAAATCAGAAATTTGGCAATGTTAGCATTTAAGGCGTATTTGATTGTACGTTTGATTGAAGTTAGGGTTTCACGTTTATATGATTTGTGCATTTAATGTGAAAATGGGTTTTGCGTAGTAGCTTCACCATGTCCATTTTTTTATGGGTTTGTATCCACATTCACTTGGTATGGCCATGTTTTCTACCAAGTTTTCACAGGACAGGCACTTTCAATACCAGGCCTTCCTAGTGAAGGGCAAGGTGCCCTTCAATGTTTAGGGCCGGGTAGAAGTGATTGAACAACTACCATCTGTGACTGATAAGTAACTTGGCATTGAAGAAATGAGCTCCAATTAGTTCTCTTTTCTTAAATACAAGGAAATAGGGTTGAACCCCACATCAGAAGGGTTTTATGCTGATTTTGATAGGTGGGTTGGGGTTCTTTGGCCTTTTCAAAAGTGAGAATAACCTATAGAAGTAGTCCACGTGGACAGGGTGAACAAGCACCTACACTGGTACCTTCACCTTCTTGAGTGCGGACTCTTAGAAGCTCTATTTAACCCGATGTTAATCTTGGACTTGAAGACCATGATTTAGTCTAAGTATGGTGTATTCATAAAGTTTTGGCAAGCAACCCAAAAAACTTTGGGGTTTTTAGATTCACATCATAACAGATCCAGCAATGATGAATTATATACACAGCAACATTGGCAACAGTACCTGTGTAGAGCGTATTTCTATTAACCATGTTATTTGACCACTGCATTGAGTTCTCCTTAAAGTCATCCCCATTTTGGACCCCCTGTTTGGTCCTCTGTTTCCTGTATTATGCTCAGTTTGAAGCTATCCACAAAGTCAGCAAAATTGGGGACCAAACAATATCTGGGCTAACAAAATGTTCTCATGTGTACAATGTATAAGTCCTTCTAATGCCAAGTTGCTCTAGCAATTTAGCCCCTAAGCTCAATGTCTAGGTTTCTGGAGCACCCATTTGTCCTAATTAGATGTGTGTGAAATTGTAATGAACATTATGTAGCAGTAGTAGTAGCTCATGACTAATGAAAGAGATGTGGGCAGCAACATGATTCAATTGCAGCACTTTTGGGGGTCTGGCTGGCCATTGAACTGAAGCTTTTTGGGGTGGAATGGCTATGACAGATTTACTGGTGAGCCTTCTTGGTGATGCTTTCTGGAAATTGACTGAATCAGAGTGGTAGGTTGAGCTCATTTTTTGGTCTTCATGGCAAGCTGAGTACATCATGTTCATCTTATTCACTGTGCCAATGTGATGTCGATGGTTTGAGTGACTGGTTGGATAGCTCTGAATGTGTGTGATCTTTGGAAGTTTTTGGTGAAGGAGTGCTGAATATTCGGTGTGCAGAGTGGAGTAAGTTTAAATTGTGGAAAATGTGGGTAAACATGAACTTGGGAAGAGCTAAACAAGGGTGATGCATTGCTTAGTTATATAAGTTGCTTGTCAATAATATGTGCAGGCCTTCCACCCATCCCCTTCTTTTTGGTTACATCCTCATGAAAAGTCTGGGAATGGCCAGCTTCTCATCTATTTGATGTGCATATGATTGAATACTAGGGTATTTGAGCCAAAGCTGCAATGTTTCTTTGCTCCTTGTAATGCTTGAGTTGTTTCATTGACAAATCTTAACCCTCAATAATTCAATAGGCCTAAAATATGATGCCACAAACTTTGTGAAGTGACAGACTCTCCATTTCTCACAATCTAGAGAGATGATCCAATCCACCGACCCAGGAGAAGGAGAACTGCAAAATCATTTGCGACCTTAATATTTTCTAAGGAGTGGTTCTTGAACTCATTCTAAATTTTATCCAAATAGGTACGCACTGTTGTGTGTCATGGAGCTTCTAAGCGGCCATTTGGGTTACCATTGTCCACCAGAGGGGACTTAAAAAGGTCTAATATATGAAATGCAGCTCAGTCTCACATGTAAAGAGGACACAAGCCAGACATCTTCGTTTTGAAGGTTGGAGGTTCTTCAAATCTGATTGACCCTGAGGAAGCCATTGAGGATGTTTCTTGGAGGAATTATTCGTTGTGCAATGAATGAAAATTTTGGGTTTTATTCTCTTTTTGGCAGATGCGACAAATGTATCATGAAGTGTCGAGAAATAACTGTCAGAAATTTTGAAACACAAAGCACACTGGGTGCTTGCTTTTGTCAAGCAGCAGCCATGATGCCATTGCTGCAGTTCCACTTGAAGAAGTCCCTCTGCAACTGATCTTCAGACCTCAAGTGCACCCAGTGTCTCATGGGTTTGCAGCAGTGAGAAATTTGTGTATCCAGCTTTTTGAGACCAGAATTTCAACAGCAGTTCATGCTGAGATTGTTGATGTAAATGCCTGATCACGCAAGCAGGAGTTTTGGTATTGATTTTTGCAGTATTGGGGAAGATATATCTCTTGTTTTGAAGTCTTATGTAAGTCTCAAAGCTCAGCTCGTTTCATGGACTGCTTGGTATCCTTTCTTTCAGAGAAACCCTCTATCACATATCTCAATTTTGTTATTTTTTCCTTCTTTTGGTGCTGGTCTTAAATTGTGCACAGGATGTGTCTTATCATGTTTGTTTGTGTTCATATCTTCTCAAGTATGTAGGTCAGATAATGAAAGGCTAGGACTGAATGTGAATGCAGCTGAGACCAGGATGTTGGAAGTGGAGATCTTGAAGACCACTACAGATGAACTTTTTTAGGAACATGAATGAGTACCCTCAGAGGCAAGCTGGAATTTATCCTTGAGTATCTGCACTACCCAGAGCAATATAGATGTGCCTTGTTAGCAAGATGTATAGATGCTTCTTTATTTATTTATTTCAGGGTTGATGCCTTCATTTGTTAGGCCTCTCTATGCCTTTGGTCAAGGTTCCTGCTTGTCCTGGGACAATCTAAAATGACATGAAGCTTATCCTAGTCACAGGCTTGTTTCAGCTTGGATGAGGATACTATTGACCTGTTTGATTAGTTATGTGATGTCTCTTGAGTGGTATCCAACATCATGACTGAGTCTTCCCATTGCTTCTGGAAATGTGGCAGAGACTCAGGATGCAGGTTTTGTGTAGTGGGTTGCCCAAACTTTTGGGCAGATCATTTATTTACTTATCTACACCCACAATTAGGAGTTGATGAAGTAAATGGGCAGTCATGGCAGCTCATCACTGCTAGGTATTCATGATGAGAATGTTCCAACACTTTGTGAGTGGCATTCATAAGGTTATGACTGCATTCATTGTCAAGTTAACCTTCAAATCTGTTATCATGGAGAATTCTCTGCAATTGCATGGATATGCCTTTGTTTGCAGCATTAGAACCCTGGGATGAGAAGGAGACATCAAGAAGCCAAGTAGTTCAGAGAGAAGAGAAGTTCAGAAGAAACCCTGAAAAGTTTGAAGTTTTGGTTTGTGCTGGACTGGACTTTGGATCTGGTAATAACTGAAACCTGAGGTATAACAAACCAACAGTACCAATTGAATGTATATGCAACTGCAAGTGTTTGAAGAGTGATGCATTGAAGCGAATGAGTTGCTTTTGTGCATACCAAGTGTTTGCTAATTATTCATTGCCAAATTGAGTAAAGACCTCCAGATTTAGCTGTCATTTTGCATCTGGATGGCTTGAGAACAGGAATTTCAGATCATGATGCAGGGACATGAAGCAATAATCCCCTTACCAGATCACATATGTCAAGCCTTGATGGAAAGGAAAGCTTTTGCATGCCTGGAAACAAAACTCTTTGGTGCACACTGAAGAAACAAGTGACTGTTTTTCACACACATTATTAGAACTGTAAAGCCTAAACTGCTTACAGATATCTGTATGTAGTGTTGTACATGCAGGCTGTAATGTTTCTGGCCTTTCAGCAGCTCCATTTTGAGCTACAGTCCTTCAGACCTTGAACCAAACCAGCAGGCAAGGATTACTGTGAAAAGGTATGTGGCAAGAAATCCAGCTGCAACAAAATACTCTCATTCTGTTAGAAGGATGATGCACCTCTTCCTTAGGGCATACTGTATCAGACTGGGATTGGTGGTCATTTAGAATTTTGTTCTCAAATTTGTCATCACAGTGTAAGCAAAATGAGACAAGCACCACCTTGTTATATAGGTACAAACTGTTAGTTGAATTAGGCCAATGAGTGTTTTCATTTGGAGATGGTATTGTGTACAATACAGTGACATACATATTCCTGCCAAGTGCAAAGCTTTGTGCACTCCACTTTTTTGGGTTTCCTCTTTCACATCCAGCAACTTTGTTAAAGTTGATAGGCATATACCTTTAGAGGGTATATATGTGTGTTGTGTAAGAGAATAATGTTCCAGTATCAGCAACAGCAGCTTGCTGTGCACTGTGCCTACTGATGTGGCCATAAAGGCACAATGATTGTGGCTGGATTCACATTTCCAAATTTCCAAATCCTATAATGAATCTTGAACCCATATCCAATAATCCTGCTAGAACAAGCAAGCCTTGCCCATGAAGAAACAAGGACCATGATGTGGTTTGAGTCGCCCATTGCCATACAACCTCAGCATAGGATGTTACAGTACTTGCACTCAAAAATCAGAGTTTTTGACTTTGATTCTGAGCATCAAGATCAAACACAGGTTCTAATTATCTGTTCAGTTTAGTTCAGGTGTGCAATCTCAGCTGTGAATCTAGGTGTTGTCCAGTTCAATAAGTAAAAGATAAGCATGCTAATGATCCTTAAATGCCTGAATTGAATATGCTTCACCAGTCTCTGGTTTTATTCAACTCATAAACCTTGCAGAACTGAGTGTGCTCTAAAATGCGTTCTATATCTGCAGGATTTTTTGATGATGCCATTGACAGTTTCCCATATCTGCTCATATTTCATTCATAGAATATCCTGAGCTCAACATCTTTGAACAAGATACTTAATATTAATGCCTTTTGTGCAATGATGACAATGAATGTGTAGTTTATGCTAGTGAAACCAAGGTTGGTGATGTAAAAGCAGGTTTACATGAATTGAAATTGTGAGAATGATGTGGTTGGAGTCATAGCAATACAGCCAGACATGTGGCTACTTACAGTCTAGCAACTGGCAGCCACTGAGAAATAAGCTAAACATAAGTCAATGTATGCTGACGACATGAACATCAATGGGGACTAGATAGTCAATTTAAACAGAGTGATCTTCATGATAATGGTTCAAAATTCAGGCTGAGCTCTAGAAGCATGTAACATGGATATCAAGTTCCTAAACAGCAACTCACCTCTTGAAATCATCTGTGCTCGGCAATAGTCTTCTGTAATGTAGAACTGGTCCATGGTGAAGAGATGTGCACAATTCTAAAAGGGTAACATAAGCTTAGACATCTTAAACAGAAGAACTTATAGCTAATGTGGAGAGCATACAGTAATCATAAAATGCTGTAAAGCTCAACTAGTTCAGTGGTGGTACACTAGACTACAGACCTGCATTGTGTGGTTATTTGAGAACCGTGGGTATGTATCTGAACCAGTTCTTTGATTTTTTGAGTGCCACGGTTATGACTCCTAAGAAGTGCCCTGATAACCGCCAGTTCCTGTTTCTATTAACCGCCCAACACCTGTACATACTTGTGATGATCAAACCCTAGTTCAGTTTAAAGTGGTGAGAAGTTCTGTCTGGTGTGCTGAGAAATGAGAACTGCAGACTGAGTGCTCTTCCATCTGTGCAGGTGATGGAACAGCACAAAAAATGCATACATGCAGATCCACTGATCAGAAACCCTCCAGAAAAGCTTTCACTAGGGAAAAAAAACACACTACTTGCATCATTGACGACGAAAAAGACAGAGATTCAAGCAGAAAAATGAAAACTCTAGGTGAATATAGCAGCTGGAGAACAATGTAAATCATGCAATCGCCATCGCCTAAACCCATCCCATACCACCCAGATCAAACCATGAACAAAGTTGCAAAATCCTTTTCTGTGACATGTATATCTTTACTGTGCACAAGGATCAGTTCCGGTTACACGAATTATTCTTCCTGCAGTAAAGTCTTCATCATCTAGAATCCAATGGAAACCACATTGCAGTTTGCATACATGTAACAATAAGCGATGATCTAGCAGAGCTAGGATGAGTGTGATGAACAGCTCTGGATCTCAGCAACTTCTACACAAAGTTCGGAACCCTTTTCTCTCCTGCCATGCAAGTTGTAATCAACAATCAGACATCGGGGACTGCAGGCCATGTCCATCTCAGGAGGTAGTTCTGATCAGGTTGTTGCAAGAACAAGCCATCGGCGCCAACTTTCCAGTTGCAATTCATGCAGTTGTTCAGTTGCGAAGAGTTGGACGATGGCACATTGGGATTCCCCCAGAAGAGGAAAGTCCCACCTCGGAAGGGAACAGCCTGCTTCGCCTGAAAGGCGCAATCCCAATACTGATTGGAAGCGGTTTCGAACATGAAACCATACACCTGACTGGGTGCGGCGATGAAGGTGGGATTGTCTGTGACATCCGAGAAACAAACCATGCTGAGGTTGGTTGAGAATTCATTGATCAGGGAAATAGTCCCGGTCGGCGGCACTTCCGCACGCCCTCCAAGTATGAGCATTGAGAACATGCAGACGGTGACACCCAGTGTAACGATCGCCGCATAGTACTGCTGCTGCAGCTGCTTCGAGCCGGAACTTCGAACAGTAGCCATGTTCTCCGAGAGACGATGATTTCAGCGATGCAGATCCAATTGAAAATTCTACATTAAAGATCTCCACCTGCAGCATGAAACATAAGAATGAAATATAAGATCTACAAGGAATTCACATGATGCAATGCATATAGGTATAAGACCGAGCAGATGATGAGGCAAGAAGCTCCAAGAAATTCTAAACTGATGATCAAGACCTGTCACTTAGGAGCTTACCTACGTATGTGCGCCTCGAAGCAGATCGACCGTGCAGTTCTGCTGCAAGAGCTGCTGAGATAATGAGCTGGGAGAGAGGTGGAAGCAAGAGAAGAAGAAGAAGAGAGAAATGAAGAGAATAGGAATGAGAAAAGAAAGGTAGAGAAGTGGTAGGAGAGGGGCTGGTTTTATAGCAAGAGATCATCGTGATCTTGCTCCACGAGGAGGCTTGGGTCGCGGCATTCGAGACTGACGGTTTTAAGTCCACGAGAATTCACGCAGATAGAGGACGACGACGGCTGGTGACGTGCGGCATGCCATGGTGTAAAGTCCCTGGAGCCCGGTAGGTACCCAAAAGAATGAATTTAGGGTGCTTGGTGGAGTACCCGGCCTCGGCTGCGGGTAATACCAAAAGAGGCCCAACTCAGATGTGCCTTGCACGGTCCCTTATTCTGGTAATGTGGTCGCCGGGGGGTGTTATATGGGGCCAGAGTGAACCAGCCTCCATGACAGGACCAGTTGGCCGTTCTGTCCACATGATGGTGTTTTTCATCCGCCTCTTCACCCTACCTTAACCAACATTCTACGACAGTCAATTTTTTTGCCTGCTGACCTTCGACCTTTTTTTTTGGGGGCCAAAATTTTCCCAACCCTTACCCTCCATACTATCCTCCCACCTAGTTACCCTACTAACCTACCTATTTTACTGACCTACCTCTTAGCCTAAACCCTAAACCAAACCAACTAACAACCAATCCCTTACCTACCCTTTCCATCTTTTCATGGCAAAAGCTAACTCTCTTCTTGGCTAAACCTATACCTATTCTTGGCTCAACTTCTATCTCTTGGCAAAAGTTATATCTATTTTTCAGTAAACTTTCTTTCTTAGCAAAAATTACATTTTTTCTTGGCTAAGCTTTTATTTCTTGGCAAAACCTATATATTTTCTCGGCTAAACTTTTCTCTCTTAGCAAAACCTTTATTTTTTTTTGGTTAAACTTTTGTCCATTGACAAAACCTGTATTTTTTTTGGCTAAACTTTTCTTTATTGGAAAACCTATATCTTTTTTAGTTAAAATTTTTAATTTATTCTTGGTTAAACTTTTTTCTTTTGGCAAAACCTATATTTTTTGTTAGCAAAACTTTTCTCTCTTGACAAAACTTATATATCTTTTTGGCTAAAATTTTCTCTCTTAGCAAAACCTATATCCCTTCTTGGTTAAACTTTTATTTCTCGATAAAAACTATATCTTTTCTTGGCTAACTTTTATTTCTTGGCAAAACCTACATATCTTTTTAGCTAAATTTTTTTTTCTTGGAAAAACCTATATTTATTTTTGGTGAAATTATTATTTTTTGAGGTTTACCCAAAATATATAAAGGTTTTGTTGAAAGGTATAGGTTTAGCCAAAAAAATATAAACGAATTGTTAGGAGGTAAAAATTATGCAACTATCATTTTTTTGCAACTTGTGTTAGGCAACTAGCCTAATTTTTAGTTGTAAGTGTTGGTTGCAATTGAAAACCAATTGCATAAAACAGTTGCGAAATGCTATTTTTCTAGTAGTGCATGAATCTATGGATTCGAAGGTAGTTAAGTTACTTTTAAGGGTATGTGCATTCTATGAGGAAGGACATGTAATCATGGATTATCCTTTTGTGCCTTTTCACATCAAGATAGGTATTGCTAGGCATGTGGAGTTATAGAATGTGGCAAGGAATATTAATGAATCAACCACAAGAATAAGAACCAAATTTTTTTGTAGCCAAGAACAGATTGAGAGGCATGGAGTTGGGAAGCCAATTAGGCCCACATAGTCAATAGATTAACCCATTTATTTAGACCAAGAACAAAGAACAAAAGGGGTATTTACATCCACATTTTTGCACCATGGTAGATACCCATGGGTAACCACAAAATGGAACATTGTCGACCTTGAGTCAACACAATTTTCACTAATTGTGTTAAAAACAACAATTGTTGAAACTTGGAGACAACCTATTGGAATAATAGTTACCAAATCATTTGATGTGGGCATAACAACCATAAGAGTTGAAACGATTATGTGCCCACCATGGATGTTGTTAGAACGAGAGTACTAATTAGATTTGCAACAAAAATGGGTAATGGATCAGGTGGAATCTTGATAGGAAGAAAATTAAATGGGAATTCAGCATTACCAACAACAATTACTAGAGTTGTTAGGACACCTTAGATGGTGCTTACCAATTCAATAATGACTATTCATGTGAATAGGACTATAAATTGACCACTGATCAATTGGAAGGTGTAAAATTGCAAATGTAATGAATTTAAGAGGAGGATATTGAGAACCATTTGCTGTAATTACGCCAATTCTTGATCATAGAAATGGCCATTATGTTAGGCCAAACAAGGTAGCTTTTAAATATCTTGATTTCAAAAAAGATGTTGATCCAAATCTCATTATAAAATGTTTGATTTTGTGGTGAAAGAAAATGCAAACACTTTTTGAAGAATATATCATCAATGCATTTAACTATGTGCTAAAAAATACAACATTTGATTAGTGTCATAATTACATGTCAAAATTCCCTGACTGTACTTTTTCAGAATTTACACATGCATTTTACAAATGTCATTAGAAGACTTAGAATGACGAGTAAATATACATGGAATTAAAGAATATGAAACAAAAGGAGATTAAAATGGTGGAGGTTTATTGTGATCAGATTCAAAAGCTCATGGTTTATAAATACTAACCATAAATAGTTTTTTATATTGTATTTAGAACGGGTTTACAATCATACCATAAAATTGCGACTATTAGGATGAAGCGGTCAACACTATACCAACATAAGGAGGTGACACTGATATGTGAAGAAAACATGATTACTGCAAAAAAATGAATGCACTTTAGTACCACAAAGTACCAAATAGGCAGCACCAAGGAAAATAAGGAGTAATATAAGGAAGATTGACAAACATTGCACAAATTGTGGGATGACAAATCACAATGTGGAGACATGCAAAAAGAAGAAAGACAAGTCCATGGTCGCAACCATAGAGGCAACACAACTAACTTAAAAACCATAGAAAACATTTTTCATATGCATGCCACATCTATGGTTTAAATGGACATAAAATGATAAATTGTCCAAAATTTGCTCAGATGCAAAAGATGTTTCATGGGAAATCTATAGTAAAGGCAAAGGTTTAACCTATTGTTAAAACACAAACAGTCAGTCCAGATGTGAATGTGGTTGATGTTAATGTTACCACAAAAAATAAAGTAACTGAAAAACAAATGTTTAAGGATAGAGAACCAAGTAAAGTAAATAATGTTATTAATTAAAACAAAGAAAAACAATTGAAGAAGTCAATGGTGGAAACAATTCAATAGATTTAGGAAGCATAGACCTAGATAAAAGGGCCATCCACATACATGGAAGGATGGAACACAACTTAGCTGAGTATGCCAAATACTACTTGTTGCAACCCTAGCCTTGGGCTCGTGACCAAGGCAAGGGCTTGCAAAGGTGTGGGCCAAGAGTGATCCCGGGAATCACATTTCATGCTCTCAGGACTACAAGACAATGTGAGGGAATGAACCCCCACACTCCCAAGTGAGCTTCCACTTTGGGAGTTAGAGTCCCAATGGACTCTCGAATCTTCAGAAAGCGATTGTAAGGGTCAAAATTCATTGGATTGAAAAGTTACTTATATCATTAGAAATCTCTTAGAACGTAGATGTTTAAAATGGGTTCGCATGACCCATTTGGGGTTCTTAAAACATTAGTTATGGCCAAAAAAAGGGTCGAGAGTCAAATTGGCAATTTGATTTTCGACCATTAAAAGTCAGGAATCACCATGATTTCCTTGGGTTCAGGTGGCATGCCACATATTGTTGGAACGCGATGGATGAGAACTACAACTTTGCTTTAGACCTCATCTCGATTAGAGGTCTGAAGTTATGGGTTTTTAACATTGCGGGAATCCCAATTTCAAGAATTTTGGGACTTCAACTTGGGAATCTTGGGACAAAATGACATTTGGGTGCTAGCCCCATGGCCAGGCACAGAGAATACTATAATGGGGAAGGTGGTGGCTTCACCCAAATCCGAGTCGTAGTGAATCCTTTGAGTCCGTGTTTATTCGTGGTTCATTTGTGCACCAAAAGTGCTCCAACTATGCATTAACCAACTTGTTGTTTGGTTTGTGCACGTCTATGTGGATAATTGACTTGCTTGTCAATCTTCATATTCCCCATCCCGGAGCTTAAGCACACCCCTCTATCCCTAAAATGTTGCCAAATACGACTATGTTATTGGTGACCATTTAGAAGTTTGAAGAAGGATAAGGTGTAGTATTTTAGCAATAAATCTAGTATGTTGATTTCTAGAACAAATCATGGAGAGTTTATTAATTGGGTTGCAATCATGTATTTTAATTGGTCAAGGGATTGATTAAATGGGACAAGTGTCAAAAAAATATGATTGAAAGAACAACCAAAAGAGAACAAAAAAAGGATGTATACCATTCTCGCATGGTTTTAGAAGTTCTATTTTAGAAGTGGTTTCAAGTAGGAGCAGAATCACAAGAGAAGAAAAAACAAACAAAAGAACCTCAAGAGGACAAAAGACTTTATTTGTCATTTGTACCAATGCTACTCTGGCATCAGGCATTTCTACCTAGTTTGCTTCTATTTCTCTTGAATGGCAATTTTAAAAACTTGTACCAAGACATGCTTATATATCGATTTAACCATTGAAGGCCGAACAAATAAACAATTGAGGAGCTTAAGAACTTTCATGTTGTGAAAAACTAGCACATTTTTGTGAACTCTGGTTGGGGTTGCACATAGAAATATGGCTAGTTTTTTTGAGGGTGAGTTCTTATATTGATGAGATAGTTGAGGTTTTGGCCAAAAGCAAAGTGAAGGAATCCATAACAGGATGCACTACGTGCTACCAATATAAAAAGGACTTCACATAGAGGACTAAACACTAAACCTTAACGAGACCTCAACGCGTAGTGATTGTGAACGGATACAGCTGCTAGGGTGCAGTTGGGAACTCTCAACTAACGTCATTGAAATTTTCTACTCATGAGGTTGTAGCTAGCCTCATGGATCCCGGAACTATATTTTGGTCAAGCTATTAGAGCAGCTCAGTGCTTAGTATGTGATGTACAAATTAAAATTGGACGAAGAGAACACGAAAAATGCCGGTTTGGCTCAACAGAATGGTTTTGGTCCAGGCATTTTGGCACATTTTTCCTGGGGCATAACACAGCAAAACTCCTGCCAGAGAAGAGTCCAATAAATATGGTCTGACTGCTCGTCCTTGTTTCGTATTGGCCACTCGTAATGATTGGTCCAAGTGGGTTCCCGTTAGGAGTCTCCCACCTATTTGCTGTAACAATTTTAGTTTATGGGTGGGGCTGGAAGAAAGTAAATAGCTTAAATCATCTCCAGCCATCCAGCGCATGTGATCTCCACGGTACAATTCGCTGAGGAAAAGTGAAAATATGCCCATTTGCCTTCGGAAAATGGTTTTGGCTCAGCATAATTACACAATTTGTGGCGGCTGGTAAAAGGCTCAGACACAGTATGCACCTCCAAAAACAGTGTAACAAATATGATTTGACTGTTTCTTAGCGTTTCTGATGGGGCAATCATAATGATTCGTCCAGGTATTTGCTATTAGTCCAACTTATTCGCTGTCCCAATTTCAGTTTTATGGGCGGGGTAGTAAATAAATAAATAACTAAACTTGGATGTGAGAAATATGTTTTTGCTCTTAGTGTCTAGATATCCTCTCTAATATTATTTCTTAATTTCATACAATAAGCTGAGATTGATGAAACAAGCAATGCCTTAAACCCCTCAGCTGCTACTTCTTAATCCACACAACAGCATATGCATGATGATGACAGAAGCTCAGAAATTCAAGTTATGATCTTTATTCTCGGGTGTGGACCCATTACAAATCGATCATGAGTAGCTGCCGCTCATACAAGAATTCAGAAAATAAGATCCATTCCAGTTGCATATTGATCCTTACTCACTGATTCATTGATGGCTCTTTCCACAGCCTAGCTACCACCCAGCAATCAAAACAGTTTTGGTGGTACATGCACGGTCCGAGTACTCTTGTGGGTGCTCAGGCTGGCCATTCCCATATCAGCCGGAAGGTAAGATCTGGCTGTTGCAAGAACATGCCACTGCTGTTGACATCCCAACTGCAGTCGATACAGTTGTGTAGCATGGAAGCGTTAGAACCTGCAACATTGGAATTGCCCCAAAACCGAAAGGTTGCATACCTGAAAGGAACCATCATCCTGAACGCGCAATCGTAGTACCAGTTCGTGACCGTGTCAAACGGGAAGATGTAGAGCGAGTTAGAAGGTGTGGCCACAAAGGTCGGATTAATGATGTTGTTGGAAAAACAAACGATGCTCATGTTGGTAGTAAATTCGCTCCTAATGCTCATCGTTCCAGTCCCAGCTTCAACACGACCGCTGCCGGCCATCAGAAACGAGAACGCCACAGCCATGATCATAGCCACCAACATCCTCTCGCACTGCAGGGTCGAACGCTTCGATTCCAAGCTCTGATATCCCATCGCAACGTCTTAGTCTCGACGTCGACTCTCCTTTATTTCAGTACTGATGCCGTCACTGCCTGCGATCCGCAATTGATCAACTCGCTTAATCCGATAACAAACCCAGTGAACACAGAAGAAAAACAACATAGATCCAACACGCACATCGCAACATTACATCGAATCCGACATCCAGGATCACTAATTCTAATATTTAATCTCTTCGTGTGCACATCGTGTCAAAGCAGCTGCAGTTCATAAACCTATATAGAGATGCAGTACATGCAGAGATCAGGTGCAGGAAGAAAGAGAAATCTACGTACCTGCTGCAATACTAATGACAAAAGGATACGCAATCATGATAAGGCAGCACAATTAATCCTGCAACTTGTTATATATCAACAACAAACATTCTTGAAGGTTTATGATACGAAGCTGTAAATGAAAACCTACCAAAAAGAAGTTGCGCGGCCTGTGAGACCGGAAGGTGAACACCGCCGATGTTGAGCAACGTCGATAGGAAAACTTAAACGGAGAGTAGTTGAAGGAATGAAGATGGAGAAGAGAGAAAGAAAAGAATGAAAGAAAGAGAGGAAAGAGGGTTGATTTGATAGCCTGCCTCAACCCTCCTCCTCCTCCGTCGAGGACGGAAGGGTCGGCGGCGGCCGTACTGCGAGAGCCTCGAGCCCATCTACACCATTGTGCAGGTCGAGTCAAGTCAGTTGGCGGCTGCGAGCGATCCGTGATGAGACGTTCGCCGTCATGGGGGAACTCCTCATGTGTCCGGTGACTCGCGAGTTACCCATGTCCGTCTTATGGTCATCTTCATCAGACACCATGCCATGCCATTTGATGGGTGTATTTTCACGAAATTGCCAGATTTTTAATGATAAGTTCCAGAAGGTAGTCAAAAAATATAGAAGGATTCTTTTTTTTTAAAACTTTCATATCTAGTTTGTAGTAAAATTGAGAAAATTTATTTTCTGGATGATTGCTGCTTTGGCTACATCATATAAAACCCTTAAAGGTGCAGTGCTACTCATACAAAGGGGTTTTCTTGGGGGAAAAACTGCCACAAATCGCCATATTTTGAGGGAAAACTGCTTGAATTTGCTGTGTTTACATTATAGGTTCCATTATGTCACCAAACAAAGGCAGGAATCCCAAATGTTTTTTTACTCTCCTCTTTGAGATGTAGCCAAATTTTATGATTCAGTCGGTTTGTTTTGTTTTGTTTATCACATTGAGATCTCCCAAACAATGATGCCTCTTGCTGCACTCTTGGTACTGTTGAAAAGAGTTCAATGAGTAGGGGTGCATGCATCAAGTTGGTTTCATAATGTTTTGACATATGGTGGAGAAGTTATTGATATTGAACAATTTTTTTGAGTGAAATTTATTTATATCAAAACTAAAAATTATAGGAATATCTATCACATTCTTGGTATTGTTGCAAAGCCCTCAATGAATAGGATTTGAAAATTTCAAGAACTAAGGTGTGGGAGTTATTGAATTTTGAATAGTTTTATTTTAAAAATAATTTTCTAAGGAAAAAGTAGTTGGGTAACCAGTTCACACTTGAGCCAATGGCACAGGCGCACTAGTTTGAGGAATATCCCCACCACTGGACCTTACACATTGTACAGCCCAAGACAAATTTTATCTAAAGCCTAAACATTCCTGAATCATGAGAGGAGGTGTTAGAAGTTAGAGGCACCCTAAGCTCACAACTTACCAGTATAAGAGGCCTCCTCTAGGCGTAAGGTGCCTCCTGTTTTTGAGGAGGGATTATTAATGTGCATAAGTTGCCCTGCCAAATATGCTAGGAATTTTCTCCCAATGCTTTCTTTGGGAGCTGCATTTTGGTTCTTGTGCTTTCAATAGGAGATTGTGAAGTAGTGCATTAGATTTTACATTATTTAGGGCATCTCCACCCCCACACCTGCAAACACCCCTTTTCCTTAAATCTTGCAGCAGGATAGCATAAGTCCTGTATTGATGTCCATTTCGCAGTGGTCATTTTAACCCCTTTAAAATCTTGTTTCTACTGTGGATTTGGACAGTGACTATTACTCGTCCAGAGTAAAGATATAAATAGTCTTTGACTGTTTAAAAGGACGTTTATGACGTTTGTGGGTGGGGACAATGTTCATTAAACACTATTTTATTCTAACATAAAGGAGTTGTCTACAGTTTTGGGGTGGAGATGGTCTTATAATGCACCATGTTTGTCTAAGAATTCTATATTTGGAGAGACTGTGGTTGGTGGGTGGCTTGCTATTTCTTAGCAGTCGATTGTGGGTTGAAATTAGTATCGCCTGTCAAAATCCATCTGACCTCTGGAAAATGGAAACCCAAAAAAGCAAAGTCCCAACTCATAAAAGGTCAAAACTAATTTAAAGGAGTCATACTAATTACCAGAAAAAACAGAGGGGCCCTGAGGGGGAGGGCTCCTTGAGGTCTACCAGATCTAATTGGGCAGTTACCAAGACCTATTATCAACAAGACCATTCCACAAAATTCACATTACCATTACTACCCTACAAATCCAAATGAAAACCATTATGTGATGGATTGTGCCAAGTACCAAGTACAAGCCACTGTGCCTGTTCAATGGACTTGTCCTATAGGGCTCGCGCAAATTCCACACAAGAGCCTCAACTTTGGCCAAATGGCCTGGAATGTTCCAACATGAGCATAATCACTATCAGCCCATGTTGCAACATGTCCTGGTCTGTTGGTACATGAGAATTCTTTGTAGACCCTTTCAGATTTGAGGTCCCATCCCAAAGCTGATAGGCCATGGAGAGGGACTGAAAATCCAAAAGAGTCTAAACCCAGACCCTTCACCTACATAAAGAAATGACATATTTTTTCAGTGTTCTTTTGATGTTCTTTCAATGCTTCTTTTCCTCTTTTATTGTATGCTATAGATATTGCAAACTTTCATCATTCTTCCTTTTTGTTTTTGCACGTCTTTGCAAACTCCTTGTTAGTAGTTGTAGAGCAAGCTAGAAGTTTGATGTTGTCTTCATGTTTTGTGCTTGAATACATTTGTCTTGCTTTGTGATTTTTGTTTTAATGCACATCTCATGTTTGATTTTTATTTTGACTTTTCTTTTTATTGCATGTTTTTTTTCCTCATAGATGATTTTTTTTTTTTAATGTTGATATCGGCAGTTTTTGCTTCAACACATTTCTTTTCTTGTTTCAGCATTTGCCATTTGTGTGGCTACATTGGTACAAATTTTTGTATCAAGAGAGCTATTAGAGATTATGCAACACAAGAGCAAAGATTGGTAAATTGTCTAAGAAAAAAACACCCATGCAAATGTTACTTGGAATCAACAAAAAGAAAGTTGTATCTTATATATAATTACAACAGTGGTGTGCGTGCGTGCGTCTTACTGGACAGTTCCGCGTTTTAATGGACCGGCGGAACCGGCCCGGACGGTCGGATTCCGAAACCGGAAACCAGCCCGGACAGTCGGATTCCGAAACCTGTGGCAGCAGGGGGGGTGGGGAGAGGGGGGGGGGTGCAGCAGGGGTTGGGGGGGGGGGGGACGGGCGGGGAAGGGGGGGGAGGGTTTTTTTTTTTTTTTTTTTTTTTTGCCGTGTCCGAAGGTCACGGGCACCCACTAGTAGATGTAACACAAAAAGAGAGTGAAAGAAAATCTTGGTAGATTGCCTAAAAAATAGCTCCTTTTGCAAGTGGTAGGGAAAAGTTAGATTTTTGTTACACTTGTCAATGTTGAAGAGAATGAACCCCAACATAAAATGATCAACATGTTTTGATGACGTGTGCCTACCAGGTGCCTACCATTAGTACTTTTTTTTTAAGTTAGGGGCATTTTTGCCCCAAGTCGAAAATATTTATTAAAAGTAATTTTCACCTAGCAATAAATTTGTTGATAACAATGACAATTTTCATTTTACTTTACAATATTTCAAAATCAGAATGTATGAATGCATCATGCCATCATGCATTATGTTGTGTTATCATCATGAATCCCATGATACATATACATTTTATAAATAAGGGTAGGAAAATTTTCAAAATCATATGGACAAGAGGGTACCACGTTTTTGGGTTTATGGTTGTTGTAAAGTAGTTATTAATGTATCAAAAAATATCAATACACTACTCATTGGTAAGTGGTATATTGGCATTTTGGAATTGACACCTAGCATACATATTTTCCCACCACTTTTCAATTGTAAAAGCTCAAATTATTACATGCTACATGTTTCTTGATACATTAAGGATTTTTTCAATTGAAAGTTACCATGTATGTTTAAACATAGCATGGGCGGGAAGGTTTTTTCAAAATACATTGACAAGGGGTTGCCATGTTACTACATCTATGGTTATTGTAAGATAATTCCCAATATATCACAAAAATATTAATATTCTACTCACGTGGTGTGTGACTATTGCATTCCATCTATGACTATTTTTTCACACATGACAAATTGATGGGTACATATAAAAAATTGACACCTCGACTATTTTTTTGCCACTTTTCAATTGTAGCCAATTCATTTGCCATGTATTTTTTTAATATATTACGGATTTGTTGATACACTAAAAAACAATTGGTTGAAAGTTCTCATACATGCCTAAACATGACAAAGGTGGGAATGTTTTCTCAAAATCATGCATAAGAGATTGCCACATTTCTATATATATGGTTATTGTAAGATAATGTTAATGTATCAAAAATTTGCAATACAATATTCATACATTTGTGAATACTACATTCCATATATCACCATTTGTTTTCCACACATGACAAATGATTGGTTACATATCAAAAACTAACATAAAATCTATGTTTCCCATCATTTTTCAAACATAACTAGTTTCTTATTTGTCAAGTGTTTTTCAAAACATTAAATATTTGTTCACACATGATGATTTTTTGATACATTGAAGGTTTTTTAATTCACAATTGTTATGCATATGCTTAAACATAACAAGGGTGAAAATGTTTTTTCAAAATACATGGACAAGAAGTTGTTATGTTTTCGTGTCTATGGTTAAGGTAATCATTAAAATTTATAAAAAACCCAATAAAATATTCACCTTTGTGAACAACATTATCTACATATCACCACTTTTTGTGCACATGATAAATATATGGAAATTGTCATTTAATCTACAATTCCCACGATTTTTATATTACAACCAATTGTTATTGCCATGTGTTTTTAAATACACTAAAAATTTGTTGATATGTTAAATTTTCTTTAATACTTAAAAAACATTATTTGAAAGTTGACATGCACATGTGTTTTAAACATAATAAGGAAAATTTTATAAAAAATACATGGACAAAAGGTTATCATGTTTCCAAGTTTACAAGTAAGGTAAAACAAATTTTTATTTAGTCAAAAAAAATGTTAATTGTGCACAATGTGAACAATACATTTAGTGTACTATCATTATTCCACACTTGATAAATAGTGACTACATATGAAAACTTGACACTTGGTCTATGTTTCCCATCATTTTTTTATTGTAACCAATTGCTATTTGTTGTTTGCATTTTTGAAATTTGAAATTATTGAAGAAAACATGAAATTGATATGTAATCATTGTATCTTTCAAAAAAATCTATCCTCATGGAATCTTGTTTCAAAAATAATCCTAATTATCATTTTAAGAATTTTAATTTCTTTTTAGGCAAATATTCCAAAATGTGCCATGCATGATCATTTCCATTTCCCAATGTGTGAACCATTAATCAAACAATGGGTATGGCCCAAAAATCCTATGATACATTCATGGACTGATGCATTAATGCATTAATACAATAACATATTAATACATAAATACATAAATGCATCAATATACTAATACATCTGAACCATAAATATTTTATTATGCATATGATACTTTTGACATATGACACTTTGAAATGTATGATGTAAAGAATTGCATATGAAAGTATCACAAGTCCATGATTTATTTGAAAGCTTTGCAAATTTGAAAATTTTATTATACAATAAAATATGCCATTATACACTATAATATTGAATTAGTTACTTCTAGGAGTTGCACCTCAGTGTATCACCTTGATCATCAAAAATTTCATGAAGAAAATTTGAATATATTAACGGATGGAAAATAGAATCCCACATGTACACTAATATGTGTCATTATTGGATAGGAAAAGTAAGTAACATAAAGTAGTACATTGCCAAGTTCAATTAACAATATTCAAGTTCACACAAACTAAAGTTTAGTCCCCAAACAATTCAAGTGTACTAGGAAGTATAATTACATCCATTCTGAATTGAACATATTCACCACTAAATTGCCCAGACAAATAGTCACAACTTTGTTTATCCTTCATTCCATGCTTCTTGATGAGCTTTTGAATTTTGAATTTTTTTTATAATCTAAGAGATGAATAAGTTTGTAAAGTTTATGATACTTTATAATTTGATGTGTGACATTATCTAAATTCATACATTAATACAATACAACTTGATACATTAAAATATTAAAGAGAAAATATTGAATATCACATTTTAGAATCATCACATGTATTACATAATGTATTGCTTAGATGTTTTATTGTTCAAATTCTAAAACACTACAATACTAGTACAATAAAGTCTAACATTTCAATATTGATGACCAAAATTTCAACCTACATGAAAACCTTAGAAAAATTTGGAAAAAAATTCACAAATTGAATAATTTGAAGGAAAAAATGGGTTAAATCATAGATTTAATATCAAATGTTGTGAATAATGAATGGTTAATTTAGGAGTTGGTACTACATGATCAAATTTTTTTGAATGTACCACAATTATAATTCTTGTATAATATTGTTATGTTTTCATTTGATCCAAACCCAAAACATTTCACAAAAACATGATGTGGTTTATGGATGTTTAGTTATGTTTTCATTTTCTTTTCTTGAATTTGTTTTGTTTCATTTGATTTCATTCACTTTTACATTCTAAGGTACAACATTATTAACTTCACCATTTCTATGCATCATTTTTTGAATTTTGAAATTGAATAAAATGGTTAAAAAGCTAAAGAAAATATGTACAAGCAATTGCACATTAAACTTCGTATAACATACATTCTAGTAAGCTTTGCAAATGCACCAAAAGGTTTTAAAGTAGAGTGGATTTAAAATAAGTTCACACCATGAAAATAATCAAAATATATGCCATACATTTGAACATATGAAGCCTTTCCGTATCATTATAAAATAAATTTTCTAATACATAGATTTACTTACATTGATACAAAAAAAGTTTGAAGCAAAAAAATTATTAATATAAAGAAGTAACAAACTCTCAAAATTGTCAATGCATTTGTCAACATGGAACAAATAACTAAGTTCACAAATTATAAATAATGTATAGGTGGGGAACAAGGAAAATCTTATAAATTTTTTTTGTTTTGAATAACAAAATAATTCTTTGATTTGATTGTTGTCAGGAATCACAACTTGTTACCTTTTACTTAGTTATTAGTTTTAGTAACATGAATTGATTCAAGTTGTGAAAAATGCAGAGTTGATCAAGAAGCTCAAATTTTCTATCAATAAACATGCCAATGCATTTAAAACAAACCTAAAAAAACATAATTTTACTTGCAATACATAATATCATATCCTTTTTTTACCTTTTTCATTGTAGCTATAAACCTAAACTCAATATGGTTGCCATGTTCACAATATGGACTTGAACTTGGGTTGGTTGCCATGTGCACAATATCGACTTGAACTTGGGTTGGTTGTTGTGTGCACAAAATATAGATTATCCAAATGTTTATTCACCATGGAAATTTCACAATGATAAACAAATGTTTTCTATTTTGTTTAACTCACTAACTTCCAAGGAGGAAAAAAATGCACTATCTTACATATTTAGCAATGAAATTGTTTTTAAAAATTAACAATGATTATGAAAATATTCTACTAGCAACATCACTCACCTTCATATGTTTATCGTTGTTTAATTTTCAAGAATAATTTGAGTATTAGAACTATTCTTATTCAAAATTACTATAAAGAAAAAGGATGGCAAAAAAAGGAGGGAGAGGGAAAAAGAAAGGGTGTTCAAGAGTTGTTTTCTTAATTTGTTTTTCTACAAAACACTAGCTCCTTTTTTTTCTTGTTCTTTGACCTTCCAATAAATAAAAAGTTATATAAACACCCACCAACAGATAATCCAATAGTCCACACTAAAACACTTAATTTGTAAACAAAATCCTTCATGCAAACCCTAAAGGTTGAAAAAAATGTAATAATTAGTTTCCAAAGAAAGTGAAAAAGAAAAAGAAACAAGAAGTGCAAACTATATCCACTTTAAACCTTAAGCAATGCATCATGGTCATGACATTGGGCATTTATGCTCCATGATTTTGCCATAGCTACTTAGATGATAATAAAATCTAGTCATGGTTATGTAGTAATACACAAATGTTTGATACACTATGAACATGACGCAAAGTTACCCCATGGATTTCCCCAATAGGAAATTATTTCACATTTTTTCCCATCCATTTTCACCTATTTAATTTTTTTGAATAAGGTAGAACCCTATTATAAACACCTACCATCAACACCTAGCAATCATTTTATGTTTGAGGAAAATGAATTGTGTGGAAGGAAAAATTAAAATGGAGTTTTGGGATGTTGTGTTTTTTTAATATTAGTGAGGTCTTGGATTGATTGATTAGTGAAACATCTTTAATGTCACGGATGTCAACGCCATGGAGTTCATTCATTTGAATGAGCATCCATGTACTTAACTTTTAATTTAATTTCAGTTCACTCTTAATTAACAATTTTAGCTAAATTTTAATTCACTTCCATTTAATTCATAGTTAACTTCCAGTTGATTTTTAGTTCATTCTAATTAAGTTTTAGTAATTTTTCATTAAGTCTAAATTAGTTTGTAATTAATTCCAAGTCAATTTCAAATAAAATCCTAGTTAATTCCCAATTCACTCAAAGTTAATTCATAATTAACTCTAGTTAAGTTTTAGTTAACATTTAACTAAATCCTAGTTAATTTTTAATTAATTCCTAGTTAAGACCTAGTTAAGTTTAATTAACTCCAAATTGACTCATCGTTGAGTTTCAATTAACTTGCAATTAAACTTTAATTAACTCTTAGTTAGAAAAGTTTTCATGAAAGTTTTTACTCGATGCACACATAGAAGCGTTCTTGGACGTTTCCTTTAGCTAGGTCCCCAAAGGGATATAAATGGAAGCAAACCCCTTCATCTCCTTCAGTCTATTCAACATTAGTCTTAGGCACAATCTTACACCATAACCTCGTCATGTTCTTTTCATGTTCATGTTTACATATATTAGCATAATAAAGATCCATTTTCACGTTTGTATTGCCCATCTCATGTTTTTGTTCTTAGTTTTTATGTTCTTATTTTTTAATCATGCAATCTTGTCTTGTTTCTTGTTTGAAAGTTAAACTTAAACCTTTCCTTTAACCTTTGTTCTTGTGGGTCTCTGTGTCTTTGATAGTTTCATTGCCTTATCATGTTCTTTTCATGTTCACACTTGCATATGTTAGCATAATAAATAGTCATTTTCATGTTTGTTTTACACATTTCATGTTTTTGTTCTTAGTTTTTATTTTTTGTTTTTGAATCACATAATTTTATTTTGTTCTTTGTTTGAAAGTTAGACCTAAACCTTTCCTTGAAGCTTTTATTCTTGTGGATTTTCATGTCCTTAACACTTAAATAGAAAGGTTCTTTTTCTTTCTTCTTTTTCTTTCAATTTTATTGTCATGTTGGTTCTTGTTTTTGTGCTTTTGTTCATTAGAGAAATCTATTGCAACTACTTTTCAATGTTCACAATCCTTTTGAATTTTCATCAAAAAACATCTTGTAACTTTTCTTCATGATCTTATTAGATCTTCTTCTCTTGCAATTCATTTTCATTGTCTCCTTAAAAAGAGATTTCATTAAAGGAATAGGGAAATAAACCAAAGAAAAAATTCCATTTATAAGTTGGCAAGTGAATATAAATGTCACTAACATTTTGGTAAAATTGAGGCTAATGGGCATCCCCAAAATATAATAATAAAGATTCATTAGTTCTTTATGGGTGTGGAAATTTATGTTATTCATTAATAATTATGAATATTTCAAATGGGTACTCAGGCATAGGATTCTACCAATGTTGTGCAATTCTTCCTTTTTTAAGAGAATCACTAGTCCTAATTTTGACATTGTAAAATTTATTTGGAAATTTTTCAATTAAAGATTTGAGTCCAATTCTTCCAATTTCTAAACCTTTTGGTTTCGACAATTCTATCACATTTCTTCAATTGAATCTTTTACTTTAATCCTTTGGCTAATTATTTTTATTTATTAAATTCAAAATTTTAAAGTTTATATGTAGGTCATATGTGCAAAAAATAATCATGCAATAAAACAATGTGTCTAATTTTCTCATGAGAAATATATTATTCATTTTTTTAATTTTTTCTTTTAAATCAAAATATTGATGCACAACAAATATACATGTGTGGGTTCATTCATAGTTGAGGTTCGAAAAAAATGAATACGGATTCCAAGACTAATGTTTTTCATTAATTTTTACAAATAACATTTTCATGAAACAAATTTAAGTGAGAAATTGTGAATGGTCCAAGTTAAAATAATTTGTGTGGTAGTGGTGATTTTCACATGTGTACATTATTGTGAAAATCAGTATTTTGATTTTCAAAAAATAAATGCAAAAAATGTCAAAAAATGTTTCTATGGACAACGAGACATACTTTTTAGCATGATTTTATTCTTTTTTTAAAAAACTGTAGTTAAAACACATGTGATATAGTGAATATTTTAGTTAACTTAATATAACATCATTTTATCTATTAGCATACAATAACATACTATAATTATAATTATGTAAATATGAGAAAAACCCAAAGTTGTGATTTGGTGTCCTTTAAAATTAAACAATTTTTTTGGAACCTCAATTGTGATGAATAGACTTGTGTGAAAAATCACTAACATCACAAATTTTATATTAACTTGTTCTAGACCCTTTATTTCTCAATTAAATCTATGTTAAATCTATTTGTAAAAACAAATGAAAGAAAATCATAGAGTCTTTTTCCCTAAAAATGGTATCCTAGAACTAACTTTAAATGAATCTTGAAAGGCACACTTCCAATATTGAATCATATTGATGTCAAACATGAAATTGTATTCCTTACAAGTTACTAGGTTATTCAATAAATGTGGGGTTGCATGTATTATTATAAAAATAAATGATGCTAAGGTTTGTTAGGAATTGATAGATTGTTGACATATTCCCAAACATTGTTTCAACCTCACCTCCAAGCATTGGCATTGAAAACATAATCATGATGGCCAATGAAACATATTCACAATATGGAGGACCTTCATGGAAAGACCTTTTAATGTAACCATTTTGAATGACAATTTCAATGATAAAAAAATATTTGAAATAAATATGCATGCCTAGCCACATGAACAATGTTAAAAGATGTAAAAAGAACGTTCCAAGTTAATAATGAACATCCAAACATAACAATATTAAAACAAAGTAGAAATCACACAAAAAACCCCTATCCAAAGATTTCATTACCATTGGTCAAATTTAATCACTCTAAAATATTGTCACAGATTATATAATGCACATGCACTAAAAACTACAAAATCTATATGCAATTGCAAACATAGAACAAATGAAAGATCCCAATGATTGGTGATCAAATTTTACTTGCATGATATCAAAGAGCATAAGGTTAACATTGAAGACTAAAATAAACATGGAAGTTAGAGGGGGGAAATTCCAAGCATAAAAAGAAAGATTGTGATGAGATGGAAGTTAATTAAGCTTGGTACATCACACTCCATGAGATGAGGATGATATCCAAGCTTAGACCTCCTTTTTTAAAATATCTTTATTAATGTGCAAGAATTATAAATAAGTGCAAAATGGAAGAAGGTGGATTGCCATGGAAAGTATTTGCATGAATGTCGGGGAAAAACCCATATCAAGGGCTATTCACAATGTGGTGGGTGGGTGCCTTGGCCTTGAATTTTGGGTCTTAAAGGGTTTTACCCCACTTTACCCAACCTAATAGCTTCCATATAATTAATTATGTTATTACTCTAGCCCATCTTGGAGGGTTTTACCCCAGTTTGAACAATTGAAATGTTGTGTATTTGGTTTGACACCAAATACACAAATTCGCAAGGCTCCCCCAAATAATAGTACCACAAAAAAAATAGTTCCCACAAATATGGAAGTTGAAACTTTACTTTATATTTGCAAATTTGCATCATCTTTGTTATTAATAATTTAAATACATGTATATAATTGCAATCCGCAAAAATTTGAATGTTAGGAAAATTGCAACCATTATGATCTAATGCCAAAAATAAAGCATTGATGACAAGTTCATAAGATCATTGATAACTTTAACATGTAACAAAGTGAAAAATGGAATGGTTGATGCGAAAGAATAGGAAAGGGGTATTGTTTTTATATTGTAACACATTGTAAAATCCATGAGGATTGCTATTATGAAATATTTATCACCGTTATGGTCATGTGGGCCAATAGTGTGGATATTGATTTTTTACAATTATTAAAAACGAAGATGGACGCCTAACTGGTTATATTTTGGGGGTATAAGCTAGAAAATTTGAATAATTTTCTTGCCATGTTTTTCTAGATGCAAAGTAAAATTTAATAGTAACAAAATTCATTTTAAAATTATGAAATCCATTGTATATTTAAATGTTTCTACATGGATGATAAAATAAAATAAAAAATTTCAATAGTATGCATAGTTTTCAAGATTTTCAAAATAAAAGCAACTTTTGCAAAAAACAATTATATTGTAAACTTTTGTAAACTACACACTAAATAGGATGTAACAAATAGATAATAGACTAGATTTTTACTAATGTCTTAAGGAATAAAATGATTTTTATATCTTAACTTCATGTAAGTATATTTCATTAAACATTTTGTGTTGAAAGTTTTTCAACCACAAATTTACCCTCTAGCAAATGGGTATATATATATATATATATTTAATTCAAAATGTATTTACTCCTAATTTTAAAAAATAGATTTTCATACACGTAATAAAAGGGACCAAGAGTTTGTTTTTGTATTTGCACCTTATTTGATGTAACTTTATTGTTTTCATATGCAAAACACATGATACAAATGAAAATAAGTTTAGATTTAAAACATTGGTCTAGTTGACCTTGCTTGCACCTTGGATATATATCGACTTAACCATTGAAAGCCAAACAAATAAAAAATTTAGGAACTTAATAACCTTTGGATGTCAAAGATGAAGAAAACCATCATGTTATGAAAAACTTGCACATTTTTGTGAACTCTAGGTGGGGTTACACACATTACATCAAAATGCATCTTAGTTCATTCTAGGTTTCATTAGATTTTGAATGAATTTGAACATTTTTACCATGGTGAAACTGGTCAGCACCCCAATGAAAAGGGACCAATTGTTACGAATAGTGAATTAATCCGCTAATATTTAGTGAAATACAAATTAATAAGCCATTTCACTTCTTAGTTAATTAACTTGGCAACATGAAAATCATTTAAATTTAAACTATTTAATATTTGATGTAATATTTAATATTATTAATAATTTCATGATTTTCAACCTATGGATTATTAACATGTGTCATTACCTATGTTAGATTTAAAACTTAGCCTAAATACATAGGCCATGTAATCAACCTAATTAGGCACGTACTCTAGGCAACATAAGAGAAATATTCAATCAACTTATCACGATTGATCACAAACACACCATTTTTGAAGTTTGATCCCTTGACATATAAAATGGAACCAAACACCCATACGATCAAGGCTCAAGCCACCACACTTGTTGTGATAATGTGTTACATTGCATTTTATTTATGAATTGCTTCATTTTAAACACTACAAAAAGATAAAATTTGAAAATTGATATCTTATTGCGATTTTGTCCAAATGAAATGGTTAAAGTTTTATTTATTTATTTTTTCAAAATGTACATAATTATTTTTATTTTATTTTGAAAATGTAAAATCATTTGAGTAATTATTTTTTCAATAACATTTCAATGACCATTCTTTTGAAAAAATAATGTTTAATAAATGTATAAGATTTTTGCAAATATAATAATATTATTCCACTATTCTATGGTTAATTTTCATTGTTTTAACTTATTTCACCCTATATTATTTACAATTATTTATGGTTATTCTCAATTGTTTTTGGTAACTTTAATTATTTCACCCTATATTATTTACAATTATTTATGGTTATTCTCAATTGTTTTTGGTAACTTTAATTATTTCACCCTATATTATTTACAATTATTTATGGTTATTCTCAATTTTTTTTGGTAACTTTAATTATTTCGCCCTAATTTACTTTCGATTATTTTAAGTTGTGTTTGGCCATTTTATTTTCCTTTTGATTATTTTAGGTTATTTTCAACTATTGTAAGTTATTTATGGCTATTGTAGGGTATTTCATTTTAAGTTATTTGTAGTTATTATAAGATATTTTATGTTATAATAAGTTATTTCATTTTAAGTTGTTTTCAGCTATGTGAAATTATTATTGGTTATTTTTTGTTATTGAAAGTTATTTCACCTTATCCTATTATTGGTTATTTTAGGCTATATTACCATAAATTATTTGTGTTTATTTTATTGCGACTATTGTTGGTTATTCTATTAGTTACTATTGGTGCTTATTTTATTGATGGCTATTGTTACTTATTTTATTGGTTGCTATTGGTGCTTATTTTATCGATGAATATTGTTGGTTATTCTATTGGTTGCTATTGGTGCTTATTTTATCAATGAATATTGTTGGTTATTCTATTGGTTGCTATTAGTGTTTATTTTATCGATGAATATTGTTGGTTATTCTATTGGTTGTTATTGATTATTATTCTATTAGTTGCTATTGATGTTTATTTTATCAGTGGCTATTGTTGATTATTTTATTGGTTAGTATTGGTGAATATTGTTGGTTATTTTATTAGTTAGTATTAGTGCTTATTTTATTGGTGACTATTATTGGTTGTTATTAGTGCGTATTTTATTGTTAGCTATTATTGATTTTTCTAATGGTGAATATTGTTGGTTATTTTATTAATGATTATTGGTGCCTATTAGTGATCATTCTAATGGTGAATATTGTTGGTTATTTTATTAATGATTATTGGTGCCTATTAGTGATCATTCTAATGGTGAATATTGTTGGTTATTTTATTAATGGTTATTGGTGACTATTAATGATTATTTTAATGGTGAATATTGTTCGTTATTTTATTAATGATTATTGGTGGCTATTAGTGATCATTCTAATGGTGAATATTGTTGGTTATTTTATTAATGGTTATTGGTGGCTATTAGTGATTATTCCAATGGTGACTATTGTTACTTATTCTATTTGTGATTATTGGTGGCTATTAATGATTATTCCAATGGTGACTATTGTTGCTTATTCTATTTGTGATTATTGGTGGCTATTAATGATTATTCCAATGGTGACTATTGTTGCTTATTCTATTTGTGATTATTGGTGGCTATTAATGATTATTCCAATGGTGACTATTGTTGCTTATTCTATTTGTGATTATTGGTGATTATTGGTGACTATTCTAATGATGATTATTGTTGATTATTTTATTAATGGTTATTGGTGACTATTGTTGATGATTTTATTAGTGGTTATTGGTAGCTATTAATGATTATTTTATTAATGACTATTGGCAACTATTTTAATGGTGGTTATTTATGGATATTAGTAATTATTTTACTTGTGGTTATTCTATTAATGACAATTAATAATTATTCTATTTATGGTTATTTTAAGCTAAATTAGCATATGGTATTAATGGTTATTGATGATTATTGGTGGTTATTGGTGGTTAGATTATCATAGGTTATTAGTGCTTATTTTATTAATGATTATTGTTGGTTGTTCTATTTTAAGCCATTGGTGAATATTTTATCAATGGTTATTCATGATTATTTTATTGGTGGCTAATTTATTAATGGTTATTGGTGACTATTATGTTTTTGCCTATTAATGGTTATTATTTATGACATAAAATTTTATTTTTTTTAAGGATGAATTCTGAAAGTGATAAAATAGTAGAGGTTTTGGCTAAAAGCAAAGTGAAAGAATCCATAACAAGATGCACTAGATGCTACCAATATAAAAAAGATTTCACATAGAGGAGTAAACACCAAACCTTAACCAAACATCAATGTTTAGTGATTTCAAGTGGATACAACTAGTTGGGTTCCAGTAGGCAACTCTCTACTTAAGTTATTAAAATTTTCTACTCATGAAGCTGTAGCTAGCGTCGTAGATCCCCGAACTATATTTTAGTCAAGCTACTAGACCAGCTTGGTGTTTTGTATGTAATCTACAAATTAAAATTGGACAAAAAGAATACAAAAAATGCTGATTTAGCTCAACAAAATGGTTTTGGTCTAGCATTTTGGCACAGTTTTGCTAATGGCATAACACAGCAAAACTCCTGTTAGAAAGGAGTGCAATAAGTATGATCTAACTGTTGGTCCCTATTTTTGATTGGCCAATCAAATGATTCGTCCAAGTGGGTTCCCATTAGGAGTCTCGCACCTATTTGCAGTACAAGCTTAGTTTATGGGTGGGGTTGGAAGAAAGAAAATAGCTTAGAGCATCTCCAGCAACGCTCAGTATGTGATCTCCATAGTACAATTGGGTGGAGAAAAGTGAATATATGCCTGTTTGAATCAGGAAAATGGTTTTGGCTCAGTATAATTCTACAGTTTGCGGTGGCTGGTAACAGGCGCAGCAACGCTTTTCACCTGCAGAAAAGAGTGTAACAAATATGATCTAACTGTTTCTTAGTGTTTCTGATTGGGTCATGATAATAATTCGTCCAGGTCGATTGCTATTACTACTCACCCAACCTATGTGCTGTCCCAGTTTCACTTTTATGGGTGGGGTTGTAAACAATAAAAACTAAAGTTGGATATGAATTTTTTTTTGCAGGGTAACATACTGAGCACAGCTGGAGATGCTCTGAACTTGGATGTGATCCATATTCTTTTGCTCTTATTAGTCTTTAGAGATCCTCTCTAATGTTGTTTCTTACTTTCAAATAATAAGCTGAGATTGATGCAAGAATCAAAATGCCTCAAACCCCTCCGCTGCTACTTCTTAATCCACACAACAGCATATGCATGATGATGCCAGAAGCTCAGAAATTCAAGTTATGATCTTTATTCTCAGGTGTGGACCCGTTACAAATCGGTCATGAGTAGCTGCCGCTCATACAAGAATTCAGAACATAAGGTCCATTCCAGTTGCATATTGATCCTTATTCACTTATTCATTCGATCATGGCCCTTTCCACAGCCTAGCTACCACCTAGCAAACAAACAATTTTGATGGTGCATGCACGGTCCGAGTACTCTTGTGGGTGCTCAGGCTGGCCATTCCCATATCAGCCGGAAGGTGAGATCTGGCTGTTGCAAGAACATGCCACTGCTGTTGACATCCCAACTGCAGTCGATACAGTTGTGTAGCATGGAAGCGTTAGAACCTGCAACATTGGAATTGCCCCAAAACCGAAAGGTTGCATACCTGAAAGGAACCATCATCCTGAACGCGCAATCGTAGTACCAGTTCGTGACCGTGTCAAACGGGAAGATGTAGAGTGAGTTAGAAGGTGTGGCCACAAAGGTCGGATTAATGATGTTGTTGGAATAACAAACGATGCTCATGTTGGTAGTAAATTCGCTCCTAATGCTCATCGTTCCAGTCCCAGCTTCAACACGACCGCTGCCGGCCATCAGCAACGAGAACGCCACGGCCATGATCACAGCCACCAACATCCTCGGGCACTGCAGGGTCGAACCCTTCGATTCCAAGCTCTGATATCCCATCGCAACGTCTTAGTCTCGACGTTGACTCTCCTTTATTTCAGTACCGATGCAGTCACTGCCTGCGATCCGCAATTGATTAACATACTTAATCCGATAACGAACCCAGTTAACACAGAAGAAAAACAACATAGATCCAACACGCACATGGCAACATTACATGGAATCCGATATCAACGATCACTGATTCTAATCGTTATTCTCTTCGTGTGCACATGGTGTCAAAGCAGCTGCAGTTCATAAACCTATGTAGAGATGCAGTACATGCAGAGATCAGGTGCAGGAAGAAAGAGAAATCTAGCTACCTGCTGCAATACTAATGAAGGAGCACTATTAATCCTGCAACTTGTTACAAATCCACAACAAACATTCTGAAGGTTTATGATACGAAGCTGTAAATAAAAACCTAGCAAGAAGAAGTTGCAGCGCCCTTTGAGACCGGAAGGTGCAGACCGCCGATGTTGAGCAACGTCGAGAGGAAAACTTACACAGAGAGTAATGGAAGGAATGAAGATGGAGAAGAGAGAAAGAAAAGAATGAAAGAAAGAGAGGAAAGAGGGTTGGTTTTATAGCCTGCCTCAACCCTCCTCCTCCTCCGTCGAGGATGGATGGGTCGACGGCGGCATCACTGTGAGAGCCTCGAGTCCATCGACACCATCGTGCAGGTCGAGTCAAGTCAGTTGGCGGCTGCGAGCGATCCTTGATGAGACGTTCGTCGCCATGGGGTAACACTTCATGTGTCCAGTGACTCGTGATTTAGCTATGTCCGTCGTATGGTCACCTTCATCGGACACCATGCCATGCTATTTGATGGGTGTATTTTCACCAAATTGCCAGATTTTTATTATAATTTCCAGTAGGTAGCCAAGAATATAGAAGGATTCTTTTTTTTTTTAAATTCATAGCCAGTATGTAGAAAAATTTAGCTAAATTATTTCCGGAATGATTGCTGCTTTGGCTACATCATGTAAAACCCTTCGAAAAAAACCCAAGTGGGTGAGGGCCAGTGTTTCTTGGGACGGATTTTCTCAGCATGGCAACACAAATAAAGGTGCCCTGCTACTCATACAAAGGGGTTTTGGGGGTGAAGAAACGGCCACAAATCGCCATATTTTGAGGGAAAACTGCTTGAATGTGCTATGTTTACACTATAGGTTCTAGTATGTCACCAAAACTAAGGCAGGAATCCTATTTTTCCTACTCTCCTCGTTGAGATGTAGCCAAATTTAGCTAAGTCTTCTTATGTGCGATCTACCTCACAAAATTGGGGAAAAAAAAACCCGAGTGGCATTATTACACTCCAAAAACAAAAACCCTAAATTCGGTCATTTGGTACCTACCAGGGACTTTACAGCATGGCTAGCCGCGTCACCAGCCGTTGTCGTCCTCAATCTGCACGAATTCTCGTGGACTGAAAACAGTGAGTCTCGAATGCTGCAAACAAGCCTCCAGGTGGAGCAAGATCACGATGATCACTGCCTAAAAAACCGGCCCTTCTCCTTCCTCTTCTCTACCTTTCTCACATTCTTCTTCTCTTCCCTTTCTCTCTTCTTCTTCTCTTACTTCCGCCTCTCTCTCAGCTCATTATCTCAGCATTCTCTCAGCAGGTGTTGTAGCAGAACTGCATGATCGATCTGCTCTGAGGCGCACGTACGTACGTAAGCTTCTAAGTGACGGCTCTTCATCATCAGTTTAGAATTTCTTGGAGCTTCTTTGCCTCACCATCTGCTCTCTATACATATGCATTGCATCATGTGAATCTCCTGTAGATCTTTATATTTTCATTCTTACTAGTGTAGCCTGTGCCGCGTTCCAATAACACCAAGAACGTCCCCAAATTCCAATACAGTTCTCACTTTCGATTTTATTTAGTTTCATTGAAAAAATGGTTCAATAATCAATAGCTTCCACACAGTAACTCCAAGTTGTTGCACCCCTACTCATCTAGAGCCCTTCCAAAGATACCAAGACGGCGGAATGAAGCGCCATGGATGGTTTGGGAGATCTCAGCGTGACAAAGCAAACTCCCTTGCTGCATAGATAGATGTTTCATGCTGCAAGTGGAGATCTTTAAGATAGAACTTTCGACTGGATCATCATCTCTCGGAAAACATGACTACAGTTCGAAGAAAGTCCGGGTACAAGCTGCAACTGCAGCACTACTATGCGGCGATCGTGACACTGGGTGTCACCGTCTGCATATTCTCGATGCTCAGACTTTGAGGGCGTGCGGAAGTGCCGCCAACCCGGACTATTTCCCAGATCAATGTATTCTCAACCAATCTCAGCATGGTTTGTTTCTCGGATACCATAGACAATCCCACCTTCAATCACCGCACCCACTCAGCTCTATGGTTTCATGTTTGATACAGCTTCCAATCAGTACTGGGATTGCGCCTTTCAGGCGAAGCAGACTGTTCGCTTCCGAGGTGGGACCTTCATCTTCTGGGGGAATCCCAATGTGCCATCGTCCAGCTCTTCGCAACTGAACAACTGCATGAACTGCAATTGGAAAGTTGACGCCGATGGCTTCTTCTTGCAACATCCTGATGAGACCTACCTCCTGAGATGGACATGGCCTGCAGTCCCCGATGTTTGATCACCTTGCGTGGCAGCAGAGAAAAGGGTTCCGAGCTTTGTGTAGAAGTTGCTGGGATCCAGAGCTGTTTACCACATTCATCCTAGCTCTGCGAGATCATCTGTTATTGTTACATGTATGCAAACTGCACTGTGTTTTCCGTTGGATTCTAGATGATGAAAACTTTACTGCAGGAAGAACAATTTGTGTAGCCGGAACTGATCCTTGTGCACAGTAAAGATATTCATGTCACAAAAAAGGATTTTGCAGCTTTCTTCATGGTTTGATCTGGGTAGTATGGGATGGGTTTATAAGGCAATGGCGATTGCACGATTTACATTGTTCTCCAGCTCCTATGTTCATCCAGAGTCTGCTTGAATCTCTATCTTTCGCCTTCAATGTTGTAAGTAGTTTGTTTTTTCCTAGTGAAGCTTTCCAGGGTTTCTGATGAGTGGATCTGCATGTATGCATTTTTTGTGCTGTTCAATCACCTGCACAGAGAAGAGCAAAGTCTGCAATCCTTTTCCCCCCCTCATCACTACAGACACAACTTTTTGCCACTTTTAACTCAACTAGGATTCGATCGGATCATAAGTTTGTACCAGTGTTGGGCGGTTATTAGAAACAGGAATATGAAACCACCTGTTCTTTACCAATTTTGTCATTAAAACTGCTGGTTCTCCAAGCTTTTCGACGTAACTGGGACCAGTGGTTTTATTTCAAAGACTGGGTTCACTGGCAGTTCTCTGATTCTGGAATACTTTTTTAAAAGCCAGAATCAACATATTTTAAGAATTCAAATAACAGCACAACATTGGTCTTACATACCATCACTGAATTATGTGAGCTTTACAACATTTTATCATTATAAATCTAGTTTTCTTCACTTGACAAAGAAAGGTCGGTCTCTTCATGGCCCATGAAAATCGAGCTATTGTACAACTGCAGACCACCACTCTGTTAATCAACTATCTCTCCATTGATGTTCATGTCAACAGCATACATTGACATAAAATATGTCAAGCTGATTTCTCATGACTGGTTGCCAGCTGCTCTGTAACTAGCCACATGTCTTGCTGTGACTCCTACCACATCATTCTCACAATTTCAATTCACGTTAACTTGTTCTTATATCACCAACCTTGGTAGCACTAGATTAAATTACTAGAACCCTGTGGTCCAGAAAAAAAAGCTATGGATAATTCAAGGTTATATATATTGTCAATTTAGAAATTCTATAGTTAAATAACAGTGTTACTAAAGTGTTGAGAAGTTGAATGAAGGTGAACACATTATCATTTTTAATGGTTTAAAAATATATGAGAAATGTGAATTACTCTTTGATTTTCTTTCAAAAGAACATCCAAAATCATTTAAAGATAAAAATAAATTTAGATTAATCTTTAAATTTTACCTTTGTGCTCATTTATTTTTTTAATTCATAATCATCATAGTTTTTATCTATAACTTTTTTTTAATGTGAAAGGTTGTATTTCACTTCACTTTGAAAGGGAAGTTTTCAAAGGGTACGAGAGAATGAAATAAAGATAATGGAGGTGGAGGTTTTTAAAAGATATTTATAAAATGGTTGTAAACAACACTTTTTTTCCTGGCAAAATTTAGACAGTTGGTGACCAAAAAACCAGAGCTTACGATTTCTAAAAAGGATTTTCTGAACAATTTCCCCCCAATTCGTCACATTTTGAAGAAAAGAAGGTTGAGATCACCATTTTTGGACTACAGGTTCTTGCTACTCACCAAATACATAGCCAGGTTTCAAAAATAATCTACTTAAATTTCTCTCTGACACGTAGCCAGATTTGGCTGTATCCTCTTGTGGAGGAACTCTAGTCTACATCTTATATCCTTACTAGTATAAATTCACTTAGTCCGTCCGTGGGTCCGTCCGTGGGTGGACGTTCCGCGGAGCGTTTTCTGGGGCGGAACCCGCCTCTGCTTTTTCTGTGGCAGAACCGGCCCGGCCCGGACGGACGCCCGGACGGACAAACGGACGTATTTGTTTTTTTTTGTTTTTTTTAGATTTTTTTGTCGGATTTTTCTCCCCTTCTCTTAAATTAACAAAAATGAAGAAACAAAATAAAAAATTAAAATTAAGAAATCGGCAGAAAAAATCTAAGGCTACGTATTTGTTTCTTTTTTTCTTTTTCTTTTTTTTTTGGATTTTTTTCCTCCCCTTCTCTTAAATTAACAAAAATGAAGAAACAAAAAAATAAATAAAAATTAAGAAATCGGCAGAAAAATGAAGAAACAATTTTATTTTTTTAAATTAAGAAATTGGCAGAAAAATGAAGAAACAAAATTTTTTTAAAAAATTAAGAAATTGGCAGAAAAATCTAAGGCTACGTATTTGCTTCTTTTTTTAAATAAAAAAATATATAAAAGTGAAAATAAACACAAAATAAAAACAGAAAACACATTTAAAAAATAATAATAATAAAAGCTCGCTTCACCATGTATGTTTTCATTGGGGATTTTTCAACGAATTTTCGTCACAAAACTTTTAAGAAAAAAAGGCTGCTTTGCGCCTTTGTGTGTCCCTCTTGGTTTAAAGAAACCGGGGGACTTCACAGTGTCCGAGGGTATTAGGCTTCAAATGTTTAGGTTTTTTGGGGGATGGGTTTGGAGTGAAGGAAAAAAAAAAAAGGCAGGCACGGGCGGATTGTGTCCGACCGTCACGGGCACCCACTAGTATAAATTCACTTAGTCCGTCCGTGGGTGGGTGATTGGACGTTCCGATTGCATTTTCTATGTCAAAACCGGCCTCTGCTTTTTCTGTGGCAGAACCGGCGCGTCCGGACGGACAGTGTCCCGCACCCGCGTGCACGCGGATCTGTCTGTCAGTCTGTCTGTGCTTTTTGTTTTTGACCATGTACGGTAGGGCCAACTAAGCCTGGGTAATAATGAAACGGTGAGGGGGGGGGGAAACGTCGGCGCAGTTTATGCATAAGGCGTCGTTATTATGATCACGTAGTTTTTTTTACTATTTACCACCCACCTTCCCCCCCCCCCCAGAACCCACGTCGTCAGCAGTTGAAAAAAAGAAGAAGAGGGTATTAGGCTTCAAATTTTTTTGAGGGATGGGTTTGGGGTGAAGGGTAGAGTGGGGGGTTTGGGTTGTATGGGAGTGTTAAGACCATCCAAGTGAAGGAAAAAAAAAAGGCAGGGGTGTGCATCTCTTTTCATTTAGAAAAAAAAAACCAACTAATAATAAGATGGGATAAAGGGAGGCGGAGAAGAAAGGGGAGGTATTAGGCTTCAAGTTTTTAGGTTTTTCGGGGGATGGGTTTGGAGTGAAGGGGGAAAAAAAAAAGGCAGGCACGGGCGGATTGTGTCTGACCGTCACGGGCACCCACTAGTACCTCATGAAATTGAAAAAAGAAAACCCTGGTTGTAAAGGTAAAAGTAGTAGTAAAGATGAAGTTAACATGCCTTCTCATATCCATGTACGTCAGAAAGGGAAGGGAGTGAGGTAATTAGGCTTTGTAGGGTGCACAAGCTAATGTTATAAATGGCTTGATGCCATAGACTCTGGATAGACCCGAAGAACACATGTAGCCATAGTCATCATCACACAAAAGGCATTCTTGTCTTGTTCCAACAAGCGTGAGCAAGGCAGTCTAAGAAGGAAACATGAGCACATATGGGAAACTATCAACATGGTATCATCAAACAATCCTGCAGGTGTACATTGAACATTTTTGGAGCCCACATCACAGCACTCAGTTCAAGGTTTAAAGTTCACTATACTACTCAGTAAAGCATATTCCATTTGAAGGCAATTAAAGGGTCACAACATACTCACCATCAACTTATTCAACTGGACACCACTTTGATTCACAGCTGAGATTGCGAAGAAACTAGACTGAACAGATTATGAGGTGTTTGAATGATGCTCAGAACCAGGGTCAAAAGATTTAATTTTCCAGTGCAATTAGCACCATATAAACTACTTGTTCTAGTATGATTATTGGCTATAAATTCAAAATTCAGTATAGGATGGGCACAAGTGAACCCAACCACAGTAACTGCACTGTTATGGCCAAACCAGTAGGTATAGGCTGTAACAAGCTGCTGTTGCCAATACTAGAGCATTAAAATTCCCTTAACACAACCCAGATATGCCCTCCAAAAACACATATATATGCCCATCCGTTGTGCCACTGGTCTAATTTTGCCTGTACACCGTGGTGACAAATTTGAGATCAAAATTCATTGACCACCAAGACGTGGGCCTCATCCCTCTAACACAAATTAAGAGATCTCTAGAGTATTTGGTTGCAAGGATTCTCTTGCCACATACATTTTTGCAATTCCCAGCTGCCTGCTGGCTTGCTCAAAACATTCCCTTTGAATTTGGTTCCAAATATTATACATCTGCTGAGCAAACCCTCTCCACATAATCTAATGTCTCTCCACTGAGCACCAGGACACCCAAAGTGGTCAAAACTATGCTAGTCCTAGTATGGACATAAGAAAAGCTCTACACAATTCTAGCCTTGCAAAATGATGTTTTACTCTACAATATACCAATAGAGTCCAGGCACTCACCTCACTACCTTGGTAAGGATTGTAAGCAGCATCACAACCACCAGTGATGTGGGCAAAGAAAGCAGTCAAGTTTGTGCCTTGCCTGGGACAACGGAATCCCAGGCTCCACAACCAGCCTAGCCATGAACTCATCCACCAGAAATTTCTTACACTTCCCAAGCTCAATTGTTGAATGCCTAATCACGTAAAAGAGAATTTGTTGTTTTGTTTACAGGCCTGCAACGCTTGCCTTTTCATCAAGGCTTGACATATGTGATATCGTTGTAAGGAATTGCTTCATGGTAATGTTTTCTTCTCACTTTCCCTTCTCTCTAAACTGTTTGGCTTCTTGATGTCTCCTTCTCATCCCAGGGGCTTAGAGCTGCAAACAAAGGCATACCTGTGAAGTAATTGCAGCAGCTCAAAATCTCCAGAACAATAAATTTGACATTGACAATGAGTGCAGTTATATAGAGTCACTCACAAAGTTTCAGACCACCAGCTTCATCATGAATAGCGACACTTGACAAGCTGCCATGACTAGCTAGCTACCCACTTATTTCATCAAAAGTGGGTGTGTATACATTAACCCACCCAAATCTTTAGGCAAACCCAGGAAACACAAAACCCTGTCTCCTGAGTTTCTGCCAAATTTCTAGAAGCAATGGAAAGACTCAGTTATGATCTTGGCTACCAGTCAAGAGACACAGCTAATAAAAAATTAGGTCAATTTAGGTGTCCTCATCCAAGCTGCAACAAGATTGTGAAGGTAAGCTTCAATTCATTAAATTGTTTGTCCCTGTCCAAGCAAGCATCTAAGCTGAAGGTATAGAGAGATCAGAGGTCTACAAACTAAGGCATCAACAAAAATTTGAGAAAAACAGCTATACTTCCTGCTAACAATGCACATCTTTATTGCTCCATGATTGGGCAGTGCAGATACTACTTAAGGGTAACTTCCAGCTTGCTCTCCTTCCCATGTTGAAAACCCGAAATGCAGTTTCACATCAAAATGGCTGGGTCTCACATCAACACTTCCACTTTCCTCCTGGTCTCAGCATTCACATTCAGGGCTAGCCTTTCATAATCTCTGGCCTACGTATTCGAGAAGATATAGACACAAACACACATGATAAGACGCATCTTGTGTGCAATTTAAGACAAGTCCCAAAAGAAGGAAAAACAATTAAAATTGGGGTCTGGTTTGTCTGCAGAAAGGATACCAAACAGTTGAGAAAAGGAGCTCAGCTTTGAGACCTACAGACATTTAAACCCTACAAAACAAGTGACATATATCTTCCCCAATACTGCAAATATCAATACCAATACTCCTGCTTGCTTGATTGGGCATGTACATCAACAATCTCAGAGTGAAGTGATGCTGAAATTATGGTCTCAAAAAGCTGGATATGCAACTTTCTCACTGCTGCAAAGCCATGATATAGACTTTGGGTCAGCTGCTTCAAGGGTTGCAGACTTACTTATTCAAGTGGAACGCCGCAATGGCATTAGGGAAAAAGTTTGTAACTGCACAAAATTCTGTCACTGCACAAAAGTCTGTGGTAGATTTTAGGCTTATCAATCATTGACAGTGAAGATATGTGAATTTGAAACTTAAGTATTACAAGGAGCAAGGAAACATTACAGCTCAGCTTGAATACCCTATCTAATCATATGCACATCAAATAGCAGAGAATCTGGCCAGTCCAGAATTTCATCAGGCTGGGACCAAAAAGAAGGGGATGGGTGGAAGGCCTGCACATATTATTGACAAGCAACAACCCCGCTTCCCAGTGTTACTCACTTAACAGCCAAGCAATGCATCACCCTTGTCTCATGTGTGCGGTCTAGACCAAGCTCTTCCAAAGTTCATATTTCCCCACATTTTCCACATTTTACACTTAATCCACTCTGCCCACCAAATATTCAGGACTCCTTCACAAAAAACTTCCAAAGATCACACACAGTGAGAGCTATCCAACCAGTCACCCAAAGCATCGACATCACATAGGCACAGCAAATAAGATAAACATGATGTACTCACCTTGCCATGAAGACCAAAAATTAGCTCAATCTACCATTCTGATTCACTCCATTGCCAGAAAGCACCACCAAGAAGGCTCACCAGTAAATCTGTCATAACCATTCCACCCCACAAAGCATCACTTCAATAACCAGCCAGCATCCCCAAATTGCTGCAATTGAATCATGTTGCTGCCCACAGCTCTTTGATCGGTTATGATCCACTGTACTGCCACTGCTACTACATATTCATTCCAATTAGGACAAATGGGTGTTCTAGAACCTAGCTAGACATTGAGGTCAAACTCAGGGGTTAAATTGCTAGAGCTAACTTGGCATTAGAAGGACTTAGACATTAGAGTTATCCGTAAAGTAACCCTGTCTTCACCCTGTCTTTCGGCCTCCTTTCACCGCCTATCCCCTCTTTCAGAGATATCCGCAAAGTAAAAGACATTTTATTAAATCTCAGTATGAAATGGTGCAACTCAGAATGAAATACTGTAACTCAGCAATTAATGCACGAGTTCGAGACTAATAATAATAATTGTGCTGTAACTTAGCAACTAATGCACGAGGTTCGAAACTAATTATAATAATTGTACAGTTAGAAGCAGTGAAAATATATGTAGCAGCAATGGAGGCGCTCGTGAAAAAAGAAAGACAAGATGAACCTCAGTTTGCCACCAAAATTGAAGGTTTCCTGAGTTTCATCCCCCCTGAATGCTAATGTACTTTTTCTCACCCTCTGTATCACCAAACTCAGGGCTCCGATGCAGTGCTTTTCTTACTTTACGGATAACTCTATTAAACACATGAGAACATTTTGTGAGCCCAGATATTGTTTGGTCTCCAGTTGGCTGACTTTGCAGATAGCTTTAAACTGGGCGTGAGACAGAAAAGAGAGGACCAAAAAGAGGGCCCAAAATGGGGATGACTTTAAGGAGAACGGAAATCAGTGGTCAAATAACATGGTTAATAGAGATAGCCTCTACGCAGGTACTGTTGTCAATGTTGCTATTATAATTCATAGTCGCTGGGTCTAATTAAGATGAGCGAAACGTAATAACCCCAAAGTTTTTTTGGGGTTACTTCTTAACATAATCAACACACCAGACCTAGGGCCACTTTGATGCGGGTCCAAGGTCCAGAGTGGAATAGAGCAATCCTATTGGATGAGAGCCCAAGACCAAAAAGTGGCAAATTGAGGCTAAACCTACATGGCACCGTTTTTCCTTGGGTTAAATTGAGCTTGTAAAAGGCCTCACTCCAGAAGGTGAAGGTACCAGTGTAGGTGCTGGTTCACCCTGTCCATATGGACTAATTTTATTGGTTATTCATGTCAGCTGCTGAAATGGCCAATATATCTCCCTCCCATTTTCTAGAAGGGATACAAGGTGCCCTCCAAATACACTACACGTTTTCTCTCGGAGTGCTTTATGGGGCAGCCTGATGTGTTGGGGGTCATTAGGGCCCTAATCATGGAGGGTTGAGGCTCCAGCACTACTAAAGTCCAATAATCATGGGTTCCCTACATAAATGTCACAATAATCTCCCCCAAAACAAAACTTTGTTACTCTTAGGCCATTTTAAAAAATTTAAATCCCTGTTTTTCCCTTTGCATTGGTAGCCAGGGTTTTTTTTAAAGTAAATATCTGGCCATAATTGGCAAAGGAAAAAAACACTGGTAGAGACTCTTTTGCACAGTCCATCCACTTGATTTCTAGGTGATGGGCATGGCCTTTCCTTTAAGGAACGACCATGATCCAACATTTCCAATACATTGGGTCCAATGGGCCAATAAAAGAAAACTCCAGCACTTGGGACTTGACTCCAATAATGAAAGTAATTGTGCTCGTAGGTACAGACCCTATGGCACTGTAAAACACGAATGGGTATGGGACCGAAACTATGTAATTTTGTTACATAGCTATGGAGATCTATGCTAGAGGTTGCACATCTATTTTCTCACTTTCATTCTACACACAATCAATACCAACACATTTGTCTATGCATAGGTAATTAGCCTTAATATCCTCCTACCATAAACCTCACACAATCAACACCAAAACATGAGTTTATGCGTAGGTGGTGAGCCTCAACATTCCTCAACCATGAACTACACACTATCACACTCAAAACAATCAAAACCAAAGGCCTTTCCAAAAATCAAAACTTTCATCCTAACTTTGTATTCAAAACCATAACTCTTTACAAAGGGAGGAGGGTGTGTGTTAAGGTCACAAACACCTCTTTATATACTAACCCAAAGGAAACAAATCAAAAACCTTTCTAAAGTTATCCCCCACATAATTAATCATAAAGAAACAAAATCACATGTTTCCCCATGAGATTCCACATTTAATTAATCCCAAGGAAACAAATCAAGAAACTTCCAAAAGTTATCCTCCACATAATTAATCATAAGGAAACAAAATCACATGTTTCCCCATGAGATTCTACATTTAATTAATCCAAAGGAAACAAAATCACATGGTTCCCCATGTGATTCCACATTTAATTACAAGGAATGACATCACATGATTCCCCATGTGATTTCACCTTTAATTACAAGGAATGACATCACATGGTGCACATGCACCATGACCATTTAACTTACCCCTTTTAACAAATTACCAAGGTAATTATGAAATTACCCATCAAGTTACAGCACCATCCACCCACTCGATTTCAAGTTGATGGACACAACCTTTTTTTAAAGAATGGTGAGGTTATGTGAGGCTTTGTTTCTTTCTTGTATCTTTGGACTTTCAGCTTGTGCTGCTACCTTCAGAGTTGTTTCAAAATTGTAGAATCTCGAGGTTTTGTCTTTCACCAAAAGAGTAAAATAAGGAAGACTTGTGCAAGTGCAAACAGGCATGCATCTAATATCGAAGGTTTAAGCTTAAACTTTGGTTCACTTTAAGCTAATTTGTCGGTGAACCAAAGTTTAAGCAAGTTTCTTGCGTGTGGGTCATTTTTTATCTATATCTATAACCTGTTTGTTCTCTAAATTTATGGTTGCCTTTTTGTATTGGTGTTTGGTATGTTGTATGGAAATAAGCTTTTGGATGTGCATTTTTTGATGAGTGTCACAACTCTTGCATGATCATCTCAGTTTTCAGGATAAAGGAATTCTAAAATTGGAGTTTCATAAACTAAAATTGTAGAAAGTTAAGCCCAATACAATATTATGTTCCCAGGTTCAAAAAAGCTTGGCCAACCTCTAATTGAGTTTAGAAATCAAGTTATTTTCAAACATGTGTGGTTTTTGAGTTGAACATCTCATTGCATCTACATGCTTAGATTCAAGGTTGTTCTTGAAATAATTTGAATTTGAAGGATTTTTCATTTATTTTTTATAATGGACATTTGTCAAACAATTTGACCTCTTATATGATAACTACAAGTGAATGGTGGGTAAATGCTTGCAGGATTTTGGCAAAACCATTGAAAGGTTCATCAAACAAGTTTTTGGAAGTGCTTAGATTGCCAAATTTGTAGGTTTTGATTGAGATGGTATAATCAATTTGTGAACATGTTTAAAGCACATATATTCATTTTCCTTGGGAAGGTTGTGTAAGCAAGGCCTTCAAGATGGAATGCATAAAAGAATTTCTCATAGCAAGTGGATTGCTAGAAGTAAGAAAAGTGCATTGTACATTTAAGCTATATAACACACTTTAATCCATTAGAGTGGAAGAAAATATTTAATAATTTCATTTTACATCAAACCTATGTTGGTTGAAATGTTCATTTATATATATACCCATTCATCAACAATATGAATCACAAGTCCATCATTCCTCTAACCTCAAAATTGATAAAAATGTTCTTATTGTGCCCTTTTGGTGGATGTTTATAGATGCATGATTTCAACCCAATGTGCACTTCTATAAATCCCAACTTGACTATCATTTTTTTCCATAACATCACCCTTGGGAAGTATGATACTTGTAAAGAGACATGAACATCATGATCCCAATCTTATGGAAAAGAAGAGCTTGTTTGTTGGCTAGAAAAGTGGTTGCCATAGGACTTAGAAGAAAATGTTTGAATTATTTTTGTCTCATATGATGCTACTTTTCATATTAATCTTATGGAGATTAGTGAAAACATCATTCAAAGCTTGATGTCGAGGCAAGGTGTATGGTGTTTCCAAATTCATCATATGTTTGCAAAGTAGTGTTTAACGTTTTAGAAAATGATAAATTAGAAATTTAAAATTTAAATTTAAATTTGAACGAATTAAATGATCATGTGCATTGCTTATACATTATGACCATTTTTCCACCTTTTATATGCATTTGAACTCATTGATATTATATATTTAAATTGGTTAATTGGTTGTAACTTCACAACTTTTGTCACATATTTAATTGGTTGGTTCTCAAAACCTCACATTTCAAAATAACTTAGTCCAAAAATTAATCAAATTATTTGAGTTTGAAACATTAACATTAGACATGTTTTGTTTTTAGAGAAAGTTGCAAAAAGTTTTTGGAAAATCTCAAAGGGATGGCATTTTATAATGTACCACATGGTGGTGGTTCAAAAGAATTTTTTTGTTTTTTTTTTTTGCTTTACAATGTATTCAAATCAATGTTTGATAAAAAGGTTGAACATGAATCAAAGAGTTTTAATTCATTGAATTGACAAATGGAAGAGCTTTCTACAAATTTTACACTATCTATTGATGAAAATGTCTACTATATTTATGTCTTTTCTGAGGGACTACCCATTGATCATAAGCATGTAGGTTTTACATCTAATTGCACAATAAATTGTATTTTACTAAATTTCTTCTTGTTTATAGAACATTCTTTAACTAATGAAATCTTCGAATATCATGTGTGCAATTAAAAGGAATATTTGGACTATCACAATTGTAGTTCTTTGAATTACAGATGAACTTAAAATTAAAGCCATATTCAATAATAACATGATCAGAACTTAAATTTTCCATGTTATAATAAATTTTAATGAAAATCATATTTAAAAAATATGGATGAATTTTAAGAAAATAATGGACTCGTAATTGACTTTGAAATTATAACATTAAGTTTTTCACGCATATAGAATGAAAAATGTAGATTCAAAAAATATCTTATAATAATGTCAAAAAATAAATATAAAATAAATTGTCATCTAATGAAAAAATTAAAAACAAGATGCGTTGAAACCTTTTCAAAACAAAAAAAATTGAGTTTAGAATTTTTAAATCCCATGATTTCCATCATTTGTATGATTTACAATCCATTTTTCATTATAATATTCAAATTTTCACATTATTTTTTGCACGAATCACATCTTTAATGATATTTAAAAGGTGGTATAATAATAAAAAAATTCAAAAGCACAAAGGGCATTATAACATTTATAGTTTAATAATTATTTTAAATATAAGAATTTTAGTGAATGTAAAATGTAAAGCCTCAAAATGTCAAAAATGAGTTTCCAAACCATGCTTTTACCCTAAAGGCTAAACTTAGCCTAATTTTCATAATGTCAATCCAAATGAAATGTTTGAAATAACAAGGTTGATAGATTCAATAACAAGGAAAAATTATTTATCTTATTGAAATGATTATTTTAAAAAAGGACACAAAACAACTACCTTATTTGCTAAGTAGTACCCATACCTAATATACAAATATTTAATATTATATGCATGTTTTAGATGATAATATGATTTGGTCATTACCTTGATGTTTGCAAAAATGTTATGAGTTTCAATCACCTTCAAAATTGAAGTGATCATACAATAATAGAAAATGAAATCCATTGTATGGTTGTGATTAGCTAACAAACCAAGTGCAACATTTTGTGCAAATGTAATTAATTATGGATCTTGGCACATGTGTAGGGGATTATCATGCCCAATGTTTCATCAAAACATTTGTCATCTAATAACAACTACAAGATCGAAGATTCTAATCACCTGGACAATATGCAAACCACCTACCAAGGACCACCCTTCCTATTTTTTACTATTGGATTTGTTATGAACATGTTTGAAGGTAAAAACAAATTTAAGTTTCATGCTTTCCATTATTCATTTGTAAAGAAGAAAATATTAGATAAAGAAATTATCCTCAAAACACAATGGACAAACTATGCGAACATTTTGTTTTAAATAAGTTATATTTGTTTTTTTCTATGAAGATCTAATTGGCTTTAAAAGAACGTAGTGTTCATTTGTTTTAATATCATTTTTGTTTTACATACCAATTTTGATTTTGGCATCTAATTTTAATTCTAATTTTTCATGATTTGGTTTGTTAAAAATCAACACTAGTTTTACCATCACCAACCTTTGAGGTGGATTTGATTTCACATGTTAAGAATCTGATTGAATTTCTGGAAAAGGCGCATATCATTGGTTTCATTGGAATGGGTGGTATTGGAAAAACCACTTTGAGCAAGAAGATATACTATTTGGTCCATAATCAATATGAAAAATCTAACTTCTTGGAAGATGTGGGATAAAATGTGAAGGATGTTTTGAAACAACTTTTACATGATTTGTGTGGCAAGAAATTGTACTACAATGAAGATGTGGATGAAGATGACTTTAAATTTATTAGGCAATGTTTAATAACCAAAAAGGCATTGGTGGTCATTGATGATGTCTATGCAATTCAGATTCTTTTTGGTTTGCAAGTTTTTGTAGTTATTTCAAAAATTGAAAGAAAGAGTGAAGTAATTGTGAATTGTCAGAATTGGCAAATCTTGAAAGCCTGTGTAAGTGAAGATGGGAAAGTTGACATGTTTTTACTCGACAATGTGCAAGCAAGAGAACTTTTCCTGTTCCATGCATTTGGAGGAGCAAACTAGATGCCATAAGGTTTTGAAGAGGTTTCAAATAAACTAGTGGTAGCTTGTGAAGAGCTCCCTTTGAGCCTTGAAGTCTTGGGCAATTTTTTAAAGAATAAAAATATTATGCAAATTTGGGAAGAAATTTTAAAAAGATTTCGTGAAGCGTCTTTAATTTTCAATGGGAATAAAGATCCTATCCATTCTTGGCTTCAAATTCATTATGACAACTTAACAAAAAAAGAAATATATATGTTTTTGGACATAGCTTGCTTCTTTAGCAATAATTTTTTTGTTGAAAAAGGCTTGAGAATCATTATTATTATATGAATTTGGGATCAAATTGGTTTATTAAACCTTGAGGATAGAAGTTTCATCAATATTACAAAAAATGAAATTATAATCATGCATCACCAATTACGAAACATGGGTCAACAAATCACATGGGATGAAAAACAAAATATATCATGGGCCCCAAAAGAAACATTCTTTTCACACCAAAATGAAGTTGTTAGTAACTTATAGATGATAAACACCATGTTATATAGTAAATTTCTACTTGATATTGTTTAATAAATTTTGCACATGATGATGATCAAGTTATTTTTTCATTCATGACACATATTGATTTTAAGTTTTATGTATGATGTTATATGTGGACATCACATCTTTGGAGGGCACGTCATTATTAAGGTGTGAAGAAATGCCTCCATTATTGCACAAATACAATATGAAATTTTTGAATTTGAGATTGCTTGACATGAGAAAAACTTCATCAAATGTTGTGAAAGTTTGCATTCAAAAAAATGTTCAAAAAATTGAAATGGATTTGTCTACAAGCATCACATATTCAAAAGGTCCCTAATGGCTTAGTAGATAATTCACATTTGCCTATGCTTGATTTGGCTAAATGCCAATATTTGGAACAACTTTCAAACTTCATTGGAAGCAAATTGGTTCAATTGCAAGAATTTGATTTATCTAGTTGTTCAAAGTTGGAGATTTGTTTAACGGAATCAAGGGATGTTAAACCTCCAACATCTTTTAGTGAAAAGTTATGTGAAACTACAACAATTACTAACATCAATTGGTCAAATGAATAATCTTCGCAAATTTGATTTGTTAGGTTGTTTAAATGTACAAGAACTACCAACTTCAATTAGCCAATTAAATGTTCTTGAATATTTGAACATATCATGGTGTAAAGGGTTACAAGAATTACCTACTGCTATTGGTCATTTACATGCTCTCCAAAAATTTGATTTGTCAAATTGTTTTAAAGTCCAAGAGCTACCCATATCTATTGGCTAATTAATCAATCTTCAAGATTTTAATTTATCAAGGTGTTTTGCATTACATGAACTTCCTAAATCTATTGGACAACTAATTGCCTTTTAAAAGTTTAATTTATTATATTGTTCCAACTTACTTGAACTACCTACATCTAATGGTCAATTGAATGTTCGTTTAGAATTCAAGTTATTAAGGTGTTCCAAATTGTAAGAGTTGCCTACATCTATTGGAAAATTAATTACTCTCCAAGAACTCAATTTATCGATGTGTTCTAAGTTGGAAAAATTACTTACTTCCTGGTAAATTGATATATATCCCAAAGTTCTATTTGTCAAGGTGTGATGAATTGTTACCTTCTTCTATTGGTGAATCAATTGGCCTAATTTTTTTTTATTTATCAAAGTGTGTAAAATTAAAAGAATTGCCTTGGTGTATTGGGCATCTAGTTGCTCTTGAGGAGATTAATTTGTTTGAATGTTCTTCATTATAAGAGTTACTTATTCCAATAGACCAACTGAATTTTTTTCGAAAGTGTAATTTATCAAAATGTTGTAAATTAGAAAAACTAATTGCATCTATTGGACAATTAACTGCTCTTCAAAAATTTGATTTGTTTAGATTTTCCAAATTGCAAGAACTACCTACATCTATTGGACAATTGATTACCCTTCAAGAATTCAATTTGTCTAGACGTTCCAAATAACAATAACTACTAAATCTATTAAACAATTGATTATTCTTCATGAATTCAATTTGTGAAATTATTCACAATTACAAAAACTACCTACATCTATTAGACATTTGATTGCTCTTCAAAAGTCCAATTTGTCAAGATGTGTTGAATTACAAGTGTAACCTACATCTATTGGTCTATTATTTGCCCTTCAAGAGTTCAATTTTTTAGGTTTTTTTAATTTGCAAAAACTATCTTTATCCATTTTTCAATTAACCTTGTTGAAAGAGTTCAATTTGTCATCTTGTTCTACATTACACAAATTGCCAAATGATCTTATGGGCAAATTGAATGTTCTTCAATATTTAGACGTTTGAATGTTTTGGGTTGCAAAAATTATCGGCTACAACTATTGGACAATTGAATATGCTCCAAAAATTGGACATGTATGGTTGTTTTGGGTTGCAAGAACTACCCATATCCATTGGGCAATTGATTGTTCTTGATAAACTCAATCTATATGGGTACATTACGTTGCAAAACCTACCTACATATATTGCCAATTGCGCTTTTCAAATTTTTAATCTATCAAGTTGTTTTGTGTTGAATCAACTACCTTCATCTATTGGCTAATTGACTAATTTGGAAGAATTCAATTTGTCAAAGTATTGTGGATTAAAGGAATTACCATCATCAATTGTTAAATTGATTAGTTTGGAGAAACTTAATTTGGTAGGGTGGTCAATTGGCAAGATGAAATTTCAAGGTTAGTATTTCAAATAGTATTCTTATCAAACAATATGTAAGTTTTAGATTAACAAATAACCAATTGGCTTTGTATAAGACATTCCATTGAATTGAAAAAATATAACAAACAAGTAAATCATGTACCTATGAACATTCAAAATTGAAGTCACCATAGGGATAGACCCTACCTATAATTTGGACCATGAATTCTCACAAGGAACATGCAAGTATCCAAACCTATGGTTTCATCAAGTTAGTCAACATGTGCCAATAGATATATGCATTTCTATGTGTGTCCACACAATTTACAACATTCATTAAAGTTGACATTAGTGTTAAAGTGATTAACATGGGTGTGATATTCATGTTTTTTAACTAAGAAGCATTCACCCCTGAAATTCATTAAAAAATACTACTTCATAACTGTTCACCCATCTTAAACTTATGTGGATACCAAAACACATGATTAATTTCTTCTAACATTTACTCCTTTGAGTATTTGTTTCAATTTAGTTCAAGTTGCATTGGTGAAACAAACAAATATGTAAATTATTTATCTTATTTTGATTAAAGGAATGAAAATCAACTTCATAAATGTTTTTTTATATTATTAAAAGTTTGAACCTTCATATCTTAATAATGGAAAATGTTGAAAGTATGGGTAGTGTCTTAAATTCAATTATGGCTTGTGGCAAAGGATGAACCACTAATGTTGGGCTACCAAATAAATCAAGATTGCAAGTTCATTGAATTAGTTGAATGTTTGTCATTTTTCACAACCTTGCCAAAAAAATAAGGGATACAAATTGATCTAAAGTTGTCTTTTGCCAAAAGTGTAAATGAATACCCCTATACCATATTGTTTGTCAAACACAAGATTGCATACTAAAGTATATATATTTTTGGAACACACTGCAATAGTTATAAACTAACAAGAAAATAACTTAGATGAAGAAGTTATCCTTCATTCTTCTATGTATAACAAGTTAAAATAATTTATGCTTGTGTTGTAATAGAAAAATGCAAAATTGGGTTGTCATTAATTAATTTGGGAAACCACTATCTTTTTAAAAATATTATGCTATAAGAAAATTCTAATTTTGATTGGATTAGATGCAAGAAACAAGGAACACAACAAACATTAAGGAAAATGATTCAAATCAATAAAGATCCTTCTAATAGGTCTCCAACAACCCTTCAATCGCATTTTCTAGAGTGAAAGGAAATGAAAAGAATTATGTTTATGGGCAAGAGGCCATGAAAAGAAGGGGATTATTGTGTGGAGTTCCTTTACCCTGATGCAAAAGACATGGCTATGATTGTAGGAATTGGCATCAATAGGGCCAAGGTGGTGGTTGCCAATCATTTTGATGTGATGGTGATAGAGGTGGAATATGAGAAAAATTGGACAAACTTGTGGAATTCTAAAATTTTTGTACCAATGGCCATCTTTCTACTAAACTCCCCAACAAAAAAAGAGTGCATTACACAATCCAACTTGACATTGGAAAATCCATCAAGAAGTTCAAGGGTTGGGTTGACATGGAATGATGATATTGTGCATGTGGAAGGCAACAACACATTGCAAGGTGATCAATGCATTTCCCCCTTGATCTTGGATTTAGTTGAACACATGGGATTTATAAGAGAAAATCTCATGTCAACAAGCATGGTAGTCTTTGAAGCTAGATCAACTAGTGGATCTATTGATATGGAAGAAGCCCTAGAAAGGAACTCCAAAGAAGGAGAAGTCTTGCAACATTCAAGAATTATGTGCAACCATGTATAATTTGTATTGAAAACTACGACAACAACGAGGAGAATGAAGGAGATACTAATTTTTTTGTCGAAGAAAACTCTTGATTCTCCCCTTCTTCTTCTTCACTGGGTGCAAAGGTGAGCAAGGACATCATTACAATTGGAGGGCGATCAAGGAGAAACAATCTTGGATGAAAAAATGGTCAATCAATAGATGAGAATGAGATTGGAGAACGTGGTGAAGCATATGGGCCTTCATGTGTGATTAGAGGACAATCAACAAAAATCAATGTTGGAAAAACAAGTGGTCTACCACAAGATGGAAGAAAGATTGGTGAGGATGATAATGAACCATCTTGATTAGCGTTAGAAAATCCTATTGATGATCTTCCATTTTCCCTGTAAGAGGAGGTAGAGGGAAAAAAGGTTCTCAATGTGACTATTTATCCAAGAGGAGCTAGAATTTTCTTCAATAGATCTACTCAAAATTTTAATATACGAGAGGATCATTTGAAAATTGTTATTATCAATCCTATCTTGGAATTCAAGTTTGAATTAGAAGGAAAACATGGTAAGACCATCACCACCACAACCAAGACAAAATGTAGTTTTGGAAAGGATAATTATCATAATAGAGTCAAAATTTCCTTAAAATGTGAAAAGACACAAAATCCTCCTAAGTTGACAAAAGACAAAGTTGACAAGTTGGAGTCAATGAAAAAGACAATGGTAGTCACGTCGAACACTTCAAATTCTTTACTCAATGGAGGATTAGCTACAATGATGTTTATAATATTGGGGAATCAATTGGAGCAAACTTGACTCTCACACACACAATTGGGACTAGTCTTTCACATGCACACATTATTGAAACTATTGTTGACGAATTTGATGGTTTGATGTGAGTCAAAAATCACAAGAAAACAAGATGATTTATTAATTTAACTACCCTCGACAATCTTTGGACCATGCAATTACTCGGTTTTATGATATTGGTTTCCCACAAATCTGTAACACCTTTAAGCCAAACATCATTAATGAATATCATGTATCAAAGGCCGATGTCAACAAGTGCGTAGTGTATAGGTTTGAGGTGGAAAAAAGGTTTTTTTCCATCAAAGACTTGATGTAGTTCGCAAGGATGAAACTTCCAACTTTCGATCTATACCATAACAATACAAGGTTTGTTTAGAAGTGAATCATGTAATGTCGCATATACATAATTACTAGACATCATAACTACTTAAAGGAGTTGGCATTCAGGATTTACCAAATGTCATCAAAGAACACCCTGCAAATTGATCATATCCTTTTTAAAAGAATATTAAGGTACCTAAGAAGTTGATTATAGGAGTTATCAAAGCATATATGAACTTCTTGAAATACAATTGAACTTCTTATATTTGTTCCTAATTTCAGTATGTTTAGGAGTAAAACTCTTGATTGCAAGGTCCTTTAAAAGGTTTAAAGAATCTTGAATTGTGCAAGATGAATTTGATTCCTTATTTGCAACTACTCCAAGCTTGAAGTGGTCTTGCCATATCATGAATGTCATTTGTGTAGGTAGAATACATGGCTATTATTGTGGCACCATTTGAAAAAAATTATTGCTTGTGAGCATTCTCTTCATTGCTATATTGTATTATGGTCTTTAAGCATGACAATAGTCTAGTGGCAAAGTGACATTAGAGTTGTTAAGATTTGACTGGAAATCTGACCCACTCGATGGAGATGAGTTGTTCTTTTGCTTGCATGCTTGGCTTTGTTGCTTTGTCTATAGTTTTTGAATTGGGCACTGGATATTTTTATTCTTCATAGTTTTGTGTCTTTCAATGATATTTCCTTCATTTTAGAAGTATGGGACAAACTTTGCAGTACATGCACTTGTGAATGTATATGGGAATATTGATGAGTTGTTTGGAGTTTGGTGTAGACATTTCATATGTGCATGCAACCATATTTGCATGTAGTACATTTAATGAGTTATGTTCTCAAAATGGATCCTTGGAATTCAAATTTTCAAGGTGTGTTTGTTATGTGAATTGAGGTCGAATTTTTAATTGAATTGTTGTTGGCCTATGTGTTTTTTAATACAATGAACCATAAGTTATTTCACATGTCTTGGCCTTTGTCATAGTTCCAAGGACAAGATACCTTGAGAAGTGTGCATAGTGATTGGTTTTGTTTCATAATCTAGCTATTGTGGTTTGTGTAATGTGAGTAGGAGGAACTTAATCACAAACATTGTTGAAAAGGTTAAGGACACTTGATGATATGGTAGTAGAAATAACATTTTTGTCCTCAAATGATGCCTGCTTATATCATAGGCAAAACCTTTGTAATTGGAAGGGGTTTGCCATTAAGGTTCTAATTATTGAGAATACAATGTTTTGTGATCATTTCCTATTTAACTATTGTTGGTTTGAACTTCCCATAAGAGGCCCAAGCCATGGATGAGGAGACTCTTGTTTCAGTTGTTGATAAAAGAGATGACTCAAGAAAAATATTTATAAACATAAGCAACCACTCTTCATTCTTTGTTTTGTTTTCCCTGCACAATACACTAGTCTTTGTGTCAATGTCATTAGTCTTTACCTTTGAGTTTAAATTTTGGTTGTACCCCCATGCCATGACCAATTTTCCTATTTTTTGGTGGTTTTAGGTACAAGTATATCATGATGTGTAGGTATTAACAAAGGTCAGTTGCTAGAGTTTTAAAATAGATACAGTATGTGAAGGCTGTCATAGCACTTATGAAAGCACAAGTTTCTAAGGGTTGTCTCTGTTGTCCAGTTTCAATAGAAGGTTTTTGGGTCCTTCACAAATGTGCCAATTTTGTGTAAGGAATATTGTGCCATCTAAACTCAAAAACATGGTAGAATGAAACATTCTGCATGTTGAATTGGTTATCTCAATCAAGGTTCTATCACTCAAGGGTAATATATACATGCTATTGGTGAGAATAAAACTAGCCCCAAACAACCCACATCTAGTTTTTTAGCTGAGAAATTTGAGAGCTTAAGCTAGTGGCTAAACATTGTCTTTAAACCACACAACCAGGTTGAATCGCCCCCTAATAGCTTGCATCTTGGAATTACATATGTTGCAGCTCTTAAGCATATGAATCTAACCAGATAATATAGCAAAAGGCCTGTTCATGAAGGCCTCTATAATTTGAAAGTCATGACTTCAAAAACAAAGGCTCAAAAATTGAGGGAAGTTTATAAGAGCAAGCCTGCTTTCCCAAGTGCAAAGTACAAAAGGTTTTTATTTGGATGATTCAAGGTTCATTCAGTTGACAAAAACATCTTCCATGCAAGGAGGTGCTTGGAAATAAAATGAAAAATAACCTTGGAGTGCTTTATGTGTGCCATGCTTGTTGATAATATATGTAAAGTATATCTAGACCATTTCATAGCTGTTGATTACTTGTTTGGCTTTGCACTGGCAAAGACTATATAACAAGCTCAACCTAGATGCCTAGATCTTCTTCCCTTGTCCTCCAAAGCCCTAGGTCCTACAATGTATACACAATGACCTCTAGCGCACACGGGCCATCGGAACCAATACGATAATTCAGTGGTTCATAAGTTTGTGGATTTTATGTGTACAAGATAGTTAATGAGATATTGAATTTTGGCATGTATTAGAATTCAAGGTTATGTAATGAATTGGACTTTTCAATACTTTATGCCTCTTAAACTTGGGTATGTCAAATGTATTTTCTTGGGCATTAAACAAAATGACTATGTATGTTTAAATATATGACTTCGTACTTGACTATTTAGTTTTAAATTTTACATGTTTGAATGACTATGTAGCAAAATGAACATTTAACACATCTATTCATAGAGGCCATCATCAACAATCACAATGTTATTTCTAATTTTTCACATCCAATATTATTTAAATTAGCCAATTATTATGATTTTTTTTTTCACATGTGTGTATGAATTTTTTTGGTCAAATGTTTATAGCTTTATACATAAGTATTTCAATAGAGAAAGCAACTTGTCCAACAAAAGTTATCAGTGTTCCATTAATGAAAATATTGATAAGATGTGCTAATCAAAATTATCATAGTGAATTGTGAAACAATCATGGCCATCTTTACATCATACTTGCCATCAAAAACAACCATGGACACCATGCTGCACATACACACAAAGGCAACACAAATACCTTAATATGACATTGGTTCACTTCACAGACTAGCCAGTCAGACAATCATCCTCCACAAATAATCATCAATAATGATTATAAAATTTGAGTTTTAAAATCAAAGAAAATTTTGAATAGAAAATAAAAGACTAGCTAAAATGTTGTTGTCATAGCCACACCTGTTGATGATAGTTAGATGCTTATCAATCTCCTCAGATGTCAAAACATAGATGTGTGGATTGCTTACACTCACCATCCCAACATGCCAACCATGCACATGACACTTACACATGAATTATACTAGGAAAAGAAAACTTGGCACCAAAAGATACATACATAATAGTTTTGAATCATTGCACTCCTGCATTGTTAGCTCAAATTTTGCTTGATATAGTCACACATATCTAGTGGAAAAAACTTTTCTACACTCCAAGTAGTTTAATGAGCTGACTAAATGTGACATTATATAGGCAAATCAATCTCCTGATGGTAGTTTAACCTCTAGTAGCCTTGGCAAGACATTGCAAGTAGTATAGTTTAGTCTGGACCAGAATATCAACTTCAAAATGTACTTCAATGGTTTGCAATATTTGGAATCCTAGAGAACCTTTTGCTTGCAAGTGTTTCCATACCTACTTACAAACAATATGTTGTTTTCCAGCACAATTTTCTTTAAGGAAGTTCACACATTCCTATTCCTTTGAACCTGAACTTATTACTTGAACTTGTTGCTTGAACTTGTGGTTTTATTTGCAAGTTGCTTGCCCCATTCATATTAAATTCCTCCCTCCTCCTATAGCACATGAACATTAACATCCATTCAACTTTGTCAATGCATCAATTGGATTGCTCATCACAAATTCAAACATAAAAAACATTGAACTCTCCATGAGTATTATCAAATCAACAACAATAGTTTCTACTACGATTTTGCAAGGTAGTCAATAGACATTGGAGAGGGATATGTCCTACCCTAGTTTGAATTTGAGAATTTAGCTGCCTCACTACAAGCATGCATATGCCAGTGCCAATAATAATGCCTTTTGCATCCATTGCATTCATTGCAACAACAACAATAGCACATACAATAATATATGTTGCTGCAATCAAAAACCATTTCAAGATTGTGCACAGTTCATCAAGTCTTGTTTGCCCTTTCTTCCATTTGCTCCTATTACATTCCATTCACCAATCATGCCAATGGCAAGAAGTCTAATGTGTTTTGTGATGGTAAACAATTAGATGATTCACACAAACAGACAGACAAATAGAAAGAAATGCTCCATCTCTCTCTATTTGCTTTGTTATGACACCAACAATATGCCAAAACAAGGAAACAAAAAGCAAAGTTTTGCAATTCAACTTAATACAATCTCTTTTCCCATTGTTGCTATTGTTCCTAGTATAATTTTTTTTTCTCATTGTTGCTATTATTCTTGGTATGGTCTCTTTTTCTCATTGTTGCTTCTGTTCTTGGTGTGGGTTCTTTTTTCTCCTTTTTGTTGTTCTCTGGTGTTAAGTCCACATAATACAATCTCTTACTGGTTGATGAAGGTTAGAGAAATGCTCTTGATTTTGGTATGATAGCTTGACATCCCAAAGGTCTATGGATTCCAAGCATGAGCAAGCAGAAGATTCATACTCAGATTTCAAGCATGAGCGAGAAGACTTCTATCAAGATTTCAAGCATGAGCAATAAGACTTGTATCTGGAATCCCAATATGAGAAAGAAGATTCATAGATCTGGATTTTAGGCATGAGCAAGAAGATTTGTACCTAGATTTCAAACACAACGCAAGAAGACTAGTATCTGGATTTCAAGCATGAGAAAGAAGACATATTTTTGCTTTTCTTTCTGTAATTTGTGCACATGTGAATTGATCAATATGGAAATTTGAAATAATCATGATCATCCACACTTCAATCTAAATTCTTTCTGTTCGTTGTTCAACTGAGGTTTATTCATGTTGTGTTGTTGACTAGCAAACTACAAATTATTCATCAACTCGTAGCTTTGGAAGCTTTCAAAGGTGCATCCAAAAAGGTTTTCTTAGGCCAAAGGAACTAAAGTGTGTTTGGGACAATTTTTGATTCTTTGAGAGAAGCTTGCCTATTTACTTGAAATCTCTTGACATTGTTCAATTGTAGCTTCTGCCACACTTGAACACCACATGATTGACTAAATATCTTAGGCCCAACTAAATGTTGCAAATTGTAGAGATATTTGCAATAAACATGTAGATGTGTGCAAGAATGCAAAAAAAAATGTAACTAGAATTCTAAATGAAGCCTTAAGATTTATTGTTTCTTCTTGATTTCTCATTGCGACTCTCTATGCGATTATAGGACTTTGTGGGATTCCTGGTTGATTCTTCTTTGTGTAATTCTATATAAACACATTTGTTAGTTCACAGTATTATGAGATGATCATCATCTTCTGCTTAAATCTAAGGTCCTTTCTTCATCTAGCCTTCTTCCTTACACTCTAACAAGATAGTATTGCTTCTTCATAATTTCTGATGGACTTTTTATAAGGATTGTGTGCAGGACTTTAAAGGATTCTCAGTTGATTCTTCTTTATGCAATTTGTTCACACAAATTTGTCATCATGGTATTATGAGATGATCATCATCTTTGACACGCCACCCATTACCAAAATTGAAGACTGCCACAAAGTAAAGAATGCAATTTGCAATTGGGACTCTAATAGATGAAAATCCATCCTATGATTTGAGGGAAGAAAAAGAAAAGCAGTAGGTCAACTTTCTAGTAATTGAGCTCACATTTGGGGGACCAAATCTTGTCCAAATTGAGTGTTCTTTAGATCCTCAGAAAGGTCTTGAAAAGTATTAGTCTGTTTGTCTGTTTGTCTGTCTTTGCGTCTGTCTGTCTTTGATGAATGATGAACGAATGAACGAATGACCTTTTTGGATGATGGTGGTGAAGGTGGTAGTTATTATCTGTCCGTTTTCCTTTCTTTCTTTCTTAGTTTCTGTTCGTCCGTCCATCAGTCCTTCCGTCCATTTGTTCTTCCCTCCAGTCACTGCCCGTTCCCTGTGGGGCCAGGGGGGGGCAGCACGGGGGACGGCATGGGCGGGAAAGGACCAGGCGGGGGGGAGCTCAATGGGTGCATTATGCACTAGGTTCACACTAGTATGAGATAAGTTTCAAGTGCATTTCCATTTGTCATAAGATGGGGTTTTTGTTTTTCATTTTGTACAACAAGCTTTAAATTTTTTTGCGTGGGAGCTTGTGGTTGGTGGTTTTTTCTGAACTTTTTCCCCTCATAAAATGGTTTCTCACTGGCTCAAATTTAAACCTACTTGGCAGTGCTTTTTTTAGGGGTTTACATTGCCAAATTTTGAATATCAATTAAAAATCATCAGATTTCTTTATTAGGTTTCTGTATGTAGGTAACTATATAGAAGAATGATTACATGTTGTTTACTTTCTTATCTCATTTACAGCCAAATTCAACTAAATCTTCCAACAGATGATCATTGTTTTGGCTACATCACAAAATTAAAAGAAACATATGCCACTGATGGGCAGTCATATCATGTTTGAGACCAACTAGCTCTTGATGGCAAACATAGCAAAAGTAAGTGCAACTGGGGATAACCATTGTTACTTCGTATTGCACTACCCAATCAATTTGTTCCTTTGTCAAAGCTTATAGTGAGGAGTTTTTCTCTTAAAAGTCCTAACCCCTTGTGCTTAAATCTTTCATAATTAACAATCCACAAGATGCTTCTGTTTTTGTGGGTCATATATCAGGCAGTATAACAAACAAATAGTTTATGCTAAATAGTCTAAGGGTGACTTTAGACAAGGGTCCAAGGTCTAGGGACCAATGAATTCAAGCAATCTTATTGGTTGAAAGCTTTAAATTGGTCCCAAGACCTTTAGACGAGGGTCCAAGACTAAAAAGTGCAAACTGAGGCTAAATCTACATGGCACCTATTTTTGGAGGGAAAATCAATTGATTTGGACCAAAAAACAGTGTTAGAAGGACAGCTCCTGATTTGGAGAACCAAGAATCAGGCTAGGGACCAAGGTATAGTACAACTCAAGGATTCGATTTGCTTCAAATCAGTCCAAATTGGTTCCTAAAAAACTGGACCCTAGACCCTCATCTCAAGTGAGCCTCAGCTTATTGTTATGTTTGATTGAAGATTTAGATTGCTTTCAATCTTGATACGCTTCATGGTATGTTGGCTCAAGGACTTGTTTATTTTGGTTTTGGTAGAGGAGCAATATGAAAGGAGGGTGCCAGGAGATGGAAATATGCAATATTTGAGTAGTTTTGGAATTCACATGCAATGTCTTTTTGTGTGAGTATTTTTTGGCACACACCCAAACTGTTGTGTATTTAATTCAAGCATGTGAGAGTATGCCAAAAAATAAATTCTTGATCAATGCATGTTAATAAGTCTGACACGGTGAAACTTTTCCATAATGCCATTTCAATAAAATGGGATGAGAAAATTTGAACTAGGTCTGGGTACAAAACTGCACAATACACCAAGGTAGGATGATGAGCACAGGGTTAATCAGAGACATGCGCGAAATTTCTAAACAATTAGAGCATAATGACAATGAGTTTCAAGTAATATAAGAACATTATTATAACAAGAAGTGTTACACACAATGGCCCTGCTATTAATTTAATATCAACAATTGCTATCGTATGATAAATTGGTTATGACTAGAGATTTTTTTTAAAAAAATCTATTATAATGTACATTACCATGTTGATGTAAATAAAAAGTTATCATGATTTTTATTTTATTTTTTATCATCACATTGGTTATGAGAAAGCTAAAAGGGATCTCACGTTAAATGATGGCATGTTCTAGGAACCTATCTAAACAAGAAAACAATTATTACCACACCAAGACCAATGGGAAAATGTTCCAATATGGTTCTCAATTTTTTGCAAATCTAATAATTTTTTTTCAAAAAAAGTTCAAAATATTCCCCTTTCATATTTATTTTCCATATTTGTGCAAAATTTCAAACAAAAGAAAGAGCTAGTTGTGACATGTGTATTTGAATGTTTTCAATCACATTCTCACTTTTGAAAAAATTACATGGATTTTTGCATATGATGGGTGCAATAACTATTTTTGAAAAAAAAATTAATATTTATATTGTCGATTATGGATTGGTGACAAAGTTGCTTGGGGCTGGGTGCACATTTGAGGAGGTGGCAGAGAAAAAAATTGTCAAGAGATGAATGTGAATTTTTTACAAACAAATTATTAGGATGAATTGTCTCACCTAATTTCTAGGGGGCAAAATCACTTGAAGGTACTATATACTCCATAATGATTCTCACCACAATAATACAACAAACATGTTGGAATAGTGAACCAAAACAGCAGTATTTGAATCAAGCAACTTACCATGTGATGACTTTACCCTTCATGGCAAGTTCTAATAATAAGTGGGTGGTTGCATAATGGTTCTGCCCTAAATGACATTCATAAAGTTTACAAATATTCAACATGTATCAAATTGGAAACACATGGTGGTTAGCATGGTGAAGCCCAAGTAGATACTTACAGTTATGCCAGGAATGTTTCTATGGCGGACTCCACATGACCCTAGAAGGTAGGGATATCAGACTTTTGCCCCATTTCTCAGTGCATCACAATGGCACAATGTCTCTAACCAAAGGGCCGGTTGTGTGCAAGGCACCTTGTGATCACTTCTTTAATCTTAACCTTATCTGGATACGGATCACAAGGGTCATAGTATTACTTTAGAAAATATACACAAAAATTGGTATACAATAGAGATATCCGTAAAGTCGCCCTGTCTTTGGGCCTCCTTGCAGTAGTGACTGACATCGGGCAGCCGAAACCCGCAGCCGTGGGTAAACCCGCTTACCCGCGGGTGGAGTGCGGTCACGGGTGCACCTTGTGGCAACGGGCGGGTGGTCACCGGGTGCATATCAGCAGCGGTTTGTGGCGGGAATTCAAGGAGTTTAAGGAGTTGAGAGTACTTGAGAAGAGGGGGGTTTTATTTTCTTGGTGTAGACTGAAGAAGCTTGAAGCGACCTCTCCAGTTGCTGTCATTTTTTCTCCTTTTGTCGAGTCTGGGATTTTCAACTGGGAGCGACCAGGAAAAGAGGGGAAAAGAATCAGGGAGGAAATCGCGTTGAGGACGTCGTAGCTGCAACACTCCATTGGCGCCACGGCGTCGTCCATCCCGCCGTCGTGGAACTTCTTATTATCCTCCTATGCTTTGCTTCCGCGGTTTCTTTCACAGGTTCCCTCTCTCCTCCACAGTCCTTTTTTGTCTGAGTTCTCTACTTCGACCGCTCTTTGTGCGAATTGATCAGTTTCTAGAGTTCGTTGCATCAGATTCTTTGGCTGACAATTGAGTAGTGCAACTGGAATCGAGGATGCTCTGTGGAGAAGTCCTCCAGGAGACGCTTGATGGGTCCGGAATTTTTTTGGATTTTGATGGACATTGCGTGAATTACAGCGGCAGGCAATGTGGGAGTGAACTATGGAATCCTGGCCAACAATCTACCATCGCCACTAGAAGTAGCGCAGATGTTGTTGGCAACACCGCTGAGGAATGTGAAGCTTGTACTGCACCATTCAATCTGGTTCGTAATATGAACCATCAAATAAAGCAATTTTCCGGATACTGAAAAATCTGGGTAAGAATCCAGATTGTGTATTACACGACTTGCGGGCTCCTCAGCTGCTTGGCCTTTGCGTCTGCTATTTCCCTTGCGTCTGCCAGACTGCCTGTGCCTGTTGCTTGACATCCAGCCTGTCTACCCTCGCTCGCTACATCCATAATGAAGGTTCATGAGGTGAAAAAGGAGCTTCAGAAGTCATTGCTCGAGGCTGAAATGGCCGACCACGTCGTCGTCAGTTGGCCACAGAAGGAGCTGCCATCGTCGAATAACATTTGGGATGAGTTCGGCCCCGTCGTTCGCATCTGCGATAACCAACGCGTGGAGGTGCAGGAGTCGGATGCGATCACGATCACCTTCGTGGGGTGCAAAAAGTGCAGCACGCCATATTCGTGGACTTCGTCTTGTGGTACTCAGTCGTTGCGCAAGCACAACTGCTCGTCGAAGTCAGTCGCTGCCAGCTCATCGCACTCGATAGTGCAGTGGGCACGCCCAAACGTTCAACCGACCGCCGCCCAGAAGCAGATGGTCGTGAAGTCGTGTGTCGCCATGTGCGCCGTCGACATGCGCCCGTTCGCCGTCGTCTCCGGCGAAGGCTTCCAGTCCTTATTGCAGACGGTCCTAGACATTGGCGTCGCTTCCAAGAACCCCATTCGGATTAAGGATCTCCTCAGTGATGAGGTGATAGTCAAGCGGGCGACGGTCAAGACATATCAGACGATTCACCAAGTCCTCATCGCTGAACTTCAGGCGCACTTTCAGGATAGGATGGACGCCGGGTGCACTCTCGATATCTGGACTGAACCATTGACCAGCATCACATACATGTCGGTGACGATGCACTACATTGACGCCGCCTTCAAGCATAATGCCCGCACCCTGCAGGTCGACCAATTCCCAGAAGTGTCACACACAGCCGTGGCCATTCTCAAAACCTTCAAACAGTGCATCATCCCGTTAACGGGGGAGTTTGACAGCATGAACGGGCCAGTCAAGGAGCAGATCAGGGTCACCACCGACCATGCCTCGAACAACTGTGGACAAGACGGCTTGCCTTCCGAGTTCTAGTGGAATGGCTGCGCGGACCATTCGATCAGCACCTGCGTGTCGTTCGTCCTCGACAAGCGGACGAACATCGTCAACGGCAAGAAGTCGAACTCGTACTACCAGTTCTACGCTAACGCTCCCGCTGTGTTCGACATGCTTGACAACTGCAAGGCGCTCGTCACGTACGTGAAGCGGGTAGGGCTCAATAAGCAGTTGACGCCGAAGCTCAAGCAGGCCGTGGCGACCTGCTGGGACGGCATCTTGATTATGACGAACAATATCGATTGCGAGTTTGAAAGCCACCACGAGACGTTCGCCCTCCGCCACCAGGAGCAGAAGATGGACGTCATCGACCAGCCGCTCCTACATGAGCTGGTGCTGTTCCTTAACCTCTTCCAGATCGCCACGAAGGAGCTTGAGGCGTTCAAGACTCCGACGTTGCATCTGGTCACCCACTGGCGGAAGGTGCTATTGGAACACTGCGACATTGTGGACAAGGAGCGCGTGGTGAAGGACAAGGACGGCGTCGAGGTGACGCTCCCACCTAATTCCAAAGACTTGGAGAACATCAAAGATCTCATCAAGGACCAGATCCTCAAGAAGTTTATGCTGACGGCCCTGCATGCGGCGGCGACGTACCTCGACCCCTGTCAGAAGCCGATCATTAGTGAGCTGGAAATCAACGACGAGCTTCAACGCGAAGCCATCGTAATCATCAAGTCCACGATGGTCCAGAACAGCCCCCCAACCCTGACCATCGACGACAAGCGCCCCGCCCTCGCCACCACTCGCAACCGCCATCCCCATAAACAGAAGCGCGCTGCCATCCCGGTTGTCCTTCCTCGCCGCGGCATCAACGATTTCTCGAGCAACGACGATGACGATGATCAAGACGATATCGACGACGCTCCGAACGCGGCGACCTTGGAGATCCTAGTCATAGCCGAGCTGCAGGCGTACGAGGCGTACACGCTCTCCAAGTCCGAGAAGAGGATGATGAAAGAGGCCGATGAGGAGACCTCCGGAACGGGGATTCTGCTTTGGTGGAAGTCGAAGGCATCGACTTGGCGCGAGCTGCACAATCCATCCTTGCAGTCCCGGCGGCCAGCGCCATGTCAGAGAACAACTTCTCCGACAGCGGTAGCACGGTCTCAAAGAAGCACAACCAGCTGAAACCTTCCACGGTGAACATCCTGATGTTCCTTCGTTCGAACATGGACCTTACCAAATGGAAGAAGTTCTGAAAACAGTCAATACAGACATCATCGTTGCCCACACCAACTATCTGTATTCTGCCAAAGAACTATTATCGCGGGTAGCGCACACAAACTCGAGCACGGGTGGGGTGCGGGTAGCGCACACAAGCACGGGCACGGGTCGGGTGCTGGTGCAAATTTCTGAGCCTCTGTGGGCGGCTACGGCTGCGGGTACGTCGGGATGCTCGTGGGCGGGCACGGTTGTGGGCGAACTTTCTCAATCAAATGTCATTCACTGCCTTGCAGCCCCCCCCAACCCCTCTTTTAGTGGTATACATAAAGTAATGAAATTTTATTAAATCTCAGTATGAAATGCTGAATCTCAGCATTTAATGCACAAGGTTCGAGAGGAATTATAGTAGATGTACAGGTTGGAGCAGTGAAAATCTATGTAGCAGCAGTGCAGGCGCTCAGGAAAACAGAAAGACAGGGATGCAAGAACCATCAAAATTGACGGTTTTTTGAGTTTCACATCCCCCCCCCCCCCCCCTTCCCTCATCTTGAACGGTAATTTAATTTTTTGCAGGTTTTTCTCGCATCGTGTATGACCAAACTCAGGGTACTGGTGCTGTCTTTTCCTGACTTTACCGATATCTCTGATGTATCTGCAATAACCATTGGCTAGGGGTGAAAAGAAAAGCCTATCATGTGACCAATGAGACTGTTAGAACAGGAGCCTTGAACTATTTTGAAGAGTTCTCATCAAAGTATAATCACACTAAAATGTTGTAATAGGCTTCTGGGTAAGTGTGAAGAAAAAAAAAGTTTTGACCGAGGGGATTGTCCAAATTGATGCCTTGAATTGTTATTTATGAGTTGCCTTAGTGAACTAGAACTCAAATGTTACATGTCAATTGCAAGGAGCTTCAAGTGAGATTTTGATGCGTTTCATACATGCCTCTCTCACAAACCCTAACTACCAGTTGTGTATACAATTTCAACATTGCAACGTTCTCCTTGTATTGAGAGACAAGGTTTCAGACCTTCTACCACTACAAAGTTAACTACTTTAACTATTTTTTTTCATATTCAGGTTGTGACAACCTTTAAGTTAACTTTTTTTTTTCATCCTCGGGTTGTGACAACCTTTAAGTTAACTATTTTTTTTCATCCTCGGGTTGTGACAACCTTTTAAATTAACTATTTTTTTTCATTCTCGGGTTGTGACAACCTCTAAGTTAACTATTTTTTTTCATCCTCGGGTTGTGACAACCTCTAAGTTAACTATTTTTTTTCATCCTCGGGTTGTGACAACCTCTAAGTTAACTATTTTTTTTCATCCTCGGGTTGTGACAACCTCTAAGTTAACTATTTTTTTTCATCCTCGGATTGTGACAACCTCTAAGTTAATTATTTTTTTCATCCTCTAGTGATGACTACCTCGGGTCACCACTTAGTGTATTTAGTGACGTTTTCGTGGGTTTAGATTTTTAGTGGTAGAAGGTCTGCAAGGTTTGGGCACATTATTTGTCTATTTGATTGTTCTATATCACATAAAGCATTTTGAGAAATTTCCTTGTATACTTGCAGGGCACACTAAACACCTCCATAATGCCTCTCCACATCAAAATGCATCTTATGGCTACAAATGGAAACTTACATTTTCCATAAAGAAAATTTAAAATTTGGTCTTTGTATTTGAAAGCACCTCCCCTGGCAGAATTTCACTTTAAATTAGAAGGACTTTGCAGAAGTCGATGATCCCAAAACAAAAGAAAAGGTATCTTCCACTTTTGTAATGTCCTCAAATTTGAAAAGAACAAGTGCTTTATAAAGGGGAACGAACAGCTTTGAGGCTCTTCCTGGAGTCTGGGGCCCAGCCTGCTGGCACAGGCCCCCCCCAGCTGGGCCCAGAATCTAGGAAGAGCCACAAAGCTGTTCCTTGCCCTATACATAGGTGTGCCCGCAAGACTAGACTACCATCGAGTCTTAGGCCCATTACTTGGGGAATGGCCCACACTGGCCGTCAAATCCAAAGATTATAACATCTTGGAAATTAAGAGCCAGGGACCAAAAATGAAGATGGGAAAATCATGGATTTAATATAACTAGCAAATTCCTGGAGAAGCTAATTCCCCACACAAAAATCCCTAACAATTGGCGTTATAGAAGGCTTCTTAGAGCACCTCTGGCGGTGCTCGGTATGGGATCCTGCACAGTAGAAATGGATGAAGAAAATTGAACATATGCCGGTATGACTGAGGAAAATGGTTTTGACTCAGCATACCTTGGGGCCTGGCTGGTGAAAGCTTCAGCAGCGCTGTTCAGCTGCAAAACTGGGAATGAAACTCCCCTGGGACCGAATTATGCTCCCAACTCATTGGGTCCATTTTTCTCCTGTAGGCTGTTTCCATCCTCGCTTCTCATTCGATCCCCAGTTTCGTCGAAACTGGGTGCACTAGCCCCACAAACCCCAATTTGGGGCATTTTAGTGACAACTCCACCGTAAGAGAGTTTTATTGATAATAGAGCTATCGGTAAAGTACTGCAGACTGGGACTACTCAGGCTCAGGAACCATCAAAATTGATGGTTTTTTGAGTTTCACCCCCTTCCCCGCCCCCCCCCCCCCGCTTCTTTAATGCCGATGTACTTTCTGCTGCTTTTCTTTGCATCGTGTATGACCAAACTCAGGGTACCGGGTCCGTGGTGCTATCGTTTCCTGACTTTACCGATATCTCAATCGTAGCACTATGAAAGTCCAGTAAGCATGGGCTCCTTGCTTGTACATACACACCAGGCGTGTTTCTTACAATGGTGAATTCTCGCCAACTTTTTACCTGATAAATATGATTTCATTACTAAGGATTTTTCAGGGGAAAAATGACCCAAATTTGTCAGATTTCAAATTAAAAATTTCTAAATCGCCAGAGTCTTATGATAGCTTCCAGAAGGTAGTCAAGAATAGAGGAGGATTCTGTTTTTAAAAAAAATTCATATCTGTTATGTTACCGAATTTGACAAAATTATTTTTTACGTGATCGCCACTTTGACTACATCTTAGAATGATTAAAAGAATCCCTGCACACCAACATGTTTTAATCAATTTCTTGATGGAGCCATAGTGACAAGCATCCCTAAGGAGACTCAGACAGGTTTCACCAGGATGCCAACATTATTTCAAGGAACTCTTAAAACTGCAGCCAGTAGACATAAATGTGGCAACAATCTCCCCCAAAACAAAATTCTGTTGCTCTTAGACCACTTTAAACTAAAAATTCAATGTTTTCCCTTTGTATTGGTAGCTAGGGTTTTAAAAAAAAGTAAGATTCTGGGGATAATTGGCAAAGAAAAAAGCACTGGTACAGACTCTTTTGCACAGTCCATCCACCTGATTTCTAGGTGATGGGCATGGCCTTTCCTTTAAGGAGGGACCACCATCCAACATTTCCAATCCATTGGGTCCCAAGGGCCAATAAAAGAAGCCTGTCACAAAAAAGAAAATCAAATATAATCTTTGGTGCAGGAACTACGGATCGATCAGAACCAATCTGACTCAGCACCATCCTTTGATACCACCCGGAACGAGTTAGGATCAGATTGGTACCAATTTCAAACATCAGAAATTGTCAAACTACTGTTTATTGTATAAAATGGCAGCCTGACCAGTTGTGGGCCCTGATGATGGAGGGTCGCAACTCCAGCACTTGGGACTTGACTCCAATAATAAAAGTAACTGTGCTCATAGGTACACACCCTGTCGCACCGTCCACCCACTTGATTTCAAGTTGATCAACACAACCCTTTCCTTAAAGAACGGTGTGGTTATGTGAGGCTCTGTTTCTTTCTCATATCTCTGGACTTAACAACTTGTGCGCTGCCTTCAGAGTTGTTTCAGAATTGTAGCCTCTCAACCTTTTGTCTTTCACCAAAGGAGCAAGTAAGGGAGACTTGTGCAAGTGCAGACAGGCGTGCAACTAATATTGGAGGTTTTCCATCATGGCTTTTTCAAGTAGGTGAACGAAAGTTTAAGCTTTCTTGCTTGTGGGTCATTTCTTGTCTATGTCTATAACCTGATTGTTCTCTAAATTTCTGGTTGCCTTTTTTGTATTAGTGTTTAGTATGTTGTATGGAAACAAGTTTTTGGATGTGTAATTTTTTATAGGGAGTTTCACAACTCTTGCATGTTCATCTCAGTTTCAGAATAAAGGAATTCAAAAATTGGAGTTTTACAAACTAAAATTGCAGAAAGTTGAGCCCAATACAATATTATGTTCCCAAGATCAAAAAGGCTTGGCCAACCTCTAATCGAGTTATTTTCAAACATGTGGGAGATTGAGTTGAACATTCCATTGTGTCTACACTTGGCTTCAAGGTTGTTCTTGAAATAATTTGAATTTGAATTCCTAGTTAAGTAGAAGGATTGTCTCTCATAATTGTTACAAGAGTAAGTGACCAAGATGTTATAAATGATCCCTTGTAAGTCTAATAAAACCAACCAAAATCATATGTCAACACGCATAATCAACAATATATATGATGTTTTCTACTTATCAATGCTTAAACTTCACACACCTCAAAGGTCATATTTTTAAACTCATCTACATATGTGGATTGAAAACTATGAAAGTCTGAGGGTATAGATTTTGTCTCTTAAAATAGTTACAAGTCAAAATAAATCTTATCGCTATCCATGTTTAATTATGCAAACTTGTGTGCAATTATTAATATTGACAAGTTTTTTTTCTTGTGTTTCTAATTACATTCAATGATATCGTTGCTTTTATGAAGTTTGCACAATACATTAGTGATGATGTTGGCCTTCTCTTGTATTAAGAAAAATCCTTCTAGATGTAATGACCATGTTTACACAATTTTGTCAAATTTGATCGTAACAAGAGACATTCCTCTTTGGTAGATTAAGTTTTTGGATCAATTATTTCACTTTTTTTCAAATTGGTCAAACAATTTGACCTTTTATGCGATAACTGTTAATGATTGGTTGGTAAATGCTTGCAGGAGTTTGGCAAAACCATTGAAAACTTCATCAAACAAGTATTTGGAAATGTTTAAATTGCCAAATTTATAACTTTGGATTGAAATAATATAGTCAATTTAAGAACATCTTTAGAGCACATATTTTCATTTTCCTTGGGAAGGTCGTGTAACCACGGCATTCACATTAAGGCCAATAGGATGGAACACCAAAGTCGATTTCCCACAACAAGTGAACAATCAATGGTAAGAAAAATGCATTGAACATTTATGTTATATGACATTGTTTATTCACACTTTAATTCATTAGAGTGGAAGAAAATATTTATTAATTTCATTCTTCCAACCTATGTTGGTTGGAAGGAAATTTGATTTGTTCATTTATATATAGACCCATTCATCAACAACATGAATCACAAGTCCATCGTTCTTCTAACCTCACAATTGATTAAAATGTTTTTATTGTGTTGTTTCGATGGATGTTTGCAGATCCCTGTAGTTCAAGATATCAATCCAACGTGCAACTCTATAAATCCCAACTTGACTATCATTTTTTTCCATAACATTGCCCTTGGGAATTTTAAAGAGACATGGACATCACAATCCCAAGTTTGTTGGCCTAAAGAGTGGTTGCCAGAGGACTTAGGAGAAAATATTCGAATTCTTCTTGTGTCATGTCATGCTACTTTTCCTTGTGATCTTATGGAGATTGGTAAAAACATCCTTCATTGCTTGGTGTTGAGGTAAGGTGCATGGTATTTCCATTCATCATATGTTTGCAAAGTATTGTTTAACGTTTTAGAAAATGATAAATTAGAAAAAACTCTTTGCATTCTAAAATTTAAATTTAGATTTCAATGAATTTAATGATCATGTGCATTACTTATACATTATGACCATTTTTCCCACCTTGTTATATGTATCTTAGATCATTAATATTACATGCTTAAATTGGTTAATTGGTAGTAATTTCACATATTTTGTCACGTATTTAATTGGTTGGTTTTTAAAACCACATTATTTGAATTTGAAACATTAACATTAGACATGTTTGAAAATCATTTGATTATTGTTTACGACAACATGATAAGCTTGTATGTAAAAATGATGGAAAGCATAATCAAAACTTGAAGTAGATAAATAAATTCATTGTTGATTACTAATGGCTTTTTTTGTGAATGCGTAGCTATGAAAACCTTTGGGAGGCCCCAATTGCATTGGTTGGTTATAGTTTTGGAGGTCTAATGCTCAAGAGCTTGGTGGTTGAAGTTTCAAAATGCATGTATCAAAGGGTGAGGAACTCAATAGATGTAATATCACAAGGCACATGCAAAAAGTTTTTGGAAAATGTCAAAGGGATGGCATTTTATAGTGTACCATATGGTGGGCGTTCACAAATATTTTCAAGTTTTTTTGCTTCACAATCCCTTCAAACCAATGTAATCAGTAAAAAGTTTCAACATGACTCAAAGAGCTTGAATTTATTCAATCTACAAATGGAACAACTTGATACGGATTTTACATATTCTATTGACGAAAATATCTGTAATGTATTTGCATTTTCTGAGGGACTACCCATCAATCATAAACAAGTAAGTTTAACATCTAATTGCATCATATATATATATAACTTCTTCTTCTTGTTTATGGACATTCTCCAACTAGTGAAATCTTCATATATCATGTGTAAAATGTGAAAGTACAATTAGAAGGAGTATTTGGACTATCACAATTATAGTTTTTCTAAATTACAAGTGAACCTAAAATGTAAAACCATATTCAAGAATGACATTATTAAAATGTAAATTATCCATGTTGTAATAAAATTTAATGAGAATCATATTTTAAAATATGGATAAAATCTAAGAAAATAATGGATTCATAATGAACTTTTGAAATGATAACATTAATTTTTTCACACATGTAACATGAAAATGTAGACTCAAAAAATACCTTATAATCATGTGAAAAAATAATAATAAAATAAACCGTCATCTAATGAAAAATTTAAAAATAAGATGCATTGAAACTTTTTCAAAACAAAAAAAGAGTTTTAGAATTGTAAAATGCCATGATTGTCATCATATTTTATGATTTAGAGTCATTTCACATTGAAATGTTCAAATTTTCACATAAATTTTTGGATTAATCACATGTCTAAAAATATTAAAAAGGTGATATATTAATTTTTTATTATCAAAAACATTAGGAACATTATAGCAATTTTAGTTTGATAATTATTTTAATTATAAAAAAATTAGTTTGTGTAACTTGTAAAGCTTCAAAATGTCAAAAGTGAGTCTCCTAACCATGCTTTACTCTAGAGGTTAAACCAAGCATTGGAAATTGTGTTATAACTTTCATAATGTCAATCCAAATGAAATATTTCAAATAAAAAGGTTGATAGAACTAATAACAAGGAATAGATTATTATCTTTTTGAAATTATTACAATGAAAAAATGGTTTTCAAAAAGGACATTAAATAATTACCTTATTTGCTAAGTATTACCCATACCTAACATACAAATATTTTAATATTATAAACATGTTTTAGATGAAAATATGATTTAGTCATTACGTTGATGTTTGCAAAAATGTTATGAGTTTCAACCGCCTTCAAAATTAAGGTGATCATATTATAATATAATATGAAATCTATTGTATGGTCATGATTAGTTGACAAACCAAGTGCATCATTTTTTGTTAATGTAATTAATTATGGATCGTGGCACATGTGTAGGGGATTAACATGCCCTATGCTTCATCAACACGTTCGTCAAAAAACAACTACACGATTGAAGATGCTAATCATTTGACAATATGCAAACCACCTACCAAGGAGCACCCTTCCTATTATTTACTATTGAAATTGTTACGAACATGTTTGGAGGTAAAAATAAATTCAAATTTCATGGTTTCCATTATTTATTTGCAAAGAAGACAAATGTTAAATAAAACATCTTCATAACACCATCCAAACTATTTGAACATTTTGTTTTAAACAAGTTTATGTTTTGTAAAGGTCTAGTGATCTTTAAAAAAACTTAATGCCCATTTGTTTCAATATCATTTTTGTTTTACACACCAATTTTGGTTTTGGTTGTTTAATTTTAATTAAATTTTTTTCATGATTTGGCTTGCTAGAAATCAACATTACTTCCAGTGTTGCCAACTTTTGAGGTGGATTTGACTTCACATGTTAAGAATGTGATCGAATTGTTGGAAAAGGTGCCTATTGTTGGTTTGGTTGGAATGGCTGGTATTGGAAAGACCACTTTGAGCAAGAAGATATATCGTTTGATCCATAATCAATATGAAAAATCTAGCTTCTTGGAAGATGTGGGATCAAAAAATGTGGAGGATGTTTTGAAACAACTTTTACATGATTTGTGTGGCAAGAAATTACACAAACATAAATATGTGGGTGAAGACGATTTCCAACGTATTAGACGATGTTTAATCACCAAAAAGGCATTGGTGGTCATTGATGATGTTCGTGCAGAAGAGGACCTTGTTGCTTTGCAAGTTTTTGTAGTTATTTCAAAAATTGAAAGCAAGAGTAAAGTAATTGTGAATTGTCAAAATTGGGGAATCTTGAAAGCCCATGTAAGTAAAGATGGGAAAGTGGACATGCCCTTACTCAATGATGTGCAAGCAAGAGAACTTTTCATGTTCCATGCATTTGGAGGGGCAAGCTATGTGCCAGACAGTTTTGAAGAGATTCCAAATAAAGTGGTGGCAGCTTGTGATGGGTTACCTTTGAGCCTTGAAGTCTTGGGCACTTTTTTGAAGCAAAACCATAATATGGAAATTTGGGAAGACACTTTAAAAGGACTTCATAAAATGTCTTCAACTTTCCAAACAAGTGAAGATCGCCTCAATGAAACGTTTCGAATTATGTATGAAGGCTTAGCAGGGAAAGAGAAAGATATGTTTTTGGACATAGCTTGCTTCTTTTGTGACGATTTTTTTGTTGAAAAAGGCTTGAGAATCACTACTGCTAAACGAATATGGGATCGACTTGGTTTATTAAACCTTCAGGATAAAAGTTTGATCAATATTACAAAAAATGGAATTATAATCATGCATCGCCAATTACGAAACCTCGGTCGACAAATTGCATGGGATGAAAAACGAAATAGATCATGGGACCCACAAGAAACACTCCGTTTATTTTCACGTCAAAATGAGGTTGTTATTCATTTATAGATGATAAACACCATGTTATATAGTAAATTATGTTTGATATCCAAATAGGAACTTGAAAATAATCTTGTTTAATAATTTATTGCACGCTAATAATTTATTGCATTCCTTCATGACACATATTGACTTTAATGTTTTATGGTGTGGTAAGTGGACATCAACTATTTGGAAGGCATGTCATTATTAGGGTGTGACGAAGTACCTTCAGTATTGCACAAAAACAATATGAAGTTTCCGAATTTGAGTTGCTTGACATGAGAAAAAGTTCTTCAAATGTTGTGAGAAATTGCATTCAAAAACAACGTTTCAACAAATTGAAATGGATTTCTTTAGGAGCGTCAAATATTCAAAAGTTCCCTGATGCCTTGGCAAATTATTCAAATTTACATGTGCTTGATTTGGCTGGATGCCAATATTTGGAACAACTTCCAAACTTCATTGGAAGCAAATTGGTTCAATTGCAAGAATTTGATTTATCTGGTTGTTCAAAGTTGGAAAATTTTCCTGATGCAATTGGGGGGATGGTAAACCTCCAACACCTTTCAATGAAAGATTGTGTGAAATTACAAAAATTACCGACATCAATTGGTCAAATGAGTAATCTTCACAAATTTGATTTGTCAGGTTGTTTGAATGTACAAGAACTACCAACTTCAATTGGTTCATTGAATGCTCTTTGTGAGTTCGATCTATCAAAATGTTCAAAATTACAAGAACTACCTACTTCTTTTGGCCAATTATATGTTCTTAAATATTTGAACATATCGTGGTGTAAAGGGTTACAAGAATTACCTTCTACTATTGGCAATTTACATGCTCTACAAAAGTTTGATTTGTCAAATTGTTTTAAAATCCAAGAGTTGCCTACATCAATTGGCCAATTAAGTAATCTTCAAGATTTCAATCTATCAAGGTGTTCCGCATTACATGAACTTCCTAAATCTATTGGAGAACTGATTGCCCTTCAAAAGTTTGATTTATCAGATTGTTCCAACTTACTTGAACTACCTAAATCTATTGGTGAATTGAATGCTCTCAAAGAATTCAACTTATCAAGGTGTTCCAAATTGCAAGAGTTGCCTTCATCTATTGGAAAATTAATTTATCTCCAAGAACTCAATTTGTCGATGTGTTTTAAGTTGGAAAGCTTACCTGATGGAATTGGGGGGATGCTTAGCATCCAACATCTTTTGGTGAAAGATTGTGTGAAATTACAAAAATTACCAACTTCAATTGGTCAAATGAGTAATATTTACAAATTTGATTTGTCAGGTTGTTCAAATGTGCAAGAACTACCAACTTCAATTGGTTTATTGAATGCACTTCGTGAGCTCAATTTATCAAAATGTGAAGGTTTACAAAAGTTACCTAAAACTATTGGTGACCTACATGATTTGCAAAAGTTTGATTTATCAGAATGTTCCAACTTACTTGAATTACCTACATCTATTGGAGCATTGATTGCCCTTCAAAAACTCAATTTGTCTGGATGTTCCAAATTGCAAGAACTACCTACATCTATCGGAGAATTGATTACTCTTCAAGAACTCAATTTGTTAAGGTGTTCGCAATTACAAAAACTACCTACATCTATTAAACATTTGATTGCTCTTCAAAAGTTTGATGTGTCAGGATGTGTTGAATTGCAAGAACTACCTACATCTATTGGTTTGTTATCTGACCTCCAAGAACTTAACTTGTTAGGGTGTTCTAAATTGCAAGAACTACCCATATCTATTTGTCAATTGGACTCATTGAAAGAGCTCAATTTGTCATATTGTTCTACATTATGTGAATTGCCAAATGATCCTATGGGTAAATTGAATGCTCTTCAATGTTTAGACTTGTTTGGATGCTTTGGGTTACAAAAATTGCCAGATGTAACTATTGGACAATTGAATATGCTCCAAGAATTAGACATGTATGGTTGTTTTGGGTTGCAAGAACTACCTGAATCTATTGAAGAATTGATTGTTCTTAAAAAACTCAATTTACATGGGTGCATTAGGTTGCAAAACCTACCTACATCTATTGGCCAATTATGTGCACTTCAAATTTTCAATCTATCAAATTGTATTGAATTGAAAGAACTACCGACATCTATTGGCCGATTGCATCTCCTTCGAGAATTTGATTTGTCGAGGTGTTTTAAATTGGTCGATTTACCCATATCGATTTGTGAATTGAAATCTCTTCGAATTTTCAATTTGTCAGAATGCTACATGTTGAAAGAGTTACCTTCATCTATTGGCAAGTTGACTAATTTGGAAAAGTTTGATTTGTCAAAGTGTTACGGATTAAAGGAATTACCATCATCAATCGCTGAATTATTCAATTCAGGGAAATTCAATTTGGTAGGGTGGTCCAACTGGCAAGATAAAAGGTCAAGGTGAGTATTTCAAATGACTTTTTTATCAAACAATACTGAATTTTCATATTAACAAATAATCAATTGGCTTTGTATAAGACATTCCATTAAATTGAAAAAAATAGCAAACAACTAAATCATGTACTATGAACATTCACGAGACTAACCACTAGCATTTGGCTACCATTTAAATCACGATTGCAAGTTCATTGAATTGATTCAATGGGGTGTCATTTTTCATATCCTTGCCCAAAAATAAAGGAATAAAAATTGATCTAAGGTTATCTTTTGCTTGAAGTGTAGATGAATACCCCTATACCATATTGTTTGTCAAACACAAGATTACATATTAGAGTATATGTATTTAGTGGAGCACATTGCATTTGTTATACACTTCCAAGACAATAAATTAAATGGAAAAATTGCCCTTCATTCTTCTATGTATGGCAAGTTCAATTAATATACGCTTTTGTTGTGATAGACAAATGCAAACTTAGGTTGTCATTAATTAATTTGGGAAACTTATAATGAACATAGGTCCATTGAATGTCATTACAAAATATGCTATAAGCAATTTCTAATTTTGATTGGATTCGATGCAGAAGGAGACAAGAAACACAACATACGTTGGGGACAATGATTCAAAGCATTCAAGATCCTTCTAATAGGTCTCCAACAACCCTTCAATCCCATTTTCCAGAGCAAAAGGGAATGAAAAAAATTGTGTTTATGGGCAAGAAGGCCACAAAAGGGGATTCTCATGTGGAGTTCCTTTACCCGGATGCAAAAGACATGGCTAGAGTTGTAGGAATTGGCATCAATAGGGCCAAGGTGGAGGCCACCAATCATTTTGATGTGAAGGTGATAGAGGTGGAGGATGAGAACATTTGGACAAACTTGTGGAATTCTAAAAATTTTGTACTAATGGCCATCTTTCTACCAAACTCCCCAACAGAAAGAGAGCCCAATGCACAATCCAACTTGATATTGGAAAATCCATCAAGAAGCTCAGGGGTTGGGTTGACAGGGAATGATGGTATTGTGCATGTGGAAGGCATCAACACATTTCAAGGTGATCAATGCATTTCCCCCCTGATCTTGGATTTAGCTGAACACATGGGACTTATACGAGAAAATCAAATGTCAACAACCGAGGGAAACTTTCAAGTTGGATCAACTAGTGGATCTATTGATGATGGAAGAAATCCTGGAGGTGAATTGCAAAGGAAAACTCCTGGAACATTCAAGAGTTTTGTGCAACCACATAAAATTTGTATTAAAGACTACGATAGTAATGAAGAGAATGAAGGAGATACTACTTTTCTTGTCAATGATCCTTTTGACTCTCCCCCTTCTTCTTCCTCCTTGGGTGCAAAAGTAAGCAAAGACATCATTGGGATTGGAAGGCAAAACACAAGAATCAACGTTGGAGAAACAAGTGGTCTATCACAAGACGAGAAAAAGGTTGGTGAAGATGATTGCAAACCATCTGTATTGACATCAGACAATGCTATTGACGACCCCCCGTTTTCCCCACAAGAAGAGGTAAAAGGGAAAAAGGTTCTCAACGTGACTGTTTATCCAAGAGGAGCTGGCACTTTCTTTGATGGATCTACTTGAGAGATTTGTATGGTAGAAGACCATTTGAAGAATGCTATTATCATTCCTATCTTGGAATTCAAGTTTGAATTGGAAGGAGAACATGGTAAGACCATCACCACCACAACCAAGACAAAATGCAGTTTTGGAGAGGATAACTACAATCCGAGTTATTATCAAAATAGAATCAAAATCTCCTTGAAATGTGAGGAAGCACAAAATCCTCCTAGGTTAACAAAAGACGAAGTTGACAAGTTGGAGCCAATAAAGAAGTCAGTAGTAATCACGTCCAACACTTCAGATTCTTTACTTGATGGAGGATCGGCTACTTTAGGGTTTAAAATATTGGGGAATCAATTGGGAGGAAACTTGACTCACACACACACAGTTGGCATAGGTCTCTCACATACACATTCTATTGAAACTATTGTGGACCAACTTGATGGTTTCGAGGTGAGTCGAGAATCACAAGAAAGCAAGATGATCTATCAGTTTAACTACCCTCGACAATCTTTGGACCACGCAATTGTTCAATTTAATGATACTGGTTTCCCTAAAATTTGTAACACCTTTGAGCCAAACATCATTGGTGAATGGCATGTATCAGATACTGATGTCAACAAGTGTGCAAAATATAAGTTTGAGGTGGAAAGAAGGTTCTTTTCCATTGAAGACTTGATGCAATCACGCAAGGATGGAACTTCCAACCTTCGATCCATCCCACAACGATATGACGTTTGTTTGGAAGTGAATCATGCAATGTCGCATATACACAATTACCAAACATCACAACTACTTGATGGAGTTGGCGCCCAGGATTTACCAAATGTCATCAAAGCACACCCTGCAAATTGATCACATCATTTTTGAAAGAATACTACGGTACTTAAGAAATTGATTACAAAAGTTATCAAAGAAAATCCAAGCTTCTTGAGATACAATTGAATTTCTTTATGTCTATTCATGATTTCAGTATGCTTGGGAGTAAGACTCTTGATTGCCATGTCCTTTAAAATGTTTAAGGAATCTTGAACTATGCAAGATGAATTTGATTCTTTATTTGCAACTACTCCAAGCTTGAAATGGTCTTGCCATGTCATGAATGTCATTTGTGTAGGTGGAATACATTACCATTATTGTGGCACCATTTGAGATTCTTTATTGCTTGTTAACGTTCCTTTCATTGTTGCCTTATACTATGGTCTTTAAACATGATGGCAATCTAGTGGCAAAATGACATTATAATTGTCAAGAGTTGATTGGAAATTTTGAAGTGCATGTTCTAGGTCAAGTTCTAGGTCAAGTTCTTGTGTCCATATGACAAAGCATGCATGTTTACGATATTAAGTGATGATTTGGTCCATGAACATTTATTGCGTGCTTATTATATTTAGATAGTATGTGAAGATTGTAAATAAGCATTGGTTTGTATTCAAGCAAGTGGAAGGAGATTATGTTGTGGCAATCCTTCTTGAGCCACCATCTGAATGTCTATTGGCTCAAGGGTGGAAGTCATAAGCAAATGAATGACCAGTCATGCTACTCTTAGAAAGGTAAATCTAAAGTGTGTCGCAGTTGAGGAAAAGATTACACAAATGTTAAGTTGCCTTGAAGAAGGTCAATATCTTTGGTCGTGATAGCAACTTGAATGTCTGATTTTGTAGTGGAGCTCATTAGTAATAGCCCAAACTAAAACCGCTACCCTTGTTTCTTGGATCATGCAAAAAAGAAGTGTGGTTTTTTAGAATTTTAATATTGTTTGTTCATGGAACATGTGATTCAAAATTCATGCCATCAAGTTAGGGAATTGTGCTTCCATCTCTCTTATATGATATTTAAAATTGTAATTTTTAGCCAACCGTAGACTTCTTGTGCTCTTGAAGTTGTGGTTGTTGATTCAACCTTTCTTTGCTGGATTTTGGTTGATGGAGAAGTTTGATGACTTGATCTTCAACTAGTGTACAAGGAGACTTGATAATGCTTCACTATTGTGTTCCCCCCTAGAAGATAAAATCATCATTCATCTTCCTCTCATGGAATGTTTTTCAAGATTCCCTCATGTCAGCTAGTTGTTTTTTCATGAAAAAATTGAATAGTGAGCAATGTGTGATCACACTTGTAGTGAAGTATTTGACATTGGTAAAAAACATGAGTAGAAAAGAAGACGACCATATCTCCTTAGGCTTTAAGGTGCTTCAATTGTCATATATTTTTTTGCAAGCAACGTGTTCATTATTCCCATTATTAGTACGTGAAGTGGGATCTCCTTTCTTTCTCATCTAGACTTTGAATTTGTTGCATCATTTTTAGTGTTGTGATTGGCTCTCTCTCTCTTAGTTTTGTTTTATGCAAGTAATATTTTTTCTTCAATTATTTCTTGCTCTTGTGTTTGTAGTTGAACTATAGCCATGATCTTGAATTTTTGAAGAAATGATGTGTTTACTCATGTTTTTTTCAAAAATGTTGCCTCTTAATTTCGTCCCCATCTTATTCTATCTCCTGAGAAAACCAAAGGGCCATTTGGCTTGACCAACCAACAATATGTATGGCGACATGGATACATATTTTTGTTTTTTTCATTCTTTTATGTTTTTTTCTCTCTTTCTCTCATCCTGTAATTCAATTGGATAAAAGATTACTTGACTTTGTACATGTCTTTATGCTTGTCATTTATTGTGCAACTACATTAAAGTCTTTGATTGCAAGAGCTTAGCAGGGAAGCCCTAGACATTAATAGTTTGAACCAATTTCCCATTTATTGTGAAAAAAAGGTGGATGGAAAAAGATGGTAGATGGATGAGGGAAATTGACTATTGTCTTGAAATGAAACAACCCTATCCATCGCTAAATTTAGATGTTGGAATGGGATATGGTCAATAATAGATATTTTTGGATGTTTGCAAGAATACACTAGAAGAAAAGTAGACTTTTTCGACTGGTCCCTGTGACCGTTTTCTAGTCACATGCGACATCACCAACTAAAAGTTGTGTAGTCGCGTTGGACAAGTCGCATTCGTCCTTAGTCGTAGGCGACAACGAGGTTGGATGGAAACTGTTCAGCGTACAAATACCAGTTCATGACAAAATACGAATATACATATGTGGTGCCAATATTCAACAATTATTTTCCACTAATGCCCAGAGTCCACATGGTATATTGGATATTTGATTAAATTTTTTTTCATGACATCTAATAATACTACCCATCCAATTCAAGCACTAGGATTATGACATGTGGCTTTTAATATGGTATTTACTCTATTATTAAATAATTACAATATATATGGACCGTTCGATTTTACTCATAACGATTATGACATGTGGCAATTAGTTTTTTATTTTAGTTTTAAATAATGCATGATTTTTTTTGTCGTCCAATTTCATGTTGCACACAGTAGATCCTAAGCGTTTATGGCTTTGCCTAATATTTATAATAAACACAATATATACTTCAGTTGAGTTTTGAAACCCAATGGTAGGAGCATTTATAAATTGCCTACAATTCCAAAAATTTAAGCACCCAAGGTAAAATTACATAAGAATTTGGTAGTTTAAGCTTGACATGCCAATTTGCTTGGCCTCCCACCAAAACCAGGATAGATTTTATTACTATGGCAATGGGTTACAAGTTCTTGCACTCATCAGTCTAATTACACATGAACTATTCCAAGCATTTGAACAGCCCACTTGGGTTCACTAGGGGAAAATTGAACATACATAACATTGAGTTCACCTTTCTGCCTGCAAGGTCCCTGGTGCAACAACCCAATCTTAGCCCACATCTTTCAATGTAAGTAAATATATTCAAAACTTGGCAATGCCTAGATTGCTACATTCGGCTACAACCACATCCACGCCCTCATGGGTCCTCTTGTTGCCTCTAAATGCTCCTTGACCTGCACCATTGTTGCCATGATCAACAATATTCCAAACAACATTCCTGCTGCTTAACATCAGACAGACCAACCAGGGTCTAGTGCCATCATCCATTCCTGCGCAAATTGCCACAAATCACATGTTTGGGCCCAACATTGAAAGAATTTTCTTAGTACAAATCTATGGGAAGTAAATAGTTAGCCCACCTAATGATTAAATTTAGAGGTCAACTCTGCAGTAGGGCTACTCCTTCTGGGTGTCCCATCATAACATGTGTCATTGTGTGCAACCCCATGATGGTGTTAGCTACATACAAATACAAATTATGCCAGAAGATCAAGAATAGAACCCACTCTACATGACAGACCTACCATGCCAAATCACACCCATCATCAAGTACACTTCAGGCTTGGGACTACCTGGTCTGATGGTTGTTATAAAGTTCATTTCACTACAAAAAGATGTGGCCAAGTTCACCTTGTATTTCACTAAGATTTGAGTGAACTAGGACAAATTCACTATAGGAAATCATGGTAAAACATGTTAACCCCCCAGTGACCGGGGACCAGTTGCTACGGACAGGTCAATTAAGCTAGTGAAACAAGATGGTAATAAGTGATGCCCAAAATCAGGTGGAAATTACACCTATTAGTTAAATCAACCTACAACACTAGTAAATTAAGAGGGTTTTTTCTCCCACCCCCAAATCAAATCTACCAAACCCTTTTTCCAGATTGCTAGCTCCATATTTCTATCTTCTACATCTGCCATTGCCAAAAAACCACACTAGGAACAAATTTCCAAACCCAATGTTACAAACATGCAAGCCCTAAGGGCTGCAGCAGAGCTAGATCTAAACTCTCAATGTGATTGGTAGCGAAAATTACTTTCACATCAACATGTGCATCAAATCCATCCAACTGGTTCAACAACTCCAGCATAGTTCTTTGAATCTCTCGCTCTCCCCCTAAGTGTGCATTGTATCTGCCAAGTAGTGCAGGAACCTCAGAGACCCACTCTACAACACATCCCTCAAGTTTGAACTATCAGAAGTGTACCCGTGGAGGAAGAACTGGATTGTTCTATCCAATGTTGTGCAAGAGGAAAACCCACCTCTTTGTCCCAATGACATCAATTTCGTCGATAAAAACAATGGATGGGGAAAGCTCATCAGCAACACAAAAGAGTTCTCGCACCAACTTGGGACCATCCCCCAAATACTTTTGTATCAGTTCACTTCCAACCACTTGCAAAAATGTTGCCAATGTGGAATTTGCCACTGCCTGCTCCAAATTCCAACCCCAGGTCTTTACTTTTAGATTGCACCTCATGCATTGGTGCCAATAACAACCCAAAACAACAAAATCCCTCAATCCTGAACAGTCTGTCCTGCACTCACAAAGCTCACCTTGGCAAGCAATGTCTTTCCAGTCCCAGGTTCCTCGTAAAGGATAACACCCTTAGGAGGCTTGATACCAATGTCCTCATAAAGCTTTGGATGTGTGAAAGGCAACGCCACTGCCTCCTTAATCTCTTGAATCTGTGAATCCAGACCTCTGATATCTGCATATGACTCCAAAGGGGCCTTCTCCACTTTCATAACGGATACCATGGGGTCCACCTCATCTTGCAACAGTCCTACCATTGACAGCACCCGGAATACAACAAGAAATCACTTATTTAAGTGTCACTTGGCCATTTATGATGGCTTAAACCATGTATCTCAATAAACGATGCTACATATATGCATGGTGATAGACTGAGGTCATAGAACTTTTTGCCCTGAAGATGTTGACACTTCCCTCCTCTGAACTGCTAGTTCCTTGTCAAAGATAGAGTTTGGTTTTTCTCCATTGTTACGGAGGGTTGGTGTGAGGTCATATGCAGCACTTGATTAGCTTCTAGTAGAAAAAGGGGAACTGCAGAAAATGTGCAGAACAACAAAACTAGAAGGAAAGAACAATAATTGGTATGACCAAGGAGTAGAAATGACTTTCTAGTCATTGATCCTTGCCATCAAATGCCACCACAATCAGAGGCCAGAGGTTCATTGACTAAGCCCAGGGTGAGGAGGGGTTCGTGCTTCACCCGGGCAAGCGACTGCTTAATCTCCACACTTCAATATCAGGGTATAACTTGAACAATTCATCCACACCTGCAACTCAAGGTGAACTCCTTATTGGCTTGCCGAACCCTACTATTGAGAATCTCGCAACATAATGGACTGACTTCCAGGATATTCAGTACCCTAGGCTTGAACCCTAAAATGTCCATTGGCCCTTAGCGTCCAGTAAATAACATCCTAGATAATTCCCCCCCTTCAATAGGAAAATATGAGCTTATAGCACCAGATATATTGGATTCCATAGTGCCCAAGCGCTTAGGTTGCCCGTCATGTGGACAGGAGCCAGCACAGTTGCAACAACAGAAAGGCAGAGACAGAAACGTGCGTGCAAACATGTCAGGCCACCATTGCTCCTTTTTGAAAGCTATGTGAACCAGATAAAAGGAGAAGAATACCTTGTTGTGCATCAGAATAACACAACCTGGCTCGAGTTGGTCCTTGTCCATGAACGATAGGATGTTGACATAGTACTCAGGCCCCACCGACGAGGACACAATGGCGTGATTATCGTCAATTATTTCCTCCAAATTGCCCACGCTCATGGGAGATCCCCTCAGGTCATCCACCTTGGACCGATCCTCTTCGTTTTTATCTTCTTGCGGCTTCAAACGCTCATGACCCGCCACAAACTCCTCCTCCATCAGCAGGTAATCCTTCATGTGATCCACCTTCAGAAGTCGAAACTTGCACCTGGTGGCAGGCGTGAACCATGGGCAAGCGAGCGGCTGCTTCGGGTCCCTTCTGCTTCCACTGCTTCTTGCCAACGCGGGTTGGCAGTGCCATAGGCTCATACTTCTTCTCCTTCTTATTGTTAGCATCGCCTTTCCGATCCCATGTACCTCCTTGCTTGCTCGGTAACCCGCCCGACTGTCCTTGACCCATTGCTCCTCCTCCTCCTCCTCCTCCTCCTATTTAGTCTGTTTGCTCTGTTCCAATTTTCAATAACTACAATTCAGTCACAAACATGTGAACGCAACCCCAGAACATAGAACCTCTCGGAGAAAACACCATGAAACATGAGCGAAGTGGCGGAAAGAGCTTGAGGAGGAAGAAGAATGGACTCTGCGCGCGCTGCTTCTGTCGCCCTAAACATGAAGGCCACGTTCCCGATGCGTTCTAAGCTAATGAAATTCCCACTACTATGTACGTGCATAGGAAAACCCTCCTCGTGCTGGCCGTTCTCTACGTTCTAATGCGAACGATTTCCATGTTCCCTATGCCCATGTACCCTGCTTTGAACCAACCATTTCCACTAAATTCAAGGAATTTAATTTTAATTTATCATATGAATATTATGAATATGTACAAATTTGTATTTTACACCTCTGTATAACACTCTCACTAGAAAACCATATAATACGATATTTTACATAAAGACATACGCCAACTATGACTAAACACCATTTCGCTTATGACTAAATGGGACTTTAAATGGCTACTCTTGGATGATAAATCCAACCCATATATAGATGGAAATACAATTAGTCGCAAACTAGTCGCAAGTTAGTCGAAGATGACTTGATTGATGTCAGCACGATGTCACAATAGTCGTAAATAACAAAAATTTAGTTGCAAAGACCAAATAGTTGCAGGTAGTTGTAAATGTGATGGTCATATATTGGCCTTTTCCTTCTAGTGATATGGGCTTATTGGCATTTTCATATGGAATGTTGTTACCAATCCATTAGTTGCCCATTGTGATTGTGCTAAAAAAACCATGGACAAGCCCAGTGTGGAAGGAAATTGAGTTGAAGGCTTATGTTCAAATGTTTTAGGTAAAATTGAATATTGAACATTAAAAGGTTGTCCACTTCAATATGCTTGTTGGTTGATGCAAAAGCATTCTCTGCCATTGGTTGGTGATGTATGAAATTGATAATCCATAGTAGATAGTTTTGTTGTGGACTATCTTAGAAGTTAAAACTCATGTCTTGGATGTTGTGGACAAATAATGTGTCAATCATCAACAACAACATTCAACTAGATGGATGCCTTGGCAATGTAAGGTATCACCAAAATGTGTTGTTCGGTCTTATAAAGGTGTGTACTAAGTTATGTTACACACTCTTTTTTAGTACTTTGAAGAGACATTGTTTTTCTAGTTCGTTTCAAGCAAAGTGGTTGCACAATCAATTTTCACATGTGTGCAAGTTCACGGTGAAGTCAATGTTGAGTATTAAAAGTTCATCTGGAGTATCAGAAGTTCTAGAGTACATATTTAAGGTAGGTGGCATACGAAACAAATATCTATAATTTACTTGGGTGCCTTTTTGCCTTTGTTCAAAACAAAGATTTAATCTTTCGTCATGTTGTTTGTGTTCAAATAGTTGGTATAACATGACTAGGTGTCAAAATAGCGTGGGTGTTCTGTAGACCTGACAACCATTGTGTTCCAATGTTTAGTATTGCGCTTCTTTAGAAAGGTGACATGATGTCATCGCCATGTATTAAGAGTACAAAAAAATAAATGATATCATTTAAAAGACTACATGGTTGACTTTAGAATTCAAACCATTGGTGGATCATTGTCTTTAGTAATGTGTGTTGATAGAGTTCACCCTGTCACCTGATATTGTAATCCTACGAAACACTTTTGTAACCCAACAATGCTGAAAGCTCACTTCATTAAATGCATGCAAGTTTATTCTATTATATTGATCAGTAACCCCATGCAGCTTAATCTTTAGGTCCATCATTCAAACTTTTTGGTTTTCACACATTTCCAAATTGGTTGGTGGTAATGCCCCCTATGACAGTTGCAAACATGTTGAGTCTGCAAGAATTGATTGGATGGGACCTTGCAAATTTCTTAAATGTTTCATGAGAGTTCTCCTTTCTTATTTATGGTTTCATTGACTTTGTTTCACAATCCTATTGGTTAGTATTGTTTGAGACCAAATTCCCAAGTCAAAACTGCATGCAAATACTCAACCTAGTTGTGAAGGGACTGATTAAGTCAAGACTAAACCCAACATCCAAAGCTGATCATGCATCTATGGGTCATTTTTTCCATAAAGTTTGATAGCTTTAGGAATCACCAAACTCCATTGCTTGAGTTTGAATTAAGGGCCTTCCAACTTATAACTAGTTACAACCACAAAGATAGATGGGCAACATGTATGCATCAAACATGCACAGGTGAAAAACTTTAGACTTTGGAAAATTTTGCATGTCAAGTTGGAAATCTTTTGATGACATGATCCTTTTGGCTTATATTCCAATTTGTTTTCATGTTTATGAATGTGGTCATGCATTAGCAGTAGGGATGGCATTGTCTATGGAATTGCAATGGGCTTTGTTCCCACCCAACTTATAGACCTCATGGTTAATAACTTGAGAATGGTAAAGTCTCTGCCCAACCCATTCCTTCGGGATGGTTTCCTTTTGGTTGCATGCTTGGCTTTGTTTTCCTGTTTATAGCTTTTGAACTGGGCATGGGATATTTTTATTCTCCATACTTTTATCTATTTCAATGATATTCCCTTCATTTTATAAGTGCAAGACAAATTTTGCAATACATGCATTTGTGAATGTATATGGGTATATTGATGAGTGGTTTGGGATTTGGTGTAGACCTTTCATATGTGCATGCAACCATGTTTGCATGCAGTACCTCTGATGATATCTATTCTCAAAATGGATCCTTGGAACTCAGAATTTCAAGGTGTGTTTATTATGTGAATTGAGGTCCCATTTTGAGCTGAAATGTTGCTAAGCTATGTGTTTTTTAATACAATGAACCATGAGTTATTTCACATGTCTTGGCTTTTGTCATAATTATGAAGACAAGATACAAAGAGAAGTGTGCATAGTGATTGGTTTTGTTTTGAAATCTGGTTGTTGTGGTTTGTGTAATGTGAATAGGAGTAACTCAATCACAAACATTGTTGAAAAGGTTAAGGGCAACTGATGATAGGGCAAAAGAAGTAGCATTTTTGGCCTTAGATGATGCCTGCTTGTGTCCCAAGCAAAACCTTTGTAATTGGAGGGGGTTTGCCATCAAGGCTCTAATTCTTGAATAAGCAAAATGTTTGTGATCATTTCCTATTTACTTGTTGTTGGCTTAAACTTGCATAAGGGGCCCAAGCCATGGATGAAAAGACACGTGTTTCAGTTGTGGATAAAGGAGATGGTTCAAGAAAAAAATTTGTAAACACAAGCAACCACTCTTCATTCTTAGTCTTGTGCCCATGCACACTATGCTAGTTTTTGTGTCAACGTCTCTACCTTTGAGTCTAAATTCAAGTTATATCACCATCCCTTGACCAATTTTCCTACTGCCAAAATTGTAGAGTAGATGTAGTCTGTGAAGGTTGTCATAACACTTATGAAAGCACAAGTTTTTCAAGGTTGTCCATGTCTCGTTTGTCCAATTTCAATAGAAGGTTTTTGGGTCCTTCACAAATGTGCCAATTTTGTGTAGGGGGTATTATGCAATCTAAAAACATGGCCAAATTGAGCATTTTGCATGTTGAATTGGTTATTTCAATCAAGGTTTTATCATTCAAGGTATGCTCTTGGTGAAAATAACACCAACCCCAAACAACCCACATTTGGTTTTCTTGTAAAGAAATGTGAGAGCTTGAACTAATGGCTGAGCACCACCTTTGGACCACACAACCAAGTTGAGTCCTCATGTAATAATTCGCATCCTGAGATTACATATGCTACAACTCCTAAACATATGTGTCTAGCCATATAGTATAGGGGAAGGCCTATTCCCAAGGCCCTCACCTAATTTGAAGGTCATAGCTTTGAGGGCATAAGTTCAAAAATTAGGGGAAACTTCCAGGAACAAGCTACTTTCCCAAGTGCAAAGTACAAAAGGTTTTTTATTTGGATCATTGAACATTATTTTAGTTGACAAAATCATCTTCCAAATAAAATGAAAAATAACCTTGCAGTGTTTTATGCGGGCGTATTGATACTATATATGAAGTATCTCTAGACCATATTAGCATTGTCGATTACTTGTTTGGCTTTACACTTGCAAACACTATATAACAAGCTCAACCTGGATGCCCAAATCTTCTTCCCTTGTAGTCAAAAGCCTTAGGTCGTGAAATGTATACATAATGACTTTTAGCGAACAAAGGCCATCAAAACCAATATCACAATTTGACTGTTTATACATTTGTGGATTTTTATCTGTACATGGTAGTTAATGATATATTGAATTTTGATGTGTCATTATAATTCAAGGTTTTGTAATGACTTGGACTTTTCAATACATATGCCTCTTAAACTTGGGTATGTCAAATGTATTTTTTTTGGCATTAAACATAATGACAATGTATGTTTAAATACATAGTTGCATACTTGACAATGAAGTTTTAATTTTACATGTTTGAATGACTATGTAGCAAAAATGAACTTTTAACACATCTATTCATAACTTGGCCATCATGAATAGTCACAATCTTATTTTTTATTTTTCACATCCAACATTATTTATCTTAACCAATTATTTTAAAATATTTTTTCGTGGCCATCTTTACATCAAACTTGCCATAAGACATTTGCTATCATCATCAATAGCCTTGGGCACCATGGTGCACTTATGCACAAAGGCATCACAAATACCTCATGACTTTGGCTCATTTCATAGACTAGCTAGTCAGATAATCATCCTCCACAAATAGTCATTAATAATGCCCGTAAAATTTGAATTTTAAAATCAAAGCAAAATTTAGATAAAAAATAAAAGACTAGCTAAAGTGTTGTTGTCCTAGCCACACTTGTTGATGATAATTAAATGTTTGTCAATCTTTTCAAATGTCAAAACACGGAAGTGTGGATTGCCTATGCTCACTATCCCAACTTGCCAACCATGCACATGACACTCACACATGGATTATACTAGGAAAAGCAAACTTGGCACCAAAAGATACATACATAATAGTATTGAATCACTGCATTCTTGCATTGTTAGCTCAAATTTTGCTTGATATAGTCACACATATCTAGTGGAATTTTTTTTCTTACACTCCAAATAGTTCAATGAGTTGATTAAATGTGACATTCTATAGGCAAATCAATCTCCTGATGGCAGTTTAAACCCTAGTAGCCTTGGTAGGACATTGAAAGCAATATAGTTTAGTCTGAATCAAAATATCAACTTCAAAATGTACTTCAATGGTTTGCATTTGGAATCTTGGAAAACTTTTGGTTTGCAAGTGTTTCCATACCTACTTATAAACAATACCACTAGTAGAAATTTTGGATTTTGCAATTGTCGTTTACAATCAAAATTCAGTTACATGCGACACATGCAATTACAAAATTGTGTAGTTGCCTAAGACAAGTTGCACATGACATTCAGTTGCATGTGGCACTATGTATGCAACATGTATGTACGGTGTTAATATACATGTTCATCCATACATACAAATCCAAATGTAATTGCACCTTATGTGCAACTCTACTTGCAACTATAATGCAGTTGATCAAAATATGACATGTTTAAAAATTGGACAACTAGTTTGTGGACACGTGTCACTATGTTATTTTTTGTGTTTTAAAAAGTAAGAATTCATTGGATTAATTTCAATCATTAAATTTTCGACCACTAGGATGATGACATGTGGCACACCATGGAAAGTTCATTAACCATTTGACATGTTCAATTTAACATTAATTATATGGTGACATGTGGCAATCAAGGGCCACCTATTTTTCAATTAATTTTTTTTCAATTTAATGAAATTTAAGTCGTCCAATTTATGGTTAATAAGATGTTGACACATGGTGTCTAGGTAGGTAGCTAATTATTAAACTTTATTAGGTAAGTAAGTTTATTTAAATATGTAAGTAGGTTGATAAATAGCTAAGCTTAGGCTATATAGGTAAGTTTACAATAATTTGATTTTATTTTTAGGTTTAACCATTTCATAATGGTCAAGTTTTTTTCACTCATTCATCCCCAATAGCATTTGATATTTGGATAATATTGCTCTTGCTTAGAATTGGAAGCTAAAGGATATGGGTTAAAACATTCCATTGCAAACCTCATGAACCAACTTAGACGCAACTACTGTATTAGAATATACTAGCCAAGGGAGGGTTTTGTTAATCTTGTAGTGTAAACAAAATTTGAAGCCCTCCTCTTGGCACATTTAACACACTAAGAATCGTTGACAACATATTAGAAATTAAAAAGTTATGGGCCCTCAAAGTAAAGGAGGTCAAGGACTAAAAGAAAAAAAATATTGAACACTATAAAGGCCGATTCTTAAACCCCAAAAAGTTCCTTTTATGTTGTTTTGTTGCTATTAGAGTTCCAACATTATTTGTAAAACTTCAGGTGGAACTCCTATAACACTTCAAATCATTTAAAATGAATAAGAAATAAGAAGGTTGTGAGGTTTAAAAGTAAGAGGGGCCCAAAAAAAAGAAAAAAATGATTTGTAACTTGGAAAGCTAATTTTTCTTATTATTTTTCTTGTTAAATTTTCATTACTCCTTTTCTTTTGCACTTCAAAGATGATTATAGGATATTTTTAGTAATTATGATTATTTAATGAAAATATGATTACATTATTATTATATAGCTTAAACTAATAATTAGTTTAGGATGTTTGTGTACTTGTAAGTTAATTAGTGTAGCTTATTTACATTTATATTTTAACATAAATAATAAAATTTAATATTATCATATTAATTGATTCTGAATTATTTTTTGTTTAGTCAAATTTAGATTTTCTGAAAAATGTTTCAAATAAAATAAAATAAAAAAACTTTTACTTGCCAAAACAAATATTTAAATATATGAAATAAAATTTGAAAACTTGTAATACATATTTAAACCAAGGTTTGGTCTAATTTAATTTAGTTTAGCCATAATTAGTTTAACCTAATTTAATTCAACCATTGTTAATTTTAGCCTAATTTAGTTTAACCATAAATATTTAAACCTAACTTAATTTAACCATATTTATTATATCCTAATTTAATTTAGCTTAATTTAATATAGGCATAATAAATATAGTTTAATTTAATTTAGCCATAAAGATATTACTTAACTTAATTTAGCCATAATTAATTTAATTTAACTTAATTTAATCATAATTAGTTTAGCCTAATTTAATTTAACCATGGTTAGTTTAACTTTTTTGTTTATTTAGCCTAGGTTAGTTTAAGCTAACCTAGGTCAACATTGGGTTAACCTTAGTACTAGAGGTACATAATATTATTATATATAGCCTATGTAAATGTATTAAGTATAGTAATTTAAGTATGTATAAGTTTAGGCCGTTATTTTTATGACACATGTCCATGTTGTACAAATTGAGTTACAAACATGACCGAAATAATTATAAATGACAGCTAATTGCATAGTAATTAGTTGCAAATGACAAGATTTCTAATAGTGTACCTTGTTTTCCAATAAAATTTTCTTCAAAGAAGTTCACATTTTCCTATTCCTTTGAGCCTGAACTTGTTGCCTAAACTTGTGGTTTTATGTGCACATTGCTTGCCCCAATGATATAAAATTCCTCCCTCCTCATAAGCACATGACATTCATAAAAAACCCCCTTTTTTAAACCAAAAGTTTTCAACTACTTGACATTTGCAATTGTGTTTCAACTGGATATTTTTAATTTTAAAATAAAATTATAACAATTATCAATTAAGTTGATTCATTTACTATATTGGTATATAGTTGAAAGCATTTTTCAATTGTGTGGTCATTTGCCGAATATTCTCGGCATCAACAATGTCTCCAAGTTGAACTTCTAACTTTGTTGGTAAACAATGTGAAACATGTTTCAACTAAGGGGTCATTTTTGAAATATTCTTGACATTTAAGGTTCTTTAGTTGGCACACAGTCAAGACATTAACTAATGTTCAACTATTTTGGATGATAAAATGTATTAAAGGATGGATGAAATATAGTATTGTTTGCAACTATCTCTTTCAACTAGGTTAAACAACAAATAGGCAACTTTAATTTTATACATATAATATTGTAATATTTATTTCAAATTATGATAACATTAAATTACATGTAAATTTTATTTGTATAAATGAATGGTTTTTTTGTGCATATAAATATGAAACTTTCATTTCAAAATAAAGTTTAAATTAAAAAAATAATAATGTTAATACTAATGTTTATGTTCGATACACACATAATTTATTGTTTCTATGTAAATCATTACAACACATAAAGTAATGATACATAATTAGTAATATTGTGCAATTATAATGTTTATTCATTTTTATACACATGATATCTTAATATTTCTTTTAAATTATGATAAAAACTCATTAAACATTAATGCACCCTATGTCATTGGCTCAAGTTTGAATGCATTCAATTGGATTTGCCTTCCAAACCCCTTTTTGCAATTTGTTTGAATTTCCAACAACAATACATACCCACCAAAAATTCAATAATATTGTTCACATTTTAGGTCTCAAAATTACGAAATCAACTTTATTAAATCGAACTTGGTGAATGCTTTCCAATAATACCAGGAACGCCCCCAAGTTTCAATATAGTTTTCAATCTTGGTTTTTAAAAAATTCAATGAAAAAATGGTTCAATAATGAATAGATTCCACACTATAGCTCCAAACATTTAAAACCAAGTTGTTACACCCCTAATCATTGAGAACTTTTTGATGATAAGTTCCATAACATAACCTAAGACACTGTGCTTTGGGAGATATCATTATGACAAAACAAAACAAACTACATTCCTTCATGGATAGATAAGGTAACACGTGTTGTTGGCCCCAAATGTGAATACATTCAATTCATTTTCCCTTCTAAACCCAATTTGTTGTAATTTGTTTAAATTTTCAACAACAAAATTCATTCAAAATTCAATATTTTTAACACCTTAAATATGAAAATTATCAAATAAATTTCATTGAATCTAACTTAGCAATTATTTTCCAACAAAGCCAAGTACACCTTTGGATTCAAATAAATATTTTATTATGGTTTTATTAAATTTTTATTAAGAAAATGGTTCAATAATCAATAACCTTTGCATTGTAGTTCCAAAACATTTCAACCCAAGTTAGTGCACCCCTAGTTATTATTAGGTTTTCAAAGATATCAATAACATTATATGAAGTAATTTGGTTTAGGAAATTTCAATGATAGAATAAAACAAAAAAAATTATCTACTTTCATTAATATATTAAATTATGTGTAGATTATCTTTGTATAAAATGAATGGTTATGTATGATGCAAATATTTTTTGTGCACACAAATAATAAAATTTGATTGAAGGAAATTTAAGGAGATTTTGAAATATAAATTGTAATAATGTGCATGTTCAATACACCTAATTATTATTTATATGTAAATTAAATTTTAGTTTACAACATCTCAAATAATGATACATACTTAATATTTTTTGTGGAACTTCAATGTTTATTAATCTTTATAGACATGTTATCTCAATATTTTCTTTAAATTGCAATAAAAATTAATTAAAAATTAAACTACATATAAATTATATTTGTGCAAATGAGTGCTTATATGTATGATGCAAATTTTTTTTGTGCATATAAATAATAAAATTTAAGGAAATTTTGAGATATGAGTTTGTAATAATGTAAGTTTAATATATGTAATTTATTTATTTCTTTGTAAATCAAATATTAATTTACAAAAAATCATAATGATACATAATTCATATTTTTTTGGAACTGTAATGTTTATTCATTTTTATACATATGATGTTTTAAAATATTTTTGAAATTGCAATAAAGATTCATTAATTATTAAAGTACATGTAATTTTTTTTTGTATCCATGAATGATAACATGTATGATGAATTTGTTTGTGCATATAAATATTACACTTTAATTTGAATTTCTTTTTTTCTTTTTTGATGTATAAGTCAACTTATTGATGTGTATGCTCAATACATGCATAATTTATAATTTCTATGTAAATTCAATTTTAGTTTACAACATATCAAATAAGGATATTGAAGTATTTAAAAAAAATATGTTCACTACATGTGTAATTTTTTCATCTAATTGAAATTAATTAATTAATTATGATTACTTAAAAGTATAAAATAAATTATCATATAATTTCAGAAATTATTTTATTTAACAATACTATATTATAAAATAGTTTTCTTATTTAATATTTATTATACTAGGTCATTCAATAGTTCTAATTACAAGTTAGATAAAAATATGAATAAAAATACCTAAATAACTAGCCTAACCTAATTACTAACTAAAATATTATTATTAATTTTATTATTGTAATTGTAATCAATTATTAATTATCACAACATTATAATGATATTGTAATTAAAATATCATATAAAATCTGTTATTGAATATTTATATTTGAATTAGTTCTTTGTTTTATGAAATGTTAATAAAAATTTATAATGAATCTCGAATTAAGAATAATAATAGTGATAATTAATTATTTAATAAATAAATACATTCAATTGCTGATTTTTCAAAAAAAAAAACCAATTGTCATATTATTTAATAAATGATGATAATATGTTTAATTGTTTAATTATACAACTATATAGTTAAAAATAGTTGATGAATATTATAAGTAATTAAAGTAAGTAGCTAGACCTAGGCTAGGTAGATTATTAGTTTAGGTCCATGCCTAACTAAGCTTAGATTAATTTGTATAATTAGATTACAACTATTTGAGTTGCAATTAAATTACAACTGGGTTATAACTTGGGTAGATAGTAAATGGTCCTCTATCACGGAACACTTTCAAGTTTTCCCTCATTTCAACACCAAATTGAATTTTTTTTTATGTCATTGGAAGCATAAAATAAAGAGTACAAATGTTCTTTGAACCTCAAAAGCGAAGGAACAAAACAAAGAACGCAAGAAGAGAAAGAGTGACATTTTGTCTCAAATTGTGTTTCTAGACCCATTTACTTCTAGTAACTATATCTTATTCATTTGTCATTCATTTTGAATGATTTCAAAGGTTACAAATGTGCTATCTCAAAGTCTATGAAACTTGTTGAAAATGAAAAGTAAGAAAAACAATAGTTGAAGAGCTGAAGCTTCAAAATCATATAGAACACTTATGAAAAAATCCAAAGCACAACCCCCTTCACTTTAAAAGGGCATATTTTGCTCATTTTCCATTAGATTGTAGTATTTTTCACAGATTTGGATACACCAAGTGGAGGATTACAAATTTTTTTTAGGTTTCAAAAGGAATAGACCATGGACAAGAAAATTATAATGATTCAATATTGTTAAGTGTTTGGTGATAGGTGTGTTTTCCTTAGGTTACAACTAAAATTTTTATCCCATATTGTTTGGTTTCCATTCCATGAATCCAAACTATATAAAGGAACACACTAAGATTATTTGAGAACACAATAAACATGAAAATCTAATAGCCATTTGGGATGAGTTAATAAAAAAAGTTCAACCTTAAAGGCTTAAACCAAATGAAATAGGACTTCATTTATTAATTGCCATGTGGTTTAGGTCTAGGCCTAGCATAGGTGCCTAGATTTAGCCCTAATTTAAGCCTAGATTAAATGGCCTATGTGTAGGTTTAACTTAGGTGCCTAGGTTTAGAACTAACCTATTCTTAGGCACCATGTGGCTTAAACTTTTGACGTGGATATGGCACGTGTCATTTAACTATTTGTTGACCCCAAAATTTATGAGCATGCCATGTTTGATTTAACTTATGTGTTGACCCCACATTTTTTGAATGTGCCACGTGTCACCAAACCACTGGCCAAATGTTCAATTTACATAGTTGCAACTTAATTGAAATTGTAATTATATTTTTGGTTTATGTCATGTTTAGTTAGCAGATGAAGTTCATCCATTAGTTGAATGTAATTGACAACATCCATCGATTATATTGGTAGAACAATTTTCAACTAAATTGGTAATAGTGGCACATAGTGGCTATTGTTGTGATGTTGACATTGGCATACACTTTCGAGTGTAATTTCATTCTTGACTTGTACTTTTTGACATTACTGGTTGGCAATTGTAAAAAATATTTCCCAGTTGCAAAAAATAAATTATAACCATATGTGTAGTTTTTTACTTGGTTTATAGTTGAACAATAGTTGAAAATGTAATAGCAAAAAGGCGAGTTTTCTACTAGTGTGAGCATTAGCATCCATTCAACTTTGTCAATGCATCAATTGGATTGCTCACCACAAATTCAAACATGAAAAACATTGAATTTTCCATGAGAACTATCAAATCAACAACAATAGCTTGTATTACTATTTTGCAAGGTAATCATTAGGCATTGGAGAGGGATATCTCCTACCCTAGTTTGAACTTGAAAATTCAGCTGCCTCATTGCATGCATGCACATGCCACCAATAATAATGCCTTTTGCATCCACTGCATTCATTGCAACAACAACAATAGCACATACAATAATATATGTTGTTGCAATCAAAAACCATTTCAAGATTGTGCACAATTCATCAAGTCTTGTTTGCCCCTTCTTCCATTTGCTCCTATTACATTTCATTCACCAGTCATGCCAGTGGCAAGAAGTCTAACGTGTTTTGTGATGGTAAATAGTTAGATGATTCACACAAACAGACAGACAAACAGAAAGAAATGCTCCATCTCTCTCTATTTGCTTTGTTATGACACCAACAATGTGCCAAAACAAGGAAAGAGAAAGCAAAGTTTTGCAATACCACTTAATACAATCTCTTTTCTCATTGTTGCTATTGTTCCTAGTATAATTTTTTTTCTCATTGTTGCTATTATTCTTGGTATGGTCTCTTTTTCTCATTGTTGCTTCTGTTCCTGGTGTGTGTTCTTTTTTCTCCTTTTTGTTGTTCTCTGGTGTTAAGTCCACTTAATACAGTCTCTTGCTGGTTGAGGAAGGTCAGAGAAATGCTCTTGCTTTTGGTATGATAGCTTGACATCCCAAAGGTCTCTGGATTCCAAGCATGAGCAAGCAGAAGATTCATACTCAGATTTCAAGCATGAGTGAGAAGACTTGTATCAAGATTTCAAGCATGAGCAATAAGACTTGTATCTGGAATCCAAATAAGATTCGTAGATTTGGATTTCAGGCATGAGCAGGAAGACTTGTACCTAAATTTCAAACATGAGCAACAAAAAGAGTTGTATCTGAATTTTATGCATGAACAAGCCTTATACATCTGGATTTCAAACATGAGGCAAGAAGACTAGTATCCGGATTTCAAGCATGAGAAAGAAGACATATCTCTGCTCTTTTTCTGCAATTTGTGCACATGTGAATTGATGAATATGGAATTCTGAGATGATCATGATCATCCACAGTTCAATTTGAAATCCTTTTGTTTGTTGTTCAACTTAGGTTTGTTTGTGTGTTGTATTGTTGACTAGCGAACTACAAATTACTCATCAACTTGTAGCTCTGGAAGCTTTCAAAGGTGCATCCAAAAAGGTTTTCTTACGCCAAAGGAACTAAGGTATGTGCTAGGGACAGTTTTTGATTCTTTGAGAGAAGCTTGCCTATTTACCTCAAATCTCTTGACATTGTTCAATTGTAGGTTCAGCCATACTTCAACACCACATGATTGATTAATATCTTAGACCCAACCAAGTGTTGCAAATCATAGATATATGTGCAATAAACATGTGGATGCGTGCAAGAATTCAAAGAAAAAATGCAACTAGACCCTTATCTGAAGCCTTAAGATTTACTGTTTCTTCTTGATTCTCATTGCAGCTCTCTATACGACTGGAGGACTTTGTGGGATTCCTGGTTGATTTTTCTTTGTGCAATTCTATGCAGACACATTTGTTAGTTCACAATATTATGAGATGATCATCATCTTCAGCTTAAATCTGAAGTCCTTTCTTGATTTGAGCCTTTTTCCTTACACTCTAACAAGATTAGTACTGCTTCTTCTTGATTTCTGATGGGGTCCTCTTTATGGATTGTGCAGGACTTTGCATGACTCTCAATTGATTTTTCTTTCTGCAATTTGTTCACGCAAATTTGTCATCATGGTATTATGAGAAGATCATCATCTTGGATGCGCCACCCATTACCAAAACAGAAAACTGCCACAAAGTACAGAATGCAGTTTGCAGTTGGGACTCTAATGCATCAAAATACATCCTTTGATTTGAGGGAAGAAGAAGAAGACTAAGAACCCAGCCTTCAAGTAATTGAGCTCATGTTTGGGGGACCAAATCTTGTCCAAATTGAGTGTTCTTTAGATCATTAGAAAGGTCTTAAAAATACTAGTATATGAGATAAGTTTCAAGTGCATTTCTATTTGTCATATGATTGGGTTTTTGTTTTTCATTTTGTACAACAAGTTTAAAATTGTTTTGCCTGGGAGCTTGTGGCTTTTTCTGAACTTTTTTCCCTGATAAAATGGTTTCTCATTGGCTCAAATTTAAACCTGATTGGCAGTGATTTTTTCAGGGTTTTACATCACAAAATTTTGAATAGCAATTTAAAATTGTCAGATTTGATTTCTTGATTAGGTTCCTGTATGTAGGTAGCAATATAGAAAATGCTTTCATTCTTTTTACAATCATATCTCATTTACAGCCAAATTCAACTAAATCTTCCAACCGATGATCATTGTTTTGGCTACATCACAAAATTGAAAGAAACAAATGCCGCTGATCATATTGTGTTTGAGACCAACTAGCTCTTGATGGCAAACATAACAAAAGTAAATGCAACTGGTGGTAACCATTGTTACTTTGTATTGAACTACCCAATCAATTTGTTCCTTTGTCAAAAGCTTATAGTGAGGAGTTTTTCTCTTAAAAGTCCTAACCCCTTGTGCTTAAATCTTTCATAATTAACAATCCAGATGCTTCTGTTTTTGGGGGTCATATATCACATAGTATTACAAACAAAGAGTTTATGTTAAATAGTCTAAGGGTGACTTTAGTCGAGGGTCCAAGGTCCAGGGACCAATGAATTCAAGCAATCTTATTGGTTGAAAGCTTTAAATTGGATCCTGGACCCTCATCTCAAGTGGGCCTCAGCTTATTGTTATGTTTGATTGAAGATTTAGATTGCTTTCAATCTTGATATGCTTCATAGTATGGTTGGCTCAAGGACTTTGTTTATTTTGGTTTTGGTAGAGGAGCAATATGAAACGAGGGTGCCATGAGAGGGAAATATGCAAAATTTGAGTGGTTTTGGAGTTCACATGCAGTGTCTTTTTGTGTGAGTATTTTTTGGCACACACCCACACTCTTGTGTATTTAATTCAAGCATGTGAGAGTATGCCAGAAAATGAATTCTTGATCAATGCATGTTAATAAGTCTGACATGGTGAGACTTTGCCACTCATAATGCCACTTCAATCAAATGAGATGAGAAAATTTGAACTAGGTCTGGTTACAAAACTGCACAATAGATCAGGTTAGGATGATGAGCACATGGTTAATGAGAGACATGGGCGAAATTTCTAAACAATTAGAGCATAATGGCAATGAGCTTCAAGTAACATAAGAACATTATTATAACAAGTTGTGTTATATCAATGGCCTTGCTATTTATTAATATCAATAATTGATATTGTATGATAAATTGGTTATAGCTAGGGAAAAAATAAAATGAAATCTATTTTAATGTACGTTATCATGTTGGTGTAAAAGAAAAATTGTCATGATTTCTTTTTCATTTTTTAACATCACATTGGTTATGAGAAAGCTAAAATGGATCTCAAATTAAAATGATAGCATATTCTAGGAACCTATCTAAACATTCAAATTTTTTTACCAAATCAAAACCAATAGGAAAATGTTCCAACACAATTTTCAATTTTTTGCAAATTTAATGACAGATTTTTTGCAAATTTTTTCCTCCAAAAAAAATCAAATATTCCCCTTTCATATTCATTTTCCACATTTGTGCAAAATTTCAATCCAAAAAAAAATTTAGTCGTGACATTTGTATTTGAATGTTTCCAATCACATTGTCACTTTTGAAAAAATTACATGATTTTTTTCATATGATGGGTGCTATAAGTATTTTTGAAAAAACTAATTTAATATTGTGGATTATGGATTGGTGACAAAGTCGCTCGGGGCTGGGTGCATATTTGAAGAGGTGGCAGAGAAAAAAAAATGTTAAAAGATGAATGTAATGTAAATTTTTTACAACCAAAATTATTAGGATGAATCATCTTGCCTAGATTTTAGGGGGCAAAATCACTTGAAGCTACAATACTTTATAATGATTCTCAACACAATATCACAACAAAAATGTTGGAATAGCGAAGCAAAACAACAGTATTTGAAAAAAGCAACTCACCATGTGATGACTCTACCCTTCATGGCAAGTTCTAATAATAAGTGGGTGGTTGCATAATGGTTCTGCCCTAAATGACATTCATAAGGCTTATAAATATTTAACATGTATCAAATTGGAAATACATGGTGATTAGCATGACGAAGCCCAAGTAGATACTTCAGTTATGTTTGAAATGTTTCTATAGTGGACTCCACATGACCCTAGAATGTAGGGATATCAAACTTTTGGCCCATTTTTTAGTGCATCACAACAGCACAATGTCTTTAACCAAAGGCGTGGTTGTGTGTGAGGCACCTTGTGATCACTTCTTAAATCTTAACCTTGTCTGGATACAGATCACAAGGGTTATAGTATTAGTTTAGAAAATATACCCAAATGTTGGTATACAAGAGAGATATCCGTAAAGTCATCCTGTCTTTGGGCCTCCTTTCACTCCCCCTAACCCCTCTTTTAGTGGTATAGGTAAAGTAAGGAAATTTTATTAAATCTCAGTAGGAAATGATGAAACTCAGCACGAAATGCTGAAACTCAGCATTTAATGCACAAGGTTCGAGAGGAATTATAGTAGCTGTACAGGTAGGAGTAGTGAAAATCTATGTAGCAGCAGTGGAGGCGCTCAGGAAAACACAAAGACAGGGTGAAACTCAGGAACCATCAAAATTTCACACACCCCTCCCCCCTTTGAATGCTTATGTACTTTTTTGCATCGCGTATGACCAAACTCAGGGTAGTGGTGTGGTCTTTTCCCGACTTTATGGATATCTCTAATGCATCTGGAATAACCTTGTGCCTAAGGGTGAAAAGAAAAGCCTATGTGACCAATGAGATTGTCCAAATTGATGCCTTGAATTGTTATTTTATGAGTTGCCTTAGTGAACTAGGACTCAAATGTTACATACCTTTTGCATGTGGCCTGTGTAAAAAAATGTCAATTGCAAGGAGCTTTTGGCGCATTTAACACATGCTTCTCTCGCAAACCCTAACTAACAATTATATATACCATTTCAACATTGCAACATTCTCCTCATATTGAGAGACAAAGGTTCAGGCATATTATTTGTGTTATTTGATTGTTCTACATCACAAAAAGCATTTTGAAAAAGTTTCTTATGTTCTTGCAGGGCACACTAAACACATTAACAATTTGTTTCACGAATCGAAGGCACGTTATGCCTACAAATTGCCACTTACACTTTATATAAAGAAATTTATAATTTTGGTCTTTGTATTGAAAGCACCTCCCCTGGTAGAATTTTACTTTAAAGTAGATGGATTTTGCAGAAGTGGATGATCCCCCCCCCAAAAAAAGTATCTTCCATTTTTGTTATGTCCTCAAATTTGAAAAGTTCTTTTTAAAGGGGAAAGAACAGCTTTGAGGCTCTTCCTGGAGTCTGGGGCCCAGCCTGCGGACACAGGCCCCCAGTGCTGGGCCCAGAATCTAGGAAGAGCCTCAAAGCTGTTCATTGCCCTATACATAGATGTCCCCACAAGACTACACTACCATCCAGTCTTAGGCCCATTAGTTGGGGAATGGCCTCACAATGGGGTGTTACCCTAGTCAAATCCAAAGATTATAAAATTTTGGAAAAATGAAGAGCGGGGAACAAAAATGAAGATCGAAAAGTGATGGATTTAATACACTAGCAAATTCCTGGGGAAGTTAATTACCTACACAAAAATCCCAAACAATTGTCAATATAGAACCCTTCGTCGAGCATCTCCAGCGGTGCTCAGTATCTGATCCTGCACAGTAAAAGTGGATGAAGCAACTCCAGCATATGCGGGTTTGACGGAGGAAAATGGTTTTGGCTCACCATAATTGCTCCAGTTGCCGTGGCCGGTACAAGGCTCCGCAGCGCTGTGCACCTTAAAAAAGAGTGTAATAAATATGAACTAACTGCTGCTCAGTGTTTCTGATTGGCATATCGTAGTGTTTGGTCCAGGTGGTTTGTTATCAATAGTCCCTCACCTGTTTGCTGTCCCAGTTCCAGTTTTATTGGTGGGGTTGCAAAAGAGTACATAACTAAACTTGGATGTGAAAAATATTTTCGCAGAGTCACATTCTGAGCACCACTGGAGATGCTCTTAGTAGGTTAACGAGTTTTGGGCAGAAACAGGACCACTGGACTGTTATCAGGGCGACTCTTAAGATTCATAACTTTGGGTCTCAAAGAATCAACGATCTGATTCTCGTATATAACCTTGGTTCTCAAAAGAAATAAAAATTAAAAGGATCAAATTGCTGGCCAGAAAACTTGCTGGTTCTTTATTGGTTCTTTCATAAAATTGCAGGTTTTTTAAGGGTTTTGAAATAACCAGGACCAATGGTTGTTTGATTCCGAAATATTTAAAAAGAAAAACCAGAATTCATCCGCTGATTCTTTGAAATTTTAAATAACCACACAACACTACTTATAATTGTCACAGTACACACCAGATTGATAGAGTTATCAGTAAAGTCATGGTGTCATTGGCCCCTAGTTTGACCTTCCAATCCTTGTTTCATCCTCCATTCAAGTGTAGTTGTAAAGTAAGCAAAATTGGGTACTGTTTCATGAAACTGGGTATCACTCCAGAAGTTTGACAGGATGTTATTCTAACAAGGCTCCATTTAATGGAGTATGTGAGAAATGGTGAAGATGGCAGGTAATGCAAATCCAAAACTGGGAGCGAAACTCCCCCATGACCAAATTATGCTACCAATTCATTGGGTCCATCTTTCTCCTGTAGGCTGTTTTCATCCTCCCTTCTCATTTGATCCCCAGTTTCACTAGCCCCAATTTTGAGGTATTTTACTGACAACTCTATTGTAAAAGAGTTTGGTCCCCAGTTTCAATGAAACTGGGCCCACTAGTCCCAATTTGGGATATTTTATTGACAACTCTATTGTAAAAGAGTTTAATTGAGAATAGATACATTGGTAAATTACCGCAAACTGGGACTACTGGGCCCCAGTTTCATTGAAACTAAAATTTGGTGAAAGGGAAAGAAAACAAGCTAGAAAAGGGAAAGGGTTGGCTTGGTTTGCTTATACAAATTCATAAGACCTGAAATTACAATGAAATGTGTAGAATTTTTGGTATCATTTTATTAACAAGGAAACCAGGTATAACACCACTGTGGATGAATTTCTTCTTAATCTTGATAGTTTGCGACTCATGTAGTTTGGGGTAGGCCACCTTAATTATGCACTGAACCAATGTTACCAATGGGGGATTCCTCACAATACATCTGAATTTGTTGCGAACATTTCCAATCTTACTTGAATTACATCAATACTCCAAGGTTTTTCTCTTTATATTTGCAACCATCTACACATCAGGTTTTTTTATTATGTTTTTAATTTGTAGCATGAGTGACAAGGGCATCTGAAGGCAATGCCCATATGATGACTTGCCCAAAAGAGATAGTGTGATGTATGTGGCTAAATTGCAAGTAGAGAAGTGACAATTTGGCAAAGACTTTTGAATTGGCAAGTGCACCTTGTGGCACCCACTTACACATCTTATGGGAAAAAACAAGCTTCAAGCTTGCAAAGGTACTTAGTTTTGAAGCTTCTAATATATAAATTTGTTGGGCAATTAGGCAACATGTTTACAAGTAAAATTTAAATGTAACTACTAATTTAAAAGACCTTGCAAGATATTTGAACCTCACTCCGTTGTAACACAAGGTGCCTATAGCAATTGCCAAAATTAATATCATAACACAAATTGTATCAAATTTCAAAACATGTGATACTATGAGAAAAAAACAACCATGCATTCACTCCTACAATGACCTTGTTTCCATCATTCCAATTTGCAATAGCAGCTTGGAAAGGGAAAGTGTTCTTAATGAAAATATCTTGAACAAACATGTGTATAACAACATATAGATGTCCAACCAATCAATTCCAAAGCTTGGACTTCATAAATCTCAATGTGGAAAATTTTCTTTCAATTTTTTTTGTTGCCAATGACTTGGACAATGGCCAATTGAACAAGTTTTATGAACTCAAAGAGACAAACAACCAACAAATTGTTTATGGCAAATTGATGCCATAATTTAATGACAAGATTTTTATCTGTAGGCTTTTCCATGGCCCTAGAGCTTGATTCTTCATGGTTAGCTTGAAAAGGGATGTTTACAAATCCAAAATATCCCCTAAAAGTGGCTTTAAAAGCCATGAGCTAAATGTACTAAGCTTATTGGATGTATAATAATGCCATTTGATCATGTTCAAATGAGTTGTAAAAATGGACTCACAATTTGGTTGAAGGTAGTAAATAAATGACTCAGAGAACATTCATCAATTCATAATCCAAAAACCTACACTTCAACTCAATGGCTAACAAGTTAGATGTAATAATGCATTGGGTTTTCCCAATTGTGATAGTTGTTTCAAAATTATCACAAAGAATTATAAAATGGAAACCACTTAAAGGATCAACATAATGGACCATTTAGGGTGTCCATTTATCCAAAAGCCAAGTGCTTTGTGCCATCATCCAAGTTAATTGCCCAATCCCATGTAATCTTATAAGATATATTTGTAACAACATTAATCAATTCTGAACCTAGAAGGATGTTTTTGAATCACCATACATCTTGTATAAGTCTGGTTGGCAAATTTTGACCATTGTAATGTAATCACATACAAGTACACCTCTACCTTACACAAACTTCATCAAGGGATTAACAAATTTTAACATGGGCAAAACATAAGACAAGACCAAGATCATATCAATGTCACACAAATCCAACAGATGGCTTCCCATTCCTTCCATTGAGCCAAATCAATTGCCATCTTAACAATTAACATTTTGTATTTTTTCTCAACCTACTTTAAAAATGCCAACATGTTGATCCAACTTGTTTCTGCATCAACTTTTAGACCTTTTGTTTCCATAATCTCAACAAGTTTCTAGAATTCAAGATGGTGTTTGGGGGAATTAGAGAAATAACCATAAAACAATTGAAGGAGATATTCCAATTTGGAAACCATTAGCATAGAAAATAAATTTTACACTACAATGTTCATTCTAGGTGCCATACAATGGATCTTAATGAAGTAGGGTGCTTGCTTATACAATTTCCTACAATTATTGAGACTTTCAACTTCATTGAACAATGAATAAGAATTGGTGTGGCTTGGAAATAATAAAAACTAGTGGGTGCCCATGGCCGAAGGCCACTGTGGAGTCCCTCGGAGATTCTTGAGAGGGCAGGGTTTCAGGCAAAGTGGCAGGTGGAAGCGCAGCGAGTGCTTTTTGTACTCCCAGGCCCCAGCCACTCCCACTCTCCCAAGCCCCTGTCCACAAAGTTACTGAGTGGAGGACCATTCAAAAGTACCATAATAAGGACTGAGCGGAATTATAATATAGATTATGGTGCCTTTTTTTACGATTCTCCATTCAAACAAAAAAAACCATAAAAAACATTATTAATGAGATGATTAATGTGTGGGCTGATTAATGTATCATGAAGCTTAATCTTTCAATAAAAACTACAAAGGTGTTTTGGGTGTATCAAACATGATCCATATGGTAAATCTTATTTAACATTGTAAATTATTGGAGTTATTTGTTAAAAACTAGTAAAATGAATTAAGTTCATCATAACACAATATAATTATCATGAACTTAAAACATTAATTTTTGTGGAACAATAACTCATAAAACTAGACCAAAATTACAATCATAGTTACAACCAAACATATATTTTGTATACATTTAAAACCAAACTTGGATGTGCAAAGTGTCACATCTAAATTGAAACATATTGATTGTAAGTTTACAACACATTCACAAGTTCAAAGTCATTGTAAGTGTGAAACACATTCACTACAAATTTCAAAGCCATTAAATGTAAATGCAAATTTGCTCACAAGTAGTAGCACAATGAAAAAATGAAGAAGAAAGAAACAACATGCTTACCTTAAGTGGAGTTGTGCTACTACAACATGCTCAAGGCTCAAGTGGTGAACCTCAAGTTGTAAGTTCTTACTTACATAGAATCTATATTATATGTGGTCAATAGTTAGAGGTCCTATTAAATTCATGATTCAATTTCAAATGAAGTTGCATTGCTACGAGGTTCAAATAAAATTGATTATGATATGAATATTGAGATTGAACTTTAGAGATTTAATGGATATTCAAAATAATTTTGAAAATCTTGGAAAATTTAGTGGCGGTCAACCATCAATGCATGCTTGTAAGTTGTGGGTACCAAATCATGATGGATTGAAATCTAGATTTGACAACCAGTTTGTGAATTGTAATATCCTAAATTCAACTAATTTCTAGCCTTCAACTTGCACACAATACAAGCAACAACACAACAAAACCACCTATGATATAAATTTTACATAGTTTACAATTCAAGCTACAAACTTATTGCTTGCAAGCATTGAACACTCAATAATGTGCTACAGTGGGTTACAATAATAACTTGAACCTTGTTCCTTCTATTGTTCAACAAAAATAATGCCTACCACTAGCCTTTGGGTAATTGCAAAAACTCTTATTTTTTAATTACATGACAAGATATTACTATTGCCAAGGGACATGTTTCTAAACAATGAAAAATGTATGCAATAAATGGTTCCTACATGTTTTTATTTTTGTGGGTTGTGTGACAAAATGAAAGTGTTGTGGAGTGAATAATTATTGTAAACTAGCATTTGTAATATCATTATTAATGCTCTCTTCCTCCTAGTAATTAATGATGTCCTTGATCCACTTGGTGATTTACAAGGCTACTACCCAATGCCCATGAAGATGAACCATCGATGAATATGTATTTTAACATTTAGAAATTAAACACAAGGATTAGAGTTCATGAAGGTTTTCATTGCTTGATTAAGCTTACAACATTATAACTTGAAGTACTTAGAACTTGGAAGTTGGAACTTCAATGGAAGAACTTAAAACTTAGAAAGAATATTGAGAATTTGATAACTGATTAATTAAAAAAAAAATCTAAAGTCACTCATCTCCAACCTTCCCAAACCTTGAGAGACTTGAATTTCTCAAGTAGCAACCTTCATGAAAGCATGCTACACAAGTAAATGGTGATAGGTTGCCAAACCACAAAGAAGGGCAACAAAAGTAGTAAAATAGTGGTGGAGACAATGATGGCCTCCTCCTAACCAAGGTTTGGGATTCAATTGCAAACAACCACAATGGCAACCATGAAACTTAGGATGAAAAAATCTAGCACATTAATTGTGCAACTGGGTGCCATATAATAGCCTCCAATGCGAACCCTAATCAAAACAAAAGATTTGGGTGAATTTTTTAAATTAAATTTTTTCAAGCTTAAAGGTAGCAGCCCCAACATAAGTGGAAATTGGCAAAAAACTTTGCTAATAAAAAAAACAATGCTCCCCACACACAAGATGCATTTAGGATTAAAATAAACCTTCCACTACTTGCATGCAAACCTTTGGTCATTCAAGTAAAGAGTTTTTCACACTTTATATTGGGAAGGCTTGGTTTCATGGGTTTACTTTATTTCTTAGACCTTTACCTTGGGTGTTAGTCTACCATGTCCCTCAAATGAAGGAAGGCCTTAGGAGCAAGCCTTCCATTATGGTAGAGTACACCAACAACCACCAACATGATGAACTTCAACTAATATTGCATCTGATTTCACATTGATGATCCATTTTTGTAAGAAGCAAGTCGTATATGGAGATAGATAGGTTGAAGAATAGGTGCTTAGCACATGCCTTGGGTGAACGAGCACCTACACTAGTACTAAGGTTAAACCCCAAATAAAATTTGGGTTGTGTCTAAACATGATCGATATCCCATCCCTTAACTAAATCAAGGTCTTTAAGTAAATGTTTTTTACATTTACATCAATGTATTTGACTACACTTTGGAAGAGAAAAAAAGAACTTCATCCCCCAACCTTCTCACCTCATTATTTAATATCAACTTGTACATGCTTCACCCACCATAGTAATTTTTTTTGCCCCTATTCTCTTGCCCCCTCTTGGTATTTAAAAAAAAATCCTACCCATTTGCTGTTTTAATGCTGCCACTACCACCAACTTTTCTCTTTTTTTTTCTTGTTGTTGTTGCTTTGATTGCTTTGATTCTAAATTTATTTTGGTAATGACCCATTTTGAGGGTGTAACCCAATGTAAAGAATTGACATATTTCTTTATTTATTTTGTGATACATGGTAGGTATGATACTAAAATAGAGGAAAAAAGAAAAAGAAAAGAGGTAGGTTGTTACAAGTTCGTTCATTGACTTTGATTTTTTATAAAGTCATTGAGAGATTGGTCATCATGATTTACACATATTTACATAGTGAGCTGTTTTCGTTTTTATTTTCATAAATTTATTTATTTATTTATTTATTTTGCTGAAGTGTAAATCATTGATACTTACACGGTTTTACATGGATTAAATTGGATTTATACAAATTTAGACTTACATGGAGTACAAATAAATTTATTATTTGCACTTACATGAAGGGTATGTTTAAAACCATATACATTGCCTAACACTAATTTATACCAATGTTGTTTGATTTTGATTTTGGACTGATTCTCAAGTTAATTATTGAGTACCTAGACTATAGGTTTAAAGTTTTCAAAAACAAGTTTTGCAGCTTGAAATGGAACTCAAAACTGAAATGGAGAACTAGCCTCGAGCTTGAACCAAACCCAAAACCAGCCCCAAAACTCGTTTTATTTAGGTTCCAATTTTTCATTTTGTAATAATAATAATAATAATAATAAATAATGACAATAATATTTTTTCAACTGGGGTTAGACATGTAGTATTTAGTGGGCAATTAGTACTTAGGTAATAAAAATTAAACAATCATGTGCAAACCACAATGGTTAGTTAGGGAACTGAAACCCAACCAAAAGAAATTGTTTCCTAATCACTTAACATCCACCCTTCACAAAATCAGACTGGTCCTTCCCTAATACATGACTTGACATTACAATTTTTTTCAACATTTATTGCCTTAACTTAATCCAAAGCTCCAATTTTCAATCTCTTCTAGATTGACAACACCATAGTTAACCTCACATCCAACAATTAGGTAGATTGCATATGAGTTCATAGGAATCAAAGGAAATCCAAGGTTGCAAATCTAAGAAATTGTGATGAATTATGAAAAATTTTAAGAATTTTATTTTACAAAAAAACATACATGGTTTCAAAAACTCCAACTTTTCAACGGGTTCAAAGCTCATTTCATTATTGTTCCATGGCATATAATACATAATCTAACCCTAAGGTGAGATCTACCCATAAGGTGAAACTTTGCATTTTCTCAAATCTTAAGGAAAAGTTTGTGTTTGTGTATTTGGTTTACCCAACACCTAACCCCACATCATTTTAAGTGGTTGACTATAGTTTGAAGTCTACATATGCATGCACATCTAAGCTTTGAGATTATCCATTGATAATGCATAAGGGTAGGTTATCAAATAATCAATTGATAACCCACCTATTATCCTATTGGTTATTATCCAACTATAAGGGTTTCTAATAAACTAAAATTAGAAGTATTAATTTTTTTTATGTTTAATTTTTTTGGGTACTAATGTTAAAAGATTGATAACCTACTTGGATGATAATTATATCATATAGGTAGGTTATTAATAACTGGGTGAAAAGTCAATAATATGCCAACACTAGTTTGAATCAGTCTAGTGTAGGTTTTTACCTTCTACATGAATACACACATTCGCTAGGGATATGGTATATTATTTACTCAAATGTATTCCACACAAATCAACATACCCTAATGAATCTATATAAATTGATACCCTAGTCATAACCTTGAATATATGTAAAAAATAACCATACCCAAAGTTGGATATATTTTGGCATCTAGGTTTAAAAAAGGAACTATGACTTAAACCCTAAACTTTGTTAGTTCTACTAATCAAATGTGTGCTTCCCAAGTTTTTCTTTTTTATAAAAGTTTTTGCAATTAGCTCACTTGATTGGTTCATCACAAGAAAAACAAAAATAATTGAAACTTTGGAAGCTCCCTCAAAATATACGTTTCTATGTGAAGACAAAGTGTTGCTACTCCCCTTTGGCTCAATTATATAAGCAAGAAGGTGAGAACTTTGGGCAACCATAAAATTTGAGACTAATTTGAAAAATGTTAACATTTGATTAAAGAGCACATGTTAGGAATGATAGGTGTGTGATATGATTAAAGTGCACATGTTAGGAGTGATAGGCGTGAGGTGTGGAGATAGTTCAAGTGGAAAATTCACTACTTTGGAGGCCCATAAGCTTAAGGTTATTTAAAGGAATCAAATGGATTCAAAAGTTTATTGGAAACGCCCAAAGATGAATTCCCAAACTACTTTTCAACTCCATCACCAACCAACCAACCCTTGACCATACCACCATTGTCTTCTAGTAGGCTAAGTCTTTGCTTTAAGCATTGTTTATGGTAATCGAAGATAAATCAAACACTTAGATTCTTGCATTTTGACATTGGATTTGACTTTTAAGAAAAATAAAATTTTATATGTGGATATTTTCCTTAATTTTTTTATTAAAAAAAAAACCTTTCTAACCCCAAAATGGTACATATGATAATGGGGTATGTGGACCTTACCCTTCTACCAAAGAACTTAAATAGGAAATTTCTCCGAGTGCTTTATGGGTAGGATTAATGCCCTGGCATTAACCAAGCACAATTATAGAGGCACATCAATACCCCAATAGATGCCCTTAGGATTGGCCCAATACAAAGGGGCATTTCACAAAACAGGCCTACCCACAAGGTTGTTATGAATTTGTTCTCCATATTTGGTTGATAGCCAGATTTGGCAAAAATCTTTCTAGGGGTGTGATCCTCACATTTTCTTCATCTTCCAATGGATGGTTTCCACTTTGGCGAAGACAAAAAAAAAAAAAAAAACACTCCTATGTAGACAAAAGTACTGGATTGAAGACATCTCCTTTGTAATTTCATACCCTATTCTTGGTGTTGCAACAAAATGTCATCAATGTCAAAGCAATCCGAAGCATGAAAGCTCATGGGCATTGGGGGACAAGAACTCACATGTCAGAAGATGATGAACAAAAGTGTGGGTCCCTCCTTTCTCACCTCCCCTTATGTCCTAGATCAACTCAAGCAATAGCAAAACCCTAAGAAAAACCCTAAGAAAAGTTGTAGGGTTTGTGGGTATCTTCTTTTGTTTGATAATGTAAAGTAGCATATTTGCATAGGGACAAAAGAACAAGAAGGCAAGTCAAGAATGAAAAGGTAAGTAAAAGGCTCCTTTCTTCTTTCTTTTGTAAACTTTGCACAATCCCTTTTGGGTGAAAAGGCTATTTATTGGTGGGGCCTAAGTTGTAACTAATTATACTACAAATACATTTGCAAATTTGACATGGAACATTGGCTTTTTTCTTTAAACCCAAAAACAATGAAATGGATGTGGGGTTTTGGAGTACCCTATCATATTTGGGAGTGCCTATCAGATTGAACATATTGAGAAATAAGTAAGGTCCAATGGGGTTGTCACCTAGGAACCAAGAAGTTGTGGATGTTTTGTAATGAAGGCAAAGGGGATAAAATAATAGTGATTTTCAATAGGTATAGAATTACTAAAGTTGTTTGTGTAACTTGATTCATATAGTATACACTTGACATTATATACAATGGGAATAACCTCTTCTTACACCATACAAATGAAAAAATGTACATTTACTTTGATTTTTGGTGTAGTTGTAGGTACTACAAGGAAAGATATGGGCCCAATTCGCTCAACATTTCACTCATTTTGTAATGAATTCCATGAAAATTCGCCACAATAAATTAAAAATTTGGAAATGTGAACAAGTGAACATTGAGTGTACTAGGATCAATGTTATTGACCAAGTGAAATACATGGCCCGTGCTTGATAGGTACATTGTTTCACATGTAGGATTTTAATTTGTTTCAATTTACAATATACTTATCAAATTGAGAAAAGTATATATTTATTTTTAGCCTCCTCTCAAAATTACTATGTTTTAAATGACAAAATCTAAGTGTTGAGACAACTTGCTTACATAGTGCCACCATATGTATAGAAATTAATTTTTGAGTCCCTCTAATTGTCATTACATTGTTATCATGATTAATGACATTTCTTTGCTCATTCTCTCGTACAAAATTGATGGGTTTAGACGATTGTGGCTGCGGTCAATGTTTTCCATGTTACAAGTTTGAAAGAATTAGGCATTGCCATATTACAAGCTTATGTTTTTATTATTTTAATATGTGGCATTCAACTATAAATAAATTTTCTTGGTCTACTCTTGCAAAAAATCTTTGAGTGGGGTGCCATAGAGCATTGGCATGAACATGGTATGTATCTTGACCTAGGTGCACAATTTATTCCAATACAACAAGTGGGATTGAGCTTCTAAATGGGGGGAAATTACACAAATGGGGATTAGTAGTTACAAAATTTTGTTACAAAAAAAACTTTGGCCCTTATGGAATTTGTTTGGAAATCCAAACTTTAATGACTTGCATTTTCTTTTTCAAATCTCAAATCAAGCAAACCCAGGGACTTCATAAAAGTTGAAGATCCCCCACTCCCACAAAAAGAAAGAAGTATCTTTCACTTTTGAAAGGCCCCTCAAATTTGAAAAGTTCTAAGGTGGGATCTTCCTTCTAATCATCATGATATGAGTGCATGATACATGATACCATAGTAGAATCAAATACACACTACATATGTTGTTGAATGCTCCAAATCTTATGATGAAAGCTTAAGAAAGGGAGGGCAACTCAAAAGGAAAGAAGGGAAAAAAGGCACAAAGACTCTCCATACTTGTGTGTGCTTTCATCACTAATATTAGAACCCTTATATAACCCTTTATACTTTATTCTTGTGTGCATTATCTATAATACCTCCTATTTTTATAACACTTTGTGCTTGTGTATATTTTTTACACTATTGTAGAACCTTGATGGTTTTGGCACACATTGTATTTTTTTTTGGAAATGGTGAGATTTTCACAAAAAAAAAAGTTTTTTTTGAAAGATTGCTTTTTTTTGTGAAGGAAATTGAAGAATCTTTTGAGTTGTTTGAAAATTAGTTGATTATTCAATAGACATGTGCTGACTTTGCGCTTGCACTGCAATAATATTATAAACTTTATGCAATCTTTTATATTTATGTGCATTTTTTTGAATACTCATAAGAGTTTCGCCCACATGCTCTATTTGGGCTTGTAGCAATGTTTCTCGGGTCCACCATGGTGTACAATTGTTTTTCAATTCTCACTCTATAAAAATGAAACATGAGGATAATTGCTTGATGAAAAAGGACTCAAATAAGAGCTTACTTAAAATTCAACCACCTAGACCAAAATCACTAGGTCAAGAGTTGTCATGGTATTAGAGCATGTGCAACAAAAAAATTTAAAAGCCTTATATGACATGATATATTTATTGACCCAAACTAAAATAGCATATGAAAATAATTATTTTTCATTGCAAAAAATACTGTGCAGGGTCATTGATGGATTTACCCTCTATATCCTCTAACCCTCTACACTAGTATGTATATTGTCTATACATAGAGCATCTCCACCAATGTTCAGTATGTGACCCTGGGAAAGCTTGGATGAAGTTCCTGAGTCCAATCCAGTGAATCCACTGGAAGACTGCTGGGACCCAGAAACAGATATGCATAGCTTTCACAACAGTCAAATAAACACAGTCAAATTGTACTTATTGATTGCTCCTTGTTTTTTTGACTGGTGAGATAGTTTGATTGCTCCAAGTGGGTTGCTATTACTAGTCTCCCACCTACTTGCAGACCCAGTTTCAATTTTATGGGTGGAGTTGGAAAAAAGTTAATAACTAAAACTTGAATGTGAGAAATATTTTTGCAACAAGGTTGCAAAAACTGAACATTGATGGAGATGCTCTAATATTTTAACCCTTGTCTGTCCCACCTATGTGCAGTCCCAGTTTCAGTTTTATGGGTGGGGTTGGAAAAAAGTTAATAACTAAAACTTGGATGTGAGAAATATTTTTGCAACAAGGTTGCAAATTGAACATTGATGGAGATGCCCTAATATATTTAAACCCTTGTCTGTCCCTCTAAATTTTTATGTATTTTAACATAATTTTCTATACTAATATTATAATCCTTTGTCTAAATAGACAGCCTTGAAAAAAAAACAGAGGCAATTTTTTAAATAAATAAATAAATAAATAAAAGAGGGTTGTTGACTGCAGAAATTGTAGACCTAATGGGAATATTATTGTCATGATGGGAAGAGAAGAGCAAACGCACACCAGCGACGACAACAATTTTGGACGACCAGATTTGCGAATGTCGGCGTTGAAATTGTTGCTGCTTTACTGAAACACATCATTCGCCGTAATGGGTTGTCGTTAGATTTGGTAGTCATGATTGGAATGCACCGCAATCTGGCGATGGATTTGCGGAAGAAGGAGATCTGGCAATGCGAGCAAAAAAACAGCTTTTCCGAACTCTTCGGCCTGGGGCGCAAAAACAAGACCAAAAGAAAAAAAAACAGTATCGAAAGCTTTGATCGATAGATCCACAGATTAATTGATCCGCAGATTGATCCCCAGATTTTTTATAGAATTTACTGGCGATGAGATTTTGGGGTGGCAGATTTTCGGAGGCGGTTGTGGTGGGTTGTAGTTGTTGTTGTGGTTGTTGTTGAGTATGTGGGAGGAAGAGATGGGTGATGAGATGGTGAAGGTTTTGGATGGGAGATGGTGGACATGATGATGATGAGAGATGAGGTTCTTCTTATTTGGACTTCTTTGCCGAGGAATTTGAGTTAGTGGTAAGTGGGTACAAGGGACTTAAGAGCTTTCTTCTGTTGGGAGTGTTTTTTTTTTCGTTTGGTGAGGTTTTTGTGGAGTCGTGATGGAGGTGGTGCAACCTGAGAAGAAAATGTTCTCTTTGGTACCTGGGGATTACAAGCTTCTTGAGGAAGTGGGACAAGGAGTGAGTGCTACGGTATACCGTGCTGTGTTTGAGCCTCTCAATGAAGTAGTGGCCATCAAGAGCTTGGACCTCGAGAGATGCAACAGCAATCTGGTAAGTAAGTTTCCTTTCTTTTTGTTGTTCTTGTTGTGCAAATCTTAGCAAAAGAAAAAAAAAAGGTGCAAGAGCCCAAAAAAAAATTGTATTTAACCTAATAAAAAGCTTGCCAAAAAACTTGCTCTTTTGTGTGTGTATGTGGTAAGCCCATATCTCTCTCTCTCCTTCTTCTTCTGCTACAATTTCTGGTGTGTTTTCTGGAGCACATTGAAGCCAGAAGAAGATTACAGAGATCTGCTGATGTCAAAAAAATTGCTACCCATTTGCTGCTGATACAAAAGTCACATACAAAAAATCTCACTCACCCATTTTGCAATATCCTGAAATCCAAGAATGAGATCTTAACCACAAAAAATGCGATTCACAATTCACCAGTTTTCTCCCAACTCTCCTTAGAACTTCACCACAGAATGCAATTCACAGTTCACCAGTTTTCTCCCAACTCTCCTTGGAACTTCACCACAGAATGCAATTCACAGTTCACCAGTTTTCTCCCAACTCTCCTTGGAACTTCACCACAGAATGCTATTCACAATTCACCAGTTTTCTCCCAACTCTCCTTTCTTCCTATCTCAGAAGTTCTCTTCTTCTCTGTGAAGTTAGGTCAGGATTTATGTATCCTGCAATGGGTGTGTTCTTCTTGTCTCAGAAGTTCTCTTCTTTCCTCTGAAGTTAGGTCAGGATTTATGAATCGTGTAATGGGTGCGTTGACATGGTAAGAAATAGTAAGAACCAAATTCAGGAATCTTTTATTAGGGTTCACAGATCATGGGCGAAGAAGAAGAAGGTGCAAAATGTTCAATGGTTTGAGATTCTTGTTGTGAAAAACCATTACCATTTCTGAAATATTCTTGATCGTTTCTGATGTTCTGGTATCTAGTTTAGTGTGATGAAGAACAATTATTGCTGGCATGCAATCATGTACAGAAAGGCTAGAGGTAGGAGCAATGGGTACATGACCAACTTAGTGGAAAGAAGGTCGTAGAACTCTAGAGGAGAATCCTTGGGAGTTAGGCACAGGATTGATTGTTGAAAGGAGTACAATTTTTCTTTCGGTGTGTTTTTTGCACAGGATGATATTTGTCGAGAGGCAAAAACAATGAGTTTGATCAGCCATCCGAATGTGGTGAAAGCACACTGCTCCTTTGTGGTGGACCAAAGTTTGTGGGTGGTGATGCCATATATGTCTGGTGGGTCATGTCTACACATCATGAAGTCTGCATATCCCAATGGCTTTAATGAGCCCGTGATTGCAACTGTGCTAAAGGAGACCTTGAAGGCACTGGACTACCTTCATCGCCACGGTGACATTCATCGGGATGTGAAGGTAAATTTAATTAATCTACTCCAGATTATATGAAGGAGGAGCTCTTGATAATGCGATGAGGAGTTTCTGTGCAATGCAATAATGAGATCATTACGATGTAAATCATTAATGCATTGTAAAGGATCTCCTGTGTTTGGATCTCTTTGGGAGCACATGAGATGCTACCATGTGCTCTGACAAAACTATTATGATGTTTTGGCATTTCTTTGCTCTAAGATCCGGTGATGGTTCCTCCTGTTCATGGTGATCTGCAGGCTGGGAATATTCTAGTTGATGGGAATGGAGCGGTGAAGCTTGGAGACTTCGGAGTCTCAGCATGCATGTTTGACACGGGCGATCGGCAGCGGTCAAGGAATACATTTGTGGGAACTCCTTGCTGGTGATCTTCTGTTACCACCCTGCCATTTGCTCTTTGGTACCAGAGGCTTTGTTGGAACTTTGACATCTGGTAGAATGATACAAATTGCAACATGGATTGTGATGCATCTTTGTGATGTCTAGGATGGCACCTGAGGTGATGGAACAGCTTCACGGTTATGATTTCAAGTAAGTTTTCATGGTCTCTTTCATTTGGGTCTTTTATCTGATTCAGATCTGGCATCGCCTTCCTTCCTCTTCTTCTGTCATTCATTCTTCTTGTGGTCCATCTGTATACACTTTGGTTCCACCAAATGTCTTTGGCAATGAGCTTTCTTTTTCCTTTTGTTTGTATTGGAAGATGCTTGCTCATCTCACTTCAGTGTAGGATGATGCACTGAAGCTGCTCTAAGTTCAAAGCTATTGGTGATTTGTGTCGATGTTGTGTCTCTTGCTCTCTCTCTCTCTCTCTCTCTCTCTTTTGCACTTTGTGGATTGATCTGCTTGGCCTTTGCAGAGCTGATATCTGGTCATTTGGGATAACTGCATTGGAGCTTGCTCATGGCCATGCACCCTTCTCGAAATATCCTCCCATGAAGGTGCAAAATTTCCCATGATTCCAAGTCACATCTGATGATGTCCTGGATTTCCCTGCATTTTTCTTCCAGATTTTCCCCCTTCTTGGTGGATTTGTCTGTCTTTTGGTCTCATGCTTTGAGCAAAGCCAATTCCTGATATGTTTCTTATGCAATTTCCTTTCCTTGGATGGTCAAATGCCTGCTGCAGCCATAACTGATGATGATGAAAACTACTGTACTGGTGCAACAGGTGTTACTGATGACACTGCAAAATGCACCTCCTGGGCTGGATCTTGAGCGAGACAAAAAATTCTCCAAGGTTTTTTCATGTCTTGTAACAAGCTCCAATCTTGGGAGTAGTGTGGGTGTTGGGTGTTTCTTAAGAATGGAGAATTCTGCCATCTTCACTGCTACTTTTATCTGCTGGAAGTTCACAGAGTTGCCCTGCCCATGAACATTTCAATATGATTGTTTTTTCATCATAGGACTGAGATGTACTAGTTTCCTTGTGAGGTTGTGTCTAACTCACCTTCTTTGCTCTTCTCATCTGCAGTCTTTCAAAGAAATGATAGCAATGTGTCTAGTGAAGGACCCATCAAAGCGACCGAGTGCAGAGAAGCTTCTGAGACATTCTTTTTTCAAGCATGCCCGTTCGTTTGATTACATTGCTCGGCATGTGCTGGAAGGACTACCACCTTTAGGAGAAAGGGTGAAGAATCTCAAGGTACCACCTCAGAAAAGAACACAAAAAGTTTTTGCAGTTGCTCAGAAGACATAACATTGGGTCGTAGTGATTGTTAAATGCCTCTATGTTTCTCCAAGTACTTTACAGCTTGATATATATGAATTTGATCATCTCGCTACTCCAAAATGTGCAGATCACAGATGCAAATCGCCTTGCACAAAAGAAAATGCCATTTGATGAGCAAGAAGAGAAGTCACAGGTGCAGCCATTTGCCTTTCACAGTGTGAAAATTGCTTCAAGTAACAGCTGCTGTTTGAGTTGTTGGAACTGACTCTCATGGATGTTTCTGATCTGATACCCAGAATGAGTACAAACGAGGAGTGAGCAGCTGGAACTTCAACCTGGAAGACTTGAAGAAGCAGGCAGCTCTGGTTTTTTTCCTCTCTTTTTTCTCATTGTTACTTACATAAAGTTTCTGATTTCGAAAGGGAAAATGTGCTGACACCTGCAGTACAATTTTCTGCTTTTCTCGTTGGCAGAGTTTGTGGGTCATTTGATTCTTCTGTGATCTTGAAGAAAAGGCAATCTGGCTATGCCTTAGGCAAAGATGCTTGCTTGTACAGAGGGTGAGCTAAAATGAAATGAGGCTTTTTCTAGCAAGCTTGTTGCAGTTGAGTACTGTACTGTTGGATTTTTATAAGTTTTGCCCCTTGGGTGTATTTTTATTTTTTCCCTGACAGGCTTCTCCATGAGTGTCTTATCTTCTCAGATACAAGATGATGAGGAGAATCCATTCCCCAAAACAGTGATTGAAGTGGAGGAGGTTCTGAAGCAACCTGCTGCTGCTGCTGCTGCTGGAGGGGAGGATGAATCAGCAGATACATCTCCCAAGTTTCCACTATCCTCTCCTCCTCAGCCATCTCCGAGTTGTGAATCTTCTTCAGACATGCTTCAGCAGCTGCCAGTCACCATACACTCCATTGTAGCAGAGACTGCAGCAAATGATGTAAGTAGTTCATTACCAAAGATCTCAAGCAGTTGGCAGCTCGCATATTGACAAGACTCTTGTAACATGTTCAAAATTATGTTTTAGAGCAAGGATGAAGTGCGTTTGTGGTAGCAAAACTGTGGGTATAGGATCCTTATGTTTTGTTATTGTTTGTGTGAAATTACAACACAGGGAGCGGAGCGAGTTACAAGGGTCCGGTCAGGACCCCTTCCAAATCCAATTCAGCTCAAGTCTGCCACTGCAAATGGTTCAAAGTATGTGCTCCTCATCTCTTTCATCTTTAAAACAATTCTCTTCTTGCCTGTTCTTTGATATCATTTCTTGTTGCACAAAGCATCCATGATGCCATAAATGCAGCTGCTTTCTAGATATTCCAATCTGGTTCAGTTTTTGGTCAGCATTGTTGTCTTCTCCCCTTGTCCTTCTCAACCTTCTACATACATTTCTCAAGGTACCCAGTAGGTCTGTAATGTCTGATACATTTCTCAAGGTACCCAGTAGATGTGTAATGTATGATATGTTTCTCAAGGTACCCATTAGATCTGTAATGTATGATACATTTCTCGAGGTACTGCAGTAGGCCTGTAATGGTGCAATGGTGATGGTGGGTTTTTCAATTCCATGATGGCCCTGTTGGTGGCACAAAGGAGATGCCAAAGGAGACACATTTGCTTATAAAATAAGCTTGCAATAAAAACAGTTCCATGGTTGTCAATGTATTGCTGTTGCATGGAATTACATATACCTTGAGAAATACTCAATCCATAGTCAGTTGATTTCCGGATCTGTAGAGCCAGATCTTCAGCACTGAATTTGCAACAGTCTTATGGCCAAGAGCCTGCCAGGCTAAGCTAAGGAACTGGGTACAGTCAAGATGTTTTTTTGTGGAAGAAGTATGACATTTGTTGCTGGAGTAGGTAACTGTTGCTGTGTTCTGCCTACTATTTATTAGGTCTGGACCAGCAGCACCTGGGAGGAAAGAACCCAAGCATATGTGAGTATTTATTTAATCTGAGATTTTCGTCCCTGCGGATGTGTTGGAGTTGTGCCATACAAGGTTTATGCTCTTTTGGGTTGAAGTTTTCTCGAGTGAGAAGCTTACAACTTAGAAATAGGACAAAAAGAAAGAGGATGCTGAAACAATTTCTCAGATCAACTTTTTTGTGCTTTGGCTCGTTTGACTGGAAATTCCTCATAGTATCAGTCTGGTTGGTTGATACTTTTGGTGGTAATAGAATTTTCTTTTTCAAGTGATCTCAGTGGCTCTGATTTTGGCTAGTCCAGTATAAGAGATGATGGTTTAAGTATTGTTTACAAATGCAGAGGCCGGTTTGATGTGTTTGACGACAACTCAGATCTTGAGAGCCCAGGTTGGCATGAATCACCAAAGGATACCCTCAAAACAACAACAGAAGAGCAAGATCAACCACTGAAACAACAAGAAAGAGAAGAGAGAGACCATCGGAAAACCGAAGACAGGGAGTTACGGGAGAACAGCAGAGAACAAAGACGCAATGAGGATCGGGATCGAGGAGATCGTAGTGATCGAGTTGATGATGCTTTTCTTGCTAGCAGTGGCTCTCTCATGCCTGATCGTGCCTTGTTACCATCTGTTCGTGGTGGTCGAGAGGAAGATAGAGAGCGTGATAGGTGAGGGATATTCTTGACCTGGGTGTTGTACTTCTTTGAAGATAGGAGTTTGCTCTGACCTTGTCTATTTGGGACCTTGTATTCATTCAAGATGCCGTCTTTTTGCAGCAAATTCTTCTGCTTGCAGAGATGCACACTTTCTCACTCACATTATGATTGATGTCCATGTTCTATGGTTGTCCTGAAGGGAGAAAGATCACCGTCAAGTTGGGCGGACAGGTGAAGAGCCTGTTCGATCTCTTCGCCGGGAGCGTTCATTCAGTGGATCCTTGACATCAACTGCAGAACGTGCTGTACCAGACTATCGACCTGCGAATGGAGTGCAAGCAGTGACTTCAAAACCAGTTGCTGGTATACCTGTCTCCACTCTCCTTCATCATCACTCTGTATACTATTCATTATAAATTAGTTTTTTTTGGCATAAAATTCTTGTGATTCTAGTGTGCAAGCTTCAATTCTAAGCTTGTATCTTTTGAGTACTGGATGCTAGTGTCTCAAACAAATAACTCATTTCTCATTTTATTTGTCTATGTTGAAGTTATAGCATTTCAGTAGAGTTACTAAAGCACTTGTGAGGATTCAGTGAACCCCAACTCAAATCTATGCATAATCTGACCACAGGTAACAAGGAGAGTACAGAGGAGAAGATGAAGTTACAAGCACAGAAAGGACCCATACTTCAGAAGGGCCGTTTCTCTGTGACATCGGATGATGTGAATTTGGAGGTAAGAAAACGGTAAAGCTTGAGCAATGTGGTTATGGTGTTTTTCATCCCAAGAGATCGTGTTCAATGTTTGAAGCAAAACTTTGAATGAAAGAAACTGCAGAGCAGCAGATCAGATCTACTAGTCACATCTCAAGTCTCCTCAATTGATTTGTGGTCAGGGTTTAGGGTTTAGGGTGCCCTGTCACTAAGACAGAAGCAAAAAAAGTTGTCTGTTTTTTGATGCCATGATACAGAGGGTATGAGAAATTTGTTGATGAAAAGTTTTTGAGTATTGGAATTGTTGGCATGCATTGCCCCCACTCACTAATGCCATTAGAGATGTTGCTGTACATCTCCAAGTGTTTTCTTTACGACTGTTGACTGATTCAGGCCAAAAAAATGGGTTTGTGTAGGATCCACATCATGCTAGTGGACGCCGAATTCCTGTTCCACAGGTCAGTCTTGTTTCCTGCACTCCTAACTAGTACTGCGATGATGGCAAAGCAGTGCTGCACTTGTTGCAGTTGATCTCTTCTATGGATACCATTAGGCAACAGAAAACTGAAGTCACTAGTTCACACCTCCTGTCTGTAACACTATAGGACTACTAGTGAAGCAATCAGGCCTGTAGTGTTGTGGTACAAAGATGACACGATCATGTTCTTCAGTTTCTACTGCTGGAAGTTGATGCTGGATGTGCTTGTTATGAACATCCCTCTGATATCCACTTTGACTCTTTGAGCTGCTCATTTGGGTACACTGGATCTGCTACTGGCAGAACTATGAATTGGTGGTAGGAGTGACAAAGCCAGGTGGGAAGGACCTGCTTTAGAGTTTAGGGTTTAGGGCTTGGGTTACAATTTGGGCAGCACGGCTTTTTTTTTTCCAAGGGATTTTCATCTTATTTTTGGCTGTGCACATCTTTTACAACTGTTGTGTGCAGACTGGTTCACTTCACAAGTCTGCCAGTGTTGGTGACTGGTCCTCTGAGCGAAGGCAACCTGTATGCTTTCTGCCCTTGGCTTGTTGGGGTTTTTTTTTCTCCCCGCTTTTGCATGATTCTATTTTTGGGTGTCCCATAAGCTCAGTGAGCTTTTTATGTGTCGATGTTGCAAAAAATTGCAACTGATGTCATGTTTTCGTGCTTCAGTTGTGCAATTCATCTCTGCAATGTAGCAGATGTGTGTTCAATGACTTTAGTCATTGCAAGTGGAACTTCTTTTTTCCGGATCTTGGAATACCATGTGGCTTCTGGAACTTCTGCTGTAGCTAGGGTTTAGGGCTTAGGGTTTGAGTTGAACTATCCATCACTACAGGTTTTTAAGGACCAGGAGTTATAGCAAAAGACACCACAAGACATATAGATTAACCCAGAGGTTACGTCACACAAAACACACTGTTTGATTCACATCATCATCATCATCATGGGGTGCAGGGATTGCAGCATCAGCCATTTATAGCACAACAACCGCCACCACCACCACCACCACCAACATTGCCATCACCAAACATCAACTTGACGACACCCATCGCAGCGCTTATTCCACAACTGCAGCACATTCTGCAACAGGGACAGCGACAACAGGTTTGTACTGTTTGCACTTGGGCTGCATCCAGGTTTGTGAAATTTTCTTTCAGTCAATGTGTTCGCTTCAACCTGAACAAGCTGTGGAGGCAGGGATAAAATCTCCAGTACCTGCTCCTCTGAGTTCTTCTTGACATGACAAAGGCTGACAATTGCTCTTTTACTGTTGCAGGAAGATTTGATGAACCTTGTAAACTGCCTTAGTCCAAATGATGCTGCCAATTGTGAGTGATAACTTCTTTTCCTCTGACCATGATCATGTTCGTGGGTGACTGACATAGTTGAAGGAATTCAAGCTCCTTAGGAATCCATTTTGACACTTTCTGTGTTGAGAAAAAACTGAAGAATCACACGAACTTGAGGGAAACTGGGTTGCGCCCATTTTGTTTAGATGAGAGCCACCCATTCTTGAACACTTCTGAGCAGTAGCTACAAAAGACACCCCAAAGTTTTGCACCCACAAAGTGGAGGTCTGCATTGAAGAATCCTCTTCTGATTTTGGCCATGACACAAGGACCTGATGCAGTTTAATGATTTCTGTCTAATGTCTCTGAAATGGGTGTGTGCCCGCAGTTCAGAATTTGCACTCTTTCTCAAGATACTCAAGAGGATCAAGTGCAAGCTTTGCTGGTGATTTTTTGGTACGTATACTTCTGGAGTTTGTCACACAGTAGATATGATGGTTTTCTTCATGTATTTTCTAGAGTCTGTTGATGGGAGTGAGGCACTGTAGATTCCTTATGAGAATCTGCAAACCAACCATCCAAGTTCAGGATTTAGAGCTTTGCTGTGGTTTAAGCTCTTCAGAGTGATGTGACATGATGGTGACAAAAGGATGGGTCTTAAGCTCTAGTGGGAGTGATGTCTTGGGCCTTAACTTCGCAGATGGACATTGCAACAGACAGGGAACGAGATCTTCTCCACCAAGTGTCTGAACTACAGTCTAGGTAAAGTTTTTCTCTGTTTCTCTTAGGTCCCCTGATGATGCTTGCAGTTCATGTCCAGAATGACAGTTCAAACCCATTTATGAGTTCTCAGCGTGCACTTGATTACTGAGATGTTTTGACATAGATGTCCTGCTTAGTTTTTATATCAAAAAATGAAGAATCTTTATGCTGCAGCTGAAGCTCAAAAACCCAGTAGAATTTTTTTGATCATTCTGAGAAATAATATCGGACAAGGGAAGAGAGAGGTGCATACTGAGTCACAATATTGTTCAGCTCTGAAGTCTTTCCCCATGCAACAAAAAAATTGTTTTGTATTGAATCATGTGGTGAAATTCATAGGTGCAACACAAGATTTGTTGTTTCTTCTGACCCATTGTTGTGTGGTTTGTTTCTCTGGGCTTCTGGGATGCTTTAGGATGGCAACTCTTGTGGATGAGCTGCAAACCGTGAAGCTGAGAAATGTTGGGGTATGTTCATTTCTCCCATCAAGCTCGGTTTACAGTTTTTTTTGGGGATACTGGGTGGGAATAGCTTGTGTGTCTTGTTGAGAAGATAAGGTGTAGTAGATATTATATGTATCTTGAAGTGATTGGATTGTGGTAACTTGGAAAATAACAAAGAACTGCAAAGCGCTGCACACTTTTTCTCCAAAAACTTTCTTTGGAAAGTCCTCGCCGAGTAATTGTCTTCAGCAACAGCATTTGTCACAGTGGAATCCTTGGAAGCCCAAATGGATGCTATGAGCACAGCTTAACCACTTGCTCCAATGTCGCGATCACAGTGATATTGGAGCAAATGGGTATTGAGTTTCCTGCTCAATACTAGGATATTGAACAAGTCTGAAAAAGTTGGGTGCTCGGGTCAGGAATTAAGGATTTAGGGTTAAGGATTGTAAAAAGAAGTGTTGCATTTTGGTTGGCATTGAGTTGTGTGCATCCGCAACTGTTGGAGTGATCACATGGAAAGCTGTTTGGCAATTTAGTATTTGATGGGTTTTTTCTTCCCTCCTTTTTTCTGCAGCTTGAGCGTCAGTTAAATGCCATCTACAACAAAGAAGAAGAGGAGCGAATACGCAAGGAGGAAGCTGCAAAAGAGGATGGATGAAAAATATTCGCTTGGCCAAATCCAAATTGCATTCAATTTCTGATCTTTGTGGGCGAAAACCAAACGAAGGCACTAGAGTCCATGACTATTGCTAGAGTCTGTGACTGTCGTCCCAATAAGAGGTTGCTTGGAGAGTCAAGAAATCTTTCATGGAAATCTGATGGATTTGGGCTAGTGTCGAATCTGCTTAGAAGAAAATTAGTTGGAGAGAAGGTGAAAAACACTAGTGAATCTTCCCGGGAAACATTTCAGCTTAGTCACCATAAAAAAAAGCCCATCTTTAGCGGTTTTTTCTCTTTGATTCAAATGGCCTGTTTGTAGCAAGACCATGCAAGGTAGAAACAAAAATGAGGCAGTTGCAATGTCTTGAGGGGAGTCTTGTAGTGACACTCCCAGATTAAAGAGTTCCCTGCACTGACAGAACACACCCTGGGCCTGGAGCACTTGGGGCTTGATTCAGGCAGAAATGCTGAAGGCACATCACCGTGTTCTGACCCCGCCGTCTGTAAGGAAATTTTTGAATGACAGTTGCATCCTATGTTTGTGTACTTGGTTGGCTGTTTGTTTTTTGGCAAATTAGAGTTATCTATTAAGTACCCCAAACTGGGTCAACTGGGCCCCAGTTGGCCAAAACTGAGGACAAAATGAGAAGTCAGGGTGAAACCATTTTACAACAGTACACCCAACTTGGAGATTAAGCAGGGCTTAGATGGTCAAACTAGGGCTCAAAGACAGCGTGACTTTGCCAAGATCTATCTTTGTAGGGTGCTGCATTTCATTTGCTCATAGATCTTCGATTCAAACAATGTCTATGATTTGAAAGAAACCCGTTGCCTAATATTACAAAAAATAATCTAAGATTCGCACTTTGGTATCATTATTTTCTCGAAAGAAAAAGTCCATTCCTATCATAATGAAGATAAAAGATCAAGAACTATTTTTGTGCAAAAAACTTCCCAAGTATTTACTAAAAAGTGGCATGAAAAATGTTACAAATTAATGCACACCTAAACAACCTTTATAATAAAAGGGTTTGAGGTTTAAGATTTAGGGTTTAGGCTGTGCCACTAGGGTATCGAACTAGACTCTCATGAAATTTGTTAAATCCACAAACCATCAAGAACATGGACAGACAGATATGTTTCATTGACACAGAGAAACCAGCCCCATAAATCTGGTTAAGTTCGGTAACCAGCCAGCTGATACCTCATCCATAACTGATTGTAAGGAGTGTCTCACTAACATTGTAGCACATCATTGGACAAGAGCTCCCCAATTATGTACATAATGACCTGCCAGAAATTTTACAGTGTATCTGGAAATAACCTTATAAAGCATATTTTATAAAGCCTGTGGTCGAAGGCATTACCAAACTCGGGCCTGCACTGAGCTATCACCTGGTGCACCCTTATTTTGGTAATGCCATCGACCTGGGGCTTTACCCTACACATCATCAACATACATAAATTGATGTTCTCTAAATTATGAAGGTTCAGAAAAATATTTTCTATGTTTTCTAATTGGAGATTTTATATTCATACTCTAGAGTAGTATTTGGGGATGTTGAAAACAAAATGACATACATACTCCATATTCATCATAGAGGTATTTCCATATTCATTGAGTTTGGTTGTGTACTCTATATATAATTTTTAGTGAGCTTGGTCATGTATCCCATACACATTTGGGGAGCTTGGTTGTGTACTCCGTATTCAGGGAGCTTGGTCTTGCCAAACATGACTACCGCTTCTTCAACACATTCCGGATCAACAACCATTGTCTTCCTCAACTACAAATTGTACAGTTGCAAAAAAAAAAGCTAGTAACCATGGACAATTAGCATCTGATCAACAGATCTCAAGTTCTAAGATCATCCACCTAGCACCCAACAAGCCACAACTGGGGTTTAGGGTTTAGGTTTAAACCCTAAACCCTAAACCATGTACTGATTGAAAGCTTGATCATTCACACATTGATCTAGTTCACAATTTGTTTATTAAAATCACCACACCAAATTTAAGTCCGAACCATGAATTTCATTAACTTCTAATGACCATGTTCACAAACTTAACTTGATCACTTGGGTGATCAATTGATGAGTTGTGCAAGGTATAATTCAATGTCGACAAGTTTTAGGAATTAAGTAGATTCAAGTCTAAGTTGAATAGTTCAAATTCCAACCTAGCTCAGTTTCAAAGTTTTGTTCAAATTGTTGTTCAAGCTTAGCTAGGCAATTGAGTTCTTTTCTAAAATTGAATTAGAACTTAAATAAAAGGTGTTGTTTTATTTTGAATATATTCAAATTCTCTAGGTAGATTAAATATAATTTTATTTATTTATAAGTATGAGTTGTGCTTATATATTTTATGCTTTTTATTGGCTTTGATTGGTTATACATAATTTCAATGATGAAAATGTGAGGAGCTGGTATATAGATGATTTTGCATAATTTTTAATAGGTTTTAAAAATATATTGTATGATCGTCCCTGGACAATTCCAAGAACAACTTTAGAGACAACTCATAACTATTTCATCATTCTCAACTTAATTATCTCATTTCTTAATGACTATCTTATTCCTTTCTTCTACCAATCATTAAGAATATAAAAAAAAAAATCTTATTTCATTTTCAAACTTAATTATCTCATTCCTTTACTAATAACTATCTCACTTTTTAATTTATTTTTAATAACTACCTCTCTCTTTTACTTTACCCACCATGGATATAATGTTTAATATAATTTAAAATTATTAATAAATAATAACAAGAAATTGGAAACCAAATGGGAACATGATAAAAAAAGAAAGGTTGAATGTCTCTGGTAGTGCATAGCAATGCAAAGGCCAAGTTAATATTATATAGTCTGTCTAATGAATTGAAGTAATATTACATCAAAAAAAATTTATTATGTTAAATTGTTTGTAAGGAGATGTAACCAAACTTGGTCTTAAACTAAATTAATTCTAAATTATTTATGAAAATGATTGAAACCCAAGGTTTTAAAAATTTCAAGAACTGGTCTCATGACCAAATTGAAGGTTTCATCAAAAACCCAAAGAAAATCCAGGACCAACACTACAAGTTCCTTTTAAAATTAAGAAGCTAACAACACTAATCTTGTCATGGATCACATTTATGCATGAGCATTGTTTGTGAAGGTAAATTGAATGAATGCTTATATGATTTGTTGTGGGGCTTCGACTTAAGAAAAACTCTATCTAAATTGTTGGATGGTCATGTGTCAAGTTGTACATGATTAGCTCATTTGTAAACCAAATGTGTTTTCAGGAGATTGATCCATTTTGAAATTCAAGGAAAATTTGAAAGACACTATAGCATTGCTTGATCAGATTTTTTTTTTAAAAAAAAAAATGGTAGTTTTTTCATGTGGAGATTCATACTTATTCAGGCCTCAGCTGATGTTCTACTTGACAACTAGATTGCAAGCAACAACTCATGGGTGTAGCTTGCCACTTTGAATGTCATCTACATCCACCAGAGACTCCTTGCACCATACTGCAGTCCGCAACAAGATGCTTGATCCAACTGTTTGTTGGACAGTCGACCAGTGAACTGGATCGATGTCTGGATGATCAAGCTTTCAATCAGTACATGATTCAGCCGCCCGCGTGATGGAAAATATCTGCTAGCTCCTTGTCCGTTGTCGACTATACGGAATTGCTCGTTTCACCTCCACCATTGCTCCATGGATACGGTGGAAAGCTCTATTACGACCCGGAGGCATTGCAGCATCTAGTGCTTGTTTCGAATTAAAGCTTACAAAACCGTAGCCGCTGCCTGTACCAGCAGCCTCGTCGAAACTACTTTGTGATCTAGTGCTGCCATCATGATGATCATATTGCGCCCGCCTTTCAGCATTAACGCCGTGCACTCTCACTTTCGTGACTGTGCCGAACTGACTGAAGAATGTCTCCAGCATTTCTGCTGTAATTGATTCACGTAATCGACTCACGAAAAGGCGTGGTGATTCCTCGACTTGCGAATGTTGCTGCTGATCTACAAAAGTAGCACGATCTTGCCGATCCCACTCAAGGCGACCCACTTCGACTTGTACACTGTCGATGATGTGCGTGCTTTGTGCCATGACAAACTCGACGTCTCTGGGATGGTTGAAGCTCACGATCCCGAGCCCTGCAGAAACTCCTCTGTATTTGGGGATGAGCGCGTCCTTCACGCTCCCGAAGCGACTGAAATGACCACATAAAGCTTCACTTGTTGTGGACATACTGACGTTTCTAATCAACACCCCGTTGCATGCAGCTACGTAGTGGTCAGAACGTCTAGTACTGGGAACCTGCGCCGGAGCCATATCGTCTGGAACTTGGACACCCCGGTAGCGTTCTAGTTTCACTCGAATCTGATCTGCAACCCCTTCTGCAAAACAACGATCGCAGATATCCAAGATCGTCCGAATGCAAGTAGAAACTGAAGACTAAACTTGCGAAATGAACACAGGTGCAAAACCCGGAATATCGCAGCACGATATGAATGAATCACACATCGATGAGACTGAAAAACTGCCACAGCAACAAGATCATCGACTGTATCAGGTGCTACTAACAAGATGATGCTACGCTAGAGGAGTCGCTGGAGAGATCTAGAGCAAAAAAATTAATGTGCAGGAAGACAGATAGGAAGCGATCGAGCTTCACGTTACGCACGAAAAGAAGGCAATGAGCGCTGAGAGGGGGGTGAGGGGGTCCTGGGAACTATGAAAGGCAGGCAGCAAGCTGCCGCCTTTATAGTGATGGGGGTGGAAGTCCCTACTGTTGAGTTCTACGGAATAGCCTCGGCAACCCAGAGACTACTGATCGGTCCGCTCGGTGTGGACTCTCTTGTTGGATTCAGAGCTTCAGCGGGTGTTTCTCCAAGAATCCACATGTACAAGGGTGCAATATTTTGTTGCTAGCTACACTGTACTAGGTGGTGGAATCGTGCATGCATATTGTTTCATGATAAATCAATCACGTCTAGTACAATATTCTCATCGATCTCTCCAGAATTCATCTTCCAATCGTAATTATATATTGCTGGATTCAGCTGATGATCTACATGATACAGTTAATTAAATCACGCCAATATTCACTTAAAATGTTCCAAGCATTGTGCACCTGATCGGACTAGGAGGATCCTGCAGCTGCTGCACACTAGTATATACTACAGTACACAAGAGCACTATATAGCAGCTTGTAATTGCTCCCTGCTGTTGCTGCTGGTGATCTCAGGAGCAATTTACTTGCTGCAGAATATGATGGTCCACACTACAAGAGAATGTGATTTTTCTCACACAATAATAAGTCAAAGCCCATCACATGACATGTGTGTAAGATAAACTTTGTGGTTTCATCCATTACACTGTACAATACATGCATGTGTTGTACATGTCTACATAGTACAACCCATGTATGCATATACATTACATATATGTATATACTATGTACATAGTGTTGTACATAGCACATTGTGCATCATACAATAATGTACACATACATGTACAATCTGCATATAGTATATTATAATTATAATTTGACATTAAGTTATGACACATATTACATGACATATTAAGTTAATCGGCTGTAGCTAATAAATACTATTGTTCTCATTGTTCATTTAATTCATACTTTCCATGGCAAGTTGTCAGTGATTTCTCATCTGAGATTGCTCATCAGATCTTGGTTGCTAATTATCTTAGATTTTTTGCACTTTGACTCTTATTTTTAAAAAATTGTTATAAGCTAGACTGAGTTCTGATATTGGATTTGTTTAGAGAGCAGATCCGGCCGCCACCCGCACTCAAATTCAGTGTTTTTGTGGCAATTTTTGGTTATAGCCAAAGTGGCAAATGATCTGTAGGAAGATAAATTAGCCAAATTTGGCTACAAGCTGAATGTGAAGTATTTTTTAAAATAAATATTCTATATTTTTGGCTACCTATTTGAACCATGTATTAAAAATTTGGTGATTTTTTAGTATTCTGGTTGAATTCTGGATATTCAAACTATCAAAAAGCACATGATTTTAGCACTTTTAAAATTTTAATAATTTGTATTTTGGCCAAATTATAACCAGTGAAAAAAAGGCTGGTCAGATTCAGAGACTCTATGAATTGATCTCTTAGGTAAGGGGCAGCTGAACATTACATTTCTGTCAAATAATTAGCTAACTTTGAAGATCCCATGTTGAAAAATTAAATATTTCAATGGATTTTAGTATTTCTCTTCACAAAATTTTGTCTTTTGAAATTTTTATTTATTTGAACATATTTATAAATAACATCATTATTGTCAAAGCTGCCAAAGTACTACTGTATATCTCACCAAGGTAATATAATATATATCATTTCCAAAATAGTGTGCAAGTTATTTCCTTGCCCTGCCTCACCTATGGCAATTTGTTTTGTCATCTTGAGTCTCCAAGAGGGCGTTACTATCTTCTTGGAGCACCTATGTTCTTGATACAGCTAAAAAGCTGTAGACAAGTAGACTGTGCACTCAGGGTGATCTTGTGACGTTTAGAGTTTAGACTTGCAAGTTTCTGTGCAAGGGTTATTGAGTTTAGAGTATTTTCATAATTGAAAACTTAATAAAAATTAAAAATGAAATACTTAAGGAAATTGGGAGTGCCTTCTTGCTACATGATGAACAACAAGCCCTCAATAATGATCAAATTTTTTAGGTTTTACAAGGTAATTTCAGATCATGGTGCAGTAGTTATGAAGTTTTGAGGATCTTTTGTCATTGAAACTTCAATCAAAATTCAAAAAATCAAATCTCTAAAGTAATTTGATTTCACACAAATGTGTTACAATATGTGCTCTTGATGACATATGTGCCAAGTGTAGACATTGAATATTGTCCAACAAGGATTAGTGTACAATAATTGAAAGATCAATGAAATTTTATCACATTGTCTAATCATTGTGACTAGCCAATCAAAATCAAACATATTTTCTTGTTTCACCCCTTTTGAGTAATGTATCCTGTGCATGCAATACAAGAGAATGTATTACACTATACACAATAGAGTTGTCTGTAAAGTCACCCTGTCTTTGCCCTCCCTGTCACCCATTATCCCTCTTCCAGTGGTATCCACAAAGTAATGAAACTTTGTTAAATCTCAGTATGAAATGCTGAGTTTTATGCACAAGGTTCGTGAGTAATTATAGTAGTTGTACAGGTAGGAGGAATGAAAATATATGTAGGAGCAGTAAAATCGGTTAGGAAAAAGGAGATATAGGATGAAACTCAGTCTACCACAAAAATTGGTAAAAAACTAGTTGGATCCAGTTATTTCGTTTTGTAAAATTTTCACTCAAAGTTATGTGTTTAATGCCCTATTATGCCAAAACTGGCCATTGTTGCCTCCTAATCAATGACTTTCAGATAACTCTTATTTTTGTGTCATAATTTCATGTCAAATTGCAATTTTAGCACAATTTATGTCACAATAAACACCACATACTGTAAATTGTAATTGTTGAAACCATAAGGTCTACCTGACACATGTTATGTGCTTGTGACACGTTATGAGCCATGTGTCATGTATCACAAGCCACAACCTTTTGTCTCCCAAAAAAAAACCACATTCTCTTGTAATAATGATATTTATAAATCCAAACTCAATTTCACATTATTTAAAACTTGAACTTCACTCAAATTATTGTTTACAAGCTATTCTGCTGCTGCTGGTAATAGAATTGTTCTCGGATTGCTTCAAAGTTTTTTAGACTTTCACGAAAAGTTCTATTTTTCTGATTTCTCACCGAAGTAGCAAAGATTGCTTAGAAATCTTGGATATATCAAAGTCACTTGTCAGTCTAATGAGGAGCCATAATTTTGGAGAAATTGGTGATGAGATCAAAACTGGGAATGAGCAAAGTACATGGAAGAAAGTTGGGGGACTAAACTCCCAATTTTTTCCCCTGCAAAACTGGTCCTCAAAGGAACGACTTTCAGTACCAATTTTACACTTGCCATACCTTAACCATGGCTTCATTGTTACTAACTCTTCACAGAACCAGTCCTCAAATGAGGGACTTTGACTCCCAATTCTGGATTTGCCTTACCTGCACAGCTTCATGGTTCCTATACCCTCATCATCTAGATAATTAATTATCATATACTTAATTAAAATAACTCAATTGTAACAAGGGTGCCATTAAAAGATTTAACCAATATGCTTTGACTTCAATATTTCATTTCACAAACTGTATAAAGCAGTTTTCTCTTGTATTCTCACATCAAAATACATGTACCATGTTGAGATCAGTTCATAAAAGATTAACCCTAAAAACAAAACACATAATAAATTTAAAAACTTATGTGACTATTTTTTAATTCACCTATTCTTTTAGTATTCTACTTTCCTACCTACCTACTTGCCTACCTAAATAAGTAGGTCCTACTTTTCTACCTACTTAAATAATAAGTAAATAGTTAACTAAGTAACTAGGTACGTATGTAGGTTGAAACTATATCAACTTACCTACCTATGGCTATGTACTGACCTACTTAAGTATATATATATATATATATATTATAATTTATTTTTTTCATCTTTTAATTAATAAGCCATTTAGCAACTTTGATTATGTCGCGTGTTATAATCCAAAACCATTTAAAACGAATAATCATAATGAACAATGGATATCAATATTTCAAAAAAATTATGAAATTTTTTCATAATGTCACATGTTAAATTTTGATGAATGGATGAAAAATGGCGTCAACATGTCATTATGACTATAGTTACAAAGGAATTGCATAATAGTGGAAAAAGAGTTTTTACAACAAAGTTGTAATTGAATTTCAATGAGTTGCACTATAAATATGATGAGTTGCAACTTTTGCAATTCTTACAACTTGTCTAATAATGCTCACAACGTATAAATACAATAAGTTGCAAATGTCTGATTCAACTCAAATATGGAATTGCAAAGCTAGTTCCAAAACACCTCTTTTTTCATAGTGTTAACATATTAAAATCCTAAAAACCTAATCACATGAAATACATCACGATGTGACCAATAATAACTAATCAAAAACACACCATCACCTAATATTAATGTGGTCATAATTAGTTTCCTAAAATCGTCAACGAATTTTAAGTCCAAACCATGAAGTTCATTGGTTTTTAATAACCATTTTCACAAACTTTACTTAACCATGTGAATGATCAATTGATTAGTTATGCAAGGTATTGTCCAACATTGACAAGTTTTAAAAAATTAAGTAGATTCGAGTCTAAGTTTAATGGTTCAAATTCCAATCTAATTGAGTTTCAAGTTTTGTTCAAATTGTCCCTCAAGCTTAACTAGGTGATTGAATTCTTTTCAAAAATTGAATTAAAACTTAAATAAAAGATGTTGTTTTATTTTCAATATATTCATATTCTCTAGGTAGATCAATATAGTTTCATTTATTTATGAATAAAGTTGATAACACAAGTATATAATGGTAATAAAAAATAAATGGTAATATTTTACTTGCTTTTTGTTCGCTTTGATTGGTTATACATAATTCTAGTGATGAAATTTTGAGATGGTATATGGGTGACTTTTGCATAACTTTTCATAGGCTCATAGAATCTATCATATGGTCATCCCTGGACAATTACAAGGACAATCCTAAAAACAACTCCTCATTATTTCGTTCCTTTACTATTAATTATTTCAATTAATTTTTTTTACTAATAATTATCTCCCTTTTTACCTTACCCACCATGGATATAATGCTTAATGTATTTTTAATTTAATTTTAAATTGATATAAATAATAACAAGATATTGAAAACCAAATGAGAACATGATAAGGAAAAAAAAAGGTTCAATGTCACATGTGGTGCCAAACAACACAGAGCCCAAGTTAATATTATATAATACATATATCGAATTATGTGGACTAGTTGAACACTGAAATAATATTACATCCAAAAGGAATTATTATGTTGAATTGTTTGTAAGCATATGAAACCAAACTTGGTCTTCAACTAAACTAATTCTAAATTATTTATGAAAATGATTGAAACCCAAGGTTTTAAAAATTTCAAGACCTGGTCTCATGACCAAATTGAAGGTTTCATCAAAAGCCCCAAAAAAATCCAGAACCAACACTAAAATTTCCTTTTAAAATCAAGAAGCTAACAACACTAATCTTCTCCTGGATCACATTTATGCATGAGCATTGTTTGTGAAGGTAAATTGAATGAATGCTTATATGATTTGTTGTGGGGCTTGGACTTAAGAAAAACTCTATCTAAATTGTTGCATGGTCATGTGTCAAGTTGTACATGATTAGCTCATTTGTGAACCAAATATGTGAATTCTAATCCTTTGAAAGGAGATTGATTCATTTTGAGATTCAATGAAAATTTCAAAGAAACTATGGTATTGCTTAATCAATTTTTATTTGTTTTAAATTGTAGTTTTTTCATGTGGAGATTCATACATATTCAGGCCTCAGCTGATCTTCTACTTGACAACTAGATTGCAAGCACCAACTCATGGGTGTAGCTTGCCACTTTGAATGTGATCTACATCCACCAGAGATTCATTGCACCATACTGCAGTCCGCAACATGATGTTTGATCCAAGTATTTGTTGGAGAATCGACTGCAGTCCGCAACAAGATGCTTGATCCAACTGTTTGTTGGACAATCCACCAGTGAACTGGATCGATGTGTGAATGATCAAGCTTTCAATCAGTACATGATTCAGCCACCCGCGTGATGGAAAATATCTGCTAGCTCCTTGTCCGTTGTCGACTATACGGAATTGCTCGTTTCACCTCCACCATTGCTCCATGGATACGGTGGAAAGCTCTATTACGACCCGGAGGCATTGCAGCATCTAGTGCTTGTTTCGAATTGAACCTTACAAAACCGTAGCCGCTGCCTGTAGCAACAGCTTGGTCGACACTACTTTGTGATCTCGTGCTGCCACCATGATGATCATATTGCGCCTGCCTTTCAGCATTAACGCCGTGCACTCTCACTTTCGTGACTGTGCCGAACTGACTGAAGAATGTCTCCAGCATTTCTGCTGTAACTGATTCACGTAATCGACTCACGAAAAGGCGTGGTGATTCCTCGACTTGCGAATATTGCTGCTGATCTACAAAACTAGCATGATCTTGCACGGGTCGATCCCACTGAAGGCGGGCCACTTCGACTTGTACACTGTCGATGATGTGCGTGCTTTGTGCCATGACAAACTCGACGTCTCTGGGATGGTTGAAGCTCACGATCCCGAGTCCTGCAGAAACTCCTCTGTATTTGGGGATGAGCGCGTCCTTCACGCTCCCGAAGCGACTGAAATGACCACATAAAGCTTCACTTGTTGTGGACATACTGACGTTTCTAATCAACACCCCGTTGCATGCAGCTACGTAGTGGTCAGAACGTCTAGTACTGGCAACCTGCGCAGGAGCCATATGGCCTTGAACTTGGACACCCCGGTAGCGTAGTAGTTTCACTTGAATCTGAGCTGCAGCACCTTCTGGAAAACAACGATCGCAGATATCCAAGATCGCCCCAATCCAAGTAGAGACTCGAGATGAAACTTGCGAAATGAACACAGATGTGAAACCCCGAATATCGCAGCACGACATGAATGAATCACACATCGATGAGACTGAAAAACTGCCACAGCAACAAGATCTTCGGCTGTGTCAGGTGCTAGTAAGAAGATGATGCAATGCTAGAAGAGTCGCTTGAGAGATCTAGAGCAAAACAATTAATGTGCAGCAAGACAGATAGGAAGCGATCGAGCTTCACGCTACGCACGAAAAGAAGGAAATGAGCGCGAGAGGGGGTCCTGGGACCTATGAAAGGCAGGCAGCAAGCTGCCGCCTTTATAGTGATGGGGGTGGAAGTCCCTACTGTTGGGTTCTACGGAATAGCCTCGGCAACCCAGAGACTACTGATCGGTCCGCTCGGTGTCGACTGTCTTGTTGTACGCAGAGCCTCAGCAGGTGTTTCTACAATAATCCACATGTACAAGCTTGCAACACTTTGTTGCTAGCTCCACTGTACTAGGTGGTGAAATCATGCATGCATATTCTTCAACATGAATCAATCACGTCTAGTCCAATATTCTCATCGATCTCTCCAGAATTCATCTTCCAATCTTAATTATACATTGCTGGATTCAGCTGATGATCTACATGATACAGTTAATTAAATCACGCCAATATTCACTTAAAATGTTCCAAGCATTGTGCACTTGATCAGACTAGGAGGATCCTGCAGCTGCTGCACACTAGTATATACTCCAGTACACAAGAGCAGTATATAGCAGCTTGTAATTGCTCCCTGCTGTTGCTGCTGGTGATCTCAGGAGCAATTTACTTGCTGTAGAATATGATGGTCTGACACTACAAGAGAATGTGATTTTTCTCACACAATAATAGGTCAAGGCCCATCACATGACATGTGTGTGAGAAAAATTTGTGGTTTCGTCCATTTCAGCGTACAATACATGTTTGTGTCGTAGTTTGGGTGTGCCTTTGAATGAAGACCAAGGCCTACATGTAATACCTACATGCAAGTTCATACTAAAATAATCCATAGGTGACTAAAGCAAACCTTATATGGATACCCTAAACCTTAATTGCAATACTCACATGTAATGTCATTTCAAAATAACTAATAAGTGCTCTGGGTACCCAAAATATGTTTTTTTATATACCTAAACTAATTATTATCATGAATTAATTTTATGACAAAATGTAAGTTTTGCAATGAATGTAAAATCAGCAAGTATTATGGGACTTATATGCGGGTAATGCAATGAATACAAAATGCCTATAACTATTTTAGGACTTATATGCAAGTATTGCATATTTGAAAATCTCCTTATGGAATTTATAATAGAAAATGATATAGGTATTATATGTTTAAAATGTGTGTATTGTTTTAAAAGTCTTCAGGTGATGTGAGTCCTATTATATTAGATGTAAGTATTACACAATGTTCATTTTGATCTTTGGTTTAATTCTTACATCTCAAGTACTAAGAAAATTATGACAAAGAAGACATATACGATTAACCATATACCCATAAAATAAGTGTGAGTAGAAGATACTATTATATTGATAAAAGATGTACAAAAATGGATGCATGAAAAATTACTAAAAAACCCAATGAAAAAAAAACATTGGTTCTCTATAACATATCATAGGATCGAAATTCAAAATTGGGTAGTTAGAAAAATAAAAGGGCTACAAAACCTAACTAACTATATAGAGTGAAACCCTAACCCATATTAGTATCTACAATCCCGTGTTTAGCTCGGTATGCAACTGTTGCATTTGCAGCCTTTGCTCCATGACGAGCAGTGTAAAAAGGGCGGTGTTGCATCTCAACATAAACTGCATTTGCAACAAACTCTTCGTATGTTTGGACTTGAACCCTATAAACACCCAAAAACTACCAAATTAAACCCTAACACACCTTGGATGAAATGTAATAAAAAAATAATAAACATTGTTTATTATTGTTTCTTACCTTCCATGAATCATTCTAGATTCATGAAAATCCAAAACATCTGCTAATTGTTTTGTCCAACTTGTTTTACTGGACTCTTAATCCCAATTTTGGACATCTCATGTTGTCTTCAATTATCGTGCATATACAGAATGGGTGGATCGAATCATCCCTTGTAAATCTTCATCCTTCTCCATTCGTGATGTTGCATCTCGAAGCACACTGCCCACGCCCCAAACATTGAGGCCTAACACCTTTAACAATTGCTCTAAAGCTAATTTCACCAAAGTTGGTTTTGGGAATGATGGACATTGTTTTACAACAACTACCAAGTGATTCCACTCACGCTATACTTTAACACGAACGCGACTAGCAACCTTTTGATCATTCCACCTTTGCACAGCCATTGCATTCCCCAAGATGCGAACATTCATTTTGGCATGGTTTTGATGTCGAGGACATCCTGTAGAAGTTAAAGGCGTCCTAGGTCTGGCCTTTTCTGCCACCAAGCCATGCACCTCCTTCAAATGTTTAGTCGACAACCATTTGGCACAATATGCAATAGTGCAAGTGGCAACTTTGCACTTCCATTTTGACTCAACTTTTGTCCATTCTTTGTCCTTCCGAGCCAAATTAGGTGGACAAGAGGGTGCCGATGGTTGAGAAACCTAATTGGTTTCAAGTTCTGGACCTAAATTAAAAAATATCAAAAAGTAAATCATTACTTTGTAATTAAAAAACCCTTACCCTAAAATTTTACACATAAAGTGTTTAGAAACAAAATGCAGGTATTGCAAACCAAAATCACACAATCAAATATAATTTCTACAAACTTTAATTGCTTTCAAGTATTGCAATAAAAAAATTTGACAAAAAAAATTAAAACAATTTGTACAATGTTTTTTTTCCTACATTTAGTTTAATATATGTAAATTTTAAATCAATCTAATCCATCATTTTTTGATTGAAATTTTCAATCTACATTATTCATTATCACGCTTGTTAACTCTAATCCACATAAATTGTTTGATACATGAATTTTTAATTTTCATATCCGATGAAGTAACATTTTTAATCCACATAGATTGCTTGATACATCAATTTTCTAATTTTCATATCTGATGAAGCAACATTTTGCTTTTGGTGCTCAATTCTAATGGAGCAACATTTTGCTCACCAATTGGCTGATTCGAAGAAGTAACAATACCCTCAACAATTGCTTTATGTGAAAAAACAACAATTTGTCTCTCCATTCCAATTTTGCTTTTATGTTGCTACACAATAGGAGCTTGCTCATGCTTTGTCGGCACTTGGCGGCCTCCTTTTTGCTTTGGCCAGAAGAGCCTTTTAGGAGGAGAAAGCGAGCAAAGCATGTTGTTCATAAAGCAAATAATATGTCTTTGCATTTTGGTTGGACTCGTGGCGCAAATAAAGTGGTCTTTGGCCCAAAATACCATTGGTGGAAACAAATTCAAATTTGGATCTTGACATGTTGGTTTTTTTTAACTGTAGGCATATTGCTAAGAAGTTGGTGGGCTGGTGGTTATCATGAATTAGGTTGGGGGGGTTGGTGGTTTTGGGATCCTGTAGAAAATGCTTCTCTTATGCCTTGGATATTGGCTACAGCTTGTATTCATTCAATCATTTTACCTAAATTAAATTATTGGACTTTTTTTCTTAATATGGTTACTTCTTTATGTTGTGTTTTAGGAACTTTTTTTGTACGTTCTGGATTGCTAGCTTCCGTTCATAGTTTTGCTACAGATTCTACACGAGGAATCTTTTTATGGTGGTTTTTCCTTCTAATTACCAGCATATCTTTAATTATTTTTCTCCAAATAAAGCAGCAATCGAGTACCAGGCTAGTTGGTGCATTATCTAGTTTATCATCAAACCAAGGCCTAACGGCCTCAAAACCTGTAAACCAAATTTTGTGGCATTTGTAAAACACTTTATTTGTGCACTCGCGCAAATTCACTCGTTTACCGAAGTTGATGGAGGGCAAAGAAGGCCATGACAAAGTAGTTGTATACAGAGCAAGTAAAATGCATAAAGAAAGCTACCTTTTTTCTCAGGCCAGAGAGGTGAGAAGCTAGCTTAATTTCGATTACACATACGGCCCTCTATGCAAAACCTTTAGCCTTCATTTGCTATGCAAATGCTCTGCGCCTTCTAGGAGCTATGAGGGTACTAGAGGGGCGCAGAGCATTTGCGGAAGGCTTAGGAGAGATAGAGTTTAAAGGTTCAAAAAAAACACTCATATCGAAAAAAATCTTTTTTTGCTTTGTCTTTTATCTCGTATTTTATTGTTTGGAGGGGCGAAAATACCAAAAACAAATAGAGAAGATGGTCCAACTACAAAACTTTTTCTTTTTTCTTATGTTTATGGTTGTGCTTGGTGGCACGACAGCACCCATACTATTTCAATGGTTGGTAAATAGAGATGTTCTCATAGGCGCTCCTTCTTTTCATGGTATTATAATACCTATTTTTACCTCTCTATTATTGGTTTTAGTTTATATACATTTTAGGGGATTTATATGCTCTATGAACAAAACAGAAAGGATCATTTTGGTAAGAGCAAGACCCATTTTATTACCCAACATAATTAGGAAAAGCTCCCCCCAAACTAGAGCTAAAAACGCATTTATTTTCTTTTTTATTTCCTATTTTCACTTTTTCATTTTCAAATTTATAGGAGACTTATCATATTTAGAATCTTTCTGTAGTGTGCTTTGTTTTTTATTATCTTGTATATTTCCTTTATCATCTAATTATAGGCATGATAGGTTGGCAAACAAGGAGCATAAGCTTAGAATAGAAGGAATTGAACTGTGTAAGCAGGCACAAAGAAGAAAGCGCCAAGCACTTTGGCCCGACGAGAAAAGAGGCAAAAATGAAAAGAGAGAATTTTTTTCTTTTTTGGAAAAAGAGAAAAAATCAAAAATATTTTTGATTTTTTTGTTGCGATTTTCAGAAACCTTCGGCCTCAACGAAAAAGCCAAATTTTTGGCTCTTTATTTTCTGCTTGCTTTTCTGCAACCTCTTTTTTTTGTTTTCGAAAATAATTGGAATATCTTTTTTATTGTTCGCACCTTACCAAAAAGACTGATAAATGTTGGTCATGACTTTCAAAAAGTTCCCATGACTATGAAGATTTCACATGGAGGAGTTTGCATCTTTGTTATGGGTGTTATTCTGTCGTGCGACCCGGTGGCTTATGTGTGACCATCATTACTTTCAAGCCCACGCCTACATGGCGTGAACTTTGGTTGAATTCGGGTTTTAAATCTCGCCGCTGAGATGCTCAGTTGACTCTTGAACCTTGATAGGAAGATGGCTTCTTTCCAAATTAGTGCAAAAGGTTTAAGGACTTAGGATGAACCAATGTAAATGAGTATAAGCTTCACTACTCGAAAACACCCAGTACTGACCACACTAAGAGACTTGCCAATGGCGAGAAAGGCCGCAGGTAACGCTAGTTGGCGAAATGGCGTTAAGCATTCCTAGCGGTACGAAAAGAGAGGTTGTGATGATATCATTTACGTTTATACCGTTCCTCATGAAGTAAATCTCACATCCAACCATCTAACCAGGGAACAGGATAATTTCCATGAAGTTCCAGTAAAACTGGCAGGCCAGCCAGGCCGTGAGCTAGTGGGAACAGGATCCTTCCAAAAAGAAAAACCTTCAGGGCAATTACTTTGCTCGCGTTAGTAAAATGATGAATTCCCAGAAGAAAAGCTAACATGGGGACTCAGGGCGCAGCATAATAAATGGCGAGGAGTTTGTATGAGCAAAATGGACAGAAAAAAGATTTTTTTCCATCCTGACAATAAACTAGGCAGACGCCATGTAAATCTCTACTTTCTATTTTATTTAGTTTGCTCCCCTGAGAAGAGCCGTATGAGGCCGGAGGCTCATGTACGGTTCGGAAGCCAAGCCTCTGCAGTAATGCTGCGGCTTAGGTTAACTAACACAAAAAAGAGACAGTTTACTCAATTATTGCCTTTGGGTTCCGAACTACATATAGGGAAGGAACATTGTTGTTTGCAAGGTATTGATCAATTACATGGACCCACTTTTCATTCCATTTGTGGTAATTTAATTATTTATGAACCGTCCTTAAAAAAGCCATTTATTTTTTAGCACGATAGATCACTTTGTGCCATAATCAACTTGTTGCCAATTGCTGCGCCCTTGTACGAAGATGGAAAAAATGAAAAAAATAAAAAATAAAATAAAATAAAATAAAATAAAAAAATAAAATATATATATATTTATATTTATTTATTTATTTATTTTATTTTTATTTTTTTTTTCATTTTTTCCATGACGACAGATCGTGGAGAAACAAACATAATAGTTTCCCACTTTGGTTGACTATGTTCCCAAAAAAGAGATTTTCTCTTTCCAATCAAGAAACGAGTACTACCAAAGTAGCTATACATACCAATCTCTTTACATATCTATATGCTTTGATTGGAACTTTCCTCCGCAACCACTTGATCTGATGAAATAACATTTTGCTTATGCACCTCCAAATCACCGTCATCAATTTTTCTCAATCTCCTTCTCCGAGCCATTGTAACCCTCAACCTCAATAAAAAAAACAACTGTTATATTGTTAATTGTCAATTTGAACAAATTAAACCATAAAAACCAAAAAAAAAATTGCTTGTTGCAATCGCCTTCTTCACATCTAGGCCACCAAAGAAGAAGGTGACAACACTGCTGCCGTCCCCTTTTTTGTCGCTAAACCAGCAAAAAGGCACAAGTTGCCAAATTTTTACGACAAAGCCATCGAAAAAGGTGACAAACAATTGTCATCTTCTTCTTCTTTGTTACAATGGAACCTAAGCAAAACAAAACTAGAATTAACTCTGCGCTAAAATAAAAAAACAAAAAGAAGAAAACAGAAACTACTGTCTCCTTCTATTTTTTGTTTTTTTCTCCTCGCTTTAGTGCCATCGACTTCTCAGCTCCAACCAAATAAAAAAGAAAAAAATGAAGACGACGTTGCTAGCGTCGCCTTTTTTGATGCAAAAAAAAGAGGAGGCGACGGCAACGTTGGCATTACTTTCTTTGCTGCACGAGAATAGGAAAAAAAAAAGGCGATGGAAGTGTCGCCTTTTTCTTCTTGCTGCAACAAAATAAAATGAACAGAAGGGCTCGGCAACTACCGTCCCCTTCTTTGCTGCCATTGCCTTCTTCTTCTTTTTCTTGCTACAACAAAACAAAACAAAAAGAAGGGGACAGCAGCTATTGTCCCCTTCTACCTTCCAACAAAAACCAGAGAAAGAAGGCAACGACAACAAAGTTGTCATCGCCTTCTTCTTCTTCTTACAACAAAACAAAACAAAAAGAAGGGGATGGCAGTTGGCATCCCCTTCTGCCTTCCAAAAAGAACAAGAAAAGAAGGCGTCGTCGTTGCGATGCAAAAAGAAGAAGAAGGCGATGGCAGCATCACCTTCTTCTTATTCTTGTTGCAACAAAACAAAGAAAAGAAGGGGAAAGTTGTCGTCCCCTTCTCCTTCTAAAAAAACCCTTCTTTCTTATTCTTGCAGTAACAGAACAAAACAAAAAGAAGGGGATGCCAACTTCCGTTACCTTCTGCCTTCCAAAAAAAACAAGAGAAGAAGGCGACGACAACAAAGTTGCCATCGCCTTTTTTTTTCTTGCTGCAACAAAACAAAACAAAAAGAAGGGGACAGCAGCAAGCCGTCCCCTTCTACGATGCAAAAAAAAAAAAAAAGGCAACGGCAACAAGTTGTCACTTTTTTCATGGCGCTACATCAAAAAATAAAGTTGAAAGAAGGTAAGAAAGCTTACCTTGAAGCTTGGAAGCGGAAGCTCGGGCTCTGGCACTCCCGTTCCTGCTCCCACTCTGATGCTCCTGCTCCGGCTCTGGCAATGGCGATCGGGAGGTAGGAGGGGGGAGGTAGGTAAGAGGTAGGAGGTAGGTATGCAAGAAAAAAATGTTTTGGGGCAGAGTAGAGGTGGGAAAAAATGTATATATTTGGGCACGGAGGATGTGGTTTTGGTTCATCCCCAAAACGGCTTCAACGGCCTCATCCTCAATTAGTGCATTGGTGGCTACTGGTTCACTCCAGCCGAATTTTGAATTATAAGAATTTCCTTCCACCATGGAAGATTTTTGTAAATCTTCTGTCTATCACTAGACAATAAATAGCAATGGAAAAATATCCCAAGTCTTTATAAAGTGAAATAAGCGTTGGCTTGCAATTTTTTGAAATTGAAGAACCTCTGATTGGGTTTCCAGATTGGGCTTTTCCAAAAACCCTGATTTGAAGCAGCAGTTTTTATGAAATAACTAGTTGGGTTTTAGATTTTGGGAGAACATCAATTACATGGTTTAGTTTGTAGAAGTCATTGTCTACACACCACATTAAGCCCGCTCAGGTTATGGGTTGAAAATATTTCGCTGAAACATCTCGCTGAAATACACAATACATACAAATACAAAACATACCTTTAAGGTATTAGGTTGAATCAAATGACAGTTTTAACAAATCAAAACATAATCCCTTACAACCTGGCGTGATAATAAAACATTGTTAGACATGAAAAAATTGAAAGATAAAGCATTTGAAAAATTATTGGGGAACCCATGATGAAACGAAATTTCGAAACACAACATAGTTCAATATTAAATCAGATTCAAGTTACAAAATGAACTACATCCAAATTGAAACATAGAAAGCTTGAACTTTGAAACATAGATTTCAATGAAATATTACAAACCCAACCTATAGAAAGATAAAGCATTTAAATCTTAGACTATTGATTTCTACATTAGCATCATTAATAATGAAAGCATATGATTTCCAATCTAGTTTGATTCTTGCATCTTTCGGTTGATAACATCCATCCATTTGGACAATTGTTTTTTTTTTTCGAGATGTGATTACGTAATTAGACACCATTCCTCCAATCATCAAATTGTATACAATGGAAACTAGTATGAACATAACCACATTTCAGCATGTTTCAACAATTTTCAAACATGTTTCATCATGTTTGAAGAGGATTTCTAGGTTTTGAAACATGTATTGAATTTGCAAAAAGAAAACTTACCTTGTTTTCATTTATTCCAAAGGTAGAATCGATTGTGACAACATTCTAATGACCATATTGTTGCATTATTGTGGACTGCTAAAGACTCTAAATTATAATTGTAAACAAGATATCTATGACCTAGTTATGACATTCGTCATTTTGCATTTTAAAATTCGCGAATTTACGTGGTAAAGCACCTTGTCAAAACATTCGGCATACATTCGTGAAACATTCGCGCGCGGCAACAGCCTGTGCTGAACGATAACAGTTAACGGTAACGGTACTCTGGCCGAGTCTCTCACGAAGTGGTCACACACTAACAACAAGCAACGATGGAGTTCCTCTAAGGGTTTTGGAGGGAAGTGGTGGACTCTGAGCGTTGTAGCTCTGACAGTGCAGCTCTGAGGAAAACTGTAGTAGAGCAGACACGGAGCATGCGCAGGGAGCCAGAAAAGGTCTGAGAGAGAGAGAGATGAAGTGGACCAGCGGGCAGAGACTCTGAGCGTTGTAGCTCTGACAGTGCAGCTCTGAGGAGGAGGAGGAGGACGACGACGACGACTGTCTATGTCCGATTCGAGCGGTCGTCTCTGAGCGGTCTGTGACTCCTGTCGGGATGGTCTAAGAGCTGGAGGAGGAAGAGGAGGCTGGTCTGGGATGGATGTTGTTATTGACACATCATGTGTGAAATGTGGAACGTGAGATCTGGTAGCTTTCAAGCATCTAAAAACTGACAACCAGCTGTACAGTCTGCTCCAAACCTCTAATCTAAAATTACATCGATCTTATTTGATGTTTTGGATCATAGACTGAGTTGCTATCTTAGAGAGTATTAATTTTCTAGCTAGCTGCAGGCCTGTGTATGTGCTACAAGTTTGCATGTTTTCATTTATCAGTTGGACGTGATGTTGATCTTTACAACTCTGTTCTGATTTCTCTACAGTCATGTGTCAAAGAGAGACATTGGAAATGATTCTCGTTCTTCCCTGAGAACAACTACATTGGCAATAACCTGGTGATCATCTGCTTCAGGTCAGGTATTAAACCCAAGGATCTTGTGGCAGACCAAGCAAAGCGTCAATATGTAAACCAGCAGCCTCCGAGTCGGACAGCTGGAGATGCTCAGAAGCAAGCGACGCAGATGACGACGATGGATTTCTCATTAAGCGGCTGTCAAGCTACTGCTTTCCTTCCGCTGCTGGCAGCTTCTCTTGCGTTGTCGTGGGTCTGATCATGTGACTGGTGAACTCACGAGATGTGGTGTATACGTGCAGGCAAGTTTGTTGGGAAAATGGTTCCTGCTCCTTGATTTGCTTCTTTTGGATTTGTCAGGACTGAATCTCAAGCCCTAGCTTTGCTGGGCATACTTTCTGGGCAAATTTCATTGCTTGTTTGGAGAGTTTATAAAGGAAATCTGGAAAGTTAATGAAAATCATTGTATGAAGGTTGGGAGTTGATGAAGTCAGTGGGGGCATAGCAACTAGTCACTGCTGTTCATAATAGTGATGGTCTGATACTTTGTAAGTGACACTCATAAGGCTATGACCACATTCCTTCTGTGCAAGGTTATGTCACCCCACTCACACTGATCGTACAGTCCTAGTTTTGTTTGGTTGTGATGTCTGGGAATATTATGGAGAAGAATCTCATGTCTATGGAGATTTTTCTAGAGAAAAATTTGACAGCTGAAAACAAACTATTTCTATCAAGGTGAGTGAGTCCTGCCATTGGTGTGAGTCCCATACAAAATGCAGTAGCCACAGACCGAAACATACCCAGCCCTGTGCATCTCATTCAGGTCTGCCCATGGAATGGCCATGAGTCCACACTAGGCCAGCACGGTGTTATTAGCATAGTCTGTCTCTTGCATGTATACTATTCCCTCTAAGTGACAGGTTGTTCCTTCATGGTTTACATTTGTTTCACTATGAATGGTCCAGGTTGGTCCACAGTCCACACCTGCTGATTTGAATGTTCATCTAGGTTGAGGGATGTGGCTTTTGAAGGTCTTTGAATGTGTGTGACTATTGTTGTTATTCAAACCACAACTCAGTTTTTCATTTGGTCTTGTTTTCACTTTCCTCTAGTGTTTGATTATGTCTTTTTCTGTACTGGTTGATTGTTTGCTGTTATGTAATCGGATTGAGATATCCATAACCTTATAGTTCATCCCTCAATTATTTTCACGTTGACCCAAATCATAAGTATGGAGAAATTGATAGTACTTATGAAGAGATTTGTTCCTCTGGGTTGATGGATGTGGGCTGCAGTGGGCAATGCGTTGAAATTCACACATGAAGGCTTTGTAACTATTCGTGTGACTGTTATGGATCAGCAGGAAATATCTTCCTTGAGTTCAAACAAGCCTGTGAGTGTGGATGCGGGTATGTGTTCCATCTGTTTATCTCAGAGTTGCTTCAAATCTATGTTTGCACCCTTTCCAAAGGGATTCTAATTTGAATCTTGCTCATATCCATCCTTATGGTCATCTGTGAGATGATTAGAGTTTACTGGCCCATGTGCTCCAAACCTTTAGTTTTGGAATTCGCTCATCCAGGATATAAGCCTAATAATGTAAGCCTAACATGCCCGCGAATGTTTACCGAATGTTCACCCGTTGATTTATAAAATTCTTTAAAATTCTTACTTCTTCGGGCTTCCATAACATTCCCGCACCAAGAATGTCATAACTATGATCTATGAGTTAGCTCTCCACCAACTTCCAACCCACTATTTTGATAATAAAACAAAACGTTTAGGTCCTCTTGAGTCCCCATGTGAACATTCTAGATATCATTTTCATGTTTCTTATATGCTTCCTTTGTTGATTTACCTACTATGTTACATATGTCTTGTTTGCATAAAAAGATGTCCCTCATCAAGAAGATGCTACACGCTTCTATAATGTTTTGCAATGATTATGAAACAAAATGGCCCAATTGTAGATTTTTTAATACAAAATCTTTTAAAGCTCCTGAAACATGTGTTGCAAATGCTACTTTGTCCATTTGAAGATGTTCCCATCGCAAAAACCTCTTGTGGCATTGATGTGTTTTTTCTCATAATAACATTTCTCTATAACTATAGGGAGGACTTTTAATGTTTTGATGGTAAATGCACATTGGCATCCTTTCTTTTGGGACCCTCCATTACTCTTAGTTGTACCGCAAGTTTTTAATTTTCCTTTCTAGATTGTTTTACCTCTCTTATCATAAGGCTTCTTTCTAAAAATCATTCCCTTTGTTAGCACCAAAAAATGGTATGTATTGTCTTTGAGATGAAAATTACAATTATAACTGCAACACAATAATTCAAAAAAACTCAAGTTACTCTATAACAAAATAATGTTGTGTAAGAAAATGAAACTTTTGAAAAACAACTGGGACTTTGCAAGAAACAAGGTCAATGTTATTTCACAATTCAAAACATGGACATTTTGATAGAACTATCCTAGCGTGGATATAACAATTTCCCTACTTTATTTCTTCTGAGTTGTCAACATGTGAACATGCAATTTGCATCATTGTGGTGCTCCTCCCTTGATAAAGTCCTAGACACAGTTTGAAGGGATGTATGTTGTTCTGATTTTTTGACCTCCAAATCTAAAATTCCTTGTGTGTAAAATCAAAATGCGAATATTGCACTATGTTGAATTTCCTACAAAAGCTACATGTTTGAATGTCCAAATACAACCTTGATTCGAGATCCCATGTTTTTCCAATTCAAAGTTGATATAAATGGTCCATCAAAAACAAAACTTGGAACTAGCAAAGAGCAATTCAAAAGCGACAAATGAGACAAGGGATAACCATTCCATTTTGACATTGAACCATCAAATCAACAATAAAACCCATCATAGATGTTCATCAAAGATACTTGGGAACATGCGTTGGGTGTATTAGGGTTGTTCTAGGGTTTAGAAAAGTTAATTTTTGACCATCACATACATTAAATATGATGCATTTTCTACTATTATGACCACCTAACCTTTCAAAACATAATAATATTAGTAACCTAACATTCATAAGATGAATACCAAGAAACAAAAACATTATATACATTCCAAAGCAACACAACAAAATATAAGAAACAAACCAAAACACTAAAAGTTACAAAATTCCCCAAACACTAAATAATGTTCGCAGTCTTAAAAAACTTCACAAAACATAATATTGGCCTACTACAAATAATATATTTGTATATTTTGAAACAAATGAAGCATCTAAAATGACTAGAATAGATATTTCAATAAAACATATTTAAATAGAAACATATTCACCAAAACATATTCCCATAGAAACATATTTCTTATGGAATATATTTCTACCAAAACATAAGCAACATGGGCAAAATCATGGTTAGATGGTTCGAAAGTGGTGTTTCAAAGTCCATAATCTAACACCAATGATTTGTTTTGCAATTTTAACAATTATCAAACCATAAATCCTATATTATTCCCTATGTTTTTCATCATGAATATTAATACACCAACTTATGAATAACCCTAAACATGTGATTGATAAAAAACTCAATGCATTTATGAAAGTACATATATTAAGAAAGTTTCAATGCAATAAATTTTTCATTTGATGATACTTTTTTTTTTAAAAAATTGCACTACTTTAAAATAAATTTTTAGTCCACATTTTACATTTTTAGTATGTGACAAACGAAATGTTGTAATTTCAAAAGTCCATTATGAGTCCATAATCTTCTTAAAATTCAATAAAAAAATTTATGATGATTCCAATAAAAGTCTATGACAACACGAATAATTAAAAAATTGACAATGTTAATTTTGAATATGGTTTTAAATTTTACATTTGTATGTAATCCAAAAAAATTACAATTGTGATAGTCCAAATTGTCCACCTATTCATGCTTTCACCCCATTTTCACCGAAAATCATCTATTATTTGATCATGTATCACACATAACATTTGATAACAAAACCCTAAACTTCACAACACCATAATCGATTGTTTGGTGTTATAGATAATAAATCAAAAGATTGAAGCCATTTTAAATGTTTCCCAAGCAAATATAAGACCTAGATTAAACCAACTGGAACAATGATAATCAACCAAATGAAAAATAATCAAATAACATAGAAACTAAAAAACTTGCACAATTTCAAATACATGTTCAATTCCAATACATGTTAAAATTGAAGACCCTCAATTTCAAAAATGAATATTCTACCTTCAAGGCAATGTTAAAAACAAAGAAACAAAGTTTGGATGAATTCAAACAACCAAAACTTAACAAATCAACACCAACCCAAGAAATAGGAAATCATTCTCTAAAAATTGTGGAATTCTAAGATTTTAAAAATTCAAAGAATGTTTAAAAATTGCTTTATAATTTCAAAGCTTAAAGAGTCCTTTACGACACATAAATGGGTTAAAATGTACATGATGTATGAGGAAAAGTTATAGCTTAAAGTATAATAAAATTAAAGAATGTGAAAATTTAATTTTTGGTGATGATTTAAAATTTTGATCATTTTTCAAGATGAAACATTGAATTTGTAAAGAATTTGCACAGTTTTTAAAATCGCATGTGTTCAATAATGACTAACAAAAAAAAATTTGATGCAAGGAACATTTTAATATTTTTAAAAACAAGTTACAAAAAATTACATTCAAAAATTCATTTGCATGTAAAAGTTCTTTTTAATAAAAAAACGTGTAATCATTTTTTCGTGACCAAGGCAAAGGCACAGAAAGGTGCGGGCTAGGAATGCAACTTGGGAATCACATTTGTACTCTTGAGAATGCAAGGGAGTGTAAGAGAATGAACCCATGCACTCCCAAATGGACTCCCATTTTGGAGGTTGAAATCTCAAGTTTTCAAAAAGTGATTTCAGGGGCCAAAACTCATTGAATTGAAAACTTCCTTATATCATTAAAAATCTATTGAAACATAATGTCTAAAATGGGCTCACATGATCCAGTTGAGTATTTATAGCACAAGTTATGGTCAAAAAAAAGGTCAAGAATCAAGGTGTCACTTTGACTTCCAACCATTAAAAGTTTGAAATCACCTTGAAATACATGAGTTCATGTGGCGTGCTACATATTTTTGGAAAGCTTTCAACAAGGGCTACAATTTTTCTTTCCACCCCATTTCAATCAAAGGTTCGCAAGAAATTATGGGCCTCTAAACTGGCAAGAGTTTCAGTTTCGAGATTTTTGGGATATTTGACTTGGGAATCCTAGGAAAATTTATATTTCAGTGTAGACCCTGTGGCTAATCATAGATCATACTATAAGAGGGAAAGAGGTGGCTTTCTCAAGTCCAGGCCATGGTGAATCTTGTGAATTTGTGTATGTCCGTGGCTTGTTTATGCACCAAAAGTGCTTCAACTATGCATTTACCAACTTGTTGTTTGGTTTGTGTAAGTCCATGAGAGTAATTGATTCACTTATCACTTGTCCTAGTCCCCATCCTAGAGTTCCAGCACACCCTTCTTACCTCCAAGTAGTGTAAGCTAGGGAACATACCCCACACTCCTTCAACTATTGGTTCATAATTTGTCATCTATTTTAAACAACTTGACCAATAACAATACGTGTAGTAAAAGTCAAGCACATGAGATCTTGATCAAACTATAATCTTAGGTGAAGGATAGTAACATTGAATGTGTTTGTTAATGGACAAAAAACACTATATCACTATTCATGTGATTAAAAGCAATCAATAGTAGTAATGTGTTAAAGATTAAACATTTAATAATATTGGATGTGCTAAGTGAAGGACCTAAGTTCTAACAAGCATTCAATCAACATTCAATGTGCTTTTTGTAGGACAATTTAAGCACTTCACATTTGTTTATGATCTTCAACATTTCACCCAAATAAAAAGGATGGTATGTGTGCTTACATGAAGTTATCAAAATATTATAATAGTTGTACCCAACTTTGCAAAACTTGCATGCTTTGAGCACAATAAAAGGGTTTGAATCAATTTCCACAAGGAAAGATGGATGTAATATTAGTTTTGGTCAAAAAGATGTCTCCCCTCCCCTCTCCATCTTCCTAGCTACTCTACCATAACAAGTTGTTGCCTTCCCAGTTCCACCAATTTTTTGTTTCACCCCATCATTGTCAAATTTTATTTTCCAATGGTCTACCTTGTATCTTGAAATAGATCAACTCTTGATCGCCCTTGACAATTTGTCAATAAGTAGGGTTTGAGAGGTGTCAAGTTCTTTCTTTGCAATTTCCTTTTGATGAAAAATCAATTTTGGTACCTTTCAATCACCACCTTTTTCATCAACCTAACAAAGTTGAATGAACATGTGTTCAATTGGAAAATATTTGAAGATTAATGGATTGTAAGACAAAGCAAAACCATAGAAAAAATAAAACCTTTTGATCACCACCTCTACGACTAACCCTAATAGAGTATGAACTATACTTGAATTTGCAAAAAGTTCTAAAGTATCAATGGACCACAAAACAACTTAGGATTAGTAAGAAGCAAAATGAACAAAACAAATGTTGAAGACCACATTCAAGCTCACACTTGCTCTTGTAAGACTTTGATTTGATTTGTGAGCTCCTTCATCTTAAACTTAACAAACTCAAAGCCCTCTTGGGCCTCAATTGCAATAGCTTTACATGAATTTGAATAGAAGACATTTAGGTATATAGAAATATATACATATGTACATCTTTATTGAATGTATAATATAATGTACACATTGAATTTAATTTCAATTCAAAAGTAGACTTTCACCTTCCATAGATTCTATGGTTTAATATGTATATATGTCAAAATGATCTCGTGACTTGCAATGTAGTGAAATATCATTAATACAACGATTGAACACCAATTACAAAAATAGGACTATAATATTAACGTAGTGCCAACCTATTGGTACAATTAGTTGTACCAATGGGAATCATAATTGAAATTAACTGTTGCAAGCAAGTTAAAAGTTTCATATTTAATGGGTTTCATACACTAAATGCAATAGTAATTAAAAAATAGTTACATTTACGAGTTACATTTACAATAGAAATGTAATGTAGTTGACACATGCAACTAAAGTACAACTTGTCCAAAAGTCAACATGGTTGACTACAATCATATATATGGTGCATTCAATCCACCATATAAATGTTTATCTTGTAACTAATTTCCAACTACAATATAATTCCTTGATTTTGTAGCATGTCATTTTTTTATTAATTCATCGTATTTCCATGGGATAGTTGTATTACAATTGTATATTATTATTTTAGGGCTTTAGTTATTGGGTAGTGTGGTTACAGCAGACATAATTCCTCATAGTGAAATGTTGATGTTACTGATTATTACTTTAATTATTGAAACAAAAAACCTAATTCATGTTTCTCTTCAAAACTTAACAAGACTATTGTTTCCAATGGAGCTTGAGGAAGAAAAATTCCTCACCTTTGAGAAAAAGGCAACCACACCTAACTTTCATTTTTTGTTCTTGTTGTATGTTGCAAGTTTTTTCAATTCACCTTTCTGAATTGTAATCTTGAAAGGGTGGAGGATGAATTTGAAGAGGCTACAAATGGGGGCATGTCATACATTTTTGGAAAACCCTCATCAAAGGCTTTCCAAAAACATGTGATATGTCCCTCTTGTATGGCGATTGAAAAATATTTGATTGTAATCTTACACACCCCCACTATGTGATAACAACCAAATCTTTTGGTTATTAGGAAATCGAGGCATGCCACATGTTTTTGGTAAACTGTCAACAAGTGTGAGGTGACTTTTTGTCCCTCTACTCCCGGTTCTACGAGGTGATTATACTTGAAAGCATAAATGCTATCGGTGAAGGAAAAATGCAAGTATATTTCTAGATGTTAGATTACATTTATAGTTGAAAATAAATAACTTACCTTTTATGCATCATTTATGATTAGAATTAATAGATATTTTCCAAGTTTAAACATTCAGACTCCTAGAATTTTATGTCAAATTGTCATTCATTTAAACCAACTTTTAAGGATTCAACACCATGTTCAAGTTAGCTGCAAACCACTAGTCATTTGAAATATTATTTCTAACACATAGATTATTCAAATATGGCTTGCTTTAGCTCATTAAAAAGATAACTACAAGACGCATTGTGGTACCAAATCCTAAATTTTATAGCTAAACCAACAAAAAATAAAGCTACAAAACCTGATAGGGTTTTACGAAGGTGGTAAATTCAACTTGGTTATAGACCACCAACCACTTGAAACATTGTTTCTAACACATAGATTATTAAAATCTAGCTTGCATTAGCTCTTTAAAAAACTAATTACAAGACACACCATGCTACTAAATCCTAAGCTTTGCAACTAAACTGGCAAGAAGTTATGTTACGAAACCCAAGAGGGTTTTTGAGATTTCTCTAAGATTTCAATTTGCCAACACCCTCCCTACTCACTTCCATTCCTTCAAAACTACCACAAAATGTCCATTATACTCTCCTTCTTCCTACCATCTACTAGGATTAATCATTATTTTCCTTCTCAAGAAGGTTGTGGGAGCAAGTATTCTCAAGATTTGAATTGAAAATTACATTTAGGGAAAGAAAGAGGCCCCAATGATCCAAATTTGTCGTTTAAGAAAAAGGAGAAAGGAAGTGAAAGTAGATCCAAAGCTTGATGGCCAATGGAATGTTCCAAGTTTGGTGGCCAATGGAATGTGAAGGAAAAACACCTTTTCACCTCTTCCCACTTTCCCCCCAACAAATTTTATTTAAACCTTCAATTTTTTCCTTTGACCTTAAGGTTTTACTTTACCATGGTTATAGGCCATTACTCATGCATTTCCTTCCTCTTTCTCGATCTATTAATTATGACTACACATTTCAATGTAACAAGTCCTCCACACCTTCATTGTTGACTTGATTTTAATTGAAGATTTGACTTTTTCCCTCTCCTTGAAATTATGGGGTTGCGCATGGTCACATTTTACAAGCCTCGAGCCGCATAAGTGAATGAAGAATTGCCTCCGGAATCATCTCTAGATTTGACCCTAACGCAACATCTTCGTGATGAAGAACCCGAACCTCAAAAGGTGTGTGTTGGTTTTGAAATTGAACCCCCTCGAGCCTGGTACTGTCATATTTTTTCGAATTCCTACACCCCAGTGATCTTGTTGCAAATTGACCCTGTATCTGGTGATGAACTTGAAACCGTATGTTAAGGTTGTTACGAAATTGAAAATATTTTTATTTTCGCATGGTCTTTAGTTCCTGGCGTTGGACATTATCGTTGGTTGCGTGGTCCGATTCATCAACTACCTTCTAACAACAAGGTGGACTACTTAATTCGCACCATTCGACGCATCCTAAATTTCCCATAGTTATGAACTATCATTATGGCATAGGCCAGGATTGAACATGTACTTATAGTTCTTTGTTGAGTTTATTCATAATCTAAATAAACATTTCAGTCATTATGAAACTTTTGTCGCCATTGGCACACTATCACACTATCACACTATCACACTATTTATTTAATCATTAAGTTGACTCGAATTAACTTTATGTTCATACGGCTTGAAGATTGTTCTATCTCTATTGGACCTTTCATTAACACCCTTTCAACTCCTTCATGAATTTCAAACATCCTTGCTACTCACTAAACATTAGAACAACACCAATGTTGTGCTGAAAACTATGAATCCTGGTGTCTATTTCTACCCCCAACCCTCTAGAGATTTGTCACCCCTAATTACGCAACAAAGTTTCTAAAACTATGGTTACTAATTTTTGTTGAAGAAAAGAACTAACCTAACAACTTATTCATTAATATCATATTTCAAAAAAGAAAACAACCTTTTCACGCACCACACGCATCCATCATTCCTTATGAAGTTGCTAAATGCCCCTAATAACCTTACCACATTCAAATAACTCTGATGCAACTTTTAAAAATTGAGACTATCGCACATGGTTGTGTAGGTATGGCTCACAACAAGGGCTTTTTAAAGAGATGTCAAAAGATCATGATATTTTTTTTGTAATTGGCTTTGAAGCTCAATTTTTGAATTCCATGGGACATTTACAACTCATCATATTTATATGTGATGATTGTTATCAGACAAGTTATAAGAGTTGCTATTCACCATATATATGGTGCAATTCGTTACAACCCAATTACAATTTTGTCACAACAATTCTTTTTCAACAACTATGCAACTTTTCTATGACTATAATCATAATGTCATGCTAATGTCATTTTTCATGCATCCATTAAAACGTAACACATGGCACTGTGAGGATTTTTAGTGATTTTTTTCAAATATTGATATCCATCGTCCATTATGATTATTCATTTTAGATGGTCTTGGATTATGACACGTGACACAATCAAAAGTTACCACAACATATTAATTAAATTTTGGGAAAAAAATTAAATATATGTACTTATGTAGGTTGGTACATAGCCATAGGTAGGTAAGTTGATATAACTCCAACCTACCTACTTACCTAATTACTTACTTCCTATCTAGGTAGGTAGAAAAGTAGGACCTACTTATTTAGGTAGGCAAATAGGTAGGTAGGAAGGTAAAATATTAAAAGAATAAGTGAACTAAATAGTAGCCACAAAAGTCTTTTAATTTGTTATATGTTTTGCGTTTAGGGTTAAGCCTTTATATAGTTTGTGAAATGATATATTGAAGACAAAACATATCGGTTAAATCTTTAAATGGCACCCTAGTTGCAATTGAGTTGTGATTATAAAAAACTTCCCCACATGCTTTCTATTTGATTTTAATTTTGTAATTAATTTGAATTTTGTAATTAATCATCTGACATAATTATTTGGAATTTAATTATTTGAATTAAATATATGGTAATTAATTACCTAGATTGATTCAAATAATTAATTATCAAATAAATATTAGATGATTAATTATCTAACTATTAAATAATTAATTATGTTGATAATTCATGATCTAAATTCAAATAAAATTAAATAGTTATTCACCTACATTAACAAAGTTTGTTATCTAAAATTATTTGAATTAATTAATTAAGTTTATATAATTAGTTATTGAGTTTAAGTAATTAATTATTACATAGTTGATTAATTATTATCTAAATTAATTAATTAAAAATTAATCAAATTTGATTAATGAATTCATATGAATAGTTTATTATTTAGTTTACTTGATTAATTCATGGTAATTAAATATATTACATATTAATTACTAATAAAAAATTAATAGAAAAAATCATTTTGAAATATTAAATGATAAACATGAATTTGAGTAAAAGACATTGAGGTATATTAAAACATATTCATATGTACATCCTTATTGATTGTTTGATAAAATATACACATTACTTTTAATTTTTGTTCAAAAATATATTTTCACCTTTCATAAAATTCTATGTTTAATATGTATGTATACCAACATAATATTGTGAATTCCAATGTATTGAAATATTATTAAAACAACCGTTGAACATCAATCACAAAAAATAAGACTATTGTAACCTAAAAAAGACGGGTCCACAGAAACCCACAGCCCTATGCGCTGCTACCACCCGGACCTTGACTTGTCACACCCCTACTGTCCGATTCACATTCATGTACACTCATCCCACCTCACCGGCGAACGGCCTAGCTGCCTGATCGTCGATTCAGCTCAGTCCGAATTGCTACGCACCCAGCAACACAAGACTCAACACCAGACACGACTCGGATCATGCATCACAGATGAAAATGCTCAAGATAGAGCTCGGATTCTCATTATCAGGTTATTTACATCTCCCGAGAGCACAAGCCTTGCCCTCGGGACTTAAGTTCCTCACAACCAGAGGGACTGATCATTCCTCAAAAACACACACACTCTCTCTCGGAAACTCCTGCAGCAACGAGCTAAACCAAACATCAGACGCAGCGGAAGATCACGATCATGGTTACCAACTCAGCGTTATCGAGCTATCCGAATTTCTTTGTCTTCTTTTGTCCGACTCTACTTCCTCATCTGAACACTGTCTCCTTCCTACGCGTGCAGATTCTTCTGCTCACAAAAAGAGACCAAGCTTTTACAGCTCCTCACTCACTTCCCTCGCTTCTACATACTAGCCATTCCTGACCAGCTCTGCATCCTCCTGCACACTGAATCTTTCCTACATCAGACACCACACCAAATCACTCAGTTGCTTCCGTCCTCCTAACAACACACCGGTTCATCTTTCACTGAAGTTCTCTCCTACTAGACCTCCTGCCCGATTGCTCGGATGCCCCCCTATCGATCTCTCTCGATCCCGCCTTTCTCCAACGCCTTGTTTTCCTCCTTACGCTTCCAAACCGCCATCCCTCATAAACGCAGAACGAACCCTGATCATAATTTGGAGCCGCCATCCAGCCCCCAAGCTCATTCACTACAACCATCATAGATTTTCAACCTAGGCATTGTCCATGTAGATGTAATGCATGGGCAGCCGTCACAAACACGAAACGGCTCAAAGAAACGTTGATTAGGCACCCTGATCAATGGGCGCTCAAAAATTAGGGTAACCCCATTTCCCATTACACTATAATATTTTACTACATTATTTAATTTTAGTTATTTAGATAATTATGAAAATTAATTATTTTAATTAATTAATTCAATAAAAGAATCGGCTCGTATCGATGAAACATTTAATAATCTAAGCTATAAAAGTTTGAATTGTATAAGCAATGATATATATGTAGATACTCATAAATAATTTAATACACCATTCCAATCCATAGTTATGACATTCTTGGTGCGGGAATGTTATGGAAGCCCGAAGAAGTAAGAATTTTAAAGAATTTTATAAATCAACGGGTGAACATTCGGTAAACATTCGCGGGCATGTTAGGCTTACATTATTAGGCTTATATCCTGGATGAGCGAATTCCAAAACTAAAGGTTTGGAGCACATGGGCCAGTAAACTCTAATCATCTCACAGATGACCATAAGGATGGATATGAGCAAGATTCAAATTAGAATCCCTTTGGAAAGGGTGCAAACATAGATTTGAAGCAACTCTGAGATAAACAGATGGAACACATACCCGCATCCACACTCACAGGCTTGTTTGAACTCAAGGAAGATATTTCCTGCTGATCCATAACAGTCACACGAATAGTTACAAAGCCTTCATGTGTGAATTTCAACGCATTGCCCACTGCAGCCCACATCCATCAACCCAGAGGAACAAATCTCTTCATAAGTACTATCAATTTCTCCATACTTATGATTTGGGTCAACGTGAAAATAATTGAGGGATGAACTATAAGGTTATGGATATCTCAATCCGATTACATAACAGCAAACAATCAACCAGTACAGAAAAAGACATAATCAAACACTAGAGGAAAGTGAAAACAAGACCAAATGAAAAACTGAGTTGTGGTTTGAATAACAACAATAGTCACACACATTCAAAGACCTTCAAAAGCCACATCCCTCAACCTAGATGAACATTCAAATCAGCAGGTGTGGACTGTGGACCAACCTGGACCATTCATAGTGAAACAAATGTAAACCATGAAGGAACAACCTGTCACTTAGAGGGAATAGTATACATGCAAGAGACAGACTATGCTAATAACACCGTGCTGGCCTAGTGTGGACTCATGGCCATTCCATGGGCAGACCTGAATGAGATGCACAGGGCTGGGTATGTTTCGGTCTGTGGCTACTGCATTTTGTATGGGACTCACACCAATGGCAGGACTCACTCACCTTGATAGAAATAGTTTGTTTTCAGCTGTCAAATTTTTCTCTAGAAAAATCTCCATAGACATGAGATTCTTCTCCATAATATTCCCAGACATCACAACCAAACAAAACTAGGACTGTACGATCAGTGTGAGTGGGGTGACATAACCTTGCACAGAAGGAATGTGGTCATAGCCTTATGAGTGTCACTTACAAAGTATCAGACCATCACTATTATGAACAGCAGTGACTAGTTGCTATGCCCCCACTGACTTCATCAACTCCCAACCTTCATACAATGATTTTCATTAACTTTCCAGATTTCCTTTATAAACTCTCCAAACAAGCAATGAAATTTGCCCAGAAAGTATGCCCAGCAAAGCTAGGGCTTGAGATTCAGTCCTGACAAATCCAAAAGAAGCAAATCAAGGAGCAGGAACCATTTTCCCAACAAACTTGCCTGCACGTATACACCACATCTCGTGAGTTCACCAGTCACATGATCAGACCCACGACAACGCAAGAGAAGCTGCCAGCAGCGGAAGGAAAGCAGTAGCTTGACAGCCGCTTAATGAGAAATCCATCGTCGTCATCTGCGTCGCTTGCTTCTGAGCATCTCCAGCTGTCCGACTCGGAGGCTGCTGGTTTACATATTGACGCTTTGCTTGGTCTGCCACAAGATCCTTGGGTTTAATACCTGACCTGAAGCAGATGATCACCAGGTTATTGCCAATGTAGTTGTTCTCAGGGAAGAACGAGAATCATTTCCAATGTCTCTCTTTGACACATGACTGTAGAGAAATCAGAACAGAGTTGTAAAGATCAACATCACGTCCAACTGATAAATGAAAACATGCAAACTTGTAGCACATACACAGGCCTGCAGCTAGCTAGAAAATTAATACTCTCTAAGATAGCAACTCAGTCTATGATCCAAAACATCAAATAAGATCGATGTAATTTTAGATTAGAGGTTTGGAGCAGACTGTACAGCTGGTTGTCAGTTTTTAGATGCTTGAAAGCTACCAGATCTCACGTTCCACATTTCACACATGATGTGTCAATAACAACATCCATCCCAGACCAGCCTCCTCTTCCTCCTCCAGCTCTTAGACCATCCCGACAGGAGTCACAGACCGCTCAGAGACGACCGCTCGAATCGGACATAGACAGTCGTCGTCGTCGTCCTCCTCCTCCTCCTCAGAGCTGCACTGTCAGAGCTACAACGCTCAGAGTCTCTGCCCGCTGGTCCACTTCATCTCTCTCTCTCTCAGACCTTTTCTGGCTCCCTGCGCATGCTCCGTGTCTGCTCTACTACAGTTTTCCTCAGAGCTGCACTGTCAGAGCTACAACGCTCAGAGTCCACCACTTCCCTCCAAAACCCTTAGAGGAACTCCATCGTTGCTTGTTGTTAGTGTGTGACCACTTCGTGAGAGACTCGGCCAGAGTACCGTTACCGTTAACTGTTATCGTTCAGCACAGGCTGTTGCCGCGCGCGAATGTTTCACGAATGTATGCCGAATGTTTTGACAAGGTGCTTTACCACGTAAATTCGCGAATTTTAAAATGCAAAATGACGAATGTCATAACTAGGTTCCAATCTAGCTGAAGGCTTGCATTTACACTTTCAATGAATTGCACAATCTATAAATATTTTAACAATATGAATTACCACATAGTTGACAACTAATTCTAGATAAGTTGAACACTTTAGTTCCAAAATAGTGGACAAGTAGTAGTTATGTGGTGAAACCATAGTGGCACAATTAGTTGTAACTTAGTTGTAAACCTAGTTAATTCTTAGTTATAAACGAGTTGCAAGTTTTAGATGTTATGAACTTTTCACCTAACGATACACATGGCATGATCATACACATCAACAACATATGTTAATTGCAAAATAGTTGTTCACACTAGTAGAAATCAGCCAAAATGTAACCATTCCATTTACGACTACATGCAACTTGGAGTCGTTTGTGATTAAATTTGGAATATTTGCAACTACAAAACCAAATTTCAATCATTTTAGTCATTCTGACAAGTATGATGTAACTATTAAAAATTTCATCCTATTGGTTGGATTGATTCTACATTTATTTTTATCCATTAATAGGTTGATATGTCTCATTAGTCATAACAGTCACCAAATTAGTTGCATCCTAAACGTATTTTACAATGACATAAGGGTGTATTTTAATATATGTATTAAAATTATATATATGTATACATATGTATATTGTTCATATAATGAATCTCAAAATTAATATTTGAACATTGAATTTTTTATTCAAATCTGATAATTGATATTTCAATTCTAAAACTACTATATTAATTTTAAGAAAATATTACAATTTGAAACTTGATATTTGACTATGAAAATTGTTATTTCAATTGTTAAAAACATTATTTGAATTTCAAATTTTTGATTCGAATACGATATTTTAAATTTAAATTTAAAAAGGTTTATTTGATTTTAAAATTGATATTTGCAATCTAAATTAATGTTTTTGAATCCAAAAATTAGTATTTCAATTCAGAAAATTATTAATTGATTAAAAATGGATATTTAAATTTTGAATATTTTTATATGAATATGAAATTTATATTCAACTCTGAAAAGTTTGCATTTGAATTTTAAATATTTGATTTGAACTTGAAATTTCAATTCAAAATTATATATTTGGATTCTTAAAATTAACAATTCCAGTCTGAAAATTATTAATTGAGTCTAAAAATGAACATTTCAATGTTGAATATTGTTATTTATATGTAAAAACTAGCATTTCAATTCAGGAAATTTTTATTTAAATTCAAAAAAGCAATTTGATCTAAAACTTTATATTTGAATTCTAAATTATTATTTTCAAATCTAAAATTAGTATTTCAATTCCAAAAATAATAATTAGTCTAAACATCAATATTTTGATTTTAAATATTTTTCTTTGATTTTCAAATTTGATATTTGAATTTGGAAGTTTTAAATTAAACTTTTAAGAAATTATTTGACTTAAAAGTTGAAATTTGAATTCCAAATTATTATTTTGGATTCCCAAAATTAGTATTTCAATTCAGAAAACTATTAACTGAGCCTTAAAATGGACATTTTAATTTTGAATATTATTATTTGGATCTGAAAATTGACATTTCCATTCTGAAATTTTCTAACTTCAAAAAACTTATTTGATCTAAAAATTCATATTTGAATTCTGAATTACTATTTTGGAATCTTAAATTTATATTTTAATTCAAAAAATTATTGAATAAGTTTTAAGGGTTTTTTCTACAACTGTTATCCATAATAAATCACTTTTATAAATAATTTTGAATGATCTTGTTTATTAAATCTAAGTTACACCAAATAACTTCAAACCTGAATTAAAATTTTGGAGAAAATATAATGTAGGTAAAATAATTATCTTACTGATTTTAAGGTCACGAATTATAATATATTATTGTTAATTCAGTGATTAATCATATATAATAAATATTTATGGTAATTTTATAGTAATTATGAAAATTAATGTTATGTTAAAAAATATTGTATTTATACTTAATAATTACCAAGAGAAAAAAACTATTAGACCTATAATAATTTTTACAACAGTAAACATAGTTATACAATAGGTAATGTAATTAGTTGAATAGTAATGTTTAAGAAATGTGTGTAAGAATTTAATTTCTAATAACAATTGTTAATTCATTACTTATAATTTTAACATGAATATTTATAATAATTAAAATTTAAATTATAGTCATTAAATTAGTTTTACATTAATTATATTATATATAATTCGATCAGATTCTAAAAAGTAACAAAATATTTAAAACTATTTTAGGTATTTAATTATTTAAAGTAATTGATAATGAATACTAAATATTTGTAATGTATAATTTATAATTTAAATATATGTAAATTTAGTCATTATTATTTAGTTATATAATATTTGAATTGTTTATAAATCTAAAAGCTAAAAAAGTAAGGTATGAAAAAAGTTTTGGAATTACAACTTAGTTTGTGAGGAAGTTGTAACTTCGAAATTTATCCCATATTGTTTGTTCTTCATTCCTTTTTTGAACACTATATAAATGAGGGGTATAGTCATGCAATTTAACATTGGGAAATTTGTGCAAATGGGATGAGCAAATCAAAAGGTTCAACCCAAATAAAAAGATAAATTATGCACAGTTTTAAAGTACTTACCTTCCCAACCTACTTATCTACCTAGTTAGGTAGGTACCTAGTTTGACCTACCCACCTAGATTGACCTATGTACCTACCTATCTATATGAATATATTTTTAATTAAGGAAGGTAAAACCTACCTACTTATTTTTTTACCTAAATAGGTAGGTTGGTATGTAGCCTACGTTTGTAGGCACCTATTTATGTACTTATTTAAGTACCTACCAACCTAATATTAATATGTTTATTAAATTTCAAAATAATACTAATAATAATAAATTAAATAATCAAATATTAAGGCACATGGTAGCGCTTCATTTGTCATCAATTGTGACCAAAATAGTTGCATCTTAGTCGCATGTGACAAAATGTATATAATGTAGTCAAAGGATGAAATGTATTGTTAATTTATTTTTTTCATATAATACTTTTTGTCATTTGCAACTAGCTTATCACATGCAACTTGTTAGGCAACTAAACGGATTTTAGTTGCAAATTGTCTTTTGTGACTAAAATTTAATCACAAAAACTAATCGCAAATACATGTTTTTTCTTTTAGTGTCAGTTAGTGCTAAAGTTATACAAGTTGCAACATAGTTGAAATTAACCATTTCATTGCAACTTGTGATCATGGTCAAACTATAGGTGACTATCACCATATACACTTTCTGTACACCTGTAAAGTTACCAAGTTGCAACTAATGTGCAACTAAATTACAACTATGAAATATTTTAATGTGGCATTTTAATTATTAATTCATTATATTTCCATATTGTAGTTGTACCTTAGTTACACAATAGTTTCCGTGATGATCTAGTTACATGTTAATTTAGTCTTTGTGCACACAATTTCTCATAGTGCAAGCTAGTCTTCTATGGTGAATGAAAAACTTTAGTCACCCTATGGAAGGTGACCAAATTTTTTCAATCACCAAGGGGGATTGAATTCTTTTTTATCGCCATAAGATTTGGTGACCGAATTTTTTTGTCCCCACAAGGTTTAGCAATAAAAAACAATTGGTCATAATACCTTGTGGCAGCTGAAATTTTTTTCAATTGCCACAAGGCATGGTGGTTGAATTCTTTTAGCCGCCATAGGGTTTTCAGAATCCAAATGGGTTTAGTTTTGGTCACCCATAAGCTTGAGCCAGGTAGTTTGAAAGTGCCTTTGACCTAGGTAACCTTAGGTTGACCTAAGTTGACCTTATACTAACATGATGTAGTGGTGTGTTTGTGTTTAGATACGTTCATCATGTTGTGATGGACGTCAAACTGTTAACAAATAGGAGATCTACTCAAGTGCAAACATAAATCTTTATTGAAAGGAAACTACAACATGATGAGCTCACAACACAAACACAACATCAAAAACTCTCCAAGGTTCTTGTCACACGAAATACACAAACTTGTGTAATGAAAAAAAAAAAGCCAAACCATCAACACCAAGGTATTTAAACTAAAAAAGTAACGAAAGTAATTCAACCTTGTAAAAGTAACCTAGTTACTTTCCTACTCCAGTAACTAATAAAACCTAACTAGTTGAGCTTGAATTCTCAACACTCCCCCTCAAGCTCAAATCCACTTCTAGTACACCAAGCATTTTTCTAAACTTCTTTAGCTTGTCTGTACCTAAAGCCATTGTGAAAATGTTAGCAACTTGATCTTCAGTACTGACATGAATGAGGTCAATTTCTTTTGCTAGAACCATTTCTCTAATAAAGTGGTAGTGCACCTCAATGTGCTTTGTCCTAGCATGATAGATCGGGTTGTTAGCAAGTAGTATGCTACTAATGTTATCACAATAGATGACAACAGGAGCATCCACTGACTGTCCCAAATCTGAGAGTAGTTTTTGTAACCAAACTACTTCACATGCAGCAATTGCTACACCTTTGTATTCTGCTTCCGTGCTTGATAATGCAACTGTTGGTTGTTTCTTACTGCTCCAACTAACAACACCACTTCCAAAAGAAAACATGAAACCACTAGTCGATCTTCTATCAGAAACATTGCTAGCCCAATCAGCATCCGTGTATCCATGTACTTGTAACTAGCTTTTGGCTTCATAAAAAATTCCACACTACAAGGTTTGTTTTATGTACCTCAGTATGCGCCTCACTGCATCCAAATGTGGCTTTTGTGGTGTTTGCATGAATTGACTCACCACTCCAACTGCATAACTCAAATCTGGCCTTGTGATGGTCATGTAAATCAAACTCCCCACTATGCGTCTGTACATAGTGGTATCCTCCACGAGGTCTCCTTCATCTGCACTCAACTTCACATTTTGCTCCAATGGAATTGAGATGGGTTTACAACCCGTCATCCCATATTCGGACAATTTGTTCAAGGCATATTGCCTTTGTAGTAACCATATCCCTTTCGGGGAATGGATTACCTCAATGCCGAGGAAATAACGCAACTCTCCCAAATCCTTCATCTCAAACTTTTGCTTCAGAAGCTTCTTCAAATTAGAGATGTCTGCATCACTATCTCCTATGATAATCAAGTCATCAACATAGATGACTATGACTACAATCCCATGATCTGTCTTTTTCACATATAGTGAAAAGTCTGCATTAGATGTTTGAAATCCACTTGTGACAAGATACTGACCTATCTTGTCTGACCAAGCTCTAGGTGCTTGCTTCAAGCCATACAAAGCTTTCTTCAACCTATAAACCAAATTAGGATGTGTTTGGTCCACATAACCTGGTGGTTGTTCCATGTACACTTCTTCCTGTAAATCTCCATGAAGAAAAGCATTCTTTACATCCATTTGATGTAAAGACCATCCTTTTGCTGCTGCCATAGCAATGATTGCTCTTACAGTTGTCATTTTGGCAACTGGACTATAGGTCTCCTCATAGTCTATGCCATACGTTTGGGCATAACCTTTGGCAACCAATCTTGCTTTGTATTTGCTCACAAATCCATCTACATTGTGTTTAACTTTGTACACCCATTTGCACCCAATTGCTTTCTTGTCTTTTGGTAAAGCTACCAATTCCCAAGTAGCATTCGCATCCAAAGCCGCCATCTCTTCATCCATGGCATTGTCCCACTTAGGATTTCCAACCGCTTGCTCAAAACAAATGGGTTCAACCTCTTGTATAACTCTCACCATGTATGCGTAATGATGAGCTACAAAGCCATCATATGTGAGTCTTTGTACAGGGTACTTGACTCGTGTGGATCTTCGTACTCCAATGTTGTTGTCAGGTGTTTTCAAAGCTTTCTTGACCATCTGAACTCCAGGAGTAGTAACCGAGGTGATTCTTGATTCTTCACCCTCACTCTTCTCTGATTCACTTGATTCACCATCTACATGAGAATTTTTAGATGATGTTTGTGAACTACCATGTACAATGTTTGAAGATCTTAATCTTGCTTTCCATGGAGTGCTACTGGACCCACTAATTGAAGACTCTTGTGGTCCACTAATTAATTGTGATTCTTGTTCCACATTTGATGAAACATCACCATCCCTAGCTTCTCCATCTTCTACTACCTTCAATGGTGAGTTTCAACTAGCCATCTCATCAAACACAACATCTCTACTCACTTGCAACTTCCGAATGGAAGGGCTGAAACATTTATATCCCTTTTGTTCTGAGGAGTATCCAATGAAGATACATTTCTCAGCTTTTGGGTCTAGTTTTGATCTCTTCTCATCAGGAACATGCACGTATGCAATGCAACCAAACACTCTGAGGTGTGAAACATCAGGTTTCTTGCCTGTGAATTTTTCTTCAGGTGTCATGCCATGAATTGCCGTTGTGGGTGTTCGATTCATGATGTAGACTGCAGTTGCTACCGCTTCAGCCCAAAAGTAATTTGGCAAATTCTTCTCATTCAACATGGCACGTGCTATTTCTGCAATGTGCCTGTTTTTCCTTTCAGCAACTCCATTCTGTTGTGGGGAATAACTACATGAGTACTTCCTTTGAATTCCATGCTCCTTCAAGTACTCACTGAATTCATTTGAAAAATACTCTCCCCCTCCATCGGATCTTAGGCACTTGATGCTCACACCCTTCTCCTTCTCCACCATTGCTTTGAAATTCAAAAAATGTTGAAACACTTCACCTTTGTGTTTCATGAAGTAGACCCACACCTTCCTTGTGTGGTCATCAATGAAACTCACATAGTACTTGCATCCTCCAATGGATTCTGTCTTCGTGGTCCACACATCTGAGTGGATCATTTCCAAAGGTTTGGAACTTACATGAGTTGTTTGAGCTGGGAAAGGATGCCTAGCTTGCTTCCCCAATTGGCATGCTTCACAAACCTCTGACATCACCTCTTCTGCTCCAAATTTGGGAAGACCTCCAACAAGTTTTTGTTTCTCCATGAGCTTAAGACGTTGGAGATTAACATGGCCAACTCGCTTGTGCCAAATTCCAATGTCTCCAGTTCCTTTTCCATGTGTGAATAACATGGAATTCACCTCAGGCATGTTCAAATTCGTCCATTCCTTTCCCCTTTTGCAATCAATTTGCCTTGGTTCTTCATGTCTTCCACAAAACATCCATTTGGGTTGAATGTCACCTGTAAACCTTGTTCCACCATCTGGCCTACAGAGACCAAATTTTTTGTTATGGTTGGAACATGAAGTACATCTTTCAGGTACTTTGTTTGCCCATCTTCTATGGACAATGGCACCTTGCCAATTTGTGTGATGGGATGTGTAGTGTCATCACCAGTTTCCACAAACCTTGGTGTCTTCAAATCCTTTGCGTCTCTAAACCATTCTCCATGGCTAGTCATGTGGTTTGAAGCTCCAGAATCCACATACCAGACATTGTTGACTAATACACCTCCTATCATTGAATTTGCCATGTGTTGCATCACAAACAGTTGCTCATCACCTTGATTGCTAGTTGATGCATAATTCCCTTGTTGCAGCTTTCCATTTCGTGCATCATGCTCCCTTTGATAACAATTCTTTGCCATGTGCCCAAGTTTCCCGCAGTAGTAGCAATTTGAATCGCTATTTGGTTGTTGACCTCGATGACTTCCACCACGACCTCCACGACCTCCACGACTTCCTCGACTTCCTCTTCCTCCAAAGTTTCCTCGTCCACCTCCATGAGCTTGACCTTCATGTTGATGATGTCCACCATGTAAGCTTTCGGGTCGACCTCGAAATGAGGTTTTACCACCTCTACTTCTACCTCTATTGGTATTTGAATAGAAAGCACTTTCTTGTGATCCTCCATTGGATGAAGTACCAACAATTCTCATCTCTTCACTTATAAGTAGTGTTATTAAGTCTTGGAAGTTGGGAAATGTTTCTCGAATTGCAATTGAGGTACGGAACTGACTAAAGTCTTTTCCAAGTCCATTTAAGGTCACGGCCACTAAATCTTCATCATCTACAGGGGCTCCTATAGATGCAAGAGCATCTGCAAGGTTTTTCACCTTTGTAGAATAGTCATTGATGTTCATCTTGTTTTTCTATAGATTATGCAACTCTTGCTTGAGCTGCATTTTGCGGGCTTGTGTATTGGTGTTGTACATCTTCACCAATGTATCCTAAGCTTGCTTGGGTGATTTTGCATCTTGAATATGCACAATCATGGAATCGGACACACTCACAAAAAGCCAATACAAGACTTTCCTTGCTTTTTCATGCCAAGTTTTATTGGCTTGAATTTGTTGTTGTGTGGGGTTTTCTGGGAGAGGAGGTTCTTTCTCATCACCAGTTATGAATTCCCAGTAGCCTTTCCCCATCAAGAAATTCATAATCCTAAATTTCCACACTTGGAAATTGTTCTTGTCTAATTTCTCAATTGCAATTTGAGAAAGACCGTCTGCCATCTCTCAAGGCACCACTCAATGTCTTCTTGGGTTTTCACAATGATTCTAATTCCTTCCTTGGGTTTCTAGGATTAGGGTTAGGGTTTTCCTTCCTAGGTTTCTAGGATTAGGGTTAGGGTTAGGGCTGAACAAGATGGACCTTGCATATGTATGTATGTCTTGAGTATTATACGAAATTTATACTATACATAGGTTTTACGTATAAATACGTATTTCGTATAATATTTCGTATGGTATTAAGTACATGATTACATACCACACTTTTGTACGAACGTCTTGATAAGGTATTTGCGCTTCCCAATCGTCAAACTCCTTCCTTTAAGCTCTCCCAAGTTGAATTTGCTCCACTTTAAAACTTTGCTTTGGTGTCTTCTCAAAACAACTTCTATCACAGCAACTTTGCAAAGCTACTCCACACACATATGACCTTGGATCGCTCTAAAATTTTGGTGAAACATCGAACCCAATGTCTACTACCTTCTCTCAAAATTTCAGCTCATTTAACTTCATGAATTGAGAGATCTTGCTACTTCTTTGAAGTCACCTCAAACTGGGACCTGAACACAAAATGACTTACAACTCGCTCTCAACAACTCCAGAAACCTTGAGATTTTGGGAGACACATAAGATATATGTCTTCTATATCTTCTCAAAATTTCAGCTCTATTGATGATGACCACAAGGAGATATCACTTTCAAAAGAAACTGACTTCAAAACTAAGACTGAAACTTTAGATGCTTGGATATCTCTCAATACATATCCAAACGACATGAAATTTCTCTCACAGATATATTCCTATATGATCTATAAGATCCCAAAGCTGCAGACCCAAAAAAACTTAAACAAAGGAGATATGACCAAAAAACTAGATCTGGCATAGAGTTTTCAAAAGCTCATAACTCTCACAAAACATATCCTTTTCTTTTGAAATTTTGAGAATAGAAGCGTCCTATAGTCTTCTACAACCTCTCCAAGTTTCACTCCAAGATCTTTTAACAGTAGCTCTAGATCTAGCTTTAAAGATCTGACCTCCACAACTTTGATATGTTGATCTCCTCTCACCTCTTTTCTTTTCTTTTCTTTCTCTTCACATTCTTTCCTTTCCCCTTTTCTCTTTTGCACTTGACAAACTCCTATGATATTACTAGAGACTTTCAAGCTCTAGTTCTAAAGACTTTCTAGCTCTAGATCTCTTTCAACTTTCTCACCAAACAACCTAAGCTCTGATACCATGTTAACAAATAGGAGATCTACTCAAGTGCAAACATAAATCTTTATTGAAAGGAAACTACAACATGATGAGCTCCCAACACAAACACAACATCAAGAACTCTCCAAGGTTTTTGTCACACGAAATACACAAACTTGTGTAATGAAGAAAAAAGAGCCAAACCATCAACACCAAGGTATTTAAACTAAAAAAGTAACGAAAGTAATTCAACCTTGTAAAAGTAACCTAGTTATTTTCCTACTCCAGTAACTAATGAAACCTAACTAGTTGAGCTTGAATTCTCAACACAAACATGGTGACAATCCTATTGCACAATATATGAAATATAGAAATAGTTGGAGGCAATGGGTATTACAAAATTTGGTTTGAAGTCCAAGAATTTTTTAAAAATACCATCCATCATTTCCACTTTTGGTATTCTAGATCACGTCTTGGAAATTTGAAGCGATGAATAGTATTTCCAAATAACATATACACTAATGGAACTATATGGTCATCTATTTGGGCCAAACCAAACAATAGAATTGGTTGAAGTACTATGGTGTTATGGTCATTTACAACTTGAGGTTAGTAGACCAAAGCAAATTACAAAATGTTATATATAGTCATCTACTTGAGGTAGACTAAGCTAAATAATCAAATGATGTAAAAAAAAGTACAACATGGTTTTAATCACAGTATCATACATATTTGATTTTCCAACAAGTAGTGTTTGGCATGTTGTATATACACCTTTTTTAAGACTCGCAAGTTGCATACCTCCTTTCAATTTGGTGAAATTCTAGTTTGTTCCACCCACCATGCCTCAACAATGGTCTTTGTGACATTAGAAATAATGTTTGATCATTATGTTTTTTCTTTCAATGGCTACTTTAGATTGATGTTTGATGTTTGATGCTTGATGATAATTGACATCTACCCAATGTAGCAACAATGTTACAACGATGTAATCCAAGGATGCGTGTTGTCCTTGTGACTAAAACGCTAATACTTTGTGTGGAGACACACATAATGTTGCATGTTTTATAGGTAGTTGATTTTTACTTTTAGCTTCCTTTATAGATTGCAACCCAACCTTCACATTTCCACAATTTCAAAAGTTGTTGTAGCATCCTTTTGGCTCAACCACTGAACAAGCCTAATTTTAGGCATTAGTTTGTGATCTTGACCTCAACTAGCATAGGTTTTTGTTGGTTGACATTTCCAGACTTTGACAATAGCTTGAGAATGGATTGAGTAATAACAATGCTTTGAAGGTTCAACACCTACTCTCCCCATTGTGCTCTACGAGGTGCCCTTTTACATGTCTTTAATGACATCTCCAATGATTATTTCAAGTGAGTTTAGTAATTCCTTGAGTTCAGTAATTCCTTTTCTTTTTTGTAGCCTCTTGCCTTTACTACACAACTAATGCATTTGCAACCCTTTAACTCTGGCTAGGTCAAACATGTCCCCTATTTTCACTAATTGTTTTATTTGCCATGGACTTGGATCCATGTTTCAAAGTCTCATGTTAGATAACATCCCAAAGTCCCATGTTAGTTGAAACTTAAATGCAAATTATGTTGCGATTAGAGAGTTTAGTTACAAATTACTTGCAATTCAAAGGCTTATTTCATATCTTTATCGTTATTTTTACTTTTGTACATGACTAATTAACTACCTAATCAAATAATTTTAAAAAATAATTAATAAAACGATTACATAATTTTTAGTTACATATTTATATAATCAGCTAGTTAATTAAAATATTATTAAATACTGTCATCTTTACATTGGAGAGGGACCGGACTTGAGGCGATTCGGTGTTTTGAGGTGAGGCGCCTCAAAACACAGAATGCCCTTGAGATTGGGCCGTCTCCTATACAAGAAAAATTGGAACTAGAGGTAACTTAAAAAAAGAAGAAATGACCAACACTTGTAAGATGCCTCCCACTCCTAAATACTAGACATAAGGTCCCTCATCTTTTCTAGCCATGGTACTCACACATATGAGATGAATTCCTGTAATTCAACCCACTCCAAAGGTCTTTAGGAACCCAGGTTCATTTGTTTTACAGTTTCTCCAGATAGTTTTCACCTTCTCAAAGTGCCATAAAACATTCATAAACTTGAGACTCATATCTCGTGAGTAGCAAGTGATTGTCTACTCAAATGATTGTCACGAAAGGATTGTTACATACAAATAAATTTAATGGTGGGAAACTGTTACAATTGAAATCATTAGAATTAGAACTTGGAATAAACATGGTATTACGTTTTAACATCCAACCATGAACATTAAGGAGGATTTTTTATAGACATTATTTCTTTCGAAGGTAGCCAAATAGCTTGTTAGGTTATGTACAACTCTGTCGTCATCCTCTAGCTTTGATGCATTTCTAGTTTTGTCCAATTCTTGGAGTAATTCTTTATCTACAAATTCACAAGTAGTATCTGCAGCAATTTCATGGTAAGCTTTTTCATTACCAGCCGTGTACCAGCCGCGTGTATCTGACCTCCTCTCCTCCTCCGGAGCGGTCGCAAATCCCGAGACTGGCGGCCTTTGTTCTTCCCTGACATAAGGACCTTGAAGAAAGGAAGAATAAACAGCTATAAAGCGAGAGAGTGAGTGCTGCTGCGCAGATTTCCATCGCATTGTCTTCCATTCTTCTCAACTGAACTCTTCGTAGCTCATCCTTTGTCGTCTCCTCCTCCTCCTCCTCCTCCTCCGCCTGCAGCTGCTGGTTCTCTCCCGTGTCTGCAGTTTTCTCTCAGGAGCCACCTATAATCTCGTGCGATTTTCTAATATCTTTTTTCTTCTACTTGCAACCTCGTCACCTATCGTTCGTGAATTGCTGCTGCTTTTCGCTGTTGATCATCATATCTGCTTAAAAAGAACAGCTGCTTGGGGATCACGCAGAGAGTAATTCATTCTCGTCTTTCCACCACCAGCTCTGGAATTGTTCCAAGGTTCGTTGTTGTTTCACTGATGTATGGTCGTCGTCGCGGCAGCGGCTCCCTCTCTCTCTCTTCCCTTATAATTGCTTTCAAGGTCGTGCACTAGGATCGAAATTAGGTCGAGTCTAAGTCTGCTGGCGCACAGTTTTTTTAGCGGTTTCTAAAGGTTTGCTGTATTTTTCTGATATGGCGGGTTGTCATGCTGAAGGATTGGTTATGAGGAGTTTGCAGCATTGCGACGGTGGGTAGGTGTTGAAGAAAGAAGTTGCAACCCGCTACTAGTGTTGGTGTTTTCGTTGTTTTCAGTTCTTTTCTGCCGAACTGATTTTCGTTCTGTATTGGGCAGCAGGCGGCCAGACCTCGGCAGCAGTCGCTCAACAGTCGCTCAACGGATCTAGTCTCCATCTCCAGCAAGCTTGCACAATCGACAATATGAAGTTCGGCAAGCTATTCGCCGGAGCAGTTGAGGTGATGCCTTGCGAGTACCAGGATATGTTCCTGGAGTACAAGCTTTTCAAGCAGCACATTTCTCTGTACGAAATAGGTGCCTGTCGATGCGCAGTGGAGCGGGAACTCGAAAGACCCACAGTCGAGGAACTTTGCTCATATGCCGGCGGCCCCCATAGTGCAGCTGCTGCGGCCTTCTTGAGCGAGGTACCTTGTTACACAGATCCTTGTTGCATGTGTAACCGACCGGTATTGCATGACGGAAACCAGCAGGCCGGCCCGAAGAGCTCCATTACCTTTCAGGCCTTCACGTTTGAACGCTTGCTTGAGAAGCAGCTACCCAAGATAAACAAGTTCTTCACTCGTTCGCATCAAGAGTACATTGCCATAATGAACGTGAGCTGAGCTTTCTCGCAAACTTCTTGTTGTTGTTGTTTCTTTCTTTCGACTCTTAGTGCAGGAACTGCTGTTTTACAACTTCGTGAAATATTTCTAGAACAAGAAAAAAAAGCAATTTCATTCTAGAATTCATAATCTGACGAAGTACGAATGAAAATCGATTCTTAAATACATTCATGCTCTACAGGAGCTGGATGCCATGAGCCACCAAGAAGGATTCTGGATCGAAACCGACCTGTTGGAGATCAGGCGATGCGTGCGGAACCTTGCTGCGAAGATGGAACTTCTTGCAAACTTCTGCCATCTGAATCACTCAGGTAATTAGCTGCTGCTAGCTGCTTCAGAACACTTAAGCTGGTCCCCATGTCGAGAGCTAGGTAGCTACGGATCATGCATGGTCAGCTTGCTGCAATATGAATGATGATTTTCTCTTCCCATGAAGAAGAAGTCTAGTGAAGAACTTGATTTTTCTTCCAGCTTCACTAAGAATTTCATATTAACACTTGATCGATGCCGCTTGATTGATTGACTGATTAATTGATCATCATGGGTGTTTGTAGCATTTCCGAAGATTCTAAAGAAGCACGACCGCATTACGGGGTCCCACATACGAAGGAAGTTTTGCCTGGAAAAACTAAATCACATGGACTTTGTTTTGGACGGCTCCGCTGTGAACGAGGACGCAGAATACTGTCTTTCCTTGCTGAAAAGAATTCCCGACCCAAACATGAGATCAGGTACACGCGGCTGGTCCCTACCAAGATCGCAAACTACTCATGTGCAAAGTGATTGTGAATCATCCACCGGATCATCATCATCAGCGGCAGCGCATCCATCTCCTCTGATGGGTACTCGAGGACGGGAGCTATCCCTCCACCTGCGGCAGCAGCGGCTTCAGCTTCTCAGCAGCAGCGATGGAGGCTTCAATTACATCAGGGCTGCGAAGGCAGCAAAGGCAGCCAACCACATGGTCTGCAACACTGTGAGCTCCACATGGAACAGCGAGTCCGTGGTGGTGCTATATAGAGGTGGTCCTATATAGAGCCCCGCCTCAAGCCTTGCCATTCACAACCAACGAGTAGCTCATGAAGATGCAGATTTCATGCTCTAGAGCTGGTGCACTAGTATACACTGTAAGGACCAAGCCATGCAGGTGATCAATAGATCTCATGACTACTACTAGTACACAAGAATCTTTCAAGAAGAAGTTTACTTCTTGAAGAAGTAGTTTTCTTCAGTTACTCCCAGCACAACATGCAAGCTTAGACATTGTGCAGAACTACAATTTAGGAAAAACATTTTCTTCAAGCAATGGAAGCTGCTTACACATAGGTACATAAGGTTTTCTTGAATGTAAAACTTTCTATGATCTCAATTGTCTAGAACTTTTCTCTTGATGATTTTGGAACATCAATTTGCATCACTTTGTACATGAGACTGATGCAACTCTGTTTTGAGAGACGTATGAAAGCTTTTAATGAATTTTTTTCTATTCAATTTTGTCATGTTTTGAAGATCTTGAGCTTGCATTAGTTAGACCTGCATACTGTGTTGGTCTTGGATTCTTGCATGAAATGGTCTTCTTATCAGAGTCCCTAGCTACAGAGTGCACAGGGGATGATCGTCATCATTCATCCTCATCAGAGAGTTGTCTTTTGCTTGCCATGCATCACATTTTACGTCCATGTGCAGCTCTGTTCTGTTACATAATTTGAGTACACCATAGTATCTCCACCCGCAGCAGTAAAATGGCGTGTACACTACATTTTACATCCATGTGCAAGATATGTTCTGTTACATAATTTGAATATAATAGCAGAGCATCTGCACCCCACTGAGGTCAAATGGCCCAGGTACACTACATTTTACATCCATGTACAACCTCTGTTCTATTGTATAATTTTAGTGCATTGGGCAGTATCGACAGCCATATAATGGCCTGTATATTGTATTTTGGATAATGATATATCAATTCATTTATAGTATGAAACTCAGTTTTGGCCTCATGTAAAAATATGCCCCTGGGATATTAAGTGCTTCTCAAGACAGCCAGTAAAAGGAAAATTTGCTTTTTTTGATTGGCCAACCATAGTAATTGGCCTAGCTGGTGACATTTAAATAGTCTCATACTTTATTATATGTTCTATATTGGTAGCTTCAACACTAATTATTTTAATATTGAAACTTTTTTTAAATATTTTTTTAAAAGACCAAATTTTTTGAAGGAAAATAGAGAATCTTTCGGAATATGCTAAAAATAATTATGTATTTACTTAAAAACATGTGGAATCTTCAGATAAGTCATTATTCAACAGGGAAATGTTCACTAGCTGACATGCTACTATGGTTTTGTTCACTATTTCATATTTATGGGTCAGGATGGGGGAATAATTAACACTGGAAGGTGGATGTTATAAACATTGATAGAGGGTCGAATACAGCGTCAGTGTTGGTGGAGATGCTCTCCAAAGCCTGGCCAGAATGGACCTTCAACAACAGCCACACAAATTATCATCCATGGGAAGTCTGTTTATGACTCAATTGTGGATGAACCCCAATGGAAAATACCCAATATGGTTAACCAACAAATTACAAAAAAGACTTCCAATGGATGGGGAAGGCGATGAACCCCAACAAATATAGAACTGAAAATCTCCTTTAGTCAATTTAGAGGGTTGTTTTAGAGCAAAATTTGGTGCAAGGCCTTTCACTTCCGGGAAGGCTTGTCAGAGTACCTTACATAATTTCTTTTTTCTATCTTTCTTGCTCTTTCTTTCACATTTGAAGAGGGAGTGTCCTCAAAAATATTTGAAGGTTCTTTATGCAAACACAGGGTCTACCTTTCAACCCTTCTGCAATTTTTCACAGACTGCACTCGTCCTTGCTAGTCTCAGACAAGCGCCTCAAATCAAGGAAGGGTGTATTAAAGATAGACCTTTCTTTTGTACTGAATTGTCACCCGGATTTACCTTGATAACCTATTCCATAGAAGATGGAGTCTTCTAGGTGTGTGTAGATAAGATAATATCTGGTCACTGATTGACCTTGTAAAAGATAAGTCCTGTAGGTGGGTCGGAAGGATAATAGGAGACTCTACAAACATATCACCTAAAGGATTAGTTCTCTAGGTAGGTCTTCTAGGTAGGTTATAGGTGGCTATTATGTGAGCATAATAAGCATGTAGATGGTTAGTAGTTAGTAAAAAGGTAAGGGCTAATGGGCTGTAGTAGGTAGGTAGTAAAACCGAAAACTGAGCTAATGTATCTGAGCTAACCACTGTGATTAGGGTTTAGGGTTTAGGGTTTAGGACTAGGGAACTGGAACCCAATGAAAGAGTATTTCCTGTCCACCAACCATCCATCCCTCAGCGTTTTGTGTTGGTGGTTCACTCTGGCCCATAACACAAACAACTTTTCTTTGCTACTGTAGGGGAAACTTGTGATGGAGCTGTTGTCTCCCTCCCCTTGCATTGGGTGAACCAGCACCCACACTGCTACCATGGTAAAAACCCTGAATTTTCTTTTAGGTTGCTTCTAACCACAGGAAATATCCCACCCTTAGACTAAATCAAGGTCTTTGAGTCCATATTGAATACAGCCGCTGAAAGGCCTCACTCAAGAAAGTGAAGGTACCAATGTGGGTGCCGGTTCACCATGGCCTCTCCCTTCTAGGCTTTTTCATGGGCGACTTGTATACAAAGTTCTGACGCAAAAATTGTATGCAAATAACAAAGGTAGCAGGGTTTTATTTCTTCCTATTTTCTTTGCAATTTTGTTAATGCTCCTTTTTAAAGAGCATTTAGGGAATTCATGGCAGATAATGAAAAAGCTTACCATGAAATTGCTGCAGATACTTGTGAATTTGTAGATAAAGAATTACCCCAAGAATTGGACAAAACTAGAAATGCATCAAAGCTAGAGGATGACAACAGAGTTGTACATAACCTAACAAGCTATTTGGCTAGCTTCGAAAGAAATAGTGTCTATAAAAAATCCTCCTTAATGTTCATGGTTGGATGTTAAAAGGTAATACCATGTTTATTCCAAGTTCTATTTCTAATGATTTCAATTGTAACAGTCTCCCACCATTAAATTTATTTGTATGTAACAATCCTTTCGTGACAATCATTTGAGTAGACAATCACTTGCTACTCATGAGATATGAGTCTCAAGTTTATGAATGTTTTATGGCACTTTGAGAAGGTGAAAACTATCTGGAAACTGTAAAACAAATGAACCTGGGTTCCTAAAGACCTTTGGAGTGGGTTGAATTACAGGAATTCATCTCATATGTGTGAGTACCATGGCTAGAAAAGATGAGGGACCTTATGTCTAGTATTTAGGAGTGGGAGGCATCTTACAAGTGTCGGTCATTTCTTCTTTTTTTAAATTACCTCTAGTTCCAATTTTCCTTGTATAGGAGACGGCCCAATCTCAAGGCCATTCTGTGTTTTGAGGCGCCTCACCTCAAAACACCGAATGGCCTCAAGTCCGGTCCCTCTCCAATGTGAAGATGACAGGTTTCTTTTCAATCCAAAGAAAGTGTCATGAATTTTGAATTGTAAGAATTTCCTTCCACCATGGAAGATTCCAGTAAATCTTCTCTCTAACGGTGGACAACAAATAGCAATGGAAAAATATCCCCAAGTCTTTATAAAGTGAAATAAGCGCTGGCTTGCAATTTTTTGAAATTGAAGAACCTCTGATTGGGTTTCCAGATTGGGTTTTTCCAAAAACCCTGATTTGAAGCAGCAGCTTTTATGAAATAACTAGCAAGCACTGTAAGTTTATAGAAGGTTATTTGACTGGGTCTTAGATTTTGAGAGAACATCAATTACATGGTTTAGTTTGTAGAGGTCATTGTCTACACACCACATTAAGCCCGCTCAGGTTACGGGTTGAGAATACTTCGCTAAAACATCTCGCTGAAATACACAATACATACCAATACAAAACATACCCTCAAGGTAATAGGTTGAATCAAATGACAGTTTTAACAAATCAAAACATAATCCCTTACAACCTGGCATGATAATAAAACATTGTTAGACATGAAAGAATTGAAAGATAAAACATTTATTGGGGAACCCATGATGAAAGGAAATTCGAAACAGAACATAGTTCAATATTAAATCAGATTCAAGTTACAAAATGAACTACATCCAAATTGAAACATAGAAAGTTTGAACTTTGAAAGATAGATTTCAATGAAATATTACAAACCCAACCTATAGAAAGATAAAGCATTTAAATTCTAGAATATTGATTTCTAAATTAACATCATCAACAATGAAAGCATTTGATTTCCAATCTAGTTTTGATTTTTGCATCTTTCAATTGATAGCATCCATCCATTTGGACAAATTGTTTTGTTTTTTTCAAGATGTGATTACGTAACTAGACACCATTCTTCCAATCATCAAACATCATCATTGTATACAATGGAAACTAGTATGAACATAACCATATTTGAGCATGTTTCAGCAATTTTCAAACATGTTTCATCATGTTTCAAGAGGATTTCTAGGTTTTGAATCATGTATTGAATTTGCAAACAGAATACTTACCTTGTTTTCATTTATTCCAAAGGTAGCATCAATTGTGACGGCATTCTAATGACCATATTGTTGCAATATTGTGGACTGCTAGGGACTCTAAATTCTAATTGTGAACAAGATATCTATCGAGTTAGCTTTCCACCAACTTCCAACCCACTTTCTTGATAATAAAACAAAACGTTTAGGTCCTCTTGAGTCCACATGTGAACATTCTAGATATCATTCTCATATTTTTTATATGTTTCCTTTGTTGATTTACCTACTATGTTACATATGTCTTGTTGGCATAAAAAGATGTCCCTCATCAAGCAACCACTAGTCTCAACAAGATGTTACACATTTCTATAATGTTTTGCAATGATTATGAAATAGAATGGCCCAATCGTAGATTTTTTAATACAAAATCTTTTAAAGCTCCTAAAACATGTGTTGCAAATGCTACTTTGTCCCCTTAGAAGATGTTCCCATTGCAAAAACCTCTTGTGGCATTGATGTGTTTCTTCTCATAATAGCATTTCTCTACAACTATAGGGAGGACATTGAATTTTCAAATATGATTTTAAAAATTATAATTATAATTATTTTAAATTAATTTTATTGAATAATATACTGTAGTTATTAGAATTTTTTATATGATTAGAAAATATTAATAATTTGTGTAAAAAATAGAACCAAATTATAAATTACTTGGGTTGTACAATTGTATGTATGTTTTGGTATTGAACCATGGTAGAGGTGAACCCACAAAATAAAATTAAAACATCATGTAAGGAATTCGAATATGATTTGATATTGAATCTAATACACTTTGAAAATATTTTAAAAACACAAATTAAATATTGGACATCCAACAAACCAATAGACTATATATTGAGAACAACGATGCTATAACATATATGTATGGAATATGTCCAGAAATGTAGAGTTTGATCATGTAACATAACTTGATGTTTTTGTGATTAGAAAAAAGAAATTTTTACGATGTCATATATCATGTAATAGCCAAATATTAAAGCAATGCACATGGCATCATCTTAAGCTTTACACCATATTTTAATTTTATGTAAAAAGTTATGTTTAATTGCAAATATATAGTGAAAAGGGTTTAAGTCCGGTCAGTTATCCTACTCCACTGTCTGGTTTCTTTCTCCTTTGTAGAATTGCAACAAGTAGGCTAGTGTGACATATTTTAGAGATTTGTTGATTCCTAACCAGTGTTCTTTTTGGTGCAAAATTTTGCACTACCATGACCCAAAAACAAATCTCAGTGAGATGATGATTTTGTGGCCAGAAATATGCCGAAGTTGCCACATTTTGAGGGAAAAAAAGGTCTTAAGTTGCCATATTGGCTACGCAAATTAGGCTCATTCCTCTCATTCCTCTTGTGGATCAGGAGTCCACCTAATTCAAAAAAATGAAAAAAAAAGAGAGAAAAGACCATGCTTCTAACCACTTAAATATTGCCACACAATATGCAGTTGTTGAGCCCCTTCACAGGTCTAAATAGACAGAAAAACAAGAAGCTTATACTAAAATGACCAGTATTGTTAGCTGGTTATTGCTTTTTTCTCAAAACCAGCTGAGTAGGTTATTTTATATTTTAAAATTTTTGGATCAAACGGTATCAATATAATTAATCAAAAAATAGACCACCAAATATCAAATTATTCAGTTATTTTTGGGTAATAATTGCTGGTTATACATACAGGTAAGTTGTCAAATACCCTTGACAATTGTTGGTTATATTGCCTAGGAAGGGTAGGTTGTAGGGGTTTTTTATTTTATTTTATTTATTTTTCTGTTTTCTATCATAAACATGTTGAGGGCTTTAGATAGTCTACATGGATGACATTTCAATCATCTGCATAGGTTATTAAAATTTGAACATTCAATACTCCACCCATAAAGTTCTTGTTGATGCTTCAAATAATATGTATTACTGGGAATGTTATTTGTCATTTTTCAAAAGAAATTCAATAGCATCTAGTAGGTTATTAATAATCAGGTTCATAACTGAGTATTCTTTCTCAAATAATTGGTCAACACTAGTAATGAGTATGTCCTTTATGGCAAGTTCAAACTTGAAACTAAAAACTTCCCCTACTTGATATTGAACTTCTCCTCTTGATGCATACAATTGTATTGAAGATACCCATGTATCATATGCAAACATAATATTCCAGTTGTCATCACCCATTAGAATTATTTGCAAAGAAAACAAAATTTAGGAATAAAACTTTGGGTTTCACTGAAATTAAAATGATAGTCAAAATGGGATTGCACAACAGGAAAATAAAAAGGGAGAAAATTCTTTTGTTTTCAAAACCAAGGATGATTTGAGTTCTTATTTCTTACATTTATTTAGGGGTCTATTTAGGTTATGGAATGTGGGATGCTTAGGGATTACACAAAGCCTACTTAATGAGCTACTTAGGGATTTCTTACGTTAGGGAATACTGGGGATTATTTAAAGGGTCACCTAGGGCTAACTCATAATGCAAGAAAGGCCTATAAAAGGCTTACGTAAGTATCTAAGATAGGGGATATCAAAAATCTCATCTCTAATCTATATGATGGTAACCTATGTAGATTGTAGTGTGGTCAGAATAAAACTTTGTGTGACTACTTAAGGGTAGTCATCCTTATTTTTGAAGAGTAATCTTTACTTTGGTGGATTTTGTGGATAGCTTTGAAAAAAAGGAAGCATGTGTGGGTAAGATGAGGCTCAAACTGAGGCCTAAAGTGAGGGTTACTTTTATGGAGAACTTTATTATGATGGGTAGGATGAGCCTCAAACTAAGACCTAAAGTGAGGATTACTTTTATGGAGAACTTTATTCTGAGTGGGTAGGATGAGCCTTAAACTAAGGCCTAAAGTGAGGATTATTTTATGGATAACTTTATTGAGTGAATTAAGAGCCAAAATTTATGCCCAAATCTTACACCAATGCTTAGTCTCCTCTCTATGGGCAAAGCCAATAAATTGAAATCTCAATTTGCCTCAATCTCATTCATAATCAAGATATTAGTTAACAAATTGGAATAGGTGGCCGTGCTATGATGTTGCTCAAGTGGCAATCATCAATAAGAATATTTAGTCAAATTTGGTGATCAAGTCATAAGGGTATAAAATCTTAAACAACTTTCATGTTGTAGTCAGTTGTGGTGATTTTTAGCAATTTTTTTTCAGTTATGAGTTTTTTTATTTAAAAGACAGGTTTTGTGATAGAATAATCTTAATTTTTTTTTTTGACAAAATGGTGAAAGTTTGCCCAAAAATAAATCACCAAAGCTGCCCATTGCTTAATGGCTATGCCCCTAATGGTATGAAATTAAACCATCAACAGTTATATAACTGAAACATGTTGCATGAAGTTCCCAGAAAATGACCTGATATAAATAGTTCAGAGTAACAACCAGTGAAGATTCCTCAAATTTTGGGTCCAAAGGAATTCTGTTTGTTCTCAAGTCTCTCACTGACAAGCAAAGCCAACCAAATTCAAATGTACAGCAAGTTAAAAACATGTCATTGGCCTTGTACCTTGACTACCACTGCAGTACTATGGCAAGTTCAACATTTCAATGTTGAATAATGGAGTACCGTGGCAAGTCCAGCCATGATGATGTTGAATAATTATTTTATTTTGAGGATCCCATGTGAAAATAAAAATCTGCAAATATTCTCAAATATCACCTTATTTTTCTTTGAAAACACTTATTCTTTGAAAAATTATTTTAAATTATTTCAATATTTCTGAAAATCATATAATTAGTGTTGAAGCTCCCAATGTAACCCAGTAAATTTCCAGGCCCAGCAAGCAAAGTTCACAATGATGATGATCTTAATTTGCAAACCCAGACAGTTACAGTCCACAAAACCTATCGACAGCCCTCCTTCACTAAATAATTAGCATCAGCTGTTTGTTACTGTTGTTGATAGATGTGTGGATGCACACAATGAGCACGTTTCTGCGTCCAGACTTAAACAGTAGCATGCACTTGCTGCCAAGGATGGAACCAGGTTGAATGTGTGAGAAGCTGAATTGCAAGTGGGCTGATTAGGTGACCCCTAAACGCCTGGCTTCTTTTGGACATCAACTCACAGTGCAATTCGTCTCTCATTGTAAAAATTTCAAAATTATGTCCGCATTGAGGCATCAAACACAACAATCATCAAAACTTGACTGATTACCCCTAATAAATAAATGATGCTTACCTACCCCATCCAAAATATAACTGCAACCCTTGCTGATAATAGAGATACCCAGAAAGGTCACTCTCTTCTCAACTCTTCTTTCATCCCCTGACCCCTCTTTTAACCTCTAAACACTGTTATTCACGAAATTTCATGAAGTATGGGTACAAAACGCTGAACCTGAAGATTAAATGCACAAGGTTCGAAGCATTTATACCTCCAGTACACACAAAACTAGCAGTGATTGGTTAGTTGAAGCCAATCATGACTTCAAGGGAAAAAAAGACAGGGTGAAATACAGATTTGGTCAAATTTTGTGCAAATGTGAGTTTCCATCCCCAGCCCAGGCCCCAGTGTATTTATTTCAATGTTTTTTAAACAGTCTCACCCTCTTTATGACCGAACATGAGGACAGGTGCTGTGTTTTCCTTACTGTGCGGATATCTCTAATGTCCTTCACCTGATTGGTCCCTGTTATTTGTTAGACAGCATGAAATGCTACCCCTACTGGCCTTCTTCCCCCCCCCAAAACTCAGTACAAGCTTTATTTTCATCTAGACATTCCCTAAACTGACATGGACTTCCCCAATGAGCGAGCCATTCGGAACCTATGACCACATGCCACATGGTTGAATTTATTTTCGAGAAATTTATGCTATTGGTTGCTACATCAATTTAAATTAATGAAAAAAAACCATTCTTGGCTTATCAGAAGTTTAGGTTTTAACTACCGTAGCGGCAAGGGAATTCATCTTTTAATAATTATTTCAGGCCAAGGAGAAAAACTTGAAACTAAATTGGGCCTACAGGGAGAAATGGAGAAATGAAAAAATTAAATTTGTTGTGACGCAAGAGAAATTGACCATAGTGTTAGAAAGGAAGTATGTATGCAGATCATGACAATGACATGATCCATGGCTGTATCATCAGTCGATGCATTGCTAGCCGAAGCATCCTGGATATATTGATCACCTTAATTGAATCACACAACACATATTATGCAAGCAATTAGGAAGTGTAATTGACTTGAGCATGTAGCTCGGATTAATAGGTACAGCTTATAGCAAGTCCGAAGAAAATATCATCTACGTCATAAGGTCTGCCAGGTTCTCTAGCTCTTCCAACTCTGCCACTAACTCATCATCCTGCCGGCTCAAAGATCGGAAAACTTCGAGCATATGCTCCTCCTCCAAGCAAGCACTTATCACATCTTGCACCGATGCCACCAACGGAATTTCCTCGATGCCTGCGCTCTTAAAAGCCCCACTCTCTAGGTTCATCCCTAGGGTTTTCCAGCTCCGCAAGCAGACCCCTCTGCAGGCATTGCCCCATGGCTGCATCTTGGAAGCAGGGAATGTGAATGCTGCCTAGTCTGCACAAGGCCCAACCTTTCTGGATCATCTCCACTTGCTCGCAAAGCTTGCCCCATGACGATAGGAGCCAGCCAATAAGTAACTCGCGCAGCTTCTTGATTCCTACTTGCAGCTCTACATCCTCAAGTCTTACCCCTTCAACAAGCTGCGAAGCAACCAACTCACTCTGCCACTTCTCAAACTGCTTACGAAAACCATGTTTGAAAGGTCTCTGCAACACTACATCCGTTGGTTGGAGCTTGCTTGTGTAGTTTGCAGCCACATAAAGATAGTGGACGAGGGGTGGTTTTCCTTAAGCCAGTTTCGGAACTCCTCCGACGTGTGAACTTTCCAACAATCTATGAGCCACACCATCTTCTGCTTGGAAGAATCCAACCCCAGCTCTTTGCACTTTTCGACGCGCCACGGGTCCAAGACCTTCTCCACAAACCGCTTCATGGTGGTTTGATTTGACCAGTGATTCTCCGAGTTGGTCAAATCCCACCCCTCCCTAACAACTTCCCTGGCTTCAACATGATTTGGTACCACCGTTGTGGTCTTCCCCTGGAAAATGAGCTGCAATGGAAGCATGCTACCACTGGAAGCTGAGTTGACCATCCCCGTTATCTGCCTCTTCTCGTCCTTTCTTAAACTCCAAACAACCTTCACTCCCTTGGTTTCATAAGTTTGCTCTGCTGCGGGCCGCACGTAGATGGTGGTCTGATCAGAATTGACAACCAGTTCAGGGGGGATGTTGTGCGACTTGCAAAGGGCAGCAACCTTGTACGCCGTCTCATCACCTTGCTTCTCCCAGTCTTCTAGGAGCTTGCTCGTTGCTGTGGTGACCCACCTCCACGTCCACCCCAGGTGCTTCCGGACAAAGGCATTCCCAAAGGTCTTTGACACTGAAAACTTGACATCTTCCCCGCGCTTGCCCGTCACCGTCCGCTAAAACATCTTAGGGGCAGACTATTGGATGCAACCCTGCATGATTCCCTGGATGATCCCACCGTCCAATGGCTGCCCAGCATCCCTCACACCCTTAAGCATCTTGCAGACCAGCTCAAATGTTTCAGGGAACTCTGTGAAAATCCTCGTCAGTCTAGGCTTGTGGCTAGCTTTCCTCGCATTCTGCAGTGCAATGCAGTCTGCGACCTTGCATTTCAGGACAAAGACCCCCTCCTCATTTTTCTCAAACCAGCCTTTCAGCGTTTGGACGGTTAGCTTGTCAAAAGGGCTGCCTAATCGACCTGGCTTATTGTTGTGTTGGAGGGAAAAAAAAGCATCATAGAGGTTTTTAGGATGCTTCTTAACTACAGCGAAGATGAAGTTCTAGAGATCTGGCACAAACCAATTGGTCTAAGGACCCCTCTTCTTCTTGGCAGGTGGTTCCTCACCCCCATCTTCTAGATTCCCTTCCTCTCCTTCCTGTCCTACAAGAATTGCCTGAGCCTGCCTGACTTTCTTTGGTCTACTAACAGGCCTTTTGGATGCAAGCCTTTTCGCTTCAGCAGTTGCCTCACCCTCCTTCTTGCGAGCCAATCTAACATTTTCTTCATCACGCCACTTTGCTAGAGCAGAATTTCTATCAGTAACCTTTTCTTCTTCAAACCTCTTATCCACATAAAAGAATCGGGTGATCATGGCAACTCTCACCCCTGACGCCATAATGCCCGGCCCTAATGCCTCTTCTTGCAACAGCTCTTATGCTCTGACTTTGAGGTCAAGCCATGCCAGAGGAGTTTGAAGTTGAACTTTGGAGTGACCAGAGTGGCCCAATGTTTAGACTCAGAGCCTGTGTCACTGGTTCCTTGGACTGAATCACTCTTTGAAAGGGCTTCCCTCCAAAAGGGCATCATCTCCACCGTCTATCAGAGCTTGCTCATTATCGGATGGCATTCAGTACGGTACCTACCGGCCACAACGCGGTGCATACCTAGAAACTGTTTCACAATGGGAGAAAATGGAAATTATATTTGGGAAGGCGGTCGCGAAATGTTGTTAAATTCAAAATTGCCTTAGCAAAACCTTAAAACTTTCGAAATTAATTATTCGCGGCGCTTGGGGGTGAATTCCCTTGCCGCTACGGTAGGTCTCACCGGGGATTCTTCCAGCAATAAATTTATGCCCAATTGTGAGTTGAAAAATACAATTTCATCCCATACAAGGGAAATTATGGAACAAATGGCCCAAATTTGCTGACGACTGTTGTCTCTTCTTGAATTGTCATGCCAAAAAAGGTTAAACTTCCTTCAATTCGGTGAATTCTTCAGTTGATTTTGATGAAGTTTTTTCCAAATCTCCAGATTTTTGCAAGGAGCGAAAAACATAGAAGGATCCTTTTTTTCAAAAAATCGTTTCATATATGGTGTGTAATCAAAGTTGGCTAAACGTTTTTTTGGATGATCACCACTTTGGCTACAACACAAAACTATGAAATGAAACACTGGGTTCCAATAGAATCAAGTAATCAGCATACATCACATCAAATGTGCACAAAACTTTCACAATTTGTACATGGCTCAGCTCATGGAGCAACAAGGATCATGCAGATCTTGATTAATTGACAAACCCTACATTGGTCAAAATGTACACCCGACCATTAGTTACCTCAAATATTCTGTCTGTTTGAGTCTTTAGCAAAAGAGGATGGAAAATTTATGAATGTCCCAAATGGTCATCCCACCCTCAACTCCTGTCTGTCAAGCAATTACGTTACATCTATGTTTTGGGCCCAGGTGTTTCGTTACAATGGCTCCTTTCACCCAAGTTGATCTTCATCCTGGAGCTTCATCCATTGGATTAATGTTCCTTCTAGAACCTCAATAATTAGGGTTTTTTGTCTAATTTTTCATGTAACAATGATGCAACAATATGGTCATGAAAATGTGGTCACATGCTACCTTTGGAACAAATGAAAACGAGGTAAGTTTTCTTTTTGTATATTTACTACATGTTTCAAAACCTAAAAATCCCCTTGAAACACCATGAAACATGTTTGAAAACTATTGAAACATGTTCAAATATGGTTATGTTCATACTAGTTTCCATTGTATACAATGATGATGTTTGATGATTGGAAGAATGGTTTTCCACTTATCGAATCACATCTTAGAATAAGCAAAAGATTTGTCCAAATGGATGAATGCTATCAATTGAAAGATGCAAGAATCAAGACCATATTAGAAATCAAATGCTTTCATTGTTGATGATGTTAATGCAAAAATCAATAGTCTACGGTTGAAATGCTTTATCTTTCTATAGGTTGGGTTTGTAATATTTCATTGAAATCTATGTTTCAAAGTTCAAGCTTTCTATGTTTCATTTTGGATGTAGTTCATTTTGTAACTTGAATATGTTTTAATATCAAACTATGTTATGTTTCGAATTTCATTTCATCATGGGTTCCCCAACAATTCCTAGAATCTTTCAACTTTTTCTTGTCTAACAATGTTCTAGTATCACGCCAAGTTGTAAGGGATTATGTTTCAATTTGTTAAAATCATCATTTGATCCAACCTATTACCTCGAGGGTATGTTTCGCATTGGTATGTATTGTGTACTTATGTTTCAGTGCATTATTTTCAAGTCGTAACCTGGGCGGGCTTAATGTGGTGTGTAGATAATGACCTCTACAAATTAAACCATGTAATTGATGTTCTCACAAAATCTAAAACTTAGCCTAATAACTTTTATAAAACTTACAGTGCTTGCTGATTATTTCATAAAAGCTGCTGCTTCAAATCAGGGTTTTTGGACAAACCCAATCTGGAATTAGAGGATCTTCAATTTCAAAAAATTGCAAGCAGAGGTTCTTTCATTAGAGGTTCTTTCATTTTACAAAGACCTGGGGATTATATTCCATTGCTATTTGTTGTCCACTGTCAGAGAGAAGATTTACAGGAATCTTCCATGGTGGAAGGAAATTCTTACAATTTAAAACTCATGATCCTTTCTTTGGATTGAAAAGAAACCTCTCATCTTTACATTGTAGAGGGACCGGCCCTGAGGCCATTCTGTGTTTCGAGATGAGGTGCCTCAAAACACAGAATGGCCTCCAGATTGGGCCGCCTCCTATACAAGAAAAATTGGAACTAGAGGCTATTAGAAAAGGAAAGAAATGACCAACACTTGTAAGATGCCTTCCACTCCTAAATATCAGGCACAAGGTCCCTCATCTTTTCTAGCCATGGTACTCACACATATGAGATGAATTCCTGTAATTCAACTCACTCCGAAGGTCTTTCGGAACCCAGGTGGTAGTTCATTTGTTTTACAGTTTCCAGATTATTTTCACCTTCTCAAAGTGCCATAAAACATTCATAAACTTGAGACTCATATCTTGTGAGTAGCAAGAGATTGTCATGAAAGGATTGCTACATACAAATAAATTTAATGGTGGGAAACTGTAACAATGGAAATCATTAGAATTAGGACTTGGAATAAACATGGTTTTACTTTTTAACACCCAACCATGAACGTTAAGGAGGATTTTTTATAGACATTATTTTTTTCGAAGCAAGCCAGGTAGGTTTTTAAGTTATGTACAACTCTGTCTTCATACTGTAGCTTTGATGCATTTCTAGTTTTGTCCAATTCTTGGAGTAATTCTTTATTTTACAAATTCACAAGTAGTATTTGCAGCAATTTCATGGTACGCTTTTTCATTATCTGCCATGAATTCCCTAAATACTCTTTCAAAAGGTGCATTAACAAAATTGAAAAGAAAATAGGAAAGAAAAAAACCCTGCTATCTATGTTATTTGCATACAATTTTTTTGTCAGCTGTGTATACAAGTCCCCCATGAAAAACCGTTGAAGGGAGAGGCCATGGTGAACCAGCACCCACATTCGTCCCTTCAGTCCATCCTCTATGGAATAGGTTATCACGGTAAATCCAGGTGACATTGCAGTACAAAAGAAAGGCCTATCTTTAATAGACACTTCCTTGATTTGAGGCACTTGTCTGAGACTAGGAGGGACGAGTGCAGTCTGTGAAAAATTGCAGAAGGGTTGAAAGATAGACCCTGTGTTTGCATAAAGAGCCTTCAAATATTTTTGCGGTCACACACTCTTCAAATGTGAAAGAAGGAGCAATAAAGATAGAAAAAAGAAAGAAGTACCTTCCAAATTATGTAAAGGTACTGAGACAAGCTGGAAAACGACCTTCCTGGAAGTGAAAGGCCTTGAATCAAATTTTGCTCTAAAACAGCCCTCTATTTTACTAAAAGAAAATTTCAGTTCTTTTTTGTCGGGGTTCATCCCCTGCCCCATCCATTGGAAGTCTGCTTTCTAATTTGTTAATTAATCCTATTGGGTATTTTCAATTGGAGTTCATCCACAACTGCGTCATAAACAGACTTCCCATGGATGATAATGTGTGTGGCTGTTGTTGAAGGTCCATTCTGGCCAGGCTCGGGAGAGCATCTCCACCAACACTAATGCCGTATGCCACCCTCTATCAATGTCTATCACATCCATCTCCCAGTGTTAATGATTCCCCCCATCCTGACCCCCAAATATGAAATAGTGAACAAAACCATAGTAGCATGTCAGTAAGTGAACATTTTCCTGTTAAATAATGACTTATTTGAAGATTCCACATGTTATTAAGTATATATATATTTTTATATGATTATTATTGGTATATTCCAAAAGATTCTCTATTTTCCTTCAAAAAAATTTAGATGTAGAAATATTTAAAAACAATTTCAACATTGCTGAAAATAAAATAATTAGTGTGGAAGCTACCAATATAGAACATGTAATAAAGTGTGAGACTATTTAAATTTCAACAGTTGGGCCAATTACTATGGTTAGCCAATACAGGCAAATTTTCCTTGTACTGGCTGTCCTGAAAAGCACTTAATATCCCAGGGGCATATTTTTACATGAGGCCAAAACTGAGTCTCACACTATAAAGAAACTCATATGTCATCATCCAAAATACACTGCACAGGCCAATTTGCTGCTCTCGATAACGGCCGATGCACTCAAATTATGTAATAGAACAGAGGTTGTACATGGATGTTAAATGTAGTGTACCTGGGCCATTTGACCTCAGTGGGGTGCAGATGCTCTGCTATTATATTCAAATTATGTAACAGAACACATCTTGCACATGGATGTAAACTGTAGTGTACAGGCCATTTTACTGCTGCGGGTGGAGATACTATGGTGTACTCAAATTATTTAACAGAACAGAGCTGCACATGGACGTAAAATGTGATGCATGGCAAGCAAAAGACAACTCTCTGATGAGGATGAATGATGACGATCATCCCCTGTGCACTCTGTAGCTAGGGACTCTGATAAGAAGACCATTTCATGCAAGAATCCAAGACCAACACAGTATGCAGGTCTAACTAATGCAAGCTCAAGATCTTCAAAACATGACAAAATTGAATAGAAAAAAATTCATTAAAAGCTTTCATACGTCTCTCAAAACAGAGTTGCATCAGTCTCATGTACAAAGTGATGCAAATTGATGTTCCAAAATCATCAAGAGAAAAGTTCTAGACAATTGAGATCATAGAAAGCTTTACATTCAAGAAAACCTTATGTACCTATGTGTAAGCAGCTTCCATTGCTTGAAGAAAATGTTTTTCCTAAATTGTAGTTCTGCACAATGTCTAAGCTTGCATGTTGTGCTGGGAGTAACTGAAGAAAACTACTTCTTCAAGAAGTAAACTTCTTCTTGAAAGATTCTTGTGTACTAGTAGTAGTCATGAGATCTATTGATCACCTGCATGGCTTGGTCCTTACAGTGTATACTAGTGCACCAGCTCTAGAGCATGAAATCTGCATCTTCATGAGCTACTCGTTGGTTGTGAATGGCAAGGCTTGAGGCGGGGCTCTATATAGGACCACCTCTATATAGCACCACCACGGACTCGCTGTTCCATGTGGAGCTCACAGTGTTGCAGACCATGTGGTTGGCTGCCTTTGCTGCCTTCGCAGCCCTGATGTAATTGAAGCCTCCATCGCTGCTGCTGAGAAGCTGAAGCCGCTGCTGCCGCAGGTGGAGGGATAGCTCCCGTCCTCGAGTACCCATCAGAGGAGATGGATGCGCTGCCGCTGATGATGATGATCCGGTGGATGATTCACAATCACTCTGCACATGAGTAGTTTGCGATCTTGGTAGGGACCAGCCGCGTGTACCTGATTTCATGTTTGGGTCGGGAATTCTTTTCAGCAAGGAAAGACAGTATTCTGCGTCCTCGTTCACAGCGGAGCCGTCCAAAACAAAGTCCATGTGATTTAGTTTTTCCAGGCAAAACTTCCTTCGTATGTGGGACCCCGTAATGCGGTCGTGCTTCTTTAGAATCTTTGGAAATGCTACAAACACCCATGATGATCAGTCAATCAAGCAGGCAGCATTGATGAAGTGTTAATATGAGGTTCTTAATGAAGCTGGAAGAAAGAATATGCTTGTACATTTCAAATTTTTTTAGACTAGATTATTCATTATTTTATTGATGCAAGCGGAGTCCTGTATTGAATCAATTAATTAAAATAATTCATTTTCATAATTATTTAAATAACTGAATTTTAAATAATGTACTAAATATTAGAGTCTTATTTTTTGTGATTGATGTTGAATTGTTGTGTTAATAATATTTTGCTACATTGAAATTCACAATATTATGTTGGTATACATACATATATTAAACCACAGAATTTCATGAAAAATAAAAGTTTATTTTTTAATTAAAATTAAATTTTTTTTGTATATTTTATTAAACATTCAATAAGGGTGTACATATGAATATGTTTTTGTATACCTCAATTTTTTATATTCAAATTCATGTTTATTATTTCATATTTCAGAATGAATTATTTGTTACTACATTTTTTAATTAGTAATTAATATGCAACATACTTAATTACCATGAACTAATTAAATAAACTAAACCAGTAAACTATTCATATGAATTCATTAATCAAATTTGATTAATTAATTCAATAATATTAGATAATATTTTTTGTTAATGTAGGTGACCAATTATTGAATTTTATTTGAATTCAGAAAATGAATTATCAACATAATTAATTATCTAATATTTATCTAAATAATTAATCATTTGATATTTATTTTGATAATTAATTATAAAATTCATATTAACTACTAGATTAAAATCAAATAAAAAGCATGCAAGAAAATGTTTTCTATACTTATAACTCAATTGTAGCAAGGATGTCATTAAAAGATTTAATCAATATGCTTTTATTTCAATATTTCATTTCACAAACTATATAAAGGAGGTGTCTCCTCTTGCATTTTCACATTAAAATACGTGTGCCATGTTGAGATCAATTCATAAAAGTTTAACCCTAAAAGTAAAATACATAATAATTTTAAAAACTTATGTGACTACTTTTTCGTTCGCATATGTTTTTAGTATTCTACTTTCCTACCTACTTTCTTGTCTACCTAAATAAGTAGGTCTTACTTTTCTACCTACTTAAATAATAAGTAACTAGGTAAGTAGGTAGGTTGAAAATATATCAACTTACCTACCTATGGCTATGTATTGACTTGTTTAGGTATATATATATATTTTTTTTTATTTTTCAAATTTTAATTAATAAGCCATATGGCAACTTTGACTATGTCACGCGTTATAATCCAAGACCATTTAAAACGAATAATCATAATGGGCAATGGATATCAATATTTCAAAAAAATCATGAAATTTTTTCATAATGCCACATGTTAAATTTTGATGAATGGATGAAAAATGATATCAACATGTCATTATGATTATAGTTATAAAGGAATTGCATAATACTAAAGAAAAAGTTTTTATGAAAAAATTGTAATTAAATTCCAATGAGTTGCAGTATAAATATGGTGAGTTGCAACTTTTGCAACTCTTACAACTTGTCTAATAACACTCACAACGTATAAATACAATAAGTTGCAAATGTCCGATGCAACTCAAATATTGAATTGCAAGACTAGTTGCAAAACACACCTTTTTTCATAGTGTTAACAGATTAAAATCCTAAAAACCTAATCACATGAAATACATCACGATGTGACCAATAATAACTAACAAAAAACACACCATCACCTAATATAAATGTGGTCACAATTAGTTACCTTAAATCATCAACCAATCTTAAGTCCAAACCATGAAGTTTATTGGTTTTTAATTACCATTTTCACAAACTTAACTTAACCATGTGAATGATCAATTGATTAGTTATGCAACATATTGTCCACCATTGACAAGTTTTAAAAAGTTAAGTAGATTCAAGTCTAAGTTTAATGGTTCAAATTCCAATCTACCTGAGTTTCAAGGTTTGTTCAAATTGTCCCTCAAGTTTAGCTAGGTGATTGAATTCTTTTCAAAAATTGAACTAAAACTTAAATAAAAGGTCTTGTTTTATTTTTACTATATTCAAATTCTCTAGGTAGATCAATATAGTTTCATTTATATATAAATACAAGTTGGTAACACAAGTATATAATGGTGATAAAAAATAAACTGTAATATTTTACTTGCTTTTTATTTGCTTTGATTGGTTACACATAATTTTAGTGAAGAAATTTTGAGATGGTATATGGGTGACTTTTGCATAACTTTTCATAGGCTCATAGAATCTATCATATGGTCGTCCCTCGACAATTACAAGGACAATTCTAAAAGCAACTCCTAATTATTTCGTTCCTTTACTATTAATTATTTCATTTTTATTTTTATTTTATTAATAATTATCTCCCTTTTTACCTTACCCACCATGGATATAATGTTTAATATAAATATAATTTAATTTAAAATTGATATAAATAATAACAAGGTATTGAAAACCAAATGAGAACGTGATAAGGAAAAAAACAGGTTGAATGTCACATGTAGTGCGGAACAACGCGGAGCCCAAGTTAATATTATATAATACATATATCCAATTATGTGGACTAGTTGAACATTGAAGTAATATTACATCAAAAAAAATATTATTATGTTGAATTGTTTGTAAGCAGATGAAACCAAACTTGGTCTTCAACTAAATTAATTCTAAATTATTTATGAAAATGATTCAAACCCAAGGTTTTAAAAATTTCAAGAACTGGTCTCATGACCAAATTGAAGGTTTCATCAAAAACCCAAAAAAAATCCAGAACCAACACTACAAGTTCCTTTTAAAATTAAGAAGCTAACAACACTAATCTTGTCATGGATCACATTTATGCACGAGCATTGTTTGTGAAGGTAAATTGAATGAATGCTTATATGATTTGTTGTGGGGCTTGGACTTAAGAAAAACTCTATCTAAATTGTTGGATGGTCATGTGTCAAGTTGTACATGATTAGCTCATTTGTGAACCAAATATGTAAATTCAAATCCTTTCAAAGGAGATTGATTCATTTTGAGATTCAAAGAAAATTTGAAAGAAACTATGGTATTGCTTGATCAATTTTTATTTGTTTTAAATGGTAGTTTTTTCATGTGACATTCCTACTTATTCAGGCCCTAGCTGATCTTCTGCTTGACAACTAGATTGCAAGCAACAACTCATGGGTGTAGCTTGCCACTTTGAATGTGATCTACATCCACCAGAGATTCATTGCACCATACTGCAGTCCGCAACATGATGTTTGATCCAAGTATTTCTTGGAGACTCGACTGCAGTCCGCAACAAGATGCTTGATCCAAGTATTTGTTGCAGAATCCACCAGTGAACTAGATCAATGTGTGAATGATCAAGCTTTCAACCACTACATTATTCAGCTGCCCGCGTCATGGAAAACATCCACTAGCTCCTTCTCCGTTGTCGACTACACGGAATTGCTCGTTTCACCTCCACCATTGTTCCGTGGATATGGTGGAAAGCTCTATTACGACCCGGACGCATTGCAGCATCTAGTGCTTGTTTCGAATTGAAGCTTACGAAACCATAGCCGCTGCTTGTACCAGCAGCTTGGTCCAGCCTACTTTGTGCTCTAGTGCTGCCACCATGATGATCATATTGCGGCCGCCTTTCACCATTCAAGCCGTGCACTCTCACTTTCGTGACTGTGCCGAACTGACTGAAGAATGTCTCCAGCATTTCTGCTGTAACTGATTCACGTAATCGACTCACGAAAAGGCGTGGTGATTCCTCGACTTGCGAATATTGCTGCTCCCCTAAAAAACTAGCATGATCTTGGAGGGGTCGATCCCACTCAAGGCGGCCCACTTCGACTTCTACACTGTCGATGATGTGCGTGCTTTGTGCCATGACAAACTCCACGTCTCTGGGATGGTTGAAGATCACAATCCCCAGTCCTGCAGAAACTCCTCTGTATTTGGGGATGAGCGCGTCCTTCACGCTCCCGAAGCGACTGAAATGACCACATAAAGCTTCACTTGTTGTGGACATACTGAGGTTTCTAATCAACACCCCGTTGCATGCAGCTACGTAGTGCTCAGAACGTCTAGTACTGGCAACCTGCGCAGGAGCCATATGGCCTTGAACTTGGACACCCCGGTAGCGTACTAGTTTCACTTGAATCTGAGCTGCAAGACCTTCTGCAAAACAACGATCGCAGATATCCAAGATCGCCCCAATCCAAGTAGAGACTCGAGATGAAACCTGCGAAATGAACACAGATGCAAAACCCCGAATATCGCAGCACGATATGAATGAATCACACATCGATCAGACTGAAAAACTGCCACAGCAACAAGATCTTCGGCTGTAGCAGGTGCTAGTAAGAAGATGATGCAATGCTAGAAGAGTCGCTTGAGAGATCTAGAGCAAAAAAATTAATTTGCAGCTAGACAGATAGGAAGCGATCGAGCTTCACGCTACGCACGAAAAGAAGGCAATGAGCGCGAGAGGGGGTGCGGGGGTCCTGGGAACTATGAAAGGCAGGCAGCAAGCTGCTGCCTTTATAGTGATGCGGGTGGAAGTCCCTACTGTTGGGTTCTACGGAATAGCCTCGGCAACCCAGAGACTACTGATCGGTCCGCTCGGTGTCGACTGTCTTGTTGTACTCAGAGCCTCAGCAGGTGTTTCTACAATAATCCACATGTACAAGCTTGAAATACTTTGTTGCTAGCTGCCGTGTACTAGGTGGTGGAATCATGCATGCATATTGTTTCAACATAAATCAATTACGTCTAGTACAATATTCTCATCGATGTCTCCAGAATTCATCTTCCAATCGTAATTATATATTGCTGCATTCAGCTGATGATCTACATGATACAAGTAAATCACGCCAATATTCACTTAAAATGTTCCAAGCATTGTGCACTTGATCAGACTAGGAGGATCCTGCAGCTGCTGCACACTAGTATATACTCCAGTACACAAGAGCAATATATAGCAGCTTGTAATTGCTCCCTGCTGTTGCTGCTGGTGATCTCAGGAGCAATTTACTTGCTGCAGAATATGATGGTCTGAAACTACAAGAGAATGTGATTTTTCTCACACAATAATAAGTGAAGGCCCATCACATGACATGTGTGTAAGATAAACTTTGTGGTTTCATCCATTACACTGTACAATACATGTATGTGTTGTATATGTCTACATAGTACAACCCATGTATGTATATGCATTACATATATGTATATACTATGTACATAGTGTTGTACATAGCACATTGTACATCATACAATAATGTACACATACATGTACTATATGCATATAGTATATTATAATTTAATTTGACATTAAGTTATGACACATATTACATGATGCATTAAGTTAATCAGCTGTAGCTAATAAATACTATTGTTCTCATTGTTCATTTAATTCGTATTTTCCGTGGCAAGTGTGATTGATTTCTCATCTGAGATTGCTCATCACATCTTGGTTGCTAATTATCTTATATTTTTCGCACTTTGACTCTTATTTTTAAAAAATTTGTTATAAGCTAGACTGAGTTCTGATATTGGATTTGTTTAGAGAGCAGATCCGCCCACCAGCCGCACTCAGATTCAGTGTTTTTGTGGCAATTTTTTGTTATAGCCAAAGTGGCAAATGATCCATAGGAAGATAAATTAGCCAAATTTGAGTACAAGCTAAATGTGAAAGTAAATTTTTTTTAATAAATATTCTATATTTTTGGCTACCTACTTGAACCATGTATTCAAAATCTGGTGATTTTTTAGTATTCTGGTTGAATTCTGGATATTCAAACTATCAAAAAGCACATGATTTTAGCACTTTTAAATTTTTAATAATTTGTATTTTGGCCAAATTATAACCACTGAAAAAAAGTCTGGTCAGATTCAAATCTCTATGAATTGATCTCTTAGGTAAGGGGCAGCTGAACAACACATTTCTGTCAAATAATTAATTAACTTTGAAGATCCCATGTTGAGAAATTGAATATTTCAATGGATTTTAGTATTTCTCTTCACAAAATTTTGTCTTTTGAAAATTTTATTTATTTGAACATATTTATAAATAACATAATTAGTGTCAAAGCTGCCAAAGTACTACAGTATATCTCACCAAGCTACTATAATATATATCATTTCCAAAATTGTGTGCAAGTTACTTCCTTGCCCTCCCTCACCTATGGCAATTTGTTTTGTCATCTTGAGATCTCCAAGAGGGCCTGACTATCTTATTGGAGCACCTATGTTCTTCATACAGCTAAAAAGCTGTAGACAAGTAGACGGTGCGCTCAAGGTGATCTTGGGATGTTTAGAGTTAGACTTGCAAGCTGCAGTGCAAGGGTTATTGAATTTTGAGTATTTTCACCATTGGAAATTCAATAAAAAATTTAAAATAAATACTTAAGCAAATGGGGAGTGCCTTCTTGCTACATGATGATCAACAAGCCCTCAATAATGATCAACTCTAGGTTTGACAAGGTAATTTCAGATCATGGTGCAGTAGTTATAGAGTTTTGAGTAATTTTTTCATTGAAACTTCAATAAAAATTCAAAAAATCAAATCTTTAAAGCATTTTGATTTCACCCAAATGTGTTACAAAATGTGCTCTTCATGACATACGTCACACGTGCAAACATTGAAGATTGTCCAACAAGGGTCACTGTACAATGGTTGAAAGATCAATTAAATGTTATCACATTGTGCAATCATTGTGACTAGCCAATCAAAATCAATCATATTTTCTTGTATCAACCCTTTTGAAGAGTAATGTATCCTGTGCATACAATACAAGAGAATGGATTACAGTATACACAATAGAATTGTCTGTAAAGTCACCCTCTCTTTGCCCTCCCTTTCACCCATTATCCCTCTTTCAGTGGTATCCACAAAGTAATGAAACTTTGTTAAATCTCAGTATGAAATGCTGAAACTCAGCATTTCATGCACAAGGGTTCGAGAGTAATTATAGTAGTTGTACAGTAGGAGAGTGGAATCGCTCAGGAAAAAGGAGAGATAGGATGAAACTCAGTCTACCACCAAATTTGGTGAAAAATTTAGTTTAGATCCCCCTTATTTCGTTTTGTAAAATGTTCATTCAGAGCTATGTGTTTGATGCCCTATTATGCCAAAACTGGCCATTCTTGCCCCCTAATCCCATGACTTTCGGATATCTCTAATTTATGTGTCCCAATTTAACGTCAAATTGCATCTTTAACACAATTCATGTCACAATAAACACCACATAGTAATTGATGAAACCATGCAGTTTACCTGGAACATGTCATGTGCTCGTTACATGTTATGAGCCATGTGTCATGTATCATAAGCCATAACCTTTTGTGTCAAAAAAAAAATACACATTCTCTTGTAATAATGACATTTTAAAATCCAAACTCAATTTCACTTATTTAAAACTTGAACTTCATTCAAATTATAGTTTACAATCCATAGTTTACAATCCATTATGCTGCTGCTGGTAATAGAATTGCTCTCAGATTGCTTGAAAGTTTTTAGACTTTCACAAAAAGTTCTATTGTTATGATTTCTCACCTAAGTTGCAAAGATTGCTTAGAAGTCTTGGATATATTGAAGTCGCTTGTAAGTTTAATGAGGAGCCATAATTTTCAAGAAATTGGTGATGAGATCAAAACTTTTTACATTTGCCATACCTGAACCATGGCCTCATTGTTCCTAACTCTTCACAGAACCAGTCCTCGAAAGAAGGAATTTCACTCCCAATTTTAGATTTGCCTTACTGCACAGCTTCACAGTTCCTAAACCCTTATACTTTTCGGAAGATTCTTGTTGCAAATTTCCAAAATGGTTTGCAGACTTATAGGCAACATTAATGTTGGAGACTAGCAATCAGGAGACAATCGGTCTGTTAAATGTTCAAAATCAACTTACCAACATGAGGAAGAACAAGAGGTTGCTAGACTGCATGAAAAGCGGAGAAAATTCGTCATCATGTTTGCTAATGTGCCATTCTTTTTTTATTTACTACATACTTTACCTCTCAATATATGGATAGGATTGGTTGGAATCCTAAACTCTTGATGGTTTCCAATATTGATGGTCACATTCGTGGAAGAGAAGGCACCTCCCCACCCCCTTGTAATAGCAGCTGTCTTTTTGAGCCAAGACTCCAGATGTACAATAGGTCTTGTGATGAAAACCTGTTACACAGATGGAACAACAACAGCAGCACAGAAATAGAAAACAAAGAGAATGGAAGCTGGCCTTGAGTCCTGGTGATTCTACCAACAGCAAAAACCAATAGGTCATTAAGGAGGGAAGTGGTCAGAATAAAAGAGGCCTTGATTACAGGAGTCTAATCCAAATACAGTACCTAAAGACCATGATTAGCAAAAGACCAAAGATTTGGGTTCATTGCAGAAGGAGAGAAATTCAAACATTGGACCTGCAAGAAATAACCTTTCTAATTCAGAACCAGAATAATTAAAAAATAGCACGTGTCACAATTTGTAGATCCAGACTGTAGAAGAAAAAAAGGTGACCCTTTTGATCAACATTTTAAGCCACAATGGGCCCATTTAGGTCAAACAAACGTTAAAGAAAATAATTTGCAAAAAAATTCCAACAATAACAAGCAACCAAAGCAGAAGAGACCTCCTTTGAACAAAGCATCACCCAAAGTCCAGGAATTGGGGTTTGACAAGTAAAACCCCTGGAAGAGCGTAAAGAGTAGATAAAATGGTGATGTGCCACTAATTCAATGATCCTCCTCAAATCCTCCTCACTAATGATTCTACAAAGACTCAAAGTTCACCTATACAGCAGTCAACGCTTGTGGAATGTCTGAATCAGTGACCAGTTTCCTATCATCGGACACTGTACCGGTTGACCATCATGATCAACTGGTTATCACCTGCACCACAGTTATAGTTATGGTTGTGAAAGTTGATCATAGTACTTAATCAATCATCTGGTTTCCAACTGACTGCTGGTTTGGTTTAGGTCTTACCTGCTATAGAAAGGTATGCTCTTCTTTCAAGATTGGTCCTGGAGTTTCCACACTTCCAGGACTGGGACTAGGAGTCTGCACTCAGATACCTGCAAGTTTTCCTCCCAAGCATCAGGAAACTTCCACCCCTTCTGTAATCTAGCCACAAACATTCTGTCATGCAGACTAAGACATAATTATGCCCTCTCCATCTTCATCATCACTGAAAATCCTTTCCCAGTCCTGCTCACTTTGCTGGTTGACTCACAGGCATGAAGACACTCCATTTGCTCCATGATCATAAACCTTCTTCCCACTGAGCTTAGTCTGCAAGGAAGAAAAGTCATGCATATGAAATGCAAAATGGGCACTTTGCTAATTCAGCTGGTACTCTCAGGATTTGGAACTTGCTCACATTCTTTGCAGCTACTGTGCAGAAACAGACAACCTAAATTTACATGGGACAGATACTGCGTCCATGGCCTCTGCAGGTAAGTCTTGTGAGCAAGTAGCAGGCATAACTTAATTTTTGCATGCTTTGAATGATTGGTTTGATCCATCACAAGGTCAAATGACATTAACTGTGATTTGCTTCCAAAGCTGGACTATGATCAGATCCTTGTTGGGAAACCCAGTTTTTCAATTTCCACACCCACCCTTCAACTTCTACCCCCACACACATGTAACACCTGACATAATCCCATTCACACAATTCAGATCACATTGCTTCTGACACAAGAAGATGTATGTTTAGAACTCCCATCTAACATGCTGGAAGTTGACTGACTAGGTTTTACTGGTTCATCATCACACTGGCTATTTACAATTGTGTCATAAAAAAGAATCGATAGACACCAGTGACTTAGGTGCTCAAAATTTAAGCCATGGTGCAATAATGACAACCTGCATCGTCCAGACTCCTAAACCCCAAGTCTTTGAGTCAAAGGAATTATCTTTCTTCAAAAACTCTACATGTCCTCTTCCTTGTTGCCAACAATCACAATTTTCATTGGATTCATTCTTATACTCAGACAAAAGGTGGAGCTACTCACTCACTCACATAGTGCCAAAGACCAGAAACACATCTATCTTCCATCTAGCACACTTGACCTTGGATCTCACTTCCCTTCATCATCAACAACATTGGATCTGCAGAGTCACAACCCAAACACGAAAAGAAACCAGCATTGTGACTTGGGTCAGTTCCATTTATCAACAACAGCATCAGATCTGCATATTCACAACCCAAACACAAAAACAAACCAGCATTGTTTTGAATGAGAAGACTGCCTTGCTCCCAACATAGTAGTCTACTTTCAGAACATACTAGACTTGTTTCAGTGTTAACATGAACAACATGTTGCAATTCATCAAGATGTCAAGAGTTCATTCAATGTGAATCCAAAGAAGCCCTACCCCCATTCTTCATGTAATTTTTTCTTCTTTAGCCACACTTGTCCAACATATTTTGCAATTCATCAAGATGTCAAGAGCTTATTCGATGTGGATCAGAAGAGGCCCAAAACCCCCCATTCTTCTTCATGTGAATTTCTTCTTCTTTGCCACACTTGTCCAAGAATTATTATAAAAAATTCCAATGATCAAGAAGAACAACGCAAGCTGTTCAGCAGCAAGTCTAGTGCCAGACAAACATCTGAAGCTTGCTTAGATACCCCCCCAAAAAAAAGCAAAAATGGAAAACAATTGCAAGTGAAGAAGAAGAAGAAGAAGAGCAAAGAAAGTGCAAAACAGGGACCTGGTCTGAAATCATGATGGCTAAGGAAAACATGGAAAACAACGTACCAAAGGAAGAAATCGCCGAGGAGAACGGGAGAGACTGGAGCTTCGACTGGATCTTCTTCTTCTTCTTCTATGGGACGATGGTCCGGGTGTTGGGTCCGTGACTGGTGGAGCTATGACAGACGAAGACAGACAGACAGACAGACAGACAGAAAGACAGGGTTGAGAGTGTACAGAAACACAATGCTAGACCTCGAAAAGCGCAGAAGAAAAATGGGAATCCAAAGAAGACGAAGAAGAAAGAAGGGCACGAGGGAGGAAGGAAGCCAACAAGAAGCAGCTGAGAAGAAGAAAGACAGCGAGCTTGTGTGAGCCTTGAGGAGAAGAGTAGGAACGAGAACACGACGAGAGAGAGAGGCGGTAAGCGAGGGAGGTGGTGAGCGCGGCTCGAGGTCCCACCGTCATCGTTTTGGTGTGGCTACCGTCGCGAAGAGCGCGCGGGGACACACAAGGAATCCCAAGTGGAAGAAGGCGATGCTGCGACGGTGGGACCCCTTGTTCCTTGTTCCTCTCTTCTCTTGTGCCTGTTCTTTTTTTCCCCTTCTTCTCTTCTACTTCTTCTTCCCTTCTTCCTCGCTCTTTCTTCGGCGCTCGCCTCGCCCTACACGACTTGGCCAGCTGCACTGCACTCCTTGATTGGAACAATTCTTAGAATACTGTGCGCACCTTAGGGGTATGTATGTGTCTCGCAACCAGAGATGCGTTCTCAGTAATAGAAGGAGAAGGGTAGAGAAGAGAAGAGAAAAGACGTTTGACAGCCTTCAAGAGAAGAAAAGCTCACACGAGCTCCTGAAACAAGTCTGATGCATCATCGCTAGGTCTGTTTTGTTCGCAGCTGCAAGAAGAGAACAAGCTTCTCACATCGCGTGGAATCGGCGCTTTGGTCGAGCGAGAAATCGGGACGGATTTTGTTGTAAGTCGCTTTCAAGGCTCTTCCTCCGTCTTCCTCAAGGATTCTGTGCCTTCTTCTTCTTCTGCTTCCGCTTCCTCTAGCTCTCTTGTGTTGCTTGCCCATTTGCTGCTCTTCTTCTTCTTCTTCATGTTGCGGGAGGAGGCTGGAATGTGTGTGGCGCAAGCGCCGTGGTGGATCTCTTCTTCTTCTTCTTCTTCTTGCCCTAGAGCTCAAAGGGATCTCTAAAGGATCCATCTGCAAGCGTTTCTGGGGAGTTTCACAAAGCTTGATGATCTACAGGAAGGATTGGTTCACACTCTGGGTCGAGGAGGAGTAGCAGTGGAGCCGTCATCGTAGGAGGAAGAAGGAGAAGGAGATCTTTGCGGCTTGCTTTCTGTTTGTTTGTTTGTTTGTGAGAAGAAAAAGAGACCGGAGGAGGAACCATCTTCTTCTTCTGCTTCTTCATTCCAGCCGGCAACGGCAGTAGTAGTAGTAGGAGTTTCTTCTTGCGATGGCGACGCAAACTGCTTCGGAAAGGTTTGCAGGCGCCATGGAGAATTTGATTCTACTGGCAGACACCATGCAGCAGGCAGCAGCTCTGATCTCTGGGGACGAAGATGGGGAAGAAGCAGCTTCTAGATCCTCCTCCTCATCGTTTATGAATGTTGTTCCTCTGGGAAATGTGGTATGTGTCAATAACAACAACGCCCATTCTCTCTGTCTCTCGATGTTGCAGCAGCTTATGATCTGTCAAGGGAGGGAGCTAGCTAACCCTAGGAAGAAGAAGCTCTTAAATTGCAGAAAGATTTTTTTGGTGTTGTTGTTGTTTGAGAGGAACCCTTAATAGTAGCTCAATTCTCCTCCTCCTTCCTGCAATCCTGCTAAGCAACAGGAACAACATCTTTCTCCAGAGCTGCAAAGAAAGATAGCTACACTGTTACTCTCTGTCTCTCAGCAGCTTCAAGTGAAGGCTGTGATGATAACCTCATGCTCTAACCCTGGCCTTTGACATTGTGATTTGCTCCTCCAGGGTGCAGGAAAGTCAGCAGTGCTCAACAGCCTTGTAGGTCATCCAGTTCTGGTAAGCAGACATCATCTCTCAGCAACAACCAATTTCACCCTAGCTATTGATCGCAGCATCATCTTCCCTCAGTTCTTGGACACTGAGAAGATCAATCCTCTTCCTCTGATATTGTCTGTCATCATCTTCATTGTCATCATCATCATCGGTGTTCTGGTCTTCAGAAGTTGTACATATTTAGTTTGTTTCTGTATCTTGTTGAAATCCCTCATTATGCTTAGATGTTTCTTCTCTCCTGTCTGCCTCTCTAAGGTTTCTGTTTTTTTTTTTTTTTTTTTTTTTGGAATTTCCTCGTGTGTTTTTATTTACTAGGGTTCATGTTTGTGAATCTAGGTTTGTATGCTAGCTACTGCTTGAATTTTTCTTTGGTGCTCACTTTGGCCATCTTTTTCGAAACAGCCAACAGGAGAGAATGGTGCAACACGTGTACCCATTGTTATTGAAATGGAGCGGGACAAGCCTGGTAGCAACAGAGGGTTGTGTGTTGTTCTCGAGGGGAGGACACAAACAGTTTCTGCAAGTAATTTTCAACCATTTATTTGGGTTCCATTTAGGTGGAGCTTGCAGGAACTGAACAACAAATGGTTGTAAAGGGTGGCAATGGTTTGGGGCTACATTGCGACAGAAAACTTAGACTTGCCAAAGTTGATAAAATTGCCATGAATTGAGTTAGAATCACCTACCATGTTATGTTGAGGTTCCCCTTTCTTTGGACTAGGCTGTCTCCTTTCTTCAATGTCTGTTTATTGGCCCTTTGTGCACTAAGCAAGGCTTAGCTTGTAGGCTTAGAGAAGAGAAGTAAGATCATCAATGCATATCAATGGATCATCATCCATCAGCTCTGCAACTGTGGGAAACAAAGTTATGGCCCTTAATAATTATCCTGTCTGCTGGGTCCTCCGGTCACAATCCCCTTCTAGTGCAAAGGTAGGAGGATTTCGCAAGGAGTCTAATCACTCATGTCTCCTTATTCTCTCTCAAACCAGTATTGGATCATGTGTTTGTGTAGGTGATGTGCGCCATTCACTTCAAAGTAGATTGAAGAATGCAACTTCAAAGGGTGGTAGGACTGACGTGATCCGTCTCACTCTGCGTTCTGGAACTGGTGAGTGACCATGTAAATTCTTTCATTGATTTTGAGGTTACTACACCAGGCTTGATTCAGGTGTGTCTTAGCTAGTGTGGAACACACCTGATCCCGTATCAACTCCCGAAGTTAAGTGCCTTGGACTGATGTAGACTTGGGACAGTGACCTATCAGTATAACATGCTGCAAAGATGCATGCTAGAACCCACCTCCAAATGGTGGCAATATCTACAGCATAGGGAAGAGGCTTCTTCTTGGTCTTGCCAGCTCTGACTAGTGTCCCAAGGCTTTTTGAGAGGCTTGATGGTGGAGGACAATGTGTGTACTTACCCATTGCAGTAGGGTTTGGAAACATCTTCAGCTTATTGAGGTAACATTATAGTTGATAATGTTGCAGTAGTCTTTGTCTCGTGATTCAATTATAGCCATTGACTTTTTTTCTGCTGATGCTGGGTGTGCAGCGCCACCATTGAAGCTGATTGATCTTCCTGGACTTGATGCACATTCATCATCAGAGGATTCAGCTGTAAGGACAAATGTTCATACCTCTGCTGCTGCCTGACCATATCTGTCCCTTTGATACACTGGAAGGGATGTGTGCACCATGCAAGTGCGTGAGCATCTTTGTGCTTAGTTCTTAGCCTAACATTCTGCCTCCTTTTGCTTCTGTTATTTGTAGGTGCATGATTTTGCTGAGAATAATGACTCAATACTCCTGGTTGTGATACCAGCAGCCTCATGTCGAGATGTTACTGCATCTCGAGCCTTGAAGTTGGCTCAAGACTTGGATCATGATGGTAAGCTGATAATATGCAACTCTCCCAGACTTGCATGTTTGGGTGGGTTTAAGTAAGACCCTCTTATTGGAACTGGGATTTCAGTATTCCTGATAATGGACTTCATCCACATCAGAGAACTGCTATGAGCTGGTTCTTTGTCACACAATTGCATCATGATAAAACCTCCACACAAATGGGGATTTCTGCAGGAACAAGGACAGTGGGTGTGATAAGTAAAGTGGATCAGGCAGCAGCTGACCAAAGGAGCTTAGCTGCTGTACAAGCTCTTCTTTCAGGGCAAGGTCCATCTGTGACACTGGACATTCCTTGGGTTGCGTTGATTGGCCAATCAGTTTCCATTGCTGCAGCTCATTCAGGCTCTGTTAGTGCTGAAGACTCTTTAGAAACAGCTTGGAGGGCAGAGATGGACTCTTTGAAATCTATTCTGAATGGAGCATCTCCATCAAAGCTTGGAAGGATAGCCCTTGTTGAAACTCTTGCTCAGCAGATTCGAAAGCGGCTGAAACAACATCTTCCAAATGTGCTATCTGGGTATGTCCTGGCTCATCTCCCCTGCAAGTGGTGCATTTTTTCACTCAACTTGAAAAACTCAGAAGTGTGGGTAAGCCCTTAAAATATCAGTTGCTTGATGCAGAAGCAGGCAGAAATCAGAGGCGTGTTTTAGGTTTAACTTGGAACTTGAACAGTACCCATTTTGTCTGAATGGTTTAGTGCTCCAATGGCAGGTTGGAGGGAAGATCACAAGTTATAGAGCAGGAGTTGGTAAGGCTAGGAGAGCAAAGGGTGCAGACTTCTGAAGGAACAAGAGCAATTGCGTTGGAGCTTTGCCGTGAGTTTGAAGACAAGTTTCTACAACATATTGATACTGGAGAAGTAAGCAGCTTCCCACACATCCTACTTCACCTATCCTGCTGAAACCAAGACCTATTTTTGGGCCATAATGACCAAGGTTCAAATTGAAACCAGAACTAGCAACCCAGAAGTGTCCTCCTTTTCTTTTGTTATCTTCTCATCTTTCAGTCAAGAGATCTGCTACTGGATGTGTGTTTTAGCCTTGGGTTAGAGGGTTGTGAGTTGGTTCTTCATACTACATGGGTTCCTTCCTTGTTCCAAAGACTACACTCCTTGGGGCTGGATATAGCTGTCATGTAAGCATCGATTTCATGTAATTACTTTGCTCTTAGTCCCCAGTCTCAAGTGATTGACACCAAAACCAATGGACTACTCCACGTCAATTTGACCTTGCTCTTGGTTCATAGTCTACAGTGTTGAGGTTTTTAGGTTCAGGGTTTAGGGTTGGCTTAGTTACTGCTTGTTACTTACAAGGATACATGTTTACTGTTCATGCTTAAGTGGTTTGCATCTCACTTGAGTTACTGCTATCCAGATATCAATTGTGATTGCACTAGGGGAACTTCAACCAAAGTGATTCTCACTTATCTGACAGGGTGCATGTGAAACATCCACAGGGAACTGGTTGGAAAGTGGTTGCAAGTTTTGAAGCAGTACTTCCAAAAAGAATCAAAGGACTTCCGCTTGATAGTATGTTTGAGATGAGCAGTATTAAGAAGGTAAGGCGGCGAAGTCAGCACTCTTTTGGTCTGCAACCACTTGCTTGACTTGCTTGACTTGGTTGTCAATTTTGGGATTCTTTATGTTTTGTCACTGCAGATCTGAGATCTTGTTACCCATGTGCCAGTTGGTCCTTGAAGCGGATGGCTACCAGCCCTATCTTCTCTCGCCTGAGAAGGGTCTGAGAGCACTTATTCGGAAAGCACTTGATTTGGCCAAGGACCCTGCTAAAATTTGTGTAGATGAGGTATTATTTTCCATTCTTGACTCTTGAAACAAAAGATAATAAGTGCACTGGTGGGTTTCTGTTTGTTTTCAATAAACTAGATTGCATGAACTAGCACACATTGCCAACCTGGTAAGGAGATGTCAGCAAACAACCACCATTTGAATAAATGCTATTGAAAAAATGTAAGGCATTCCCACACTGTACCATATTGTACAATACACATCTTTGGTGTCTGTCATTCATATTTGTAGTCTAAAAATTCGAGCTTGTCTGGTGCTTGAACTGATTTGGAATATGTGTTTCTGACAGGTACATCGCATCCTAGTTGATATAGTGTCTTCTTCAGCATCTGCAACTCCTGGTTTGGGCAGATACCCACCTTTAAAGAGAGAGGTATTTTTTTCAGTCACTAAAAGATTTGCCAAGGGAACTCTCATTTCAGTAGAAAAGTGAATCAGAAGAGTGCATTTTTATGCTCAAATATAGTGGTAATTAGAGGGAGGAAGTATGACAAAAGTGCATACTTCTGTCCCCCCTATCAGCAGCATCTGATGTGCATGTGATAATGTTGCTGCAGTAATTTATCAGATGGGGTCCCCATGTACCCCTCTAGAACTTCTGCAATAATACAGAAACAAACTTGTGCTTTGTAAATAATATGAGATTCTAACTGCAGATTAGGGTATATTCTTTCTTGCAGATTGTGGCCATTGCAAGTGCTTCATTGGACGAGTATCGTGTTGAGTCCAGGAAAATGGTGCTTGCCCTTGTCGACATGGAGCGTTCGTTTATTCCTCCACAACACTTTATCAGACTTGTTCAACGCAGGTGCAACAAGATACTTTGCAAAGTTCACATTTTTACTGTCTTTAGACTTTTTCCTCTCTGGTGCCACTTCTGTTTAGGCAACTTCTTCATTTAGGCAACTGTATAATTGGCAGTTGGACAGTAGACATCTTCTGCATATATTCACAGCTATTGAGAAGTGTCTTGTTCATGTTTTTAACTTCTTGTTTATGTCCAGGTTGGATAGGCTGCGAAGAGAAGATGAAGGAAAGAATCGAGCTTCAAAGAAGGCACAGGATGTAGAGCAATCATTGTTGAGCAGAGTGGGTTTCATTTCCTTAAAGCTTATTGCCTCAAGCTTCTTGTAGGTAGACATGCTGGTTTGTTGACATTTCATGTGTCACAAATGGTCTTAACAGATTTTACTTGTGGCAACAGATGCTGGTTTGCTTTGAATAGACAGAACAGATTTTGCAGTTTGTATATACATTAAAGGATTAGAAGATATGTCTGCTCAGCTCAAGCAGCTCTTATTTGAATTGGGTGGCAACAGTTGAGCACACCTGGTGGATGATGATGATGACTTGGCATCTTTGTCTGATCTGGGTAGTTGCTGCTGCAGTCTCATGTTCTCCCATAGATCTCAAAGCTTTGATATTTTGTATGTGTTGTGCACAGGCAACTGCTCCAACAAGTCTAACTGGGACTGGAGAAAGCTTAAAGTCTACTAAAGATAAAGATGGCAAGGATGCACCTTCAACCTTACAGACCATTGGTGACCATTCTGCAGGTTTAGCCTTATCTTTTCTGTATGCCTTTCTTTATGACAACTGCAGTCTGGTTGCAACCTTGTCAGTTGAGGACAAATCAGCTTATATTTTCTTGTGGTGACCCCAACATGATTTCAGGCATTTAGTTTGAAATGACCCTTTCAACCTTTGCTATGAGTTTGTGATATCTTCAGACATCTCAGGCATTGGGGGGGTCTGTGCAGCTGTGCAGACCTAATTGGCATCACACTATTTTGAGCAATATTGTGAAAACATATATGCTGATTGCTTGGCTTCAGAATTTGTCACAGGAGTCACAACCAAACAAATTCTGAAGAAAATTGGACTGGTGTTCTGACAGGCTATTTACTGAAGAGAAGTCCAAAGAATGGTGAATGGAACAAGTACTGGTTTGTGCTGAATGCAAAGACTAATCGGGTATGTCTAGGGGAACCTGCTTTGGGCCCTCTTATTGTAATTCTACACAGAGTGAATCAGTTTCTAAGGAAAACATAAAAGGTCATAGTCTGATGGGTACACACAATATGTGGTTGTTCTGAACAGGCATTTTTGTTTTTTTATGAAATCAGCACTTGCATGAGTGGAACACAGTAGTGTCTAGCAGTCATGGAATAAAATGTTTGTCTATTTTCTTTGATAAAACCTAACAATTTTTTTGTGTTTTATGTGCAGCTTTCCTATACAGAAAAGCCAGAAGACAGGAACTTCCTCGGTGCCATCACCTTGGATGTATGTTTTAGTACACTTTTGAGAATTCCACTGTTGTCTGCAATTGAGCTTTTGATGATACAACTACACCAGAACATATGAGTAGAAATGCACATGTGTCTATATGCATTTCATGTTTCCATCAGAAGATTTTCAGGTTCCCTGCCCATGTTCCAGATTTCTGGCCACCTGGATATCCAAAGCTTAGTAGTTGCGGGGAAGCTCAAAAGCATCATTGATAAACCACTGATGTTTTCTCAATGATGTTCCTCTGCAGCAGTTTTGATTGGTGTCCTGGGAACCAGAATGTTCACAACATCTGCATTGAAAGAGTATAAGTACTCACCTGATATATTGGGTTATTGGAGATAGGAATGTGTTCTTGAAGATGGACCTGAGAAGGAGAATGGAGCTGAAGATGGCCCACCTGCAAAGTCATCATCCAAGAATAAGAAGTCATCAGCAAATGGGCCAGAAAAGGAGGATCCAAATGCTATGCTGGTGTTCAGAGTCAGTCATAAAGTTCCCTATAAGACCGTTCTGGAAGGTAAAAATTTTGTATTTCCCATGGCTACACAAATGGGTGGTCCCCTACTTGATCCTAATAGAATTTATGTTAATGACTTTTCCTTGTGTATCTATTACAAAGCTGTATCCAATCAGTTTTAAGAATGAAAGTTTGTGTCTTTGATAGTAACACCAGTACAAACAAGCGCCAGCTAGAGTATTTATTGAATGTATATCATGGTTGCAGCTGAACATTCTGTTGTACTCAAGGCGGAAAACATGGCGGAGAAACTGGAATGGATGGGGAAGCTTAGGAGTTGTATCGACCCCCAAAATGCATCCTCTGTCAAGAAAGAATTGGACAACAGTTCAACTCGTTCGGGAATTCCAAATGGTGCTGTGGTAGGTTCCAATCTCCTCTGCTTATTATGTATGGAAGTCTCATGAGGAGGATGCTAGCCACAATGTTACAAAGCACCCCCATGTTAACTACTCATTTGTTTCAACAGGTATAGTAAGTCCCTGAGTCGCAAGTCCTAATTTTCTGCAGACATTGTCATGTTATCATCATTTTGAGATGGGACATTCATCAGTTCTAGGGTTTAGGGTTTAGGGTTCAGTGAGGTGTACAATGGAGATATATAATACTGATGGGTTTATTCAGATGAGTCACAACAGTTTCCTTATTTTCCAATAATTTTTATAGGCAAAATGTGGTGAACCTGGCCACCCTCCTCCTTCAGTAGTTAGGTTTGTGCAAGTACACTAACTAAGCACAATGACTTGTCCACAGGATGCAGGAATTCCACGGAGGCCAGTCGATCCAGAGGAAGAGTTGAGGCTTATGGCTCAAGAAGTGCGAGACTATGTTGAAGCTGTGCTTAACAGCCTTGCAGCAAACATTCCCAAAGTGAGTACCTATCTGTGTGTCAATAGTTTCATACTTTTGTCCAGTTGAGCTATCTCTGCATCCACCCCTTCCAGGTGTGTAACTCGCATGCAACCAATATGGGTCAAGGACTTGGGAATCACATGTTATACACTTTTTGGTGGTTCTTAGGAGAGCAAATTAACGCATAGCTCTAGAGTGGCAATCAAATACTTACTACTAAGATATTTGGTATCTCACAGTGGAAACATGCAACCCCGGCTACTGACAGGAGTTATCCAGCAGTGTATGTCCACTTTGAGTTGTGTTGCCATATGAGTGGGAAGACAAAATTTATACTAATTTGCAATACTCTTCTTTTGCTTATGTTTTGCAGGCTGTGGTGCTTTGCCAAGTGGAACGAGCTAAGGACGCAATGTTGAATCAGCTATATAGCTCTATAAGGTTTGTCATTGGGTTGACCCTGTTCATTGTAGTGTTTGCTTCTTAACAGAGCCATGCCTCAGAAGTACAAACATCACAGCTTGATTACCACATGTTCTACATTTCTTCAGATGATTTGTTGAGCATTCTTACAATAAATTCTTTCTTGAAGCTGACTGAACACACCCATGGTGTCAGCAAGAATTTTTTTGTGGCGTTGAATTGCAGTTTCTAGTGTTGTTTGCACCAACTGAATGTTGGAGATGATGGGGGTTGGGAATACAGTGCCCATCCTACAGGAAGGATTGAAGAACTCTTGCAGGAGGATCTAGAAGTGAAGAGGCGTCGCGAACAGTGTCAAAAGCAAGCTGCAGCTTTGAGCAAGCTTACCCGGCAACTCAGCATGCAGGAAGCTCGTGCATCCTCAGCCTCTGGACTCAGTGATTCTGGTAAGATTTCAGATGTGCAAAACGTTTGACATCTCACCTCAACTATATTGTAAGCCTTTAGTGAGCAAGACTGCGTGTACGTTGGGGTCTGATTTTGACTATCAAACTTCCTAGAAGAAAGCCCAGCTCTAAGAGGTGCTACATGCCAGTTGAGAAGGCCTGATCATCATGAGCTATGGGCCTTGTCTGCTCTAAGAAATATTTACTTAATGCAAACTGCTGACAAAGGTGATGGCATTTGTCTTGTATTGTGCTTACCTACCAGAGATGACAACAGGACTTGGTGAGACAGAGGACTGGCGTATTGCCTTTGAGGAGGCAGCCACAGGTCGATCTTCATCATCCAACTACTCAAGGTCTCCACAACCAACTTCAAGATCAGCTTCTCCATCTGTGAATGGGCGACCATCATCCCGAAACAGTAATTACAATGACTATGACGAAAATGGTGACACTGGAAATGTAAGCCGACGCATTCCTGGAAGAGCAGCCCCACCACCCCCTCCCACTTCTGTGTATAAATACTAGATGCAAAAACACACCTGGTTGTTCTTATGATAGCAAGGTGCTACTGTCAGCATATGCAGGTGCTCTCTCTTTCATCGCACTTTCCAATTGTTATCATTGTCTATAGGACCTCATGATGTCATTCTTACGCACAAGCACTGCAGTATTACAGTAGTATGATTCAGGGAGAGTTGGTTGCCTATTTTCAATCTGTGTCGACTTATAGGAGGGATCATTGATCCTTCACTTGTGGGGATTTCACTCCTTTTGATCTGTTTCCCTGCAGATCAAAAGCACGTCATGCATTTGAGCATTTGAAATCCCTGTAGCCATAAGTGTTTTCTTCTCAAGACGTCTCACACATTTTCAACCACTTCCAATTTGGAGTTTGTGAGTTCTATGGTTTTTTCATTAGTCATTGAATTGATTTTTCTATCCTTTTGCTGCTTCTCACATTTGCAATCTCCATGTTCCAAAGTAAGTATTAGGACACATAAAAGTCTATTCCCATTGGCTTGCAAAACATATTTCAGGTGTATGCACAACCCTATTCTGTTGAACATTGAAAATAATGGTCCCTTTCTTGCATTTCCATTAGTCCTCACAAAATTCTCACAAACTTACCAAACCCTATTACACATTGAATTGTTAAGTCACTCAAGATAACTAAACAGCAAAAATCAAACCACCAAATCCAGCAATTTTATTGGCCATAACATCTTTTTCCACACGCCTACACAATTCTATCCAACACCCTTTGTATGTTCATACACGAATACTGTAAACCTCATGTATATACAAACATGGTTAAAAACCCAATGCTAATGGTACAAGGTCATTTTCTCGGAAAAAAATTGCAAAAGATGCCATATTGCAGGGGAAAAAAGTAACATATTGCCATAGGTAGACAATGAGTTCCTATTGGTCACGATAACAAGGCAAGAATATTTCTTGAATCTACTTTACTATCTGACATCTAAAGCCAAATGTGGCTTGGTCCTCTAGTGTATGATAGCTAAGCCACCTACCTAACAAAATCGAAAAAAAAAACCCTCATTCTCAATGGCTTCTAGGATTTTGACAAAGCCTCTCTTAGCCTCTCTAATAGTAGTACGTAATCCATATTATGCACAGCATTCAAAAGTAATCTTCCTAGGTATGTTTCACGACCGTTAATTCCACAACCTTTGTATCGTTTGACAACACAACAAATGGTGATGAATACTATTAAAAGGAATGTTTTTGTTTGTGAAGTGACTAGGATGTCAATGGATAACAAGGGCAAAATATTGGTAGTCATGGAACTTATGGAAGGTGATTTGCAAAATCTCATTAACTAGTGCCATGAACCTCTTACTTATGGTAAAGCAAATGCGAATAATGGAAACCATTGTTGTGGGGATTAAAGAACTACACAAATGTGGATTAATACACAGAGATTTCAAAGTTTCCTACATCCATGTTTCCCCTCATTGGGAACCCCTCCTCTTTCCCACTAGGATAAACAATAAAGATGGAAAATATGGATTAGCCTTTAGTCCAATTAAATTGAAATAATTAGAGTTTGTTTAGTTTTATGTTATAATTGAAGAATATGAAAAGCGTGGATGATGTTGCGGGCACATGGTTTAGGAAGGAATCAAAAGTGTTGTGAGCAATATTACAAGATGGATCAAATGTGACTTTGCATATTCACATGTTGTGGATGTATATGGTTTCAAAAGGGTCTCTTATGAACTCTTCATTAACCAAATTCCTTTTCAAGAACATCATGTGTTGAACTACCATCTATTTCTATTAGGCCAAAAACATGAGCCTCTTAATCATGTAAGCTTTGGGATAAAAAATTATTGCATTGTTGTTGGCACAATGATCCTCACCAACAAGTTGATTGGAATGAAATCGTTCATATCATTAAATTGGAATGGTAGATAAAATCAAAATATGATTGGTAGATCAATCATAGATTTCATTTGAATTGGAAACCAACTTTCATTGAACAAGTCTAGATTAATTGCCAAATTTCCACACCACCGTGTACTTCATCTTATTCTTTAGGATTCACAAGTAGATGCATGGTATGGTGTAAACAATTTTAGGGAAAACTGGGTTTACATGTAGTATAGAAAGTAATAACACGCAAGATTTCATTCACCTTGAATTTTTTTAAGGATCACATGTAATTAATTTGAGCTTCAAACATAAAATAAATTATTAAACCCATCAATATGTATAACTATATCACAACTATATCATTGTATAAAAGTACACCAATAATTTTATAAACATTGATGTAAAACCCATATTTGACAATGGAATACCATTTTTTATTAATTTTGAAAATCCATTTTTTTTATGTAAAAAGTAAAAACAACACTTAGGCCATCTACATTTCAATGGAAGAACATTTTATAACTTTACAAAATCACAATCTTCATCATTATTATAACATAATGTACTAACAAATTTGTTTTAAAAACATTTGATTTGAACTTCACAACTTTAAAAAGAAATTAAAAATTTTAGTGAAGAAGATTTTTAAGAATCCACCATAATAATTTTCATGTATCCACCATGATTCATGTTCTTACAATTGTGTTGAAAATTATCAAATTATCAAAACCTATGACAATTTTTTGTCTACACTGTAGCATGCATTCACCCTTGCCCCCAATACTCATCATTCTTGAATACAAATTGTGTTGGGGAAATAATATAATTGAAAATTTTGCACAAGTTTGTCTTGAAGTTTAATGCAATTTGAAAGAAAATATGGAAAGGCTATGATGTCTTCATACGATCTGAAATTTTGTGTTACTTCAATGGATGAATAGACATATATATACATATATTTAATAGTTCAATGTCTATCTAATTTTCTTGTAAGGAAAAAAGGGTAATGTGGAATGATATAAAATAACTCCATAATATTTTAAAAAATCAATGTGATATTCATCATGATTACCAACCATTTTGGGTCAAAACAAGATCAAATGAGCCACAAAAATTGCTTTACATTAGTCTTGCATGTCCTATTTCCCCAAAATAACTTTTTATACAAATGAACTTTTGAATGATTTTTTTTGCAACTTTTTATAAGAGATGATTAAAACTTCCCAAATAATTTTTTTAATAAATATGAATTTGTAAAAATGTATAGATACGTTGTAGATTTTATGTTTCATCTTGAAAAATGATGATAATTTCAAATCATACCAAAAAATGTTAATTTTTTTAAGTTGAATTGAATGTAATATAAACTACAACTTTGTTTAATACATCATGTAAATTATACCCCATTTATATGTGGTAAAGCACTTTTGAAGTTCTGAAATTCTGAATTTTCAAATGTACATACTTTTAATTTTCAAAATTTTAGAAATCCACATTTTTGAAATTGTGATTTTTTTTTAATGTGTCTAGTAGGTTATTATCATCTCATATTTTTTATCATCAACTTATTTTTATTATATGAGTCCTTTGAAAATCCTTTGTAAAAATGTCCTTTTCTTAATGACAAAATTTTTCATTTTCAAAAGTCTTTAACTAAATCAAAACTTAAAATTGGGTCAAATGGATTTTAAATTTTAATTTCATAACATTCATGTGTGTTAAAAAAGAATAATGTCCCATCATTAGCATGGTTTCAAATGGCAAAAAAATAAAAAATTAATTTTTTATGATAGAAACTAACATCTGATGTCCTTTGTGGTTTCTTTGATTATGTTTTGACCCATTTTGTCAATATGATCCTAGGAATCCATCATTTGTTCATTCTTCATTCCACTTTTAGATCACAAAAACCAACAAATTTAGTTAATTTTGTTCAAAATTTTGCATGTGTTCATTAATTACATGTAAAATTTTTATAGTTCTCAAGTCTTAATTGTTGATATGCTTTTGGGCTCTAATTTCTAGATGAAAATAGACTACCGCAATGTCATTCCTTGGGTTCTGTTGATTGGCCAATTAATTTCCATTGCCATAGTTCATTTTTTTGTTAGTTCTTTAGAATTAACTTGGAATGCAATGAACAAAGAAATTTGTACTAAAAATGTGTTAAATACATTATGGATTTCAATTTGCTATTTTCAGCAATGTTAAATTGGCAACCATAGTTAGAACAACACAAACATAAATCCTCTTAAATCCACTTGAAAAAGGATGGTTGTGTAAGTATCTACCCATGAATAAAATTTTATCAAAGCGAATTCATATGCATGAGGACCTTTGTGTTTGGTTAATTTCATTAATATGGGAAACGTTGAATAATAAATCATTGTAGAACTCAACAATAAAATGCAACAATAATTAACTAACTAAGACATGTTTAAAGGAAAATGTCAATTATGAATTTTAAGTTTTCACTATAGGAGATCACATTCTATTCCACTCCCCATTCCTTTTTTTTAAAAATGGAATGCACTAATTCCATTGTAATGGAAACCCAAAGTGTAATGAAGCATTTTCAATGAAATGTGTGAGTGAAATAAGTAACATTTCCCCCAAAATGAATGTTTCTAGTGGAATGTGCACAAATTTTTAATAATATATATAATATAAAACAATACAAAAAAAAGTCGTAAGTTAATTAGGTGCAACCACTACAAAGTGGAATGTGTTTATTTAGTGGATTTTTTGAGCAAATCTCAGTAGTGGAATTAGTGTCACTACTTTTTTTATAGTGGAATAGGCATTTGTGGAAATTTTTAAAGGAATATATTTTTGGGGTATTAAAAAATTCAAGTCAATTTTTTATGTATGCTTATAATACTACCCATGCAATTTGCAAGTGGAGTGCATCACCATCAGCATTTTTTTTGGCGAAATTTTGCCAAAATGCGAAAAATAAAAATAAAAATATATATATAATGTCTCAGATTCCTTCAAATTTTGGGAAAAAATTGCCAAAAACAAAAATTTTGAGCTAGTTTTGCTAGATTTATAAGCCTTATTCCTAAGGGTTGCTAAACAAAAGCATGAATACAAAACAATTATAATGCCTTGCCTATCCTATTCCCATTTAATTTTAAAAAAAAATTGGGATGCTAGCCAATCGTGCTACATGAGAAAATTGAAAAATAATCACCGATCACTAGTCCAAAATTAAAGGTCCAATATATTTAATGTCATGCATGTTGTACCCAAACATGCAAAGGAAAAATTTTACAAATTATTTATTTAAAAGTTCATTTACATTTGACAAAAAAAATGAAAGCATGGTCATGTGGCCCAAAAATATAAGTCCATTTACGCTACATGAAAAAATGGAAACATGGTCATGCAGTCCAAAAATTTGTAAAAGTCAATGCAAAATTGTGCATGTCAAATTATAACATGCTAACTAATAATGTCCATGGGTGTATGCCTAATTGATAGAATTCTCTAGCAACTACTTGCATTCCTGTAGGATGTAAGTCTTGTTGGTTGTTAAAGACACACATGATTCATCCAAAGTTTGGACATTTGGGTTTCACTCAAGCTCTTCAACCGTGAGCTTGACATTAAGCCTGTAGACCTTGGTCACCATGACCATTTGCCTGCCTAGCCACATAATCAGATAAAAGAGTTTCTTGTGAATCTTTTAGATGCGCCTACAATGCCTTTTCCTACCAACCTTCCCTTTAAATTTGGGGTGGAAGGTGCTACATTTTGTGCCAACCTTCAATGGAGCCTACCACCACACACCCAATAAAAGGCACACGTGCAAGTTATGTTATGAACACAACACATTAACACCACATACATCATCACGATTGAGCCCCAACTAACTTCGAAAATAGACAGTCGAAGTACTCACATCATCAACTTGTGGCGCACAACTTGGTTGGACATAAGAATATTAGTACTAGCCAAAGGTTTTCCCGTGGGCAATTTTTCATAAACATCCCAACTCATTTTAAATACCCGTTTGTTAGTTCCTAGGTGGGTTGAAATGCAAACAAGGAGGCTTAATGCATGACTATCTCCATGTGTATTTGCTCCAACTAGTTCCTTCCCCTTTTCAACATCAACCTTGAATGTTAGTGACTTCTTTCTTGTAAATGGGAGGTACCCATTATCAATTTCATTTCCATACAACTAATGAAAGGAACCTACTTGGACCCACCAGAAACTAATATTTGATTTTTCTTCTATTTGGATTTAAACTATTAATTAATGGTTGTCTATTTTTTGGTGGTGGGGCCATAATGTCACTCACCACCAAAGCTTGATTTTGAATTGGTATTGGTTGCCAACCTATGCCTTTGTCATAGATTGGGTTGAGGTTGAGTATCAAGCATAATAACCTTGACATCAATAGTTGTATATCCCACCAATTAGGTATTTGGCTTATGGCCATCACATGGATGTGTAACATATGTAGATAGTAATTCCATGTTTCGAGTCCTTAAGTCACTCTTGCTATCATATAGAGCCCTAGATATGGATAGGGACTTCATTGTGTTATGGTATTGTCCCTTCCCTATGTTGGTGTCTATACCATTCCCATCCTCCACGTCACTTTTGGAGGTAGGTGGCAATTTTCATGTAGAAAAAATATACACAAGCCATTGACGTCTAAGGCATCCAACATAAAGACCCATCAATTCATCAACATTAGCATAAAAATAAAATATCCCTACCTTCTTGGTACACTTTCCTATCAAATGTAACACATTGATTTTAAAACCCACCTACCTTTTACTTTGGAAAACCTTACAACCCACCTATATTTTACTAGATATTTTTACATATCATCATGAGCTATGGGCCTTGCATGTTCTAAGAATTATTTACTCAATGCAAATTGTTGATAAAGGTGATGACATTTGTTTTGTATTGTGTTGACCTACCTGAAACAACAATAGGACTTAGTGACAAGCATATTGTTTTTGAGGAAACAACCACAAGTCAATCTATCATCCAACTACTCAAGGCTTGCATGACCAAATTCAAGACCAACTTCTCCATCCATGAAATATTTTAGTACTACATTAAACTAAAAACTTTTAACCAAATCTTGACATTGTATATGCAACACATAATGGTTTAATGAATGTTGTAGATGGAATATTTTAAGTTTCAAAAAATTACTTGATTCAAACTAAATTATATTAATATTGTTTAATAATTCTAAAAGTCACCAACTCAAAAGAACCAAAAATATTGATTTATATACCCCTAAAATATATTTGACATTGGACACCAATATAACACAACTTGAAAGTGATTCAAATTGTTCCAATTTTGCCTATACTATAACAAGAACCCAATTTCCCTTTAGTTGTAATCCATAACATACATTGAGACAAGGATTAACATAAATATCACTATCACATATCAAAAAAAAAAATTCTCTACTTTCTTTGATCTTTGTGAATGAAAACTTTCCAAATTTATCCAATTTTTGCTATAGAAATGCATTGACTACAAATAAATGCACATTGAAATCAATGTTGTTTATTTCTTGGTTTTAAAAAGAGCTTTTGTTTCCAAGGTTTATTTCTTAGTTTCTTGATTTTTTGGGGGATTTTTCTAATTTGAGAAAACTTTGGTTGCAATTCTGATTTATAAAACCTCCCCTTTTGGAGATTTCCAAAAGAGTTTGGAACCCAATTTGATTTAAAACATGGTTTGATTCCATCCACATTGCATCCAACTAATCTATTATTACAAGTAAAATTACTTGTAATAATAGATTTGTCCAAGTAATGTACAATGCCTAAGCCAAAGATTGTGTATTATTTGTTATGTATATACAACTTTGAAAAAATTTAAGTACCTTAAAACATGGCTTGAGTCTCAATGGTTTTTTTAGTTTTCTTTGATAGGGTGGTTTCCATCAATGCAATAGTAAAAAAGAAATTGCAATCATCATACTTTTTCCAAACTAAAAATAAAATGGAAACATATGTTGGAAATCGTAGTAATTTGTAAGTTGGTTATTGGCAATGTAATCATAGCCTTCCATATATATTGAAGCAACAAGGGAAATAATTATGCAACAAAGGATGAAGAAGGGAAATAATGAAGTGATAGGGGTAGTTAATTTGCAATGGCTTATCAACCCATCAAATTACCTAAAATAAAATTTAAGCAATTTGATTTCTTTCATTATGTCATTAACAAAAGAGAACATGTTGGGTTACCAATGTTATTTAGAAAACTTTCACCAAAGAAAATAACTCTAAGCTTGATTGCCTTTAAAAAAACTTGTATTTACATAGTTAGAAAACCTAAACCTATTTTAAAAGGAGAAAGAACCCAATGTTAGTTTGGGTTTTAGTTTTTTAAAAAGGCTAATGGCACAATTTCACAACCTTGCAAAACTTAATGTATAAACACATGGTTGATTCAAAAAATGTACAAACGTATTAAAGAAAGGGAAATTTTAAAAGACGACAATTTAGCACAAATTAAATGTCAAAAAAATTCCATCTCAACAACTAACTATTTGTAATAGGTTGGTTGTGGTGATGGGGGGTGTGTTTTAAAGGGGTGGAAGTCGAAAAATAATTGGGCCTACCACTATTGCCCGAGTGAAGATGGAAGATGTTTACATCCTTTGTAATGTAATTAAAATTCCTTGACAACGAAAAATAACTAAGATAGAAATACGAGGACCCTTTGGCCCTTTGAAAGTCCAAATGGCATTAACACAATTGTGTAGACATCTAAATATTTCAATTGTTAGAGGGAGTAATTGATCAGTTGGGTATCAGTTGTGTCATGAATGCCAATGGTATGTTCATTCATTCATTTGAATGTTCATCAATGACTTGTAATAAACTTATACCTAACCTTTAGTTTAGTTTTAGTTCACTCTTTGTTAACTTTTATTTAACTCTTAGTTCACTTCTAATTCACTTTTAATTCACTATTAGTTAATTCCTAGTTCACTTTTAATTAACTCTTAAATCATTTCTAATTAACTTACAGTCCATTTTCAATTTACTTCTAATTAATTCATAATTGATCTCTAATTAACCTTTAGTTTACATTTAATTAACTATTAGTTCCATTTTAATGAAGTTTAAGTTCAATTTTAGTTGAATCTTAGTTTGTTCATAATTCACACAAAGTGCACTTGGGCACACATTGATGAATATGGGCCACATATAAATGGGTAGAAATAAAGGTGGAATTATCCATTACCTTTAATACATTCAACATTAGTTTTGGGTACGTTATTTTATCATAACCTTGTTTTCTTCCTTGCAATAAACTTTTGTTGGATTTTTATTTCACACATGTCATGTTTTTGGTTTTGTTTTCTTGTTTGACAATCTAGATTTGAGAAATTAGGCCTACTTTTGTCCTCGTTTTGATTTAGGAAATCCCATAGTCTTGGTTGTTTTTGTGCCCATAACAAATTTAATAACTTCCTTTTTTGGCTTGAGCTACATTCAAGGCAACAAATCCTTGAGTTGTGCAAGATTGGGGAAATAAATCCACATAGGTTGGGTCAAGTATGACAACATTAGCTAAGGCATGAATTCTATCTTTGGTGAGCATAATGTCGAATTGTCATCAAAAGGAGTTGAATGTGGGTAAAGGAAGCACGCCCCTTGCATGCTATACCCATTAACTTCTTCAATCAATTACCATCATAGTCAGATCACAATTTATGAAACAGTTCCTCCTACTCATACCAACGTGTGTTATCAGATGCTTACCATGGACAAATGCACAAAGAAATAATAAACACCATTTTTTTTCAACATGGTTGTTTCTATGGTGCTAATGTTTTTTTTATATTTGTCTACACTCTATGGGCAATTGGCGCCACATAGAAGTAGGTGAAAAGTAGTCACATATTGAAATGGGAAGCTAAGAAGCTATCTGGCCCTCCATGCTGCTTCAGTTGTTATTGGTCATGTATTTGGACATGCATATATATAGTGACAAAGACCTACCAAGTGAGGTACTGATATTATCCAGCTCCAGGGTCAGTGATTTAGTTTGGGCCTTAGTTATTGCAATTTCACCACATTAATTATGTTCATTTTCTTATGTTGCATTTAAGCATGAATTGAGCAAGATGTCTAGATCATTTGCATGTTCCTATTTAGTTCTCAACATAAATTGACATGTTGAAGGGGAAGGAAGCAAATCAGAAGAAAGAATCTTCCTTTTGTTCCTTCTTCAAATCAGCTCGGTGAATTGCATTTTGTGTGGACTGCCAACCATGTATCAGAATCTGCTTGCCCATGATTGGGTGATGGCTATCATTAATGTTTTGTCTAGGATAATTGAAGGATGGAATCCTCCAAGCACCTGATTTCAAGGCTACTTCTTTGACATAAATTCTAAACCACCATCCATTTTGAACAAAATTGCAAACCCAATATCATTGAGTTTTTTTCACTTTTGAGAGCAAAACGCTCTACTTTACTGGTCGCTTATAATCACAGTTAGTAATTGTTTTGCAGAAAGAACTATCTTCATACTAGTGGTGGGTATTTGTCCAAGTGTGAGTGGTTTGCTTTTAAGTTTTGGGTTTTTTCTTCGGAATTGGTTATAGTTGTTGTCTGTGAAAGTCTGTTGTAGCTATAGTATTCTTGTGCCATGTATCCTCCAAAGACTATGAAGAAGGTTTTTTGTTTGAAGGCTGAAGTTTGTGGACATTGGCTAAAGTGAACCAAATTCATTATTTTAGCATGCTTTCACGATTGTGGAACTTTTTTTTTCATTTTTTTTCAAATTTTCAAAAGCAGGGATTTTATGGGTGAAAACCCATTACATTAGTAGATTTTTTAGGACAAATTTCCAAAATAAATTCCAAAATAAATAAATTTTCACCATAATTTTTTTTCAATTTGCAATATGTCTTGTAACATAATTTGTAATAAAATCATTAGAATTTCTCCTTCAAAATGACTCACCTATTGTTTAAATGCTTTTCAAATCTACCTTCTACTTACTTCTTGGAAAATTGTCAAAGATTGTGAATTATTTACTTTATGATCCTTTCAATCAAAATTGATTGACAACAAGCCATGTTAATAAGACAACTAGTTGGGATTGATGTGCCCACCTTACAAGTGGTTATGGGTTTATTTCACCAATAGTCCATGTTAGATGTCATATTTCCAAGCATAATGTACTTTATCAATCCAGGCCCATATTTTGTGTCCAGACATTTGGTACATTAATGGCATTGTAATGCAAAAAGCATTTCAATTATAAACATTTCAGAATGTAAGAAAATTCATAAGCAAATTGATCCCTTCACATATATTTAGTATTTGTGTGTAATTTTCTATTTGATACTTGCATAATTTTTTTTGTTTTGCTGGGTTTCTAAATCTTTTCATTTCAATCGAACTTTAATTTGTTTCACTTTTATTTTTTTGATAATATTTTTGTTCTCCATGATATTTTCTAATTTTCAATGCAGTTACATGGAATTGGGAAGGGTGGTAGTTTTTTTTCCACTCCCAAAAAACAAGCAAGAAAATTATGTACTAAAATAAATATTGTGGAAAAACAACATAAATTGAAAGGAATATTTGTTCAAACATTACGAAAATATAAAAACCAATACATGCCTTCTAGTTATTTTCAAACCCAAAATGAAAATTTGCAAAAAACTTAGAGATAAGAGTAATTCACATGTAGAAATCTTTGAGATTCCCAATACCAAAACACACACACTTGGGCAAGGTTCACGATTAGCCTAAATCTTTAACCAACATTTAAACTGCACAAATTTGTCAAATTGACTTGACAAGATCCAATTTTAGAATGCAAGAGGTATAGGCTTATATATAGAATACTAGAAAATTTACATGTGAAAATATAACAAATATTCAACTTGCTAATGGACAATTACATGAATCAAGCAAAGCTCTTCAAGATTCAAATTTTGTAGTAACTAGAATGATTATTTATTATTAAAACATATGTTTGAAACCAGTTACATGATGAAATGAAATTCATGTATTTGATTTCACAAACAAAAGTTCACAATTTGGTCAAAAACAAAGACATGTGCAAATTACAAGCTCTTGTAATTGCAAATGTTAAACAGAAGACTTTGTTTAAAATCTTGATCACCAATTCACACAAAATAATTCATAAATTTACCAAGATAGCTCAGATCAATGGTAAGAGTGGGGGTGTAACCTAGGATGTGCCTTTGCACATAATCCTTGCGTTTTTTTCAGAGTTAGACCAAACTTTTCAGACATGTCAAGCTTCATGGGTTCTTGTTGCAAATTTGGGGGGAGGCTCCAATCAAAACTTTGAAGAAGATTTGCTAAAACGATTTGAACAAACAAGATTCCCAATGGACGTCCTGCACATGCACGTCGTCCAGTCCCAAATGGTAAGAGTTCAAAGTCTTGGCCATACACATCAATTTTAGGATGTTGTTGCATGAAACGATCAGGATCAAATTCCAACGGCTTTTCCCAGTTATTAGGATCACGCCCCATTGCCCATAAATTCACAATCAATCGAGTATTTGTAGGTAAGTTGTAACCTTCAACTTGGCACGGTTGAATCGAACGATGAAGAATCATAAGCGGAACAGGAGGATGGATGCGAAAGGTTTCTTTTAATATAGCTTGAAGGTAAGGGAGATGTTGAAGATCTGATTCACTAACTAAACAATCGGTACTCACAACAGTGTCTAACTCCTCTTGTGCACGTTTCATAATGTCAGGATGTCGCAAGAGTTCTGCCATCACCCATTCCAATGTGATATAGGATGTGTCTGGAAAAAACACCAAAAAAATTGGCATATGTTAATTTGAATACAATGATTGCAACAATTGTTCTTGAACATTAATACTTATTAAAAAAATCCAAATATTTAGACAAGATAAATAACCAAAATATAAGAAATGTGATGACTAGTGATGGTAGTAGATTGGTACCTAGCCCTGCTCCCAACATGTCCTGGTACACGACACACATGTATGTCACTTGTTTTGTTAAGGAAATTATGTGTACATCCAGCATAACAATATTAAGGTTGAATCACAAAAATTGTTGCAACATGTTTACTTTTGAACACATGAAATGAAATGTAATTCTTGATAAAACACATAAGATTCATGTTTTTTTATCAAACCGGTCTAATAATATCCACTCACCATTAAAATAGCTTGAATTGTGTCATCCGAAAGGTGTCCAGTCCCATCTTCTTGAGGCATAGTCAATAACACATCCACAAAGTCTTTTACCGTATAATTGTCAACAACATTTGGATTTCTCCTATGTTCATCAATGATTTGTTGGAAAAATGTTGATAATTTGGTGTGCAGTGCTTGTAAGGAAGCATCAATCCCTTGAAGCTTGGTCACCCACTTTAAGTAAGGGATGTAATCAGCAATGATGAACGCACCATACCAATGAGTCATTTCATCGACTGTTTCTTGGAACCACCGTGTTTCTAGTTGGTTTGTTCCCACTCCGCAATACCTAGTTCAAGAAAGAATGCACAAATTACTCATTCACTACCACGCACATGAATCTAACATAAGGAAAAAAAACATAGGTTTTCATCACAAAAGTTGTATGGTGTGTATGTGTGAGCTAGCCATTTGAAAGGTTAAAACAAGCAGTGTCTTACCCGTGTATAAAATGACAAAAGACAAAGATTATCTAGAATGACTTTAGTTTGATCATATCATTATTATGCTTTTAATTCCCAACTTTGTTGTATGATTTTTTTTAACATTGAGGCTATTAAAACTTTGTAAGAAGAAACATACCTTTTCCTAAACAACATTTGGGTGATATTATTGGTGGCAAGTGATGACAATTTGAGGTTGAGATCTATCACTTTGTTGTCTTGGGCCTCCACATAAATGTCCTTGATCATTGCATGAATTTCTGTTGTTCTCATGGGTTGGAACAATTGCAATCGTTTTTGTCGTAAATAATTCATTCACACAAATCCTTCGAACATGTCGCAAAGTAGAACCTGAAATTACTCCCATGCTTGAATTGTTGGTCAAAATATTGAAAGCAAGTGAAACAGGACGAGCTTGAAACACATGATCTTGGGTTTTGAGAAACTCCTTGGCTAGTGCAGGCGAAGATGCCACCACAGTATGGGTGGAACCAAGTCGAAGATACACAAGTGGCCCATACTGTTCAGCAAAATGGGCTAATGCTATGTGTGGAGACTTTCCCAACATGAACAAATTACCCACAACAGGCCACGGCCATGGACCTGGAGGCAGCTTCTGAGACAGCACTAGATAGAATGTTGTTGAATCGTCCATATCCAAGGGCAAAAACCTCCAATGGTGGGTTGATAATTGCTTATAAAAGATGACCAGCTTCCCCATCGATTGGTATATTGTTTAGACATCTTAAATGGGATTGTCTATTGAATAGTCTTACCATTGATCATTATAGGCCATGGCACTACATTTATAAATAGTCGATGTAATTGCAACATAATTTTCCTGCCATATAGACTTCAAGGCTAGATAGATCGACGTTTATTAACAACAAAACCTACTTCTTTAAGAGATTTCACTTCATTTTGTGTGAGATTGGTACCCTCTTGCACATGCCAAATTTCTAGTACAATTGGTCTATCCATCACATACCTATGCTTTGATATCACGTGACGTGCTCCCAAGTTACTTAATAGACTCAAGATGAGTTTAAGGTAGTATACAACGGAAAGGTTAATAGCTCAAGGCACGCCCCCTGGCTCGCAACACTTTGAAGGGGTAGAGGGGCGTGCTGAAGCTCCGGGATGGGACTAGGAAGATTGACAAACAATCTATTTACTCACTCAAATCTGTATCAAACCAACCAACAAGTTGGTCAGTACATTGTTGGAGCACCTTTGGTGTTAGGATGAACCACAGGCAACCTCGGATTCACAAGATTCACCACGGCCCGAACTCGGAGGAAGCCACCACCTTCCCCCATATAGTATTCTTTGTGCCTCTTCGCGAGGCTTACATCCGAATGGCTTTTTGTCCCAGGACTCCCAAGGGGGAGTCCCAAAACTGCCAAGGTTTGGACTCCCGTAACTTTGCAGGACTATAACTCCGCGCTCAAACCTTTGATCAGTATGAGGTCTCAAGCAAAGTTATAGCTTTCGTTGAGAGCTTTCCAATGGTAGGTTGGACGTCACCTGAATGCAAGGGGGTTGGGTCGATTCCCGACTTTTTGTGGTCAGGACTCAAACTGCCAGTTTGACTCCTGACCTTTTTTTTTGCCATAACTTGTGTTGGAGATGTCCAAATGGGTCATGCGAGCCCATTTTAGACATCTCCACTTCAATATCCTTCCAACCATAGAAAAAAATCTTCAATAAGAGGTGTTTTGACCTCTACAATCGTTCTCTGAAAGTTTGGGAGTCCACCGAGACTCCAACTCCCAAAATAGGAGTTCACTTGGGAATGTGAGTCTTCATCCTCACACTCTCTCAAGACTAGGGTTGCGACAACCCCCATGCAAGAATTCATGTCATCAACAAAAACTAAAACTTGTAGAGCTTAAAAGGTGCACCTGAGAATTGAAGTGACATACTAGAATAAATTGGAACAAGAACACCAATTGTAATTGATTTGGAAATTATCCTCAAAGTGTAATATTGTTTAGAGGATTTTTGTAATGCAAAACATTGAACATGCAAGGTAGGCATAAATTGTTTTATATGCCATATTTTTCCCCACATGTAATTTCCAAAACCTCAACATCTTTAATAGTGAAAACCATGTGATTGTGTCGATCACCATTACTAGATGGTTGTTCATGTCATTTCTTAGTATGTGGGTTAACACATAGATGAAAATAATTGACCCCATCATGTTTATGATAATCATTTTCTGATTTTAAAGGCATTTGTTTTCCATTTGCAAGAACCAAATATCTCCTCACGTTCCAAATGTGGGATTTTTATTTTGAAAGAAGAGTTAGGAGGATAGTTGGGAACAACATCTACAAGTCGTTTCAAGTCATTGGATTAGGTTGTTCAATGCAAAAGAAGCTCACTCATGTTAGGTCCTTGTCTGGAACAACCACCTTTCTTGAATTTGTGGTACAATGTTAAATGTTTGAAACCTCAAACATAATCATTAAATGTTGTAACATACAAGCAAGCTCCGCAATTCCCGAATTGTTGAAGCTAAATGTTGTGCACCATTCTGACAAATTACAAATAGGCATGTCCATAAGTTATTCCAATGTGAATTTATGTAAACAAGAATAGATGTAGGTCAATTTCCTTTTCATATGTCTACTACCATAGGGTCCAATATGCAGTTTTAGAGTGTGAGAGGGATGTCAAACTCACATGCCTCATAAATCCTCCCCATTGTCTCACACAAAAATGCCAAAAACTAGGCTAATTCTCCAACTCTTGAACTCTAGCTCCATCAACAACCCAAGGAATACCACTAGCATCTAATGGCTACATACCAAACATTTGTTTCTTCCAATGATATGGCATTCTTGTATTCATAACATAATGCCTTGTGCTACTTTCGCATCTTTGACTTTTTATGTTTCTTTGTGTGTTTGTCCATCAATTGATTCCAATGAAAATGATAGGTCTTCTTTCTATCAACCATAGGTTAATTTGGATCATCAAAGCCATACACAATTTGTACCATGTCCCAATTTTGCTTGGGCACCATCTACCATGAAACTTGGATTAAAAACACCTTCTTTAACAATTGTTCAATTTTTGCCACATAACTATCATGGCCTAGGATATTTTGGGACTAGTATGGTTCAGGGTTATAGAAGGAGATAGTCTAGGGAAAAACTCTTCAGCAGACCAACACCAATTGATGGATCAATAAACTTGTCTTATCTTGTAGTTCTCCACTTGTTTGTAGCCGGTCCACAACAGTTTAGTCTACTTCAATTTGTTTGGTTGTTTTAGTAAGTAGCTAGAGGTATTTTGGAGTGAAACTTGGAGAGGTTATAGAAGATTATAGGACGCTTCTATTCTCAAAGTTTCAAAGGAAAAGGATATGTTTTGTGAGAGTTATGAACTTTTGAAACCTCTGTGCTAGATCTGGTTTTTTGGTCATATCTCCTTTGTTTAAGCTTTTTTGGGTCTGCAGCTTTGCGATCTTATAGATCATATAGGAATATATGTGTAGAGAAATTTCATGTCATTTGGATTTGTATTGAGAGAGATCCAAGCATATGAAGTTTCAGTTTTAGTTTTGAAGTCAATTTCTTTTGAAAGTGATATCTCTTTGTGGTCATCATCAATAGGGCTGAAATTTTGAGCAGATATAGAAGACATATATTTTATGTGTCTCCCAAAATCTCAAGGATTTTGGAGTTTTTGAGAACGAGTTGTAAGTCATTTTGTGTTCAGGTCCCAGTTTGAGGTGACTTCAAGGAAGTAGCAAGATCTCTCACTTTATGAAGTTAAATGAGCTGAAATTTTGAGAGAAGGTAGTAGACATAGTTGCTCATGTTTCATCAAAATTTTAGACAATCCAAGGTCATATGTGAGTAGTGTAGCTTTGCAAAGTTGCTATGACAGAAGTTTGTTTTGAGAAGACATCAAAGCAAAAGTTTTGAAGTGGAGCAAATACAACTTGGGAGATCTTGAAGGAAGGAGTTTGAAGAATGGGAAGTGCAAATACATTATCAAGACCTTTGTACAAAAGTGTGAGAACTACCACCATGGACAACTTAGAATCAAACATCGATCTCACTCAAATTCTCGCCGCCCTTCAACACCTTCAACAAGAAAATGTCGTGCTTAGAGACTCAGTGACCTGCCTGAAGAATCAGCCACCACCTCTTGCCCTTGCAATGGTCACCCCAAAGCCCCAGATCAGTCTACTAGAAAAGTTTGATGGAATGCGCCCCAAATTTCGAAACTTTGTCAGCCAGGTATGCCTGATCATGTAACTACACCCTCGTCATTATTTTGATGACACCAGTCGTGTAGGATTCGTTGGAACCCTACTCACTAGGACAACTGCAGCATGGTTTGCTCCCATCTTGGAAACATCATCCCCTCTCCTACAAGATTTTAATGCCTTTATGGCGGAATTTGAAGTAATGTTTGGGGACAGTGACAAGGCCAGAACTTCAGTCAACAAGTTGCGTCGCCTCCAACAAGGGACACGTTCGGCCATCGTCTACGCCTCAAAATTCAGGCAGCTTGCCTGCGACGTCAATTGGGGAGAAACTGCCTTGATTGATCAGTTTCGCTGTGGGCTTCGTGATGATGTTCAAGATCTTTTGTTGACATTCAAAGATCCTTCTTCCTTCAGTGAAGCCATCACCCAAGCAATTCGGTGCGATAATCGTATGTTCGAACGTCGCCAGGAAAAGAAAGTCACCTCCAACGCCCAGTTTTGGAACAGTTGGCCTACTACGCTTCCCTTAGTTCCCCAAACAACACCAGTTGCTTGACCTGCCTCTTTTGGACTTGCCCTGATGCAGATCGACACAACCAAGTTTAAACCTTTGATAGAAGCCGAGAAACTTTGCCGAAAACAACCTGTGTCTTTACTGTGGCAACCTAGGGCACATAGCTCGCCAGTGCCCTCAAAAGTTTGTCAAACTTCAAGTACAAGCTGTGGAAACTCCCCAAGAATTCGAAAACAAGAACGTCCAATCATAGTAGGAGCCGTGCGACTAGATTTCACCCAACACCACCTTTGCAAAGGCTCCTGTTCCGCTGTTAGTCCCAGTCCCAACTTCACTTAGTATGTGGACATCATTCGTATTCTAGAAGACATACCACAAGTGTCAGCATTGGTGGACTTCGACACCACCTCTTCTTTCATCGACCAAACATTTGTCGCCCAACACAACATCCATGTGGTCAAAAAGTCAACCCCTATTCCGATAGAGGTTATTGATGGGAAAACCATTGCTTCTGGTGCAATCACACACGAGACAACCCCTCTAGAACTCTGTATCGGTAAGCACACGGAAAAGATTGTTCTCAACATCATTTCCACCCCTCACCATCCCATCATCCTTGGTCTGCCTTGGCTAGAAGCGCACAACCCTATCATTGATTGGCGATCTAAAACCCTCACCTTTAGCGCACAACGGTGCACCTCTCAAGAACCCCACGTTCAGAAAAACACTTTGTCCAGTCCTGCCAAGAACCTTGTGGTCAAGAACCCAGAGAGGGTCGAAACCAATTCCTGTTTTCTCAAGTCTATTATGTCAAGTCCTGCAGTTAAGAACCCCCCAATGCTCAGAACTAAACCTTGTCTTGTCAAGAATCCTACCCAGAAAACCAACCCTGTCCAGATCTTCGTTGATGGAGCTGTCCCTTTCTATCAGGCTGCTAAGAATCTTCAAGTCTTCGCCATCCATGTCAACCCAACTAACAACAAAAACCCCCAATCAAAACCAACACCTATCAAACTTCCCGAAAAGTACAAGGACTTTATTGATGTTTTTGAAAAGATTAATGCTGATCAGCTCCCCGCCCATCGTCCATATGACTACCCGATTAATCTAGAAGAAGGACACTCACCACCCTTTGGTCCTATCTATGGCCTATCGGAACCGGAGCTCCAAGCCCTGCGTGATTACCTTACTGAAAAGCTTGCCAAGGGGTTCGTTCAGCATTCCAAGTCTCCAGCCAGCGCCCCAATTCTTTTTGTCAAGAAGAAGGATGGCTCCCTTCGACTTTGTGTGGATTATCGTGGACTCAACAAGATAACCAAAAAGAATCGATATCCCTTGCCCTTGATTTCAGGCCTCCTAGATCGACTACGTACCAGGAAGATTTTCACCAAGCTTGACCTCCATGGAGCCTACAACTTACTCGGGATTCGCCCCGGTGATGAATGGAAGATAGCTTTCCGCACACGCTACGGCCATTTCGAATACACGGTCATGCCCTTCGGCCTCACCAATGCACCCGCAGTCTTTCAGCATCTGATGAATGATATCTTCCGGGAGTACATGGACAAATTTGTCGTGGTCTATTTGGATGACATTTTAATCTTTTCCAAGGACCAGGAAACCCACGACAAACATGTACGATTGGTGTTTGCGACGCTCTGAGAGCATGGCTTATACGCTAAGTTGGAAAAATGTGAATTCGACAAATCTTTAGTGGCGTTCCTCGGCTATGTGATATTTCCAAATGGTATTTTCATGGATAAGTCAAAGGTTGAAACCATCCAGTGTTGGGCTACTCCATCCTTGGTCAAGGACGTTCAACGCTTCCTGGGGTTTGTTAACTTCTATCGTCGGTTTATCAAAGGTTACTCCAAGATCACAGCACCGTTAACAACCCTGACTTGCAAAGATAAGCCCTTCTCGTGGAATCCAACGGCCCAGGTTGCTTTTGATACTCTCAAGATGGCATTCACCTCTGCACCCATCCTGATACATCTCGACCTTGCCAAGCCATTCATTGTGGAAACAGACGTTTCAGATTTTGCCTTGGGAGTTATTCTATCCTAATTTGGAATAGATGGGTTGCTGCATCCAATTGCTTTCTATTCACGGAAGCTAACTAATGCCGAAATCAACTACTAGGTCTACGATAAGGAACTCTTAGTAATCATCACGGCATTTGAGCAGTGGAGACCGTATTTTGCCGGAGCTCAACATCGAGTCCAAGTTCTGACAGATCACAAGAATCTCCTTTATTTCATAACTACTCAGACCTTGAATCGTCGCCAGGCACATTGGTCTATCTTCTTAGCTGATTTCGACTTTGAGATTCAGTATCAACCCGTCACCCAACAAGGGAAAGCTAATGCGCTATTTCGTCGTTCAGAATGTGAACTTCAAACGGGGGATGAGGCCTACGGCCAGTAGAACTAGACTTTATTCAACCCCGAGCAATTTCGAGTTGTAGCAATAATCAGCACCTTCCCAGACTCATACCTTGTCAAGGACATCAAGATGGCAACTGAGGAAGACACTTGGGCTACCAACATCAAGAAGGAACTCTAGGAACGACCAAGGAACCCAAATCGTGATGATTTGGATTAGTTTGAGCAGCAAGACGGACTTCTCTTTCGAAATAACCTGATTTATGTACCCGAAGGACCTATACGCCTAAAAATCATGAGAGAATGCCACGATAACACCCTGGCCGATCACTTTGGAATGGCACGGACTCACGAATTAGTGTCAAGGAATTATTGGTGGCCCAAAATGAACAAGTTGCTACGGGAGTATGTCAAGTCTTGTGATACATGTGCTCGATCCAAGGCTCCTAGGCATTGCCCGTTTGGACTCCTACAGCCCCTGCCGATTCCTAGCCGACCTTGGGGATCTATTGCAATGGACTTCATCACGGATCTCCCTACTGTCAGAGCCAAGAATTCAATACTGGTTGTGGTCGATCGACTCACCAAAATGGCCCATTTCACCCCTTGTTCCAAGTCAATCACGGTAGAAGAGACAGCTCAGTTAATTCTGGACGGGATCGTCCGACTACATGGACTCCCCGAGGAAATTATGTTCGACAGAGGTCCTCAGTTTGCATCCAAGTTCTGGCGTCGCTTATTCGAGCTTCTTGGAGTTGACATTCGGCTATCTTTAGCTTTCCACCTCGAGACAGATGGACAAACCGAACGAACAAACTAGACACTCGAACAATACTTTCGCTGCACTGTGAACTACCAACAAGACGATTGGCTGGACCTACTATCTCAAGCAAAGTTTGCTTATAACAACACAACGCATGCATCAACCGGGATCAGTCCATTCTTTGCCAATTACGGTTTTCATCCCAAGTTCAGCCTTGAAATTCCTGGGGACTCCGTAAACCCCTCGGCTGAAGAAAGGGCCATGAGGCTTGGACAAGTTCAACAGAACCTTATGACAGAACTCAAACTAACACAGGAGTGGCAAAAGAAGCAAGCAGACCGCCGACGCAAGAACTATCCAAACTTCAAGGTAGGAGACAAGGTTTTGTTTCTCAGAAAAAAACATTGCTACCACTCACCCATGTGCCAAGTTGGATTACAAGCGCCTTAGACCTTTCAAAATCGCCAAATTGGTTGGTCTAGTGGCTTGCCAGTTGGAGTTTCCACCCCAGTTCAAAATCCACAATGTTTTCCATGTTTCCTTGCTTGAGCCCTATCATGAAAACCCGATCCCAGAACGTCATCGAGAACCCTTAGCTCCAGTCGAAATTGAAGGCCAAGAAGAGTTTGAAGTTTAGGAGGTTTTGGACTCCAAGAGGATTCGTGGAAAGCTCCTGTACCTTTTCTTTTGGCGAGGTTATCCTCCTTCTGAAGCTACTTGGGAGCCTGTTGGAAACCTAGTTCATGCCCAAGACTTAGTTAATCGGTTTCACCAACGGTATCTTAACAAACCGGCTCCATCTGGAAGATGTCGCTTGAGGAGGGGATAATGTCATGGCCTAGGATATTTTGGGATTATGTCATGGCCTAGGATATTTTGGGATATTTTTAGCAATGTCATGGCTTAGGATATTTTGGGATACTTTTGGTAATATCATGGCCTAAGATATTTTGGGATATTTTTAGCAATGTCATGGCTTAGGATATTTTGGGATACTTTTGGTAATATCATGGCCTAAAATATTTTGGGATATTTTTAGCAATGTCATGGCTTAGGATATTTTGGGATATTTTTGGTAATATCATGGCCTAAGATATTTTGGGATACTTTTGGCAATATCATGGCCTAAGATATTTTGGGACTAGTATGGTTCAGGGTTATAAAAGGAGATAGTCTAGGGAACAACTCTTCAGCAGACCAACACCAGTTGATGGATCAATAAACTTGTCTTGTCTTGTAATTCTCCACTTGTTTGTAGCCAGTCCATAACAATAACACTTTGAACTTCTATGTTTTCTGAATGCATGTCACACACTACAATTGTCATCATTTTATAGTAAATTAGATCATACATGTGGCAAGTTGGGGCCATCCATCTAACACGATTGATGTGATCAAACATGAGCCAACATGTTTTAAGATTGCCCCTAGGTTGCATCCTTTTCACCAAATCACAACCACTACCATCTCCCTTTATAGACATCTTGAAGAGTAACATTTTTTTTGTAGACATCCGTCTAGGAAAACTATTATCCTGAATGTAATCATAACACTTATGAACTTCAAAGCTAGAATGTTGTCAATGTATCCTTTGTTATTTGAATGATGCTTAAACAATGTCACTAAGTTTCTTACATTGGGAGAACACAATGTTGTGAACTTGTCCATCACTTGGTGTAGTTTGTCACCTTTCAAAAATTCCACTAAACCTTCACCATCTTCATTGAATTAATGTTCAACTAGAAGGTTTTACTTGTTGCCATTTTTGTTGTTGACATCTTGGCTAATGGGGTGCAAAAAACCTCCACATTGAACAAAACTCTAACATGTTCAATGACCTTTCTACACCTCCCCTTTGAAATATGATGTTCATATGAACCAAGATGAATTCACTAATAGAAAAACGCCAAAATGTAACTAATTGATTTGTAATTACATGTAATTAATTGTCACTTGCAACTAACTTTTGTTATTTTTACAATTAAAAAGCACATCAAACATTTTTGTTCACATTTATGATTATGTTGCAACTATTGAGTTTTTCATTCTTCCAATGGGATGACTTTTCATATTATTTTCATCTTAAAAGGTCCTTGTATGGCCCATTAGTTGCAAAAGTGAGCAAAAACTTGTGATTAATACTTATGTAGTCATTATATAATCATTAACCCTTATAACATACATTAAGTTTCTATGAAGTAAGTTATGTGTTTTATGTTATGATAACTAAAATTATGTACAATAAGTCTTATGAATACATTATGTATTCCACATCCATTAAAATATATCTACATATTGTTCTCATAGATTCATTAAGCATGGTTCGATAAGTTATTAATGCATATTAGTTTCATATTAAGGTATATGAAAGGGTGGTAGAACATTGATCATCCAAAAAACCATATAATCATGGCGAATTGTGCTTTATGATTAATATGGATGTTGAGAAATATAAATTAAACCATTGGATCTTTTGATTTTGAATTTTGATTTGAGCAAAGGACCTTTAAAGTTGAGCATGCGTTTCGTCAAACATTACTAGTTTCACAAAGGGGCCTTTGATTTTCATAATATATAAACCTTTTAATGTTTACTTTCTTTGTAATAATAGGGGACTATTAGACACACATAAAAACACTCAAAACATAAGGAATAAAAAAAACTAAAAATTTAGGTCTATTTGGTGTTCATGAATCCTTTATTACATGTAAATTGATGTAATGTAAATGGTGTCTAAAACAAAGTTGTAGTTTATAATACAAAAGATTAAACCTCAAAATAGTTAACATGTTTTGGCATGATTTGAAATTGTGATCATTTTTCAAGACAAAATACATAAATTTATTGCAAACAATTTCATTTCTAGAAAATCATGTTTATTAAAAAATGATTAACAAGAAAATGTGATATATTGGGAAAACTATAGTAAGTCAAAGTAATAATTTTTTAAAAAATTGTTAAAAATTTCCTTTCTATGAAATTTGTTTTTTGGCAAAAGGAGTATAATAATTTGAAACAAGGTAAACATATTGGCTCATTGATTCGTGATTGCACTCCCCCATGCTTCGTATGAGCACATTGATTCCTAATTACATCAAGTTGGCTTTCACTACACAATTGTAGATTGTAATGTTTATGTGCAAAGGTAATATAATACCTCCTTTAGGATTCTTATTTTGTATGTCAGTGATGCCTTTTTAATGTGCAATAATCCTTCTTTTTTACAACATATTAAGGTTGAATTAAAATCAACTTTTGCAATGACTGATCATGGATCTATTGATCACTTGTTGGACATTCAAATCCTTTCGAATTGCTAAGCCAATATTTTATTCTTCAGTTATGCACATTATGTTAAGGCAAAAATTGACTTATTTGGCATGCATTTTTGCAAACTTGTTGCCATTCCCTTGAAAATGAATTTACATCTTTCAAAAATTCAATCACTTCCCACTCCCAAGGAAGTGGAAGCCATGTCTTATGTTCCATATGAACAAGCTATTGATTTTTTGACTTCTATTATGGTGTGTATTCGGCTTGAATTTATGTTTACAATGGGGGTAGACTCTTAGCATTCTTCAAATCTAAGACCAACTCATTGATGTGTAGTTAAACAAATTTTCAAACACATACAAAGAATAAAAACCCATGGTTTTTTTATATTCTTCACATGCAAACACTAAAACCACAATAATATTCTTTTTGTCCATAGTTGTTTTGAACCTGCAAAAGGGCTCTTGAAACATTATCAATTTGTATCAAGTTTGAAACATTGAAACATTGCAAGTAATGGAACCTAAAAAAGAAAACAAATTGACCAAAAAATGTAGTATGCTCCCCTTCTGATGTTTCAAAGATTAAAAATTAGAGTTTTCAGCATCATCCACACACCATGTGACTCTTTTTTATTATGTTTGCATTAGCTTGAATACTCATAAACTTTGAATTGGGTTGAAATCTTTTCAAAATTAACACCCATCATAACATTTTCTCATACATAGTCCAAGTTGAATTCATCCATACAACCATGTGAAAGTTAATTGATAATCTAAAGTTCATTAATGGTTAGATTTCAAGGAATAATTGATTATGAATATGTAGTTGTTTATATCAAGGCAAACAACAATCCATCAATTGTTCCACATATTCCATATGTATTTCCATCATTAGGTATCTTGTAGTGTTATATCAAGTTTGATGCTTGTACCATGATTATGTTAGAAAAACTATTAGGGTCAAGATCCTTTGGCACCATAATGGGCCATTTGGTTCATCGTGAGGTCACTCTTCTTGTTTCTTTAGGAGGGCTAGGCCTTCCCTTAGTGGTCCAATGGGCTGCCCTTGCTTTTTTAGGATGTTGGGTTTTGATCGTTCTTGCATTAGTCTTTAGTTTTTAGTAGGATGATTGCCTTACTTTTTTTTGATGCAGCGGCACATGTATAAACTAATATTTATCCCTTCCAGGTTGCATTACGGGATACCCGTGCAATGTTACCTGAGGTCGTTCGATCATATGTTTTGCCTTTTGAAAGTCTAAAATGTAATTATATCTTCAAATGTAGTCTTTTTTGATGGACCAACTACATAAACAAGAATTTACTTCACTTCTAGCAAATGTTCCTTCAAATGTTGTGTGAACACATCTTTGCTCCTATGTAGGTCTAGCGACATGGGCTTGGTTATTAGCTTGTCTTAACACCCTTTCATTCCATTTATGCTCCACCCATTTGGGCCATTTGGTTCATCGCGAGGTCACTCTTCTTGTTTCTTTAGGAGGGCTAGGCCTTCCCTTAGTGGTTTGACGGGTTGCCCTTGCTTTTTTAGGATGTTGGGCTTTGATCGCTCCTACATTAGTCTCTAGTTTTTAGTAGGATGATTGCCCTACTTTTTTTTGATGCAGTGGCACATGTAGAAACTAATATTTATCCCTTCTAGGTTGCATTACGGGATACCTGTGTAATGCTACCTGAGGTCGTTCGATCATATGTTTTGCCTTTTGAAAGTCTAAAATGTAATCATATCCTCAAATGTCGTTTTCTTTGATGGACCAACTACATAAACAAGAATTTACTTCACTTCTAGCAAATGCTCCTTCAAATGTTGTGCGAGCACATCTTTGCTCCTATGTAGGTCTAGCGATAGGGGCTTGGTTATTAGCTCGTGCTAACACCCTTTCATTCCATTTATCCTCCACCCATTTTCTTATAACATTCCATATTCGTTTCGATATACCACATCCCATAGTACCACATTTTTCATGATGCTAGTGTGGTCATACCATCAATGATTTGGGTATACATTTGTTACATTGCCCGTGCGAGAGTGGGCGCACTACAACCCATGATACACTTTAAGATATTGTTGCAATTATCGCATTGGAGAGTGAAGCTCATGTATATAGAGAGGTTTCTCACCTTTTCCCTTGCCACACATGAAGACGAATGGATATTGTCATCACGAGAGACAATTTTTGTACCTTGGTGGATGTTGTCATGGCCGAAACCTAGTTGGACAATAATAATTTAATAGTGTGCACTATGGGCCTTGCATAATAATGGCCCATGGAGACACAACTAAGTCTAGGATTGATTCGTTTAAAGCCCTTGTGGGCTTTATCCAATGGCCCACATGAAGTAGAGCTCAGCTCGACTCTTGTAAAGCCCAAAGGTTGTGGGCTTTATTGGAATCATGGTTTGCACAAACTAAAGCTAAACGCACTCAATTCCAGTAAAATGAAGCTTTGCTAAATTCTAATGATAGTAATTTTCCGAATCTCCTATTGGGTAGGTATATAGTACACAATCACAATAATGATTAATTGATCGATCTAATTCATTGTCTAGACTCTCAAATCACAATTACAAGTGTAGGGTAAAGCCTTAAGATGAGGCCATTACCAAAACAAGGCCCCTAAGTGTGAGCTGAGGAGGTCTTGCATAAAGACCCAGATGAGGAAAGATATGCCCCACAGACTCTTGGATGGGAGTACCTTGTGGAAGGCAAGGTAAGTTTTGAGAAAAAAGGAGAGAGGTGTGAAAGAACATAATGTACTGCCCAAAGGGAAAATGACAAGATGAAAAAAGACATGGGAGGGAAATATGGCTTGTAATGCCTATGATTTTTACACTTAGAAAAAACTAGGAGGACTTATTGTTTAACCATTTTCACTACAACAATACTGAAGTTATGAAGAAGTCGTCATGAGAAAAATAAAACTTTCAAGTCCCAATGAATACATTGTGTTAGGGTCACATGGCAAAATTGACCAAAAAACATTGCCTCTTTTCCAATGCACAATGTTCTTTATTATTGATATTAAATGTTACATAAAAACCTCTTAGAATTCTTGTAGTGTAATTACAAGGCATGTTCTAGTGCACAATTATTCCTCCCCGTCTTGAGTGGGTGTTTTGTATTCATGCTGGGTTTTACAAAAATCCTAAAGCCCCTGCTCTCTAAAGGTTGCATTGATTTTTATGCTGTGTAAAGCTTGTTGGGGAGTAGAATTACTGAAATTGTGCGTGCTCTTGGTTCACACCTCCTGTGCCTTTATTTCGGTAATGCCCTCGCACTTGCCCATAAGCTTCATGCCCCACATGATGTTATGATGTTGTCATGTTAAAAAAGGACATCTCCACGTCTCCATTGACGGAAGTGTACACATCACTTTGTGATCCTACATATCCATTTGGAAACCACTAAACCATCACCGGTGACTCATGAAGTACAATCTCTTGATCAGATTTCGTGTCATTGATGCAATGATGATGCATAATCTGATGCTTATTACATAAGGAGAGGACCAATAAACAAAGTATTGCATATGTGCCCCTGGAAATCTGATGATGACCAAATAATTGTGATACACATATATAATAAAATTCCAAGTATGTGGCCCCTTTGGAATTTGTAGTACAAGGGGCAGCTTCAGCACATGCCTGTCAACTAATTAATTTATTTTGAAGATTTCATTTTGAAAACTAAAACATTCCAAAATATTTCAAAAGGATTCTGCACTTTCTTTCACAAAGAGTGCTCAGCCCTGTGAGAACCAGGAGGTTTCTCACAGGGCTGAGCACTATTGGCCACTCTTTGTGACCAACAGTGCTTGTTGAGGGTTGTCGGTTAGTGTCTTTCCTACAATGTTACCCAATCTAGAGATAATGTCCAAGTTGACTAATGCTTAAACAAAGTTCTGGATAAGTTCTCTTGACATAATATCTTCTAAATTTCAATACAAACAAAAACTTTTTTTGTCTTCGGTCTTCTTTGTTATGGTCACGAGTCCAATTTGCATAGGGTTTTTACCTGATTTTTTTTGGTTTATTGTTTGCTTTTGTTTTCTCTTTGGGTTGTGTTTACTTCTGTTCTCATTTGGCTTGTACTTTTGATGGATGGTTCCCATCCTTGATTTTTATTTACAATGTTTTTCTTTCAGATGAGGTTCTCATCACAAGTTATTCATGATCTTAGATTTTAACTTGGTGGTCTTAAAATAGATGATCGTAGTCACAACATGGTGGTCATCACACTCTGACACCTGTGACCACTGAATTACTCATGTATTTGACATACTCTAAGGCCCACTTTACACTAGGAGTCAGGGCCGAAAAAAACTTGAGGGCCAAGTTTGAGCATTTTTGGCTTGTTGTTTAACCCCAAGTTACTAATAAATGCTGAAGCATTAGTCCCCAAGGGTTGCAAATTGGCCTCCCAATTGCAAATTGGATTTTTTTAAAGTTCTGCCTTGACTCCTAGAGTAAAGCCTTTGGGGGCCTGATCTCAACTTTTGCATCAATAGGAATATGCTTGATTTGGGTTGAACATCGGCCCTGACTCCTAGTGTAAAGCGGGCCTAAAGTTTGTGATAACTTATTTGAATACTAAAGAAATCATGTCTTTCTCAGCATCTGGAGCTTTGGCAGTAGTCTGTAGCACCTTCTACAGGAGGAAGGTTTAGATTTGGAAACCGTTGAGCTGCTGCAAAACGTAAAATGGGTCATGGAATCAAAACAAAACTGCTAAGTTCTTTTGCAGAATTAAAACAACATGTTGAACCATGCTGCGTGGTTTTATCCCGGACTGAAAAACAAACATGTGCAAGAAGACAAGAAAAATAAGCACTGGATAGAGCTCGATGGGGGTGGGGATATTCAGTCTTTTTTAAATTTTTCCATGCAGCGAAATCGGAGTTCACTGACCCTATGACATGTTTACAGAGAACTCTTTTAAAAACTGTAGGTAGTAGCCTAGATGTAAATGTGACGACACCATCATCCCCCAATAAAGACAAAGTAGTAAGTTCCACGCCATCGATTTCTTTCCCAATGCAACAGAGCTTCATTATTCCCCCTGAATTTACCGCCATCGATATCTGTCCCGATGCAACCGAGCTGCATTATTCCCCCTGAATTTAACGTTAAATCACGCAGGAGGGTCTTAACTGCAGGCATAGTACACTTGTGAGGAGAAGATTACATTGAAGTTCTATGTCATTTACAGTTTGCTCAGTGCTCACCGCTTCCACATATGTATTTTAGTACCAGAGAGCTCTTGCAGTTCTAAGTGTTGAACAACAGTCTTTAGCAAGAGCAACTATGGGAGTCATTTCTTTGTTTCACCTATTGCAATTAGAAGGAAGGTTGCAAGATAATTTGGGGCTCCTTATAACTCCTTTATTATTGTTGATACTTTTGGTTGTTGTTCTCCAGAGGTTTGGTTTTAGGAAGTCTCAGCAGCTGCCTCCAGGTCCATGGCCGTGGCCTGTTGTGGGTAATTTGTTCATGTTGGGAAAGTCTCCACACATAGCATTAGCCCATTTTGCTGAACAGTATGGGCCACTTGTGTATCTTCGACTTGGTTCCACCCATACTGTGGTGGCATCTTCGCCTGCACTAGCCAAGGAGTTTCTCAAAACCCAAGATCATGTGTTTCAAGCTCGTCCTGCTTCAGTTGCTTTCAATATTTTGACCAACAATTCAAGCATGGGAGTAATTTCAGGTTCTACTTTGCGACATGTTCGAAGGATTTGTGTGAATGAATTATTTACAACAAAACGATTGCAATTGTTCCAACCCATGAGAACAACAGAAATTCATGCAATGATCAAGGACATTTATGTGGAGGCCCAAGACAACAAAGTGATAGATCTCAACTTCAAATTGTCATCACTTGCCAGCAATAATATCACCCAAATGTTGTTTAGGAAAAGGTATGTTTCTTCTTACAAGTTTTAATAGCCTCAATGTTGAAAAAAATCATACAACAAAGTTGGGAATTAAAAGCATAATAATGATATGATCAAACTAAAGTCATTCTAGATAATCTTTGTCTTTTGTCATTTCATACACGGGTAAGATACTGCTTGCTTTAACCTTTCAAATGGCTAGCTCACACATACACACCATACAACTTTTGTGATGAAAACCTATGTTTTTTTTCCCTTATTTTACATTCATGTGCGTGGCAGTGAATGAGTAATTTGTGCATTCTTTCTTGAACTAGGTATTGCGGAGTGGGAACAAACCAACTAGAAACACGGTGGTTCCAAGAAACAGTCGATGAAATGACTCATTGGTATGGTATGTTCATCATTGCTGATTACATCCCTTACTTAAAGTGGGTGACCAAGCTTCAAGGGATTGATGCTTCCTTACAAGCACTGCACACCAAATTATCAACATTTTTCCAACAAATCATTGATGAACATAGGAGAAATCCAAATGTTGTTGATAATTATACGGTAAAAGACTTTGTGGATGTGTTATTGACTATGCCTCAAGAAGATGGGACTGGACACCTTTCGGATGACACAATTCAAGCTATTTTAATGGTGAGTGGATATTATTAGACCGGTTTGATAAAAAAACATGAATCTTATGTGTTTTCTCAAGAATTACATTTCATTTCATGTGTTCAAAAGTAAACATGTTGCAACAAGTTTTGTGATTCAACCTTAATATTGTTATGTTGGATGTACACCTAAATTTCCTTAACAAAACAAGTGACATACATGTGTGTCGTGTACCAGGACATGTTGGGAGCAGGGCTAGGTACCAAACTACTACCATCACTAGTTATCACATTTCTTATATTTTGGTTATCTATCTTGTCTAAATATTTGGATTTTTTTAATAAGTATTAATGTTCAAGAACAATTGTTGCAGTCATTGAATTCAAATTAACATATGCCAATTTTTTTGGTGTTTTTTCCAGACACATCCTATGTCACATTGGAATGGGTGATGGCAGAACTCTTGCGACATCCTGACATTATGAAACGTGCACAAGAGGAGTTAGACACTGTTGTGAGTACCGATTGTTTAGTTAGTGAATCAGATCTTCAACATCTCCCTTACCTTCAAGCTATATTAAAAGAAACCTTTCGCATCCATCCTCCTGCTCCGCTTATGGTTCCTCATCGTTCGATTCAACCTTGCCAAGTTGAAGGTTACAACTTACCTACAAATACTCGATTGATTGTGAATTTATGGGCAATGGGGCGTGATCCTAATAACTGGGAAAAGCCGTTGGAATTTGATCCTGATCGTTTCATGCAACAACATCCTGAAATTGATGTGCATGGCCAGGACTTTGAACTCTTGCCATTTGGGACTGGACGACGTGCATGTCCAGGACGTCCATTGGGAATCTTGTTTGTTCAAATCGTTTTAGCAAATCTTCTTCAAAGTTTTGATTGGACCCTCCCCCAAAATTTGCAACAAGAACCCATGAAGCTTGACATGTCTGAAACCTTTAATTTAAATCTGAAGAAAACGCAAGGATTATGTGCAAAGGCACATCCTAGGTTACATCCCCTCTTTTACCATTGATTTGAGTTATCTTGGTAAATTTATGAACTATTTTGTGTGAATTGGTGATCAAGATTTTAAACAGAGTCTTATGTTTACCATTTGCAATCACAAGAGCTTGTAATTTGCACATGTCTTTGTTTTCGACCAAATTGTGATCTTCTGTTTGTGAAATCAAATACATGAATTTCATTTCATCATGTAATTTGTTTCAAACACATGTTTTAATAATACATAATCATTATATTTATTACAAAATTTGAATCTTGAAGAGTTTTGCTTGATTCACGTAATTGTCCATTAACGAATTGAATATTTGTTATATTTTTACATGTAAATTCTAGTATTCTATATATAAGTTGACACCTCTTGCATTTTAAAATTGGATCTTGTCAAGTCAAATTGACAAATTTGTACACTTCAATGTTGGTTACAAATTTAGGCTAATCGTGAACCTTGCCCAAGTGTGTGCGATTTGGTATTGGGAAACTCAAAGAATTCTATATGTAAATAACACTTATTTCTAAGTTTTTTGCAATTTTCATTTTGGGTTTGAAAATAACTAGAAGGCATGCATTGGTTTTTATAACTTCATCATGTTTGAGCAAATATTCGTTTCAATTTATGTTGTTTTTCCACAATATTTATGGAGCCTTTTTAGTACTTTTTTTTTTTGGCTTGTTTTTTGGGAGTGGAAAAAAATTACCACCCCTCCCAATTCCATGTAAATGCATTGAAAATTAGAATATATCATGGAGAACAAAAATATTATCAAAAAAATAAAATGAAACAAATTAAAATTCCATTGAAATGAAAAGATTTAGAAACCCAGCAAAACAAAAAAATAAATTATGCAAGTATCAAATAGAAAATTACACACAAATGCTAAATATATGTGAAGGGATGAATTTGCTTATGAATTTTCTTACATTTTGAAATGTTTATAATTGGAATGTTTTTTGCATTATAATGGCATTAATGTACCAAATGTTTGGACACAAAATATGGGCCTGGATTGATAAAATACATAATGCTTGGAAATATGACATTTAACATCGACTATTGGTGAAATAAACCCATAACCACTTGCAAGGTGGGCACATCAATCCCAACTAGTTGTCTTATTAACATGGCTTGTTGTCAATCCATTTGGATTAGGATCATAAAGTAAATAATTCACAATCTTTGACAATTTTCCAAAAAGTAGTAGAAGGTAGATTTGAAAAGCATTTTAACAATAGGTGAGTCATTTTGAAGGAGAATTTTATGATTTTATTACAAATTATGTTACAAGACATATTGCAAATTGATATTTTTTATGGTGAAAATTTATTTACTTTGGAATTTATTTTGGAATTTTTTCTTTAAAAAATCTAGTAATGTAATGGGTTTTCACCCATAAAATCCCTGCTTTTTAAAATTTGAAAAACAATAAAAAAAAGGTTCCATAATCATGAGAGTATGCTAAAATAGTGAATTTGGTTCACTTTCGCTAGTGTCCACAAACTTCGACCTTCAAACAAAAAACCTTCTTCATAGTCTCTGGAGGATACATCATGACACAAGAATAATATAGCTACATGGTGAAACAACAAACTTTCATAGACAACAACTATGAACAATTCCCAAGAAAAAACCCAAAACTTAAAAGCAAAGCATTCACACTTTGAAAAATACCCACCACTAGTACGAAGATAGTTCTTTCTACAAAACAATTACTAACTGTGATTATAAGGGACCAGTAAAGTAGAGTGTTTTGCTCTCAAAAGTGAAAAAAATTCAATGATATTGGGTTTGCAATTTTGTTCAAAATGGGTGGTGGTTTAAAATTTATGTCAAGGAAAGTAGCCTTGAAATCAAATGCTTGGAGGATTTCATTCTTCAGTTATCCTAGAAAAAACATTAATGATAGCCATCACCCAATCATGGGCTAGCAGATTCTAATACATGGTTGGCAGTCCACACAAAATGCAATTCACTGAGGTGATTTGAAGAAGGAACAAAAGGAAGATTCTTTCTTCGGATTTGCTTCCTTCCCTTTCAACATGTCAATTTATGTTGAGAACTAAGTAGGAGCATGCAGATGATCGAAAGATCTTGCTAAATTCATGCCTAAATGCAACAGAAGAAAATGAACATAATTAATGTGGTGAAATTGCAACAACTAAAGCCCAAATTAAATCGCTAACCCTGGAGCTGGATAATATCAGTACCTCACTTGGTAGGTCTTTGTCACTATATATATGCATGTTCGAATACATAAACAATAACAGCTGAAGCAACATGGAGGGCCAGGTAGCTTCTTAGCTTCCAATTTCAATATTTGATTACTTTTCACCTACTTCTCTGTGGTGCCAATTGCCCATAGAGTGTAGACAAATATAAAAAAAACATTAGCACCATAGAAACAACCATGTTGAAAAAAAATGTTGTTTATTATTTCCTTGTGCACTTGTCCATGGTAAGCATGTGATAATCACAGGTTGGTATGAGTAGGAGGAATTGTTTCATAAGTTGTGATCTCACTATGATGGTAATCGATTGAAGAAGTTAATGGGTATAACAGGCAAGGGGTGTGCTTCCTTTACCCACATTCAACTCCTTTCGATGACAATTTGACATTGTGCTCACCAAAGATAGAATTCACACCTTAGCTCACGTTGTCATAATTGACCCAACCTATGTGGATTTATTTCCCCAATCTTGCACAACTCAAGGATTTGTTGCTTGGAATGTAGTTCAAGCCAAAAAAAGAAGTTATTGAATTTGTTACGGGCACAAAAGCAACCAGACTATGGGATTTCCTAAACCAAAACGAGGACAAAAATAGGCCGAATTTCTCAAATCTAGATTGTCAAACAAGAAAACAAAAACAAAAACATGACATGTGCGAAATAAAAAAACCAACAAAATTTTATTGCAAGGAAGAAAACAAGGTTATGATAAAAAAAATACCCAAAACTAATGTTGAATGTATTAAAGGTAATGGAGAATTCCAGCTTTTTTTTCTACCCATTTATATGTAGCCCATATTGATCAATGTGTGCCCAAGTGCACCTTGTGTGAATTATGAACAAACTAAGATTCAACTAAAAGTGAACTTAAACTTTATTAAAATGGAACTAATAGTTAATTAAATGTAAACTAAAGATTAATTAGAGATCAATTACGAATTAATTAGAAGTAAATTGAAAATGGACCACAAGTTAACTAGAAATGATTTAAAAGTTAATTAAAAGTGAACTACGAATTAATTAATAATGAATTAAAAGTGAACTAAAAGTTAACTAGAAGCTAACAAAGAGGGAACTAAACTAAATTAAAGGTTAGGTATAAGTTTATTAGAAGTCATGAATGAACATACCATTGACATTCATGGCCCAATTCATACCCCATTGATCAATTACTCCCTCTAACAATTGAAATATTTAGATGTTTACACAAATAGTTTATTTTTTTCTTACATAGTTGTGTTAATGCCATTTGGAGTTTCAAAGGGCCAAAGGGTCCTTGTATTTCTATCTTGGTTATTTTTCTTTGTCAAGGAATTTTAATTACATTACAAAGGATGTAAGCATCTCCCATCTTCATTTAGGTAATAGTGGTAGGCCCAATTATTTTTCAACTTCCACCCCTTTAAAACACAACCCCCATCACCACAACCAACTTATTACAAGTAGTTAGTTGTTGAGATGGAATTTTTTTGACATTTAATTTGTGCTAAATTGTTGTCTTTTAAAATTTCCATTTCTTTAATACGTTTGTACATTTTTTGAATCAACCATGTGTTTATATATTAAGTTTTGCAAGGTTGTGAAATTGTGTCATTAACATTTAAAAAAAAACTAAAACCCAAACTAACATTGGGTTCTTTCTCTTTTTAAAATAGGTTTAGGTTTTCTAACTATGTAAATACAAGTTTTTTTAAAGGCAATCAAGCCTAGAGTTATTTTCTTTGGTGAAAGTTTTCTAAATAACATTGGTAACCCAACATGTTCTATTTTGCTAATGACATAATGAAAGAAATCAAATTGCTTAAATTTTACTCTAGGTAATTTGATGGGTTGATAAGCCATTGCAAATTAGCTAGCTACCCCTATCACCTCATTATTTCCCTTATTTATCCTTGGTTGCATAATTATTCCCCTTGTTGTTTCAATATATATGGAAGGCTATGATTACATTGCCAATAACCAACTTACAAATTATTATGATTTCCAACATATGTTTCCATTTTATTTTTAGTTTGGAAAAAGTATGATGATTGCAATTTCTTTTTTACTATTGCATTGATGGAAACCACCCTATCAAAGAAAACTAAAAAAACCATTGAGACTCAAGCCATGTTTTAAGGTACTTTAATTTTTTCAAAGTTGTATATACATAACAAATAATACACAATCTTTGGCTTAGGCATTGTACATTACTTGGACAAATCTATTATTACAAGTAATTTTACTTGTAATAATACATTAGTTGGGTGCAATGTGGATGGAATCAAACCATGTTTTAAATCAAATTGGGTTCCGAACTCTTTTGGAAATCTCCAAAAGGGGAGGTTTTTAAATCAAAATTGCAACCAAAGTTTTTTCAAATTAGAAAAATCCCCCAAAAAATCAAGAAACTAAAAAATAAAACTTGGAAACAAAAGTTCCTTTCAAAACCAAGAAATAAACAACATTGATTTCAATGTGCATTTATTTGTAGTCAATGCATTTCTATAGCAAAATTTGGATAAATTTGGAAAGTTTTCATTCACAAAGATCAAAGAAAGTAGAGAATTATTTTTTTTGATATGTGATAGTGATGTTTATGTTAATCCTTGTCTCAATGTATGTTATGGATTACAACTAAAGGGAAATTGGGTTCTTGTTATAGTATAGGCAAAATTGGAACAATTTCAATCACTTTCAACTTGTGTTATATTGGTGTCCAATGTAAGATATATTTTAGGGGTATATAAATCAATATTTTTGGTTCTTGTGAGTTGGTGACTTTTAGAGTTATTAAACAATATCAATATAATTTAGTTTGAATCAAGTAATTTGTTGAAACTTAAAATATTCCATCTACAACATTCATTAAACCATTATGTGTTGCATATACAATGTCAAGATTTGGTTAAAAGTTTTTAGTTTAATGTTGTACTAAAATATTTCATGGATGGAGAAGTTGGTCTTGAATTTGGTCATGGAAGCCTTGAGTAGTGGACGATAGATTGACTTGTGGTTGTTTCCTCAAAAACAATATGCTTGTCACTAAGTCCTATTGTTGTTTCAGGTAGGTCAACACAATACAAAACAAATGTCATCACCTTTATCAACAATTTGCATTGAGTAAATAATTTTTAGAACATGCAAGGCCCATAGCTCATGACGATATGTAAAAATATCCAGTAAAATATAGGTGGGTTGTAAGGTTCTCCAAAGTAGAAGGTAGGTGGGTTTTAAAGTCAACGCGTTACATTTGATAGGAAATTGTATGAAGAAGGTAGGGATATTTTATTTTTATGATAATGTTGATGAATTGATGGGTCTTTACATTGGATGCCTTAGACATCAATGGCTTGTGTATATTTTTTCTACATGAAAATTGCCACCTACCTCCAAAAATGACGTGGAGGATGGGAATGGTATAGACACCAACATAGGGAAGGGACAATACCATAACACAATGAAGTCCCTATCCATATCTAGGGCTCTATATGATAGCAAGAGTGATTTAAGGACTCGAAACATGGAAGTATCATTTACATATGTTACACATCCATGTGATGGCCATAAGCCAAATACCTAATTGGTGGGATATACAACTATTGATGTCAAGGTTATTATGCTTGAGAATCAACCTCAACCCAATCCATGACAAAGGAAGATTAGGTTGGCAACCAAGACCAATTCAAAATCAAGCTTTGGTGGTGAGTGACATTATGGCCCCACCACCAAAAAATAGACAACCATTAATTAGTAGTTTAAATCCAAATAGAAGAAAAATCAAATATTAATTTTTGGTGGGTCCAAGTAGGTTCCTCCCATTAGTTGTATGGAAAATAAATCCCACTTACAAGAAAGAAGTTACTAACAGTCAAGGTTGATGTTGAAAAGGTTGATTATTGACCAACCGTTCAGGTTCATGGGCTCATATGGTAGTTATGCTGCTTTAAGCCCATTATTCAGGTTTTGGAAATTTCTAAAGGTTTGGTGAGGTTAGTGCCCCTTTGTCACTACTATAATTACAAGTGTAGGGTAAAGCCTTAAGATGAGGCCATTACCAAAACAAGGCCCCTAAGTGTGAGCTGAGGAGGTCTTGCATAAAGACTCAGATGACGAAAGATATGCCCCACAAACTCTTGGATGGGAGTACCTTGTGGAAGGCAAGGTAAGTTTTGAGAAAAAAGGAGAGAGGTGTGAAAGAACATAATGTACTGCCCAAAGGGAAAATGACAAGATGAAAAAAGACATGGGAGGGAAATATGGCCTGTAATGCCTATGATTTTTACACTTAGAAAAAACTAGGAGGACTTATTGTTTAACCATTTTCGCAACAACAATACTGAAGTTATGAAGAAGTCGTCATGAGAAAAATAAAACTTTCAAGTCCCAATGAATACATTGTGTTAGGGTCACATGACAAAATTGACCAAAAAACATTGCCTCTTTTCCAATGCACAATGTTCTTTATTATTGATATTAAATGTTACATAAAAACCTCTTAGAATTCTTGTAGTGTAATTACAAGGCATGTTCTAGTGCACAATTATTCCTCCCCGTCTTGAGTGGGTGTTTTGTATTCATGCTGGGTTTTACAAAAGTCCTAAAGCCCCTGCTCTCTAAAGGTTGCATTGATTTTTATGCTGTGTAAAGCTTGTTGGGGAGGAGGATCACTGAAATTGTGCTTGCTCTTGGTTCACACCTCCTGTGCCTTTATTTCGGTAATGCCCTCGCACTTGCCCATAAGCTTCATGCCCCACATGATGTTATGATGTTATGATGTTGTCATGTTAAAAAAGGACATCTCCACGTCTCCATTGATGGAAGTGTACACAACAGTTTGTGATGCTACATATCCATTTGGAAACCACTAAACTATCACGGCTGACTCATGAAGTACAATCTCTTGATCAGATTTCGTGTCATTGATGCAATGATGATGCATAATCTGATGCTTATTACATAAGGAGAGGACCAACAAAAAAGTATTGCATATGTGCCCTTGGAAATCTGAAGATGACCAAATAATTGTCATACACATATATAATAAAATTCCAAGTATGTGGCCCCTTTGGAATTTGTAGTACAAGGGGCAGCTTCAGCACATGCCTGTCAACTAATTAATTTATTTTGAAGATTTCATTTTGAAAACTAAAACATTCCAAAATATTTCAAAAGGATTCTGCACTTTCTTTCACAAAGAGTGCTCAGCCCTGTGAGAACCAGGAGTTTTCTCACAGGGCTGAGCACTATTGGCCACTCTTTGTGACCAACAGTGCTTGTTGAGGGTTGTCGGTTAGTATCTTTCCTACAATGTTACCCAATCTAGAGATAATGTCCAAGTTGACTAATCATTAAACAAAGTTCTGGATAAGTTCTCTTGACATAATATCTTCTAAATTTCAATACAAACAAAAACTTCTTCTGTCTTAGGTCTTCTTTGTTATTGTTTGATTGTCATTTTTTGGTCACGAGTCCTCTTTGCATAGGGTTTTTACCTGATTTTTTTTTTGTTTATTGTTTGCTTTTGTTTTTCCTTTGGGTTGTGTTTACTTCTGTTCTCATTTGCTTTCTACTTTTGATGGATGGTTCCCATCCTTGATTTTTATTTACAATGTTTTTCTTTCAGAATAGGTTCTCATCACAAGTTATTCATGATCTTAGATTTTAACTTGGTGGTCTTAAAATAGATAATCATAGGCACAACATGGTGGTCATCATACTGTGACACCTGTGACCACTGAATTACTCATGTATTTGACATACTCTAAGGCCCACTTTACACTAGGAGTCAGGTGCGAAAAAACACTTGAGGGCCAAGTTTGAGCATTTTTGGCTTGTTGTTTAGCCTCAAGTTACTAATAAATGCTAGAACATTGATCATCAGGATATAAATAAATGCTGAAACATTAGTCCCCAAGGGTTGCAAATTGGCCTCCCAATTGCAAATTGGATTTTTCAAAAAGTTTTGCCATGACTCCTAATGTAAAGCCTTTGGGGGCTGGTCTCAACTTTTGCATCAATAGGAATGCTTGATTTGGGTTGAACATCGGCCCTGACTCCTAGTGTCAAGCTGGCCTAAAGTTTGTGATAACTTATTCGAATACTAAAGAAATCATGCCTTTCTCAGCATCTGGATCTTTGGCAGTAGTCTGTAGCACCTTCTACAGGAGGAAGGTTTAGATTTGGAAACCGTTGAGCTGCTACAAAACGTAAAATGGGTCCTTAAATGAAAACAAAATTGCTAAGTTCTTTTGCAGAATTAAAACAACATGTAGAACCATGCTACGTGGTTTTATCCAGGACTGAAAAACAAACATGTGCAAGAAGACAAGAAAAACAAGCACTGGACAGAGCTCGACGAGGATGGGGATATTTAGTATTTAGTATCTCGCTATGTTTACACAGGGAGGCAAGACAAAGAAAAGATAGCATTTTCTTTTTAAAAAATTCCATGCAGGATTGGGAGTTGCCACTTCCTCTGACATGTTTGCAGAGAACTCTTTTAAAAACTGTAGCTAGTAGCCTAGACGTAAATGTGACGACACCATTATCCCCCAATAAAGACAAAGTAGTAAGTTCACCGCCATCGATGTCTTTCCCAATGCAACAGAACTTCATTATTTCCCCTGACTTTAACGCCATGGTTGTCTGTCCCGATGCAACCGAGCTTCATTATTCCCCCTGAATTTAACGTTAAATCACGCAGGAGGGTCTTAACTGCAGGCATAGTACACTAGTGAGGAGAACATTACATTGAAGTTCTATGTCATTTACAGTTTGCTCAGTGCTCACTGCTGCCACATATGTACTTTAGTACCAGAGAGCTCTTGCAGTTCTAAGTGTTGAACAACAGTCTTTAGCAAGAGCAACTATGGGAGTCATGTCTATATTTCACCTATTCCAATTAGACGGAAGGTTGCAAGATAATTTGGGGCTCCTTATAACTCCTTTATTATTGTCGATACTTTTGGTTGTTGTTCTCCAGATGTTTGGTTTTAGGAAGTCTCAGCAGCTGCCTCCAGGTCCATGGCCGTGGCCTGTTGTGGGTAATGTGTTCATGTTGGGAAAGTCTCCACACATAGCATTAGCCCATTTTGCTGAACAGTATGGGCCACTTGTGTATCTTCGACTTGGTTCCACCCATACTGTGGTGGCATCTTCGCCTGCTCTAGCCAAGGAGTTTCTCAAAACCCAAGATCATGTGTTTCAAGCTCGTCCTGCTTCACTTGCTTTCAATATTTTGACCAACAATTCAAGCATGGGAGTAATTTCAGGTTCTACTTTGCGACATGTTCGAAGGATTTGTGTGAATGAATTATTTACGAAAAAACGATTGCAATTGTTCCAACCCATGAGAACAACAGAAATTCATGCAATGATCAAGGACATTTATGTGGAGGCCCAAGACAACAAAGTGATAGATCTCAACTTCAAATTGTCATCACTTGCCAGCAATAATATCACCCAAATGTTGTTTAGGAAAAGGTATGTTTCTTCTTACAAGTTTTAATAGCCTCAATGTTGAAAAAAATCATACAACAAAGTTGGGAATTAAAAGCATAATAATGATATGATCAAACTAAAGTCATTCTAGATAATCTTTGTCTTTTGTCATTTCATACACGGGTAAGGTACTGCTTGTTTTAACCTTTCAAATGGCTAGCTCACACATACACACCATACAACTTTTGTGATGAAAGCCTATGTTTTTTTTCCTTACTTTTGATTCATGTGCGTGGCAGTGAATGATTAATTTATTTCTTGAACTAGGTATTGTGGAGTGGGAACAAACCAAAGAGAAACACAGTGGTTCAAACAAACAGTCGATGAAATATCTCATTGGTATGGTGAGTTCATCATTGCTGATTACATCCCTTACTTAAAGTGGGTGACCAAGCTTCAAGGGATTGATGCTTCCTTACAAGCCCTGCACATCAAATTATCAACATTTCTCCAACAAATCATTGATGAACATAGGAGAAATCCGAATGTTGTTGACAATTATAAGGTTGAAGACTTTGTGGATGTGTTATTAACTATGCCTCAAGAAGATGGGATTGGACACCTTTCGGATGACACAATTCAAGCTATTCTAACGGTCAGTGGATATTATTAGACCGATTTGATAGAGAAGCATGAATCTAATGTGTTTTCTCAAGAATTTCATTTCATTTCAAGTGTTCAAAGGGAACATGTTGCAACATTTTTTGTGATTCAACCTCAATATTGTTATGGTGGATGTACACCTAAATTTCCTTAACAAAAAAAATGACATACATGTGTGTTGTGTACCAGGACATGTTGGTAGCGGGGCTAGGTACCAAACTATTACCATCACTAGTTATCACATTTCTTGTGTTTTGTTTATTTATCTTATCTAAATATTTGGATTTTCTTAATGAATATTAATGTTCAAGAACAATTTTTGTAATCATTCAATTCAAATTAACATATGTCATTTTTTTGGTGCTTTTTCCAGACACATCCTATGTCACATTGGAATGGGTGATGGCAGAACTCTTGCGACATCCTGACATTATGAAACGTGCACAAGAGGAGTTAGACACTGTTGTGAGTACCGATCGTTTAGTTAGTGAATCAGATCTCCAACATCTCCCTTACCTTCAAGCTATATTAAAAGAAACCTTTCGCATCCATCCTCCTGCTCCGCTTATGGTTCCTCATCGTTCGATTCAACCTTGCCAGGTTGAAGGTTACAACTTACCTAAAAATACTCGATTGATTGTGAATTTATGGGCAATGGGGCGTGATCCTAATAACTGGGAAAAGCCGTTGGAATTTGATCCTGATCGTTTCCTGCAACAACATCCTAAAATTGATGTGCATGGCCAAGACTTTGAACTCTTGCCATTTGGGACTGGACGACGTGCATGTCCAGGACGTCCGATGGGAATCTTGTTTGTTCAAATCGTTTTAGCAAATCTTCTTCAAAGTTTTGATTGGACCCTCCCCCAAAATTTGCAACAAGAACCCATGAAGCTTGACATGTCTGAAACCTTTACTTCAACTCTGAAGAAAACACAAGGATTATGTGCAAAGGCACATCCTAGGTTACATCCCCACTTTTACCATTGATTTGACTGATATTGGTAAATTTAGGAACTATTTGGTGAATTAGTGATCAAGATTTTAAACACAGTCTACTGTTTTACATTTGCAATCACAAGAGCTTGTAATTTGCACATGTCTTTATTTTCGACCAAATCGTGATCTTCTGTTTGTGAAATCAAATACATGAATTTCATTTCATCATGTAATTTGTTTCAAACACATGTTTTATAATAAATAATCATTATATTTATTACAAAATTTGAATCTTGAAGAGTTTTCCTTGATTCATGTAATTGTGCATTAACAAGTTGAATATTTGTTATATTTTCACATGTAAATTCTAGTATTCTATATATAAGTCGACACCTCTTGCATTCTAAAATTGGATCTTGTCAAGTCAAATTTGTACACTTAAATGTTGGTTACAAATTTAGGCTAATCGTGAACCTTGCCCAAGTGTGTGCGATTTGGTATTGGGAAACTCAAAGAATTCTATATGTAAAGAACACTTATTTCTAATTTTTTTGCAATTTTCATTTTGGGTTTGAAAATAACTAGAAGGCATGCATTGGTTTTTATAACTTCATCATGTTTGAGGAAATATTCCTTTCAAATTATGTTGTTTTTCCACAATATTTATGGAGCCTTTTTAGTACTTTTTTTTTTGGCTTGTTTTTTGGGAGTGGAAAAAAATTACCACCCCTCCCAATTCCATGTAAATGCATTGAAAATTAGAATATATCGTGGAGAAAAAAAATATTATCAAAAAAAAAATGAAACAAATTAAAATTCCATTGAAATGAAAAGATTTACAAACCCAGCAAAACAAAAGAAAAATTATGCAAGTATCAAATAGAAAATTACACACAAATACTAAATATATGTGAAGGGATGAATTTGCTTATGAATTTTCTTACATTCTGAAATGTTTATAATTGAAATGCTTTTTGCATTACAATGCCATTAATGTACCAAATGTCTGGACACAAAATATGGGCCTGGATTGATAAAGTACATTATGCTTGGAAATATGACATCTAACATGGACTATTGGTGAAATAAACCCATAACCACTTGTAAGGTGGGCACATCAATCCCAACTAGTTGTCTTATTAACATGGCTTGTTGTCAATCAATTTTGATTGAAAGGATCATAAAGTAAATAATTCACAATCTTTGACAATTTTCCAAGAAGTAAGTAGAAGGTAGATTTGAAAAGCATTTAAACAGTAGGTGAGTCATTTTGAAGGAGAAATTCTAATGATTTTATTACAAATTATGTTACAAGACATATTGCAAATTGAAAAAAAATTATGGTCAAAATTTATTTATTTTGGAATTTATTTTGGAAATTTGTCCTAAAAAATCTACTAATGTAATGGGTTTTCACCCATAAAATCCCTGCTTTTTAAAATTTGAAAAACAATGAAAAAAAAGTTCCATAATCATGAGAGCATGCTAAAATAGTGAATTTGGTTCACTTTAGCCAGTGTCCACAAACTTCAACCTTCAAACAAAAAACCTTCTTCATAGTCTTTGGAGGATACATCATGGCACAAGAATAATATAGCTACACGGTGAAACAACAGACTTTCATAGACAACAACTTTAAACAATTCCCAAGAAAAAACCCAAAACTTAAAAGCAAAGCATTCACACTTTGAAAAATACCCACCACTAGTATGAAGATAGTTCTTTCTACAAAACAATTACTAACTGTGATTATAAGCGACCAGTAAAGTAGAGTGTTGTGCTCTCAAAAGTGAAAAAAATTCAATGATATTGGGTTTGCAATTTTGTTCAAAATGGGTGGTGGTTTAAAATTTATGTCAAGGAAGTAGCCTTGAAATCAAATGCTTGGAGGATTTCATTCTTCAGTTATCCTAGAAAAAACATTAATGATAGCCATCACCCAATCATGGGCTAGCAGATTCTAATACATGGTTGGCAGTCCACACAAAATGCAATTCACTGAGGTGATTTGAAGAAGGAACAAAAGGAAGATTCTTTCTTCTGATTTGCTTCCTTCCCCTTCAACATGTCAATTTATATTGAAAACTAAGTAGGAGCATGCAGATGATCGAAAGATCTTGCTAAATTCATGCCTAAATGCAACATAAGAAAATGAACATAATTAATGTGGTGAAATTGCAACAACTAAGGCCCAAATTAAATCGCTAACCCTGGAGCTGGATAATATCAGTACCTCACTTGGTAGGTCTTCGTCACTATATATATGCATGTCCAAATACATAACCAATAAGAGCTGAAGCAGCATGGAGGGCCAGGTAGCTTCTTAGCTTGCAATTTCAATATATGATTACTTTTCACCTACTTTTCTGTGGTGCCAATTTCCCATTGAGTGTAGACAAATATTAAAAAAACATTAGCACCATAGAAACAACCATGTTGAAAAAAAATGTTGTTTATTATTTCCTTGTGCACTTGTCCATGGTAAGCATGTGATAATCACACGTTGGTATGAGTAGGAGGAATTGCTTCATAAGTTGTGATCTAACTATGATGGTAATTGATTGAAGAAGTTAATGGGTATAACAGGCAAAGGGCTTGCTTCCTTTACCCACATTCAACTCCTTTCGATGACAATTTGACATAGTGCTCACCAAAGATAGAATTCAGACCTTAGCTCACGTTGTCATAATTGACCCAACCTATGTGGATTTATTTCCCCAATCTTGCACAACTCAAGGATTTGTTGCTTGGAATGTAGTTCAAGCCAAAAAAAGAAGTTATTGAATTTGTTACGGGCACAAAAGCAACCAAGACTATGGGATTTCCTAAACCAAAACGAGGACAAAAGTAGGCGTAATTTTTCAAATCTAGATTGTCAAACAAGAAAACAAAAACAAAAACATGACATGTGCAAAATAAAAAAACCAACAAAATTTTATTGCAAGGAAGAAAACAAGGTTATGATAAAAAAAACATACCCAAAACTAATGTTGAATGTATTGAAGGTAATGGAGAATTCCACCTTTATTTCTACCCATTTAAATGTAGCCCATATTCATCAATGTGTGCCCAAGTGCACCTTGTGTGAATTATGAACAAATTAAGATTCAACTAAAAGTGAACTTAAACTTTATTAAAATGGAACTAATAGTTAATTAAATGTAAATTAAAGGTTAATTAGAGATCAATTACGAATTAATTAGAAGTAAATTGAAAATGGACCACAAGTTAACTAGAAATGACTTAAAAGTTTATTAAAAGTGAACTAAAAGTTAACTAGAAGCTAACAAAGAGTGAACTGAACTAAATTAAAGGTTAGGTACAAGTTTATTACAAGTCATGAATGAACAGTCAAATGAATGAATGAACATACCATTGGCATTCCTGACCCAATCGATACCCCACTGATCAATTACTCCCTCTAACAATTGAAATATTTAGCACCCCTTCATCCGATGATCCTTAGCACATTTACTTTGCTTCATTTAATCTCTTTAGTTACACTTAGTTTGTCCACACATTTCACACCTTTTCTACCTCATTAGCCATGGGTTAATGTTCAATCATGTGTACCTACACTAGGGGCCCATCCATCCATCAATTGTGTCTGTGTGTTCCTTGTCCTGGTCGTGGTCGCTTATATGTAGAAGGAGCAGGTTTAGTGCGTCATTCGCTACACACATGTAATAATCAACTCCAGAGGTGCTGATGCCTTCGACATTACTGTATTTTCCTCCTTTGGCTTGGACATGGATTACATCATTAGATACCATCAATGTTTTCCACCTTAGTTTGCCATGCCCTCACTCATACCATCATATTCCATATATTATCCGTGTTGAGGTTCAAAGTGTTTTGCACATCCCCTTAACTTGGTTGGCTATCGATCCATCCAACATAGTAACATGGCATGAATTTTTGTTTTTTCATTTCTTGATATTTGTCATTTTTCACCATGGGTTGGTGAGAAAGGCCACTAAGAGACGTTTAGTTCGGTACATGGCAGGGGACTGGGAAACATTACAAGAGGAGCAAACAATTAGAGCACATGCATTGGCTTCTCAAAGATCTTTAGCGATGGCACTAGATCCTATTCCACCTCCATTAGCACAATTGCGTTGTGCATGGGCATTTGGTCATGTAGGGGAGTATGTTCAAGGAATGTGCACATTGGCTCATAGCATTCCTACGACCCCATCAAGTGAGACCATTATGGCCCTTTGGCATCTCCATCCATTGGTTGCGGGTGACCTCTTCCCTTTTGTTGATGATTTTCATCCAAAAACAAATCTTGTTTTGGATAGAAAGGCATTTATTTCTATGTTGCCATGTTCTCCACGTCTTTCATTCAGCAATCCTTCGGGTATGGTGTATGAGCTTTTGAGGGATTGTTTTACCTTCGACAATTCTGCTAGTGGCTTTGATTTTTTTTTTTTTTTGAAATATGTGGGCACATTGTTCATGGTAATGTTCTTCCATTAGTATCACACCTACTTGTTGCATCGCGACTATTCACTTTGGAAAAATAAACCGAAGGCGTTCAACCCATCGCGATTGGAGAGGTGATTTATTAGTTAGTCACTTGCACACTGGCTTTTCAGTTTAAGAATACATTTATAAAACATTTTAATCCATACTAGTTTGGAGTGGTGATGGTAAACGGGTGCGAAACAATGTTTCATGTGGTTAGAGCTACGTTGGATTTACATTCGGAATGGGTGGTATTACAAGTGGATGTTTGAAACGCATTTAATTTAGTATTTCAAATAACCATTTTTCAAGAGTTATTGTTTTCTACTAACACCTTGGATCAACTTTTCCCATTTTTTTGTTGGTTTTATGCATGCCCATTCCACTATATTTCTCAAAGGCTTTTAAGCATGGGGACATTATCATTTCATCTAAGTTTGGTACATGACAAGGGGATCCTTTGGGAGGAGTGTTGTTTACATTAGTTCATTTTTGTGCTCTGCATCCTACTTTAGCGACCCACCCTACTTGTGTTTTTCCTTCATTAGCAAATGATAATCACATAATTGGTCTTGCCTCGAATGTGCTACTTGTTTTTTTGCAATTATAAGAAAAGTTTGGCACACTAGGACTTTTAATGCAGCCAACAAAGTATGTCGCTTGGTCTCCACTAGGGTTAAACCAATATATATCACTTATTCTGGGTTTTCTTACACTTGGGTCTAGTTTTCGTATTCTAGGTGCCCCAATGGGTTCTTTGCCATTTGTGGAGTCTTTGGTATCAAAGTCGCTCTAAGAAGACCTTAGCACAATCATTAACCTTCTTATGTTCCGACATCCTCAAGTAACATTTGCGATGCTTTCATTTTGTTATGCCCAATGGCTGAGCTACTTACAACATATTGTATTTCCATCATTAGGTATCTTGTAGTGTTATATCAAGTTTGATGCTTGTACCATGATTATGTTAGAAAAACTATTAGGGTCAAGAGCCTTTGGCACCATAATGGGCCATTTGTTTCATTGTTAGGTCACTCTTCCTGTTTTTTTAGGAGGGTTAGGCCTTCCCTTAGTGGTTCGACGGGCTGCCCTTGCTTTTTTAGGATGTTGGGCTTTGCATTAGTCTCTAGTTTTTAGTAGGATGATTGCCCTACTTTTTTTTTTAATGCAGTGGCACATGTAGAAACTAATATTTATCCCTTCTAGGGTAAATGACAAGATGAAAAAAACGTGGGAGGGAAATATGGCCTGTAATGCCTATGATTTTTAAACTTAGAAAAAACTAGGAGGACTTATTGTTTAACCATTTTCACAACAACAATACTGAAGTTATGAAGAAGTCGTCATGAGAAAAATAAAACTTTCAAGTCCCAATGAATACATTGTGTTCGGGTCACATCACAAAATTGACCAAAAAACATTGCCTCTTTTTCCACTGCACAATGTTCTTTATTATTGATACTAGTGTGTGCCCCGTGCATAATGCACAGGTGTGTTATTCAACAATGTTTGGTTCAACCCCGTCGACCCCCCCCTCCCCCCCCGCCCGGTCTTTCGCATTTCCCACTCTGGATCTTTAACCCGTCGAGACCCCCCGCCCGGTCTTTCGCATTTCCCACTCGGGTTCTTTAACCCATCGACCCCACCCCCCCCCCCCCCGCGGCCCGGTCCTTCGCATTTCTCACTTCGGGTCTTTAACCCGTCGATCCCCCTCGGCCCGGTCCCACTCCGGTTGTTTAACCTTTCGGTCCGGTTCTTGAGAACCCAACAGGAACGAAAGACCCGTTGAAGCTTCATTCGTACATATAACAAACCCTGGCAAGCACAGATTTTTGTTCCGTGAAAAAAATTTGAATTCCGATCTGAAACTTGCCGATCAACAAACCCAAGCAAGCAACGATTTTTGTACCGTGAAAAAAAGTTTGAATTCCGATCTGAAACTTTACTAATCAACAAACCCAAGCAAGCACCGATTTTTGTTCCATGAAAAAAAAGTTTGAAATTTCCGATAGGAAAAAAAGTTTCGCGAGAAGCGCAGTTCGTCGGCCTTTCTGTCGCCGCGATTCCACCAAGCTGCTGCCACCTGGTAGGAAAGCTTGAACCCCGTTCACATTGTCAATCATCCGTCGAGTCAGTACTAACTTTTCTGCACCGGTGGGAATATGATGGATGAGATGTCCGCACGTGCAGAAGTTGCTATTGCTGCTGCTTGCAACAGGGGTAGCTGCTATAGAATCTTCTATTTTAGGGAGCCTCCATAGTTTCAACTTTTTTCTTTTTTTTTGGGTGATGGGCCAATCAAATTGGCTCATTGCAGCCCAAAATAATTGGACTTCTGAAGCACCCCCAACTAATTAGTGGCCGTCCAGAGTCAGGGGAAGTTACTTTCTTCCTTTAATATATATAATAATATTAAATGTTACATAAAAACCTCTTAGAATTCTTGTAGTGTAATTACAAGGCATGTTCTACTGCACAATTATTCCTCCCACTCTTGAGTGGGTGTTTTGTATTCATGCTGGGTTTTACAAAAATCCTAAAGCCCCTGCTCTCTAAAGTTTGCATTGACTTTTATGATGTGTAAAGCTTGTTGGGGAGGAGAATTACTGAAATTGTGCTTGCTCTTGGTTCACACCTCCTGTGCCTTTATTTCGGTAATGCCCTCGCACTTGCCCATAGGCTTCATGCCCCACATGATATTATTATCATGTTGTCATGTTAAAAAAGGGCATCTCCACGTCTCCATTGATGGAAGTGTACACATCAGTTTGTGATGCTACAGTATATCCATTTGGAAACCACTAAACTATCACGGCTGACTCATGAAGTACAATCTCTTGATCAGATTTCGTGTCATTGATGCAATGATGATGCATAATCTGATGCTCATTACATAAGGAGAGGACTAACAAACAAAGTATTGCATATGTGCCCCTGGAAATCTGAAGATGACCAAATAATTGTCATACACATTGCATATGTGCCCCTGGAAATCTGAAGATGACCAAATAATTGTCATACACATATATAATAAAATTCCAAGTATGTGGCCCCTTTGGAATTTGTAGTACAAGGGGCAGCTTCAGCACATGCCTGTCAACTAATAAAGTTATTTTGAAGATTTCATTTTGAAAACTAAAACATTCCAAAGTATTTCAAAAGGATTCTGCACTTTCTTTCACAAAGAGTGCTCAGCCCTGTGAGAACCAGGAGGTTTCTCACAGGGCTGAGCTCTCTTGCCCACTCTTTGTGACCAACAGTGCTTGTTGAGGGTGGTCGGTTAGTGTGTTTCCTACAATGTTACCCAATCTAGAGATAATGTCCAAGTTGACTAATGCTTAAACAAAGTTCTGGATAAGTTCTCTTCACATAATATCTTCTAAATTTTAATACAAACCAAAACTTTTTTTGTTTTCGGTCTTCTTTGTTATCGTTTGATTGTCATTTTTTTGTCACGAGTCCTCTTTGCATAGGGTTTTTACCTGATTTTTTTTTTGTTTATTGTTTGCTTTTGTTTTTTCTTTGGGTTGTGTTTACTTCTGTTCTCATTTGCCTTGTACTTCTGATGGATGGTTCCCATCCTTGAATTTTATTTACAATGTTTTTCTTTCAGATTAGTTTCTCATCACAAGTTATTCATGATCTTAGATTTTAACTTGGTGGTCTTAAAATACATGATCCTAGTCACAACAAGGTGGTCATCACACTGTGACACCTGTGACCACTGAATTACTCATGTATTTGACATACTCTAAGGCCCACTTTACACTAGGAGTCAGGGCCGAAAAAAACTTAAGGCCAAGTTTGAGCATTTTTGACTTGTTGTTTAACCACAAGTTACTAATAAATGCTAGAACATTGATAGTCAGGATATGAATAAATGCTGAAACATTAGTCCCCAAGGGTTGCAAATTGGATTTGTTTAAAGTTCTGCCATGACTCCTAGAGTAAAGCCTTTGGGGGCTGGTCTCAACTTTTGCATCAATAGGAATATGCTCGATTTGGGTTGAACATCGGCGCTGACTCCTAGTGTCAAGCGGGCCTAAAGTTTGTGATAACTTATTCGAATACTAACGAAATCATGTCTTTCACAGCATCTGGATCTGTTGCAGTAGTCTGTAGCACCTTCTACAGCTGGAAGGTTTATATTTGGAAACCGTTGAGCTGCTGCAAAACGTACAATGCGTCCTTAAATCAAAACAAAATTGCTAAGTTCTTTTGCAGAATTAAAACAACATGTAGAACCATTCTGCGTGGTTCTATCCAGGACTGAAAAACAAACATGTGCAAGAAGACAAGAAAAACAAGCACTGGACAGAGCTCGATGGGGGTGGGGATATTTAGTATTAAGCATCTCCCTAGCTCCCTAGCATCTCCCTATACACAGGGAGGGAAGACAAAGAAAAGATGGCAGTCTTTCTTAAGTTTTTCCATGCAGCCGAATCGGAGTTGACAGTCCCTAAGAAATGTTTTCAGAGAACTCTTTTAAAAACTGTAGCTAGTAGCCTAGATGTAAATGTGACGACACCATCATCCCCCAATAAAGACAAAGTAGTAAGTTCCACGCCATCGATGTCCTTCCCAATGCAACAGAGCTTCATTATTCCCCCTGTCTTTAACGCCATCGATGTCCGTCCCGATGCAACCGAGCTTCATTATTCCCCCTGAATTTAACGTTAAATCATGCAGGAGGGTCTTAACTGCAGGCATAGTACACTTGTGAGGAGAACATTACATTGAAGTTCTATGTCATTTACAGTTTGCTCAGTGCTCACCGCTTCCACATATGTACTTTAGTACCAGAGAGCTCTTGCAGTTCTAAGTGTTGAACAACAGTCATTAGCAAGAGCAACTGTGGGAGTCATTTCTTTGTTTCACCTATTGCAATTAGAAGGAAGGTTGCAAGATAATTTGGGGTTCCTTATAACTCCTTTAGTATTGTTGATACTTTTGGTTGTTGTTCTCCAGAGGTTTGGTTTTACGAAGTCTCAGAAGCTGCCTCCAGGTCCATGGCCGTGGCCTGTTGTGGGTAATTTGTTCATGTTGGGAAAGTCTCCACACATAGCATTAGCCCATTTTGCTGAACAGTATGGGCCACTTGTGTATCTTCGACTTGGTTCCACCCATACTGTGGTGGCATCTTCGCCTGCACTAGCCAAGGAGTTTCTCAAAACCCAAGATCATGTGTTTCAAGCTCGTCCTGCTTCACTTGCTTTCAATATTTTGACCAACAATTCCAGCATGGGAGTAATTTCAGGTTCTACTTTGCGACATGTTCGAAGGATTTGTGTGAATGAATTATTTACGACAAAACGATTGCACTTGTTCCAACCCATGAGAACAGCAGAAATTCATGCAATGATCAAGGACATTTATGTGGAGGCCCAAGACAACAAAGTGATAGATCTCAACTTCAAATTGTCATCACTTGCCACCAATAATATGACCCAAATGTTGTTTAGGAACAGGTATGTTTCTTCTTACAAAGTTTTAATAGCCTCAATGTTGAAAAAAATCATACAACAAGGTTGGGAATTAAAAGCATAATAATGATATGATCAAACTAAAGTCATTCTAGATAATCTTTGTTTTTTGTCCTTTTATACACGGGTAAGACACTGCTTGTTTTAACCTTTCAAATGGCTAGCTCATACATACACACCATACAACTTTTGTGATGAAAACCTATGTTTTTTTCCCTGATTTTTGATACATGTGCATGGCAGCGAATAATTAATTTGTGCATTCTTTCTTGAACTAGGTATTGCGGAGTGGGAACAAGCCAAAGAGAAACACGGTGGTTCAAACAAACAGTCGATGAAATATTTCATTGGTATGGTGTGTTCATCATTGCTGATTACATCCCTTACTTAAAGTGGGTGACCAAGCTTCAAGGGATTGATGCTTCCTTACAAGCCCTGCACACCAAATTATCAACATTTCTCCAACAAATCATTGATGAACATAGGAGAAATCCAAATGTTGTTGACAATTATAAGGTTGAAGACTTTGTGGATGTGTTATTAACTATGCCTCAAGAAGATGGGATTGGACAGCTTTCGGACGACACAATTCAAGCTATTATAACGGTGAGTGAATATTATTATAGCGATTTGATAGTAGAACATGAATCTATTGTGTTTTCTCAAGAATTTCATTTCATTTCAAGTGTTCAAAAGGAATATGTTGCAATAATTTTTGTGATTCAACCTCAATATTGTTATGGTGGATGTACACCTAAATTTCCTTAACAAAAAAAATGACATACATGTGTGTTGTGTACCAGGACATGTTGGCAGCAGGGCTAGGTACCAAACTACCACCATCACTAGTTATCACATTTCTTATATTTTGGTTATTTATCTTATCTAAATATTCGGATTTTCTTAATGAGTATTAATGTTCAAGAACAATTGTTGTAATCATTGAATTCAAATTAACATATGTCATTTTTTTTGGTGTTTTTTCCAGACACATCCTATGTCACATTGGAATGGGTGATGGCAGAACTCTTGCGACATCCTGACATTATGAAACGTGCACAAGAGGAGTTAAACACTGTTGTGAGTACCAATCGTTTAGTTAGTGAATCAGATCTTCAACATCTCCCTTACCTTCAAGCTATATTAAAAGAAACCTTTCGCATCCATCCTCCTGGTCCACTTATGGTTCCTCATCGTTCGATTCAACCTTGCCAAGTTGAAGGTTACAACTTACCTACAAATACTCGATTGATTGTGAATTTATGGGCAATGGGGCGTGATCCTAATAACTGGGAAAAGCCGTTGGAATTTGATCCTGATCGTTTCATGCAACAACATCCTAAAATTGATGTGCATGGCCAAGACTTTGAACTCTTGCCATTTGGGACTGGACGACGTGCATGTCCAGGACGTCCGATGGGAATCTTGTTTGTTCAAATTGTTTTAGCAAATCTTCTTCAAAGTTTTGATTGGACCCTCCCCCAAAATTTGCAACAAGAACCCATGAAGCTTGACATGTCTGAAACCTTTAGTTTAACTCTGAAGAAAACGCAAGGATTATGTGCAAAGGCACATCCTAGGTTACATCCCCACTTTTACCATTGATTTGAGTTATATTGGTAAATTTATGAACTATTTTGTGAATTAGTGATCAAGATTTTGAACAAAGTCTTCTGTTTAACATTTGCAATCACAAGAGCTTTTAATTTGCACATGTCTTTGTTTTCGACCAAATTGTGATCTTCTGTTTGTGAAATCAAATACATGAATTTCATTTCATCATGTAATTTGTTTCAAACACATGTTTTAATAATACATAATCCTTATATTTATTACAAAATTTGAATCTTGAAGAGTTTTGCTTGATTCATGTAATTGTCCATTAACAAGTTGAATATTTTTATATTTTCACATGTAAATTCTAGTATTCTATATATAAGAAGACACCTCTTGCATTCTAAAATTGGATCTTGTCAAGTCAAATTGACAAATTTGTAAATTTAAATGTTGGTTACAAATTTAGCCTAATCGTGAACCTTGCCCAAGTGTGTGTGTGATTTGGTATTGGGAAACTCAAAGAATTCTAGATGTAAATAACACTTATTTCTAAGTTTTTTGCAATTTTCATTTTGGGTTTGAAAATAACTAGAAGGCATGCATTGGTTTTTATAATTTCGTAATATTTGAACAAATATTCCTTTCAATTTATGTTGTTTTTGCATAATATTTATGGAGCCTTTTTAGTACATAATTTTCTTCCTTGTTTTTTGGGAGTGGAAAAAAACTACCACCCCTCCCAATTCCATGTAACTGCATTGAAAATTAGAATATATCATGGAGAACAAAAATATTATCAAAAAAAAAAAAGTGAAACAAATTAAAGTTTGATTGAAATGAAAAGATTTAGAAACCCAGCAAAACAAAAAAATTATGCAAGTATCAAATAGAAAATTATACACAAATACTAAATATATGTGAAGGGATGAATTTGCTTATGAATTTTCTTACATTCTGAAATGTTTATAATTGAAATGCTTTTTGCATTACAATGCCATTAATGTACCAAATGTCTCGACATAAAATATGGGCCCGGATTGATAAAGTACATTATGCTTGGAAATATGACATCTATCATGGACTATTGGTGAAATAAACCCATAACCACTTGCAAGGTGGGCACATCAATCCCAACTACTTGTCTTATTAACATGGCTTGTTGTCAATCAATTTTGATTGAAAGGATCATAAAGTAAATAATTCACAATCTTTGACAATTTTCCAATAAGTAAGTAGAAGGTAGATTTGAAAAGCATTTTAACAAAAGGTGAGTCATTTTGAAGGAGAAATTCTAATGATTTTATTACAAATTATGTTACAAGACATATTGCAAATTGAAAATTTTTTATGGTGAAAATTTATTTATCTTGGAATTTATTTAGGAAATTTGTCTTAAAAAATCTACTAATGTAATGGGTTTTCACCCATAAAATCCCTGCTTTTTAAAATTTGAAAAAAAATGAAAAAAAAGTTCCACAATCGTGAGAACATGCTAGAATAGTGAATGTGGTTCACTTTAGCTAGTGTCCACAAACTTCAGCCTTCAAACAAAAAACCTTCTTCATAGTCTTTGGAGGATACATGATGGCACAAGAATAATATAGCTACATGGTGAGTCACAACAGACTTTCATAGACAACAACTATAACCAATTCCCAAGAAAAAACCCAGAACTTAAAAGCAAAGCATTCACTTTGAAAAATACCCACCACTAGTATGAAGATAGTTCTTTCTGCAAAAAAATTACTAACTGTGATTGTAAGCGACCAGTAAAGTAGAGTGTTTTGCTCTCAAAAGTGAAAAAAGCTCAATGATATTGGGTTTGCAATTTTGTTGAAAATGGGTGGTGGTTTAAAATTTATGTCAAAGAAGTAGCCTTGAAATCAAGTGCTTGGAGGATTTCATCCTTCAATTATCCTAGAAAAAACATTAATGATAGCCATCACCCAATCATGGGCTAGCAGATTCTAATACATGGTTGGCAGTCCACACAAAATGCAATTCACCGAGCTGATTTGAAGAAGGAACAAAAGGAAGATTCTTTCTTCTGATTTGTTTCCTTCCCCTTCAACATGTCAATTTATGTTGAGAACTAAGTAAGAACATGCAGATGGTCTAGACATCTTGCTAAATTCATGCCTAAATGCAACGTAAGAAAATGAACATAATTAATGTGGTGAAATTGCAATAACTAAGGCCCAAACTAAATCGCTGACCCTGGAGCTGGATAGTATTAGTACCTCACTTGGTAGGTCTTTCTCACTCCATATATGCATGTCCAAATACATGACCAATAACAACTGAAGCACCATGGAGGGCCAGATAGCTTCTTAGCTTCCAATTTCAATATGTGACTACTTTTCACCTACTTCTATGTGGTGCCAATTGCCCATAGAGTGTAGACAAACAACAAAAAAACATTAGCACCATAGAAACAAGCATGTTGAAAAAAAATGATGTTTATTATTTCCTTGTGCAGTTGTCCATGGTAAGCATGTGATGATCACACGTTGGTATGAGTAGGAGGAACTGTTTCATAAGTTGCGATCTCACTATGATGGTATCGATTGAAGAAGTTAATGGGTATAGCAGGCAAGGGGCGTGCTTCCTTTACCCACATTCAACTCCGTTCGATGACAATTGGACATTGTGCTCACCAAAGATAGAATTCACACCTTAGCTAACGTTGTCATAATTGACCCAACCTATGTGGATTTATTTCCCCAATCTTGCACAACTCAAGGATTTGTTGTTTGGAATGTAGGTCAAGCCAAAAAAAGAAGTTATTGAATTTGTTACGAGCACAAAAACAACCAAGACTATGGGATTTCCTAAACCAAAACGAGGACAAAAGTAGGCCTAATTTCTCAAATCTAGATTGTCAAACAATAAAACAAAAACAAAAACATGACATGTGCGAAATAAAAAAACCAACAAAATTTTATTGCAAGGAAGAATACAAGGTTATGATAAAAAAATGTACCCAAAACTAATGTTGAATGTATTAAAGGTAATGGAGAATTCCACCTTTATTTCTACCCATTTATATGTGGCCCATATTCATCAATGTGTGCCCAAATGCACTTTGTGTGGATTATGAACAAATTAAGATTCAACTAAAATTGAACTTAAAACTTTATTAAAATGGAACTAATAGTCACTACTACATATTGTGCCTTTTTGTGAAGGGCCAAACAAAAAATCTAAAGGGTTTGCGAAGGAAAAACAAAAAACCTGAAGGGTTTGCGAAGCAAAAAAAATCTGCCAAATTTGTGATGCAATACACATCGCAACTTGTGGTGCACCACTCATCGCAAATTGATAATGAACCTTTAATCATCGCAGCGTTTTTGCGAGATACACGACAAACAAAGCTTTGCGACCCGCTCAATCTCTGTCCACCATAGCGATATTCCACACTTCGCAACGTTTAATCATACTCAAAACATCGCAACTTTTACAATACACAGAGTATCGCTACAAACTTTGAGACTCACAAAACATCGCAACTTGCGTTATTCGGCGCCTCTCATTTTGCGTTTGAATATGTATCGCAAACCTCACCACAGATTTTCGCAAAAGTTTCCTTTGGTGGGCGTATCGCAAGTTGCGATGTGCGTTAGCTCGCAAAGTAGTGAAAGGGTTACTGGAGAAGGAAGTTTCGCAAAAGGGTTTCGCAATGTCATCTAATTCCCAAAACGCCATAAAAAAATTAAAAAAAATTTAGACCAAATGGAAGCTATAAATCCACTTAACCATTATTATAATCTATATTACCTTGGTAGACTAAGTGAAAATATCAATAAAATACGCATAGCAGTGCTCCTATTCTTCAAAATAAAATTACACAATGGAGCAGAATAGGCAGAAAATGACACAATGAACATTGTGCAGTAATATAGAACCACAAGCCTCAATGGCAATTTGCATAAAATTAATGAGTAGTACATTATATGTGGTCATCATCCACCTCAGCGGTTGTAAACACAACCTCTGGTTTCTCACCTAGAATAGAACGGGACCGTGGCACATATGTGACAACAAGTGACCACTCCTCTGGGTTTGGGGGATAAGGAAGATAAAAACATTGTTCTACATGACTAGGAAAGTAAATGGCTCTGAAGTTTGCCAATGAAATGGCTGATAACTGGTGGCAGATGTCTTTAACCGTGTGTGTCCGCACTCATCCTAAACTACAATGCAATTTGCACCAGCAAGGTTCACTTTAAACCACTTACACTTAAACACATACTCTTCAAACTTTGAATGTGCATCATAAGATACCACCAAGATCTCTTCCAGCTTTCCATAATGTGGCACAATATCTCAAACAATATTCTTGTCATGCCGACTGCTTCTAGAGTCCTGAATGAATTGCCCTTGAACTCCACAGTCAAAGGTGCGGCCCCTCTTTTCATCCAAACTGGAAATCCTAAAATTAATATTGTGTTAGGCATTGTGAGTCTTAAACTTATATGATAATAGAAACTTCATGCCCATAAAAATCATCCTAAAACATTCTAAAAAACTTGTCTGGAATATGAAGATGAGTTAATATGCCTAATGAAATAGAAAAAATAAATACTTGAAATGTCTTCCTTGTGTCCACATTACTGAACGTGTTGTCACAACTCATAGTGGTCCATGAACCATGGTGCGAACATCATCTGTGATCTCTGGAAAACATGCTATACTTTCTCTTTGTGCCAACAATTGATCCACTTCAACCAACTTCTCTTTCATGTACTTATGAAACGTAGGAAAAATCCTTGATCTCCCACTCATACTTTTGGCATTCTCATAGAAGCTCCTCCACTCTTCCATGACATTACTATTATTCAACATGAATGTGGTCAGCTAAATTAACTCTGTAGGTAATAACATACGTGTTTTGATGGCACCAGTCAAACGGTCTTCCTCCTCTTCTCTTTCCTCCATCCAGACATGAGGACATGATGGATCTATAGTGGCCAAGATGTTGGTGCAATAAAACATGCTCTCTGCTACCAAGTGTCCTGCTGTCATGTTTCCTTCCACTCGTGCATGGTTACGGACATCACCCTTTAATACTGCCATATATCTTTCAGGCCAATATATCCACCGACAATGCACAGGACCAGCAATGGCTATCTCATCCACAAGGTGAACTAGTAAATGCACTTGACAATCAAATAATGATGGAGGGAAAGCCTTTTCCAACTTGCATACCACCTCTGCTGCTATTACCCTCATTCTTGGAATCTCCTCTACAAATAACTCCTTTGAGCATACCCATCTCAACAGATTTCCCATTAACCAAAGAGCATCTTGTACTTCTGCACTAGCTAAGCCTATTATTGCCACAGGCAATATGTGTTGCAATAAACGATGATAGTCATGTGTCTTGAGATACCTTGGCCACTTGTGGTCATCGTCTCTACTAAAAGCTTTTTGAAGATTAGCTCCATAACCTACAACAAGGTACCATAAAATTATACAAAAGTATTCTAGACATCCAATAGATAACATTCTATACTTCAAATTCATTTTCCAGTGTAAGGCATACAGATTTAAATATAAATAAAAGCAATAGAATACTTCTAAATTCAACCCTTGCCATCAAAGTTCAAACCTGTAGGGAATCGCATCTCTCCTATGCGATTTCTAAAGTCTCTTCTTTCCTGTGTAGTAAGTGTCCATGGAGCTAATGGTCGCTGCTCAATACGTGTGTTAGGATCAACAGTAATCCACACATCCGGATGCCTCTCAAAATCCTCACAGGCCTCCCTAAAGTTATTGTCCTTCTCTCCATAGAGCTGTTTTATAATAGCCTTTCCCACATTTCCCTCAATGTGCATGGGGTCCAAGAGATGACGTATTTTCAGCTCACCCCAGTAAGGCAAGTTGTTGAGTATACCCCACCTTGTCAATCCACTACCCTCAAACACCATAGAATCATTTAGGTCAATAACTTTATTGGCCACATCCCTCCAATATGCAAAAGTGGTAGCTTCTGGAATATCACGCTCATCACCATAAGGCATGTCAAAAGATGAAAATAAAAGTGGGTCTGATCTCATATCATGTCCCTGTGGAAAAAACTTTGTATGGCCAAGGTAAACAATTTTGCAAAGATGGCTTGAGTATTTAGCCATGTCCTGGAAACTTGGGCCACATGTAGAGGAGGCCTTGTAGCCTTGAGTTTGCAGCCCGCTTACAAAACCAAAATTGTAGAAGAACAGAATATTAGAACAACAAATAATCACAAAACAGAATAATAAAAAAATATATAGAGGCATGTGCATGATTTCTTACCAGGATAATCATGCATTGTCCACATGCAGATTGCCCTCAACTTGAATACACGTGGTATTCCTCCAGTGGTCTTCCTCCCATCATATGCCCATACTCCATCCCACAATGTTTTGAGCTCATCAACCACTAGTGCTAAGTAGGTGTCTAGGTTTTTCACCTTACTTGGCCTTGGGATAATAAGAGAAAGCAACAAAAATCCTTTTTTCATAGACAACCACGGAGGAAGGTTGTAATTCATGACAACAACTGGCCAAACAGAGGTAGGTCGTCCCTTTCCTCCAAGTGAATGTGGACTAACACCATCTGATGCTAACCCCAACCTCACATGCCTAGGGTCACGCTCAAACTCTGTCCATGTTGACTCCACATGCTTGTGAGCAAGAGAGTCAATCGGTAACCTCATAACACCAGGCTCTGATCGATGTTTCTTATGCCAAACCATTAACTCGGCCAAGTCTGTACACCGATATATGTGCAACAAGCGAGGAATAATGGGAAACCACCTTACTGATTTCATGGGCACCTTCTTTGTAAGCATGTGAGGATCATATCGAGCCTCTTCACATGTATTGCACTCCGTTAAATGGGCATTGTTCCCATGAAATAACATGTAGTCATTAACACATGCATGGACAATTTGATACTCCATGCCTATGGAGGATAAGATCTTTTTAGCCTCCTTCCAAGATCCTGGCAAAACATTTTCCTTAGGTAGCAAGAGGCTATGACAAAACTGGAAAATGTCTGACAACATAGTATTGCTTGCCTTGTGTTTTGCTTGGATGTTTAACAACCCCAGTATGGCTGTTAAACGGCTTAACCTTGCACCTTGAAAAATAGGTGTTTGAGCATGGGCCTTCGCCTCTTGCCACTGTCGTTGTCCCTGGGCAGTATGTTGATGACGTGGATCATCTGCATTGGCTCCTTCATCATGTGGGTTGCCAGACATATCATCAACTATGTCAAGTCCAAACCAGTCAACCATGAAGTCATCCATCGCTTGTTCTTGGTTTGCAGGCAATGGTGCTTCCTGAACTGGTTGAAAGACACCTTCATCATGAGCAGACAAGTCATTTGATGAAGAATGAGTTGATGAAGAGTTTGATTTGTGTGGCATGCCCATTTCTCGATATGTTGCTCTCAACCTCCGTGATAGCATGTCTTCAGAAGGTCGAATATTCTATGCAATACCAAATCCAGAAGATTTTAACTATATACCAAGCATAGTTGCATATTACATTATAAATAAAAAATGCCAAAATGCATGTATATAGATATGGTATGTTATGTCTTAATCAAAGTACATAGTTCAGAAATGGTGGAATCCTAATTCCATTCATAGTGTGTAAACAACTCATCTCCTGATTTGATCGTCCTAGTAGCTAACACTAGGCAATGGTCTTCATGATAAGTCTGGCCATATGGTGCTGGAGGAGGTCCTTCAACAAAAACCCACTCACAATTAGCCCTACGCTTAGGCCGAGTCCCCACCGTACTGTTGATGAAACCAACAATGTTTATAGAACGTATGGGGTCTCCATCTATCACCCTCACATCACTATGCCTCCTAGTGCTACCAGCAAAGGTGTCAATCTCAAGAGCAAAGGTCTTCCACTCAAGATGTTGTTTGAGGATCATGTTCCAATGTCTTCTCTTATAGATAAGCCCACCATAAGGGAACAAAGTAGGACCCTCTCTACGACAACTAGTTGAATCCTCTACAATGATGTCCTCACAAGCATATACTCTATAGCCATGCCTCTCTCCAAGTGTAAAGGTCTTAACAATCCATCGTCTACCCCAAACCACAACCTCTTCATCATAGGGCAAACTATCAAGCAACCCAAGAACTACAGGGTTCCATGACTGGATAATATTGGCACATTTGCCAGTGAACTCACACATACCCCATCTGCCCTCAACAATAGTCCTAGCATGACCCTCACTTGGATGTTGTGCTTTGGATCGCTGTCTAACGGAGGGCAGACATGGCCTTGCCTCATGATGTGGATTACTAGACTCATGAGAGGCACCAATCCCTACAGCAAATGCATGCGAAAGTGCATTTCCTATGGCAGCTAAAACCCCTTGTGATAGAACATAGGGTGGTGGTGTCATACGAAAACCCTATTACATTAAAAAAACCACAACAAACCATGGAAGTGAAAATAGTTTCAAAGAGGATTTCATGAAAAATAACATGTATCAAAGAGGAAAAATGACAATGGTAAAATGACACTTACCACGTGAGATGAAGAAGCTCGTCGGGTAAGACCACGATGACGCCCAAATCGCTGAATGTGTTGAGCACAAACATATGACTTTTGTGAAATCTGACCAACACACTTGGTGCATTGGCAAAGTTGCCAAGGTGGACCACGAGGAGAATGGGACACCTCTGCTTACGTATGAGCTAATGTGCCTTCATTTGAGGAGGATGAGTCACTAGTGGAGACAACAGAGGAGGAAGACATATCATTTGTCACATTAATAAGGCACAAATGTAAGGCAAAGACCAGATTAGACTTTCAAAAATCATGTGATACAACAATATAAACCCTTGACAACTCATAAATTGAGACTACCTAAACCAAAAAGAAATGCATACCTGCATCTAATGTGGGTTCAACAATGCCTATAGGACTGGTTGCCCGAAACCCTTTACCATATGCACAACAAGAGTTCTCTCACTTAAAACTCTCAAGAAGAAACCCTAAACCTAAAACTTTGTGAACCCCTTACGAACTCCCTACCATCGCATCCCTTTTCGCATCTGCATTCGTTACTTAAACCAAAGCCCTAAAACCTTTAACTTCTTCCTACATTAGCGAAGCCCCCAACTTCGCAACCCTCTAATGTTGCGAAACGAACAGCATTGCACGGCCGTTGCGAGCAATACCGTATCATAGGTTTAGATGCGGGTTACATCGCAAGCCCTGAATTTCTAAAAGTCCTTAAGTTGGAATGGGATAAGGTGTAGTGAAATCTTTCTGGGGCTCTAAACTAGAGTAGGACGGCGAGTGAATTTGAACTCATTATCGGCATTGCTGAAAAATTTTCGAAAGAAAACTTGGGCAGAGAGGAGGGGGCGGATTGCAATGGCTGGGACTAGTGGAGGGGGTTCTGGGTCTAGAGGAGGTGACAACAATGAGGAAAGGTTGAGGAAGATGGTTGTTGATCACTTGAGAGCTTCAGAGTTGTTTGCAATCGATACTAGAACACTTGAAGGGCTGGCATCCTTGACAACCACCTTAGGTCAAGCATTGCAAGCAGGGCTGACTGCTGGGGAAGCACAAAGAGAGGAGGAGGCAAGGAAGGCTGTAGAAGCCAAGGCAACAGAGAAGAAGAGAAAAAGAGATGAGAGAGCAACAACAGGAGCTCTCTCACCTAGAACGCTCGAGAAGAAAAGGAGGAAGGATGAGAGGGATGCCATCAGAAAGGAGAAGCTCGATCTGAAGAAGAAGGAGGAGGAGAAGAAGAAGCTCCCTCTAATAACATTAGCAGAGGAGGGAATTCCAACCGAGCTGGCATACATTGAGGCCAAAAGCACCATTAGGCACATTGTGTCCACCAACTTTGCACGAGGAGTTGAGTGGGGCACTCTCTCAAAGGCAGAGCAGAGGAGAGTGATAAATCAGGTCAAGGGAGCATTTCGAAATAGAGGAGAGCTTGATTCACAGTGGATTGCAGACAAGATCTCCAATTCAATGTCTCAAGCAAAATACCATGACAGGATGAAGATTCGTGCTCACCTGAGAGACCTGAATGTGTACAGGAACTTGGAGAGGCCGCTTTAGTTCTCAGAAGACATCTGGAATGCCTTTTACTAGTCTGAGGTGCAGCTGAAAGCAGCAAGGCAGTTGAAGGAAATCACAGAGCAACTAGCCAAGGCCAAGAAGGCAAGAGAGTCTGGGAGGTCTGACCGTGACCTGAAGGCACTGGAGCTAAAGCTTGCTGAATGCCAATCAGTGGTGGACGAGGTTGGTGATCCACCATTGAAGTTCCTCAAGGCAGCAGAACGAGTGAAACTGGTTCCACCCACCACCCATAGGCTAGGGCAAGGTGGCATTCCCGGCCTCAAAGTAGCATTTGTAAGTATCCTCCCTCTCCTCCATTTTTTTCTGCAAAGATTCGTTTCTGTCGAGTCACATAGGACTGTTTGGGGTACCTTTGCGATGCGAATTGCATCACAAAGATAGGTCAAATGGCATTTGTTTCGCAAAGGTACGATGTTATTTGTTTCGCAAACTGCTTCACAAGTTACAATATACGAAAGTCTACACTTCGCAAAAGAGGTCGTAGACTTAAACAAATCGCAAACTGCTTCGCAAGTTACAATATGCGAAGGTCTATGCTTCGCAAAAGAGGTCGTAGACTTGAACAAATCGCAAACTTCTTCGCAAGTTACAATATGCGAAGGTCTGCGCTTCTCATATATACATTTTTATTGACCTGTTGTTTTATGGGGACAGTACAAGAGGTACAAGAGGAAGATCACAACTGTAGAAATGACAATGGGCCAGGAGCATGGCAAGGAGCATCTTTTTGAACATGTTGATGCGTTATTGGTGAATGGGTTTGGTTAGGATTGAATTTCTGTTTGTGTTGAGATTGTTTTCATTTGAATCAAGATTTTCATTTATGGTGTTGACTAAGCTTTGCATGTTGAAATGCAGGCATCTGAGGGTGAGAGTGAGAGCTCCCAGGGCAGCAGTGATGAGGAGGAGAGAGGCGCTACCACTGCTCCCCCCAGTGCTACCACTAGCAGTGGACCCAATTCATTTGTTAGTCGAAATGTAGGTTCTGCAGGGGGCGAGGATAGGGAGGAGGAGGAGGAGGGGCAGGGGGACGATGAAGAGAGGGAGGAGGATGAGCAGCCTCCCCCTCCACCAGAGAACACTAGGAAGAAAGATTCAAGGAAGAAATCCAAGAGGGGAAGGAGGTCTAGATAGACAGCTAATGTGTTAGATACCCAAGAGTTGTAAACCCTTCTACATTGTAAATTTTGAAATTTTGATATAGATATTTTTTTTTACGGCCCAAAATGACTCCAAATGACTATAAACCCTGCTTCCAAAATAAGAATACAGTGCCATGCTCTTGCGATACACAGTGGATCTCAAAACCATTTGCGAGTCATAATTCTTCCACTACTAGAAATTCTGTCATATGCAACCACCATGTTTGCAACTGGGATGCAACTGCCAGTCGCATGCAACTATCTTAGGTTTTTTATGCAACTACAATGGATTTTTGCCCCCTTTTTGGGTGTGTATGTAATTATCGTACAACTATGATCACCTTCAAGTTCTGTGACCAACCAGCCGACCGAATTACCAACGAGCACTGAGTCAAAACCCGGCCCCCACAAACATTGCCTAACCAAACAACTCAAAAATAATGTTCACGGGGCCTCCCCTAACGACCTCACAAATTATGCATGTAACTGAGCTGTTGTTGAAATGGATTTCTAGAATTATTCCTTATAAAAAAAAATTTCGACAACCGTTACAACCATCCAGTGAATACAATAAGATAACTATGAGATTAAGAACAAACCTGGAATCATACGCACACAAACATTCACATGGCATTTATAGGTCTAGTAAAATTCCAGGAATACATTTCACTTGAGCATGGATTTAGTGTGATTAAATTACATGCATCGAGGTCAGGAGAAGAGAGCTCGCCAACAATTTGGTGACCAATCAGCCGACCGAATTACCAACGAGCACCGAGTCAAAACCCGGCCCCCACAAACATTGCCTAACCAAATAGCTCAAAAACAATGTTCATGGGGCCTCCCCTAATTGCCTCACAAATTATGCATGTAACTGAGCTGTTGTTGAAATGGATTTCTAGAATTATTCCTTATAAAAAAAAAATTTCGAGAACCGTTACAACCATCCAGTGAATGCAATAAGATAACTATGAGATTAAGAACAAACCTGGAATCATACGCACACAAACATTCACATGGCATTTACAGGTCCAGTAAAATTCGAGGAATCCATTTCATTTGAGCATGGATTTAGTGTGATTAAATTACATGCATCGAGGTCAGGAGAAGAGAGCTCGCCAACAATTCAATGACCAATCAGCCGACCGAATTACCAACGAGCACCGAATCAAAATCCGGCCCCCACAAACATTGCCTAACCAAATAGCTCAAAAACAATGTTCATGGGGCCTCCCCTAATTGCCTCACAAATTATGCATGTAACTGAGCTGTTGTTGAAATGGATTTCTAGAATTATTCCTTATAAAAAAAAAATTTCGAGAACCATTACAACCATCCAGTGAATGCAATAAGATAACTATGAGATTAAGAACAAACCTGGAATCATACGCACACAAACATTCACATGGCATTTACAAGTCCAGTAAAATTCGAGGAATCCATTTCATTTGAGCATGGATTTAGTGTGATTAAATTATATGCATCGAGGTCAGGAGAAGAGAGCTCGCCAACAATTCGGTGACCAATCAGCCTGACGCGCTCCCAAGTTCCTTGTGGACCCACTTGAGGGTCCAAGTATGTGGCAATGCGAAAGGAGTTGGAACTTGGAGCCGCTCCCTAGCTCACAACACTTGGAGGGGTAGAGGGGCGTGTTGGAGCTCCGGGATGGGACTAGGAAGAATTGACAAGCTTATTCACTCACACGGGCCTGCACACAACCCACACAAAGTGGTTAGTGCATAGTTAGAGCACCTTTGGTGCTAGGACGAGCCACGGGCAACACGGACACACAAGACTCACCACGGCCCGGGCTTGGGGGAAGCCACCACCTTCCCCCTTATAGTATACTCTGCAGCTCTCCACGGAGGTGGCATCCAAATGGCCATTTTTCCCGGGACTCCCACGTGGGAGTCCTGAAATCGTCCCGGGTTGGAGTCCCGGGACTTTGGACGCCGATATCTCCCGAATGCAGAGTCTGATCGCGACGCGGTCTGAATCAAAGTTGTAGCCCTTGTCGAGAGCTTTCCAACGCCGTGTTGCACTCTCAAATCGGATCTCGGGAAGACCTCGATTCCCGACTTTTAGTGGTCGGGAGTCAAACTGCCACTTTGACTCCCGGCCCTTCTTTTGCCCATAACTTGTGTTTGAAATGTCCAAATGAGCAATGCGAGCCCATTTTAGACATCTACGTTCCAAGAGCTTTCCAACGGTACCAAGAGCGCAACAATCCATTGACATTTGACCCTTCAACTCGCACTCTGAAGTTTCGGGAGTCCACCGGGACTCCCTCTCCCAACTTGGGAGTTGCCTTGGGAGTGTGAGTGCTCACTCCCTCACACTCCCTCGCACTTCCTTAGACTCCCGGGAGTATGTGATGACTCCCCGGCTTCCTCCTCTTGGTCCGCACCCTTCCAATGCATTTGCCCTTGCTCCCGGGCTTCCTTCTTTTTGACTCCCGGGCTTCCTTGCAACCCCTTGCCTTGGTCGCGAGCCCAAAGCTAGGGTTGCGACACAGCCGACCGAATTACCAACGAGCACCGAGTCAAAACCCGGCCCCCACAAACATTGCCTAACCAAACAGCTCAAAAACAATGTTCATGGGGCCTCCCCTAATTGCCTCACAAATTATGCATGTAACTGAGCTGTTGTTGAAATGGATTTCTAGAATTATTCCTTATAAAAAAAAAATTACGACAACCGTTACAACCAACCAGTAAATGCAATAAGATAACTATGAGATTAAGAAGAAACCAAGAACCATGCGCACACAAACATTCACACCACAATTACAAGCATTTATGGACATTTACAAGCACTTCAAAAGACAAAGCATATACCGTAAGAGAATATATACATAAAGCCCCACTTCCTAAAAACCCAAATCAAAAGTTAGAAGGATCTCACACAATTTTCTTGTAGACACAGGCAGGTAAGCACCACAAAACTACTTGCACAATAAGTTCACCATCAAAGAGCCTTTGAACTCCACCTTCCTTGACTATATCAGACACATTGTCTTGCAATACACAAGTATCAAAGACTCAGTGAAAGAACGCCACCACTAGTTCAACCATAAATGACTGTAAGCATGAGCATTTCCAAGCAATCATGTGTAAATGTATCACCCCTCTTCATGTACATGTCCAAACTGCTCATATACAGCTACTAGAATGAATTGTTTTAGTGAAGCAAGTACATCCTGTGACTAAAAATACCTAGGTAGTCCTAACACATGTAAGTCCAGTTCTCACCTCATTATCAGCCAAGCCATACAGAGCAAAAAAGCTGCATTATGCTACAAAGATCCATTATTTCAATCCAGAAGTTCAAGCAAGGGCTTCAGCCCACCATCGTGGACAATTCCAGCTCGATTATGTGTGTGTTCTGTGAGGACTACGAGAACAAGTGTTACAATTTTAGCACTTTGTACACTCAGAAACACTAGATTCTCGATCAGTGCAAAAAGCAGGGCCATAGCTATCAGAACCTGAGCTAGACGACCCAAAGCAAATGCTGCCATTTCACGAAGTCGAGGATCTGAAGCTTCAAGCATCCTTATCAGAGGTCGGATCGCCCCACGTTGGACAACGTGAACCTGAAAGTACAACCCATATCCTTAAATGCAAGAAACCAAAACTAGCTCTTGGAACTCTGGTTGCAGTTTTAACTCTTGATTGGCTTTTCACTGCTATCCAGCATCTCTCTTGTGTACCCTATAAGCATCACCTGTTTCTATGTAGACTTCTATTTGAATTGGGACTCAACATGTAACATGGTGCAAGGGGCACATGATTCACACCTTGCATTCAGGATCTGTTGTGGCAAACTGGCCCAACAAGAGAGCAGACTCCCTTTGACTTTCTGGGCACCTTGAGTTGAACCCAGAAAAACACATAAACAAGGCAAAAATATAATGCAACAACTCAACCAAGCCTACCTTTGTGAAGCTTCTCCCGAGTGACCATATGACCTATGATGGACTCAGAGATCAACAAAAGAACAAATCCTATACCAACACTAGAGTAAAGAGATAGACCATTTACTCGTTGCACATAGTTATTCATTGTGGCCACTGGAAGACATATCTACGAGTCTAATCAACCCTTAGAGATGTGCAAATGCTCAGCCCATGAGGAAGAGGAAGAGCAGCTTGAGTTCATAGTTTTGATTACCTTTAGGAAAAAGAATGTTTTTTACTCCAACATCTGGCATTCAAGGAATTCCCATGCAGCATCAAGAATTATGATGCTGCTGCTTAAGGAAATGTTGACAAAGAAGAACATGATTTTATTTAACTAAGAATTTAGGAAACTTTGCAAGTGTCTTCTGTTACCATCCCTGCAATTTGAGCTTTGAAGCTTTGCCTGCTTAATTTTTAGAGCATCTGCTGTTGGGTGCTGTTGAACAAGGATCTCTCACAATGCTGCTGCAGTGAACCAAACTCTCCAAACTCTCCATTCAAAGAGTTTGTCTGTGTTTGTAGATGCACGCTAGCACGCACCTCATGGAGATGTTGCTGATGATGATGCACCTGCAAGCTTGGTGTGTGCACTAAATCACTGGTGGCCTTTGAGATCTGATTAGCACTCCTGGACACTCCACAACTTGGAATTCCTTCCAACTCATTGCTTGATTGGAAAAGTGACAACATGGAGTTTGCAGCATCCAACCCCAACCCACCGAGAGATGAAAGAAAATTACCTGAGGTTGTCCCACCAGCATGCTGCAGCTGAGTGGATTGTTCCAGAGGATGGCTGTTTGTGATTCTGTTGCTTTCACTGACCTCCATGCCCCCTAGACCTGTAGATTGCACTTGATAGAGCTTCTCAAGTACAAGATATTGCTCTTGTGGTTGTTGCTGTTGGTGTTGGTGGTGCAGATGATGTGTGAAAGAAGAAGCTAAGTTGTTGCAGGTGTTATCAGTTACAAGGTACTCCAAGTTTGTATGGTCAATACTGAGGTCAAGAGCAGCAGCAGCAGGGGGACAAGGAGTCCCCCATGACAGAAGAGAAAGAGCACGGCTAGAAATTTGAGAGTCATCATATCCCAGGTTATGGTAGGCATCCTCCAAACCGCCAAGGGACAAATTTTGACCTAAAGAAGAAGAAGGTTGCTTGTTGGCTCCTCCATCCACAAACTCATGTGAAGAACCCGGAGGAGGAGGATTCAGGTTGCTCAAGGCCACATCTAGTGAAGGGTGGTACAAACCTCCTTGCATTTGGCTGTCAAGGCTCTGGAGAAACATGAACAGATGATTGGATGGGGAAGAAAAATGGTGGTGGTGGTGTTGGTCTAAGAAGATTGAATGCCCCTCCTCTTTACCTCCAACCTGCTGCACTCAAAAAGAGAACAAACAAAACAACAAAAACCTTGATGGTGAGCAATTGACTCTAATGGGCAGGCATCATCAATAGAAAAGTTTTCCTCTATTCTTCAATCAACACTGCACAGAAAGTTGTCCACAACTCTCTCTCTCTCTCTCTCTCTCTCTCTCTAAACGGAGAAAAGACCCAAGACAACAAAAAGCACCACCAAGTTCCATTTACTCCCAGAAACAGTCACAAGGTTCCTGAGGCTTCTGTTTCATAGGGGACTGACTGACAACATTCTAGTCCGAATTTTTTGCATAGATTAAAGTTGCAGCAAAACAAAGCTCTCCAAACGTGCACTCAGGAAACTTTTGCTATCAGGGAAGGAAAGCTTGAAGCTTTGTGGAGACAGCAGGGCTTAGAAAAATCATGAAATCCAGCATGACAATGATCAACAAACCAACTTGATGCTGTTGGGATGGAGTTCGTACATTCTCATCCGAACTCCAAGGAGAGCAAGAAGAGATATTCGCCCCATTCAGGAAAGGGATAGAGCGTTCCTCATCATCATCCAAAGTCGCCGGAATACCTCATGTGCCTCTAATTTGCTGCAAAAGTTGTGTGTGTCTACAGTCTGCTTCACAAAAGAAGAAGAAGAAAAAGAAAACCATTACTTTATCTGTAGAATCTGCTTGCTCTATAGCAGAAGAAGAAGAAGAAGAAGAAGAGAACCATTACTTGCTTCCTCTACAATCTGCTTCACAGAAGAATAAGAACAAGAACAAGAAGAGAACTGCAAGAGGCATTTTGTAGACCTTCAAGGGAAAGAGAAACTGCTGCTCCATGCATGTGAAAGGCATTGGTGTGCATGGGTGATGAGCTTCGACTGCTGAGAGCAGCAGGGTTTTGAGCGTCAGGCTGGAGCTTCTGGCGACGCTCATTGTGGCCTACTAGTCTCCTCCGGCAGCTACGCTTGCCTTCATCAAACTCGGATAACACATGAAACCTGCAGCAGCAACAAAAGACAGAGAGAATGAACAAAAGAGTTGAGAGTTTCTATCAGTCAGTCTTCTCTCAGGGCGAGCTTGTGCAGAAAAGAGAGAGAGAGTAAGTTGTAGTCTAGTGCACTCGGAGGTGTACCTACCGGGAGCATTGTTGATAGAAGCGTTGCTCACGTCCTCCTGCCATAGCTCTGGAAGCTTTGGAATGCATCTCGTAGACTTTGTGTTTGCGATGGTACTCTTTGGAGGCGCTCAAGTCCGCCGTGCACCCTTCCACTTGAAACAACATGAAACACGAGCGAAGTGGCGGAAAGAGCTTGGCGGAAAGAGCTTGAAGAGGAAGAAGAATGATGGACTCTGCGCGCGTTGCTTCTGTCGCCCTAAAAAAACAAACCTAGTAAAAAAACTTCACCTTTAATAAATATGTACACCATATAGTGAACCATTTTCACCAATGAAAGTAAAAACACTGACCAGCTGCGACCATCATACCCTAAACCCTTACAACAGGAAGCTCACATTATGATCCCTCTTGTGCGCCTTCGTGGATGTATCATTCACTGGATGAATATTTTATTCCTCATCCACTGACAATCTGTGTTGTCGAAGCGAAGCCTGATCACACTATGATCCCTCTTGTGTGCCTCCATGGATTTGTCGTTCACTGGATGAAGAGCTTATTCCTCACCTACTGACAATCCGTGTTGTCCAAGCGAAGCCTATTTTCATCTTTTAGGAATTATGTGTTTTTCTTTTTTTCTGTTTTTCAATTCGGAAATTTGTCATATTGTTAATGCTTAATGGGGTTTTTTGTTCCCCCCCCAATTTTGTGCTTTCAAAAGTTTGGCGATTTCTTTTCTTAATAGCAATTTTTTTTTGAAGTTCTGATTTATGATCCCTATTATGTTGACTTCAAAATGTAATTTATTACTATGCATTACTGCAATGTACCAAGCTTATGTGGGCAATTCACATCCATTGACCCGAACATAAATCATAAAACAATATTCATAGAAACCTATGAATGTAGTGGAAATGGTGAAAAGAGAAATCATAAAGGATTTGAATGATAAAAAAAAACATTTAGTGGAATAATATCAAATATTGACCAATTCATATCTCTAATTAGGGTTTTTATTATTGACCAATGCATATTCTTAATTAAGGTTTTTATTTTTGGCAATTTATAGCCAAATTTTCCCATTGGCCAACTGGAATGGGCACGCAATTTACTCAACGGAAAAGTGCGGGGTATCCTGGGATTTCATGGCCTAGGGGAAAAAATCATTTTTAAGGGTGAGGGCCAATCAACCTGCGCCAAATTAGCAAAAAAGACCCCCCTTTGGCGCCATCTTAGATGGGAGGTTGCCCATTCGAAAGGTGTAAAAGGCTGAAAAATCAAAAGCCCGCGAAAAAGTAAACAAATACTTACGAGTTCGCACATAGGGAACACAGAGATGATGAAGGCAAATTTTTTTGAACTGATGGACTGGGGTTAATTATGAACTGCCACTTCAGTTAGTTTTATTGGCATCACTTTTGGCCATCTCCCATTATTTGGCCCCTTTTTGACCCCATTCATGAATAAATTGCTTTTGTTACACTTGTCAGTTCTTGAGTGGTGCCATTTTATGGTAAGTGAATGTGAAACGTGTTAAAATTTGGCATCGAGCAACATCTAGGGGCTTGGGGGTTGGCAATCAAGCCTTTGCTTCTCATCAAATCTGGGTAGTTCAAAATGGGCTTTTGGCCAGCTCTTTGTGAGGCCAAATTTGGCTCTTGACCAGATTTGTGACAGGAAAAACCAAATAGGTATAGCTCAAATGGAAGGGAAAATGTTCCCTCCCCCCCCCACCCCTTCTTTCGGGCCTTTGAGCTTTATGACCATTTGACCCTAAACCATCTTTCTTTTCACTCCCATCCTCTTTTCTTGTGTTTTGTTGTCATAAAGTTTGGTGGGTTTACATCATTTGTCTATGGACATGGGGAAACCCATCCTATCACCTTTGTTGGACGTGTTCATGTTAGGAGTTCACTCTTTAATGGTGATTGTCAATTGAGTTTGCGTCTAATGAATGATACATTGTCAACGTCAGTAGTGAGAGAGAGATATTTAGATGGATGAATAATTTTAAGGCAAGCTTTCATTTATGTGATACTTTTAAGGTAGGTTTTAATACACATGGACCTCCAACATTTATTCTACATGCAAAAGGATATGCTTTGCATTTCAGGTCATGCTAGCAAAATATTCAGGAATTCATTGAATTTGCTCTTGATTTTAAGGACCATTTTTTGGTAGTAGGTCTTCACTAATTTTCTACCCTTATATATTACCCTTAAAATAAAGCATATTCTTGAACATCAAGTTGTCCAACATGTTTTGGATGAAGATTAGTGAAGATTTGTCAGAATAGGGCTTTTATTTAAAAAATAGCTTGGGCTGAACATTTTTTTTGAAGATGTCGAGGGTCACAAAAAGCCATTGCATAGTGTTGATGCCTACTCATCGGCCCAAGTACACTTGCTATTGAGACACATAAGTTATCTTGATTATGTTTTCTCACATGTCCATGTTCTGTTATGTATTGTACACGATATTCATAATTTGGTAATGAATTAAGGAATTTATTGTACATTGAGGTGAGAATTTAAAACATTAAATATTAAAATTCAATGGTTTTTGGGAATCAAATTATTGTCAGAAGTATCCATGGGCATTAATTTTGTGAGATTTTTTGGCTACTTAGGCAAAAAGAGATGATTGTTATTGTGGTTGTCTCCATTTTTTTATGTATGCTTTGGGGTTTTGTCTACATCACAAAAGTTGAAAACAAATAATTTATGAATCATCACTTCTAGCTCCCTATTTTTATGAACATCCTTTTATAGTTTTTTTTTAATGTAATAATTTCATAAAAATGACTCCATCCTTCTATGAACGACTTTTTATAGGGATGTTCTGAGTGTATATTTGATGAAGAAAATATAAATTGAGAAAAAGTGAAATTTGCGGGTTTTATCACCAAGTTTTGGGGGAAAAAAGAAAAAGAAAGAAATACCAATAATTCTATGTTGGCTGCCCGTAGTTAGGAAACAATATAGAAGAGTGCTTAAATCGTTCCACTTTCATATCTTGTTTATAGCCCAATTTGGCTAAATATTTGTTATGGAGGATCACCCCTTCAACTACACCACAAAATTAGAAAGAGAGAAACACTAATCACACCATTTGAATAAAAACTATCCTACATAAAAATAAAAATAAAAGGATCAAAGAAACCAGAAAAGATGAAAAAGAAACATTTTCCTCTATGTTTGGATGTTATCTTTTTTTTTTTATGAAAAAAGTTCCTTTGGTTCACAAATGTCAGTGATTGACCCATAACGTGACATTTGATTGGGTCCTTTTAATTTACACTATTTTAGTACCTTGGATAGCTTCAGGGGAAGGAACTTTCTTCCTTTAAAATATATAATGATAATCAAGTGAGTTCGGTGAGCTTTGCATCGGCCTGTTGAGCACCTTTTTGCCCCCACCCACCAACCAATGTGCCATCTGTGCACATTACACAAACACCAACCATCTGCAAGCATCGACCTACTTGCCTTCGACCTACCGATCCCTGACACACTTGTTCCTACCGACTGCCCACAAAGTAATTTTGATTTTCCATAAGACTTTCAACTAGGCACAATCTTATCCAGCCAAGGTGGGGCAAAAATTGATGTGACATGTCAACTTTTCATTGGCAATGATGTCAACATTCCAACAAATTGCATTGGTTCCGCCATCATAGTTGGCACCCGTTCGGGCTTCAAGTCCCTTTCAAATGCAAGCAAATCAATCGAGGCCTGGTATAGAAAATAATACCAATACAGGCCATGTATCGGTGACCAAAAATAATCTACCCCATATTGGGGTTATATATCGATGATGGACGTGATCCAGGGGCATTGGGAAAATGAAAATGATCTGCACAATTGGTGTTTTTCCCGGCAGTTAAAAGTCATCTCAATAATGTGTGGATGACCAAAAATAATCCACATCATCCATGCCTTACCAAAAAAGGATCCACCCTATGGAGTGAATATAAATCATCTCTTTCGTCCACGGGTGATTGAAAATGGTCCAAGACATCCACAAATGTTTGGAAATGATCTACCTCATCCATAAACGATTAAAAAAAATGATGAATGTTTTTTGGGAAAGTGATTATGCATGATGTCCGGCATTCATATGTTAGAATTATTACCAAGATTGCAACTCGACTCAAATTACCTTTTGAATAGGCTCTCAGAATGTTGGATTTGCGAATGTTCAGATAAGTGCACAATATTGAGGATCCACGTACTCCGTGTTAGGCTTTAAATAACGCTTTGATGAATTCTTTCCTTTCATTAAAGATTTTGTTTGTTGCTTGTCGGTGGACTTGTTGGTGCATCTATTGATTGTTCATTCATTCTTTTCCATGTGACTAGGAGGTGCATGTTCAAGAATGATGAACTTACGATTAATATATCGAATTGGTATTGTTGCACTTTAATTATATTTGTGTACAAATGTTCTGAGAACATCAACATTCACATGAGGGTCTGGAAAGTGATGTATGTGTGTGTGTGTGGAACAACATTGCGAGTGTATGCACCAGTTAAGTAGCAATAGTAGCAGGGGTTTTTTTCCTTTCTTCTTTCCTTGGTTTTTTTTTATGTGTCTTCAATGGCCAATTTTGTGATGTCACCAAAGTGACCATCATCCCCAAAAAGAAGAAAGAAAAACAGAAAAAAGGGCCAAATTCGCCAACATCACCAACTACGAAAGTTTTATTTTTCAAAAATAAGGAAAAGGGGGTCCTTCCGTAGTATTGGCTACTTAATAGAACTTACCATAAAAGTTTGGTGTTTCAAAAAAAAAATTCCCACAAGGTCTAGCCAATTTGGGACCATTTATTTCCCACGAAAAATCCTTCAAATAGTTTGAAATTTGAAATCATATATTTCAAGTGCAAGTTGGCAAAAAAATCTGGCAATAAAAAAAATCAAGGAGCTGCACGTAGGCAATGGTATGTACATTACTACACATACTGAGTAGGCCAATCATGTGGCTGCCCAAAAAAAAAACTAAAAATATATAAATAAGCGAAACGGAAAATGGGGCAAGGGATGATAGGGAGGTCATTGACGGAAAGAAGGACAGATGGACGGAAGGATTGACGGACGGACGAATAAACGGACACAAACTAAGAAAGAAAGAAAGGAAGACGAACGTACATAGAGCTCTTTCATCCCACTGCCCTGGCCGCAATTCGCAAATGTCTGTGAGGAACACACAGACAAACAGACACCACCACGTTTGCTCTAATACTAGTGGGTAACCTGTGGCTACGCCACTCCAGCCACCCCCAACGCTTTGTGCTTCCATGTTTGGATTTGGGTTTAATCGTTGGATTCGAAGAACCTGGTTTGGGAACCTCAAGCTGCACGTGGATCAAGACCTGGACCTGGAGCTGGACTTGAAACCCCAATATTTGGCTTTGAAGAACCTGGATTGAGACCTGGTTCGGGAACTTCAAGGTGCAACCGTGGATCTGGACTTCAAACCCTGAATCTAGGGTTTGAAGAAGAAGAAGAAGAAGAAGAAGGTGGGACATGGTTAGGGAACCTCAAGCTACACATAGACAGACAAACATACACCACGTTTGCTTTGATATATAGGATATAGGATCCTGTAATGTGACCTAATTTCACAGGGGAAGAAATCTTGTAAATATGATCTAGTTTACTTTTATGGTCATTTGTAAGAAAAATTAAACGATATCCCCTTTAAGTAAATGTTTTTTTTCTTATCATAAATGGTAGGGCCACCATGCGACGCATGCCGTGCCCGTCGTGTTTTGTTTGTCCTGGATGGCGAACATGTGTTGTTCGGATAAACCTTGGCCGAATTGTGTGGTGGATGAAATTGAACCCAAAACCTAGGCAAATTGGTCCCATGAATGAAGATTTGATGTGAGACGTACTGGTTTACAATACAAACGTCGGTCGCAAGAATGAAAACTAATATTAAATTATTGGTGACACAGCGGGGGAAAATTGATATTTACTTAAATTGATGTCATATTAATTTCCTTAAACAATTACTTTCTTTTTTCCATAGGAAGGTTCAACAAAATGGGTAGCCCGATGTTTGAGTCATTGCAAAACTTCTCGATGGCATAGTTGGGAACGAACCAAACAATAAGCACTATGCTGACTGCTCCATTGTGGGTCGTCGCATCAATGGTTCAACCTGGATTGTCAAAACCGGGGGGGGGGGAGGGGAAGGAGGTTCAATTCCCTGCACCCCCGGTCCTCCTACTCTTGTCTGAACTCTGGTTCAACGACCAGCCTAAACCCCCCCTGCCACACCCCCCTCTTCCCTCTTCTACTTGCGATCGGTCGCCTTTTGTTATTTTTTGTCAAGCCGCACTCGTTTTCGCCCTCTTTTTATTCGATTTTCGATTGCTCAAATCGTTCATTTTGTTAAGATGTCTTTTTTTTACCAACGGTTAAAATTGTTGAACTTTTTCCCTCCACGAACGAATGTAAACACGGAGAGCCCAAAGTCCGCTTTATCGGACCCCTCAAATTTTTGAAAAATACATGGGAACCCCCTGAGGATTCTTTTTGTCTATTTATGTTTTACGAATACATTTAACAGGGTATAAATATTTAATGTTGTGTAAAGAGGTATTTCGTTTGAAGATCGTCATCATTTGCATCATTTTTTAGCAGGAGTGTTGTAGGACTCGTGCCCTCCAAGGATGTTCATAGTTTGATTGAATGGGAAAAGAAAATCGTGCCTTATGAAATTTCCTGGGTTTTTTTTTTGTTTCCCAGGTTTGAATGACCCAACACCCACCAATGCCCCATCCACAAATCTCATTTTAGGGTTTAGGGTTGAGAAATTTTTCTCCCAGGAAAATTAATAAATAGCTCAGAGAAAAGGGAGAAAGTATACTTGTAAAATTAAAAATTTATACCATAAAAGAGGTATTTGATATGAATTTGTCTGGAACAACCCAAGCCGCATCACAAAATAAATCAAGAATTGTTTTTTATGACGACTAAATAACAATTAGGGTTTTTTTGGGAAAAGGAATATTATGGCAACACCGCAGGGCATATCTAACCAAATAATAATTAGGGTTGTTTTGGGAAAAGGAACATTATGGCAACACCGCAGGGCATATCTAAAGTATGTCATCGTGGCGAATCGTGGTTAATTTTAATTGGTAAATACTCTAGGACATTTTTGGTAAACAGTATTAGAGTTTTCACGCTTGCACAAAGTTTAATATATCACACATCCTTTTTAATCTATAAACATTCATTGTAACAAAGCTTTGTTGGGATGGAAGATGAATTAAATGTTTATTAAACAATGAGAATAAGAATCAGATCTATTTCCCTCCAAAATGGCCACAACGTTCCCATTTGGTTGTGGACGGCCAATCCCAACGTTATACGGGTCAGTTTATTTAACATGTAAAAATTATAAAATATGTTTCATATATGGTGCACGGGATTTTTGTACAGGCCACATTAAATACTTAAAATTATGTTCAACATTTTCCCAAGTGTATTGAAAGAGGTGGCACCCATATTGCAATGAATACATAATCGTATCAAATCTAACACAAAGTAATCTACCTTTTTTCAAAATTAAATTCCATTTATCCAAATAAATAACATATATATGCATGGATGGCAATAAAAAGGTACGACACATGACAAACAAAGGGGGGGGAGGGGTAGATATTAATTTTTTTCCAATTTTCTTGTGTGTGCAAGAGGAATATGTCATGTAAAATCCCACGATTTGGAAAACCAAAAGCTATTTTGTATGTGTAGTATAGCAGTGTATAGCACCAAGCGCTTGTTCCTCGGGTGAGCAACACAACATATATCTCCATGTAAAATTCACCGATCCATTTTGGAATCTTTTACACATGGTTCGCCCAACATCCGAACTGTGAACGATTGAATTATCATTTTTTGCATATGTTATGTCAGGAGGGAGCATGGCATCACAAACATCGCATGTTAAACTCTGCGTGTAGGATTTGTTGGGATGGAGGATGAATTAATGTTTATTGAATGATGGAAATAAAAATATCATCTATTTCCCACCAAATATACCAAAGATAAATTGGCCATGAATTAAACAGGTCCACAAATGTTATGTGCTACATCAATTATCATTGAAACAATACCAAAAATAAATCAATACAATCTAAATCTAAACCGACAGTATTAACTTAGACAGGTTCTACTGTAGTATGTGAGCACAATGGAATGCCATGACTAATGTTTTTCTTCAAATTGTCATATTGAAAATTTGGTGATTTTTTCAAGACATAACAAAATTAGCTGAATTCACACAAGAATTCTTAGATTGATATTAAAACAGTTAGGTTAATCCATAGCTTCTTTCCCTAACCACAGGGATCTAGTCTAGAAACTTTGGCTTCTTCCTTTTTGGTGCTCTTATCTTCAAGAATTGACATAGACAAACCAAGGATTTCCATCTTTTCATATTTATCTTCATATATTTCCAATTTCTAACTTACGGTAGGCAAATTCACCCTCTAAAAATTATTGTTTTGTTTTGAAACATAGTAGTGTGCCATATATATGATGTTATAATTTCCTCGAAATTTGCCTCAAAATAGCAAAATTGGTTGAAATTAAATTAGAAAGTAACATTGTCCAAAATTTCTTGGATTTTTATACAAGAAAGGGATAATTCACTCCCCAAAAAAACATTGTTTATGAGGTATACGGCCAAAAAAACAGTGTTTTATGAGGTATATGGGGGTTGATCAATTTGGGGTTTGAAGGGTTCAGGGTTTAAGAGCCAAGTCATTAGGGTCTAGAATAAGTGTGTAGTTTGTACCAAATGTACATGCACCTCCATTATCACCTCAACCTGATAAAATTTTGCCCACGAACAACACCTGATTCCAGTGTACTGGATAGTCTTTTAAATAACCCTTTACGAAAATGACGACTACCTATAATGACGAAATTTGTATGGGGATGCGACAAAGAAAAGACTGTTGCTTACATCAAGCCTGCTTTCAAGCAATGTCACAGTAAAGTTGCTAGTTCAAAGGTACCACCAGGATTCAGGGATTGAGCATCTCAGAAGTAATCTAGATGCTTGTTGTCAATGTTCTCGTGAGCATCCGGTATATTTCAGAAGGCACAAAATATGTCTAGATTGGTATGGTGTTCATGGTAAACTGAAATGCAAGCATATCCTAAGATTTGTGAATGATCGAGCAACACGAAGGTTGTTGTTTGTTCAGAAGCTCAACTTCACAGAAGTGAATTTCTAGGTGTGATATAGAGTTGTTCCCCTATTTTTAGATCCTTTTCGACTACCTCCAACTTTTATCTTACAAACTAGCAATGTTTCTTTTAGAATGCACGATTGCTCAGAGTTCACACAGTGGGTCAGTAGATTTTAACAACCTAGTTGCTAATGGAAGGACTATGGGGGACTCTACAGGTATTGAGCAATGTTGATGCGAGTTTTGGTCTTGGTCACAATTCGCAAGGTCCTTACCACGGGCCAAAGCTCGAAGAGAAACCTAACAAGCTTGGAAGAAACCCTAAGAGTTACTAATCCTTGCTAAAGTGAGATGGACACACGAATGGGTGTTGAGATGGAGTTGAAGGTTGTCAAGAAGGATTTGCAATTTGCATCTGCCAATTCAAACACCAAGGTGGTTGACATGGTGTCCCCTGCACCACCATATGCTCCACCGGCCAAATTCAAGTAAGCATCTACAACAAGGGCTCTTGTAGAATCCAAATGTTGTATAAAACAAAGCCCATTGCTCGGTGATTTTTATATGGCGAACTTGCATATGGTTATTGTGGGCTCAATTTAGCTACATTACGTTACAATGGTTGTTTCTGGGTTTTCCTAACAAGAGTCCATGCTCCATCAAACACGGAATAACCTGTAGGGGATAATGTAGGAGTAGAAAGTTCCTTTTAGGATTGTTTTTGCTTTTAGTGGTTAGGCATCTATTTGGCTGTGGCAGGTATGAATGGTACCAAACAACCAATTTGGTTATGGTTTGTATTTTGGCAAAGGCAGCTGAAGAAGAAAATCTGAAAGTTCATTTCAATGAACACATTGTATGTTCCAAGTTCTATATACTCCCAGACTTTGATTTTGTTTCTCAAATAGTTTGGTTGTATGTTAGTTGGGCTTCTAATGACTTGTATGTGTTTCCAGATCAGCTGCACAATTTTTACATCAGTTTCTTCACCCTGCATTGAATTGTCCAAAAGAATGGCTCCAGGCCTCTGTTATCAGGTCACTGTGTGTTTCTGAAGGCCCAGTGATAGATGGGCCAGTGTTAGGGTCTCTTTCCATTAGGCTGCTGTGATCACAGTTACACACAGTGTGTTGTGATCACAGTAGCCTAATGGAAAACCACTGACATATTAGCATCTTGTTTCTTGCTTCAAGGACAGTCGATTTCCATTGGAGAGTTACAAGTGTGGTGAAAATATGTAGTTAATTGAAGGTCATATAAAATGATGGATGTTGTGATTTAATGTCAGTTACAGCAAATGATGGAATGTGTGTTGGTAGCTAGGCCTGGTCATTAATCTCAGGGAGCCATTGCCGTGCATGCTACAACTCCCCTTGTTTGGCAAGGTGACTAATTATAACTATGCCATTTTTGTTACAGTAGAAGGATAAGCCATTTGTGTTACAATAGAAGGATAAGCACATTGCTAATGTGCCTAGGCTGTTCACTAGGTTAACTCCGACACGTTGATTGTGCAGGTGATCCCTGCAGAGTGTGAATATGCCTGCTTGAAAACCAAGTTGGAGATCAAACTTGTCAAGGCTACGAACATTCATTGGATGCAACTTGGGTGCAACACAAAATGCGAGACTGACTGGGACAAGTTAGAGGCAATTGTTAAAGAAGAGGTGGGTGTTTTTCAGTCTTGATATTTTGTGACAAATATGCCATATGGGTAAAACTATATGCACATTTTGCCTTTAGTAGTAGACCTGTGATCTAACTCGGGCTGGTCTTAATAGGTAAACCACCCACCACCTATACAATACACTACAATCCTAAACAAAGGTAGTGAAAATTGGGCAAAAAAGTACAACGCATTAGAGGCCCGAATATGTGAGCTTGAAGAGAAGATGAATGCAATGACCTTGGAGCTGAAAGAGGTATGCCAAACTGTACTACCGAGTTCATCAGTTCCCTTGCCTACACAACCCAGCCGCCTTGGTGCAAATCCAAAGATAGTTGCAGAGGTTGCAAGGATATTTTTCCCATCATGGGAACCACTTGAACCATGATTTTTTTAACTCCCTAATTTTTGATACAAAGCTGCTTGAGGAGTGTCCATGTTAAACCTTAATGGACCCTATAATTTTTTGTGATATTAGTCGTTGAAGGAGCTAAACCGATTGAAGTCAAATGTACCCAAGATTGTCACCTTAGTGGCACTGCAGATTTGTGAAACCTTTTTGGACATCTCAGCTTGCAACATACAAGGTAGCTATTCCTTAGAGTAGCGCAGTTTAAAAGGATTTGAGTCCCTAGCTTGGGTGTCTATATCTTGTGGGTAGAATATGACATTTTTCCTTTGAGTTTCATTTTCCTTCTAGGCTGCAAAAGCTCCTACCATTGTGGCTGTAGGGTAGAAATAGTGAGTAAGGAGTGATTTTCATTCATGATCTCATACTTTGTGAGTAGCACCCAAAAGGTAATCACTAGATTCATCTTGTAATTGTGAATCATTCTTATGGAGTTTTCTTCAAATCTCAGAAAGATGAGTCGAGTGTGATGCCTTGTGACTTGATAGGATATTGCAAGTGATGCAAATGATGAGACTTTGTTGGCTTCAGTGGAATCATCCAATTACCCATTTGATATTGTAAGCAAAGGGGCTCAGTGGGTAATTCATGGCCATGTATAGTGGGAGAACAACAGATGTTGCCAAAGTGGCTACATTTAGAAAGACCCTGGCTGCTTCTGCTATCGACATTGGTGTGTTCTGTATGTGTACTATGGCATTTTTGGTGGGTGCAACAGAGTTGGTGATCTTGACGACTTGTCCAAGGTCCAGGGATGAAATTGGTTCTGGCCCTTGGACAAAAAAAAGGGTTCAAGTTTTTTGTCAAATCAGGAGTCACCTGCTTTGTTTCAAACATCTTTAATTTGTTCATATTGTTCGCTCCTTGTCTTTGTTTTCTTTGTTCTAGTTTTCTTTGCAGCCAAAACGTGGTGATTTGGACATGAATCAGCATGTCAACGATGTGAAATATGTTAGATGGGTGATGGAGGTAAGCTTCTCTTAGCCTATTTTCTCAAAAGTCAAATAAAAGATACATGTTTCTTTTACTGATTACTTACATACATACCTCAGTTTGTGATGACCAATGGTGTGTGACAGCTCCTTTTGAGAGCACTTGGCTTCAAGAGTAATTATGTTTTTCTACTTGATGTTTGGGAAATTTGGTGTTATTTTCTGTTATCTAAATGCCATGCTCATGCAGGATACTTGTTTCATTGTTTGGCTGGTCAATAGGAAATGTGGACACAAGGCTAATTCAGAATGTGGCTTTGGCTGCAGAGTGTTCCAATTGCAGTTTTGAAAACTATGAACTTTCAAGCATGACACTCAAGTACAGAAGACAGTGCAGCCAATCTGATGCTTTACAGTCAATGTGCAGTCCTACATCTTGTACTGCAAAGCTAGAGAAGGAAGCCGAAGTAGAGGTGAATGGAGCAAGTTGTTCATACACAGCTGGATTTCAAACATCAATTCCAGATGTTGCCAAGTGTGTACCTCCACACTTACAGTTTACACATTTGTTGTAGTTGCAAGTTGATGGTGCAAAAATCCTCCAGGGTAAAACACAGTGGAGATTAAAGAAGTCTAAACACTTGCATTGAAACTGGGTGTTTTTTGTAGGGTAGAGAAGAATATTATAGGACACTTAAATCTGTCATGATATGTTATGATAGGTGTGTTATGGAAGGGAAGGTAGGGGATCTAGTAACATTATCTGAGAGTTGTGCAATCCAACACTTCATAGAGCCACCTCCTTGATACCCAAGGGTTACAAACCCTTTTACATTGTAAATTTTGAAATTTTGATTTAAATATTTATTTTTGCCTTCCAAAGTGACTCCAAATGAATATAAACCCTGCTTCCAAAATAAGAATATAGTGTCATGCTCTTGCGATACATAGTGGATCTCAAAACCATTTGCAAATCATAATTCTTCGAAACACTGTAAAAGCCAAAAGACCAAATATACCATGTCACAGACATCGCTACATTTTTACGGGTAAAATCATTCCAGAATAGGTTTGCGAAATCATAGATTTCGCAAACTTTTAACGGCATTTTGAGAATCCCAAAATGTTTGCGTTAGATCTTACATCGGAAACATATAGAGTTTTGAGTCGATTCGCTAAGTCGTTGCGGTGATGGGTTTGTTGCAAATAGTTTCCGATGTAATGTTAATCGCAAATTTTTAGCGGCATTTTGAGAATCTCGAAATGTTTGCGTTAGATCTTATATCGGAAACCAATAGAGTTTTGAGTCGATTCGCTAAGTCGTTGCGGTGATGGGTTTGTTGCAAATAGTTTCCGATGTAATGTTAATCGCAAACTTTTAGCGGCATTTTGAGAATCCCGAAATGTTTGCGTTAGATCTTATATCGGAAACCGATAGACTTTTGAGTCGATTCGCTAAGTCGTTGCGGTGATGGGTTTGTTGCAAATAGTTTCCGATGTAATGTTAATCGCAAACTTTTAGCGGCATTGTGAGAATCGCAAAATCTTTGGGTTAGATCTTATATCGAAAACTGATAGACTTTTGAATCGATTCGCTAAGTCTTTGCGATGATGAGTTTGTTGCAAATAGTTTCCGATGTCATGTGTATCGCAAACGGGTAGCGGCATTTTGAAAATCAGAAAATGTTTGCGTTAGATCTTATATCGAAAACCGATAGAGTTTTGAGTCGATTCGGTAAGTCGTTACAGTGATGGGTTTGTTGCAAATAATTTTCGATGTACTGGGAATCGCAAATGGTGTATAGAAGAAATTATAATCGGAAAAGTTTTGCGATTGTATCAATTTCGGGAGTTGCGAAGAACTTGCGATTGTATGGGTGCGAATGTTATGGTTTCGTAAGAGCTTAAGAGTTTGCGAGAAATTGTGGTTCGCAACTGCGGGTTTTTGGAAACTTTTTTCTTTGTTGTTTGCGATGATATTTGGATCGCAATATACCCCTCTTTTGTTGTAGTGAGTTAATTAAATGTAAACTAAAGGTTAATTAGAGATCAATTACGAATTAATTAGAAGTAAATTGAAAATGGACTGTAAGTTAACTAGAAATGATTTAAGAGTTAATTAAGAGTGAACTAGGAATTAACTAATAGTGAATTAAAAGTGAATTAGAAGTGAATTAAGAGTTGACTACAAGCTAACAAAGAGTGAACTAAAACTAAACTAAAGGTTAGGTACAAGTTTATTACAAGTCATGGATGAACATTCAAATGAATGAACTCCATACCATTGGCATTCATGATACAATTGATACCCCACTGATCAATTACTCCCTCTAACAACTGAAATATTTAGATGTCTACACAATTGTGTTAGTGCCATTTGGAGTTTCAAAGGGCCAAAGGGTCCTCGTATTTCTATCTTGGTTATTCTTTGTTGTCAAGGAATTTTAATTACATTACAAAGGATGTTAACATCTTCCATCTTCACTCGGGCAATAGTGGTAGGCCCAATTATTTTTCAACTTCCACCCCTTTAAAACACACCCCCATCACCACAACCAACCTATTACAAATAGTTAGTTGTTGAGATGGAATTTTTTTGACATTTAATTTGTGCTAAATTGTCGTCTTTTAAAATTTCCCTTTCTTTAATACGTTTGTACATTTTTTGAATCAACCATGTGTTTATACATTAAGTTTTGCAAGGTTGTGAAATTGTGCCATTAGCCTTTTTAAAAAAACTAAAACCCAAACTAACATTGGGTTTTTTCTCCTTTTAAAATAGGTTTAGGTTTTCTAACTATGTAAATACAAGTGTTTTTAAAGGCAATCAAGCCTATAGTTATTTTCTTTGGTGAAGGTTTGCTAAATAACATTGGTAACCCAACATGTTCTCTTTTGTTAATGACATAATGAAAGGAATCAAATTGCTTAAATTTTACTCTAGGTAATTTGATGGGTTGATAAGCCATTGCAAATTAGCTACCCCTATCACCTCATTATTTCCCTTATTTATCCTTTGTTGCATAATTATTTCCCTTGTTGCTTCAATATATATGGAAGGCTATGATTACATTGCCAATAACCAACTTACAAATTACTATGATTTCCAACATATGTTTCCATTTTATTTTTAGTTTGGAAAAAATATGATGATTGCAATTTCTTTTTTACTATTGCATTGATGGAAACCACCCTATGAAAGAAAACTAAAAAACCATTGAGACTCAAGCCATGTTTTAAGGTACTTTAATTTTTTCAAAGTTATATATACATAACAAATAATACACAATCTTTGGCTTGGGCATTGTACATTACTTGGACAAATCTATTATTACAAGTAATTTTACTTGTAATAATAGATTAGTTGGGTGCAATGTGGATGGAATCAAACCATGTTTTAAATCAAATTGGGTTCCAAACTCTTTTGGAAATCTCCAAAAGGGGAGGTTTTATAAATCAAAAAATTAATTTTCAAAATTGCAACCAAAGTTTTCTCAAATTAGAAAAATCCCCCAAAAAAAATAAGAAACTAAAAAATAAAACTTGGAAACGAAAGTTCCTTTCAAAACCAAGAAATTAACAACATTGATTTCAATGTGCATTTATTTGTAGTCAATGCATTTCTATAGCAAAATTTGGATAAATTTGGAAAGGTTTCATTCACAAAGATCAAAGAAAGTAGAGATTTAATTTTTTTTGATATGTGATAGTGATGTTTATGTTAATCCTTGTGTCAATGTATGCTATGGATTACAACTAAAGGGAAATTGGGTTCTTGTTATAGTATAGGCAAAATTTGGAACAATTTGAATCACTTTCAAGTTGTGTTATATTGGTGTCCAATGTGAGATATATTTTAGGGGTATATAAATCAATATTTTTGGTTCTTGTGAGTTGCGGACTTTTAGAGTTATTAAACAATATCAATATAATTTAGTTTGAATCAAGTAATTTGTTAAAACTTAAAATACTCCATCTACAACATTCATGAAACCATTATGTGTTCCATATACAAAGTCAAGATTTGGTTAAAAGTTTTTAGTTTAATGTAATACTAAAATATTTCATGGATGGAGAAGTTGGTCTTGAACTTGGTCATGGAGTTGAGTAGTGGATGATAGATTGACTTGTGGTTGTTTCCTCAAAAACAATATGCTGGTCATTAAAACCTATTCTTGTTTTAGGTAGGTCAACACAATACAAAACAAATGTCATCACCTTTATCAACAATTTGCATTGAGTAAATAATTCTTAGAACATGCAAGGCCCATAGCTCACGACGATATGTAAAAATATCTAGTAAAATATAGGTGGGTTGTAAGGTTTTCCAAAGTAGAAGGGTTTTAAAGTCAACGTGTTACATTTGATAAGAAATTGTACCAAGAAGGTAGGGATATTTTATTTTAATGATAATGTTGATGAATTGATGGGTCCTTATGTTGGATGCCTTAGACATCAATGGCTTGTGTATATGTTTTCTACATGAAAATTGCCACCTACCTCCAAAAGTGATGTGGAGGATGGGAATGGTATAGACACCAACATAGGGAAGGGACAATACCATAACACAATGAAGTCCCTATTCATATCTAGGGCTCTATATGATAGCAAGAATGACTTAAACCTCCTCGAAACATGGAAGTACTATCTACATATGTTACACATCCATGTGATGGCCATAAGCCAAATACCTAATTGGTGGGATATACAACTATTGATGTCAAGGTTATTATGCTTGATAATCAACCTCAACCCAATCCATGACAAAGGAAGACTAGGTTGGCAACCAAGACCAATTCAAAATCAAGCTTTGGTGGTGAGTGACATTTTGGTCCCACCACCAAAAAATAGACGACCATTAATTAGTAGTTTAAATCCAAATAGAAGAAAAATCAAATATTAGTTTTTGGTGGGTCCAAGTAGGTTCCTCCCATTAGTTGTATGGAAAATAAATCGATAATGGGTACCTCCCACTTACAAGAAAGAAGTTACTACCATTCAAGGTTGATGTTGAAAAGGGGAAGGAACTAGTTGGAGCAAATACACATGGAGATAGTCATGCATTAAGCCTCCTTGTTGGCATTTCAACCCACCTAGGAACTAACAAAGGGGTGTTTAAGACGAGTTGGGATGTTTATGAAAAATTGCCCACGGGAAAACCTTTGGCTAGTACTAATATTCTTATGTCCAACCAAGTTGTGCATCACAAGTTGATGATGTGAGTACTTGGACCATCTATTTTCCAAGTTAGTTGGGGTTCAATCGTGATGATGTATGTGGTGCTAATGTGTTGTGTTCATGACATAACTTGCACGTGTGCCTTTTATTGGGTGTGTGGTGGTAGGCTCCATTGAAGGTTGGCACAAAATGTAGCACCTTCCACCCCAAATTTAAAGGGAAGGTTGGTTGGAAAAGGCATTGTAGGTGTCAACCATGCATCTAAGGGATTCACAAGAAACTCTTTTACCTGATTATGTGGGCTAGGCAAGCAAATGGTCATGGTGACCAAGGTCTACAGGCTTAATGTCAAGCTCACGGTTGAGGAGTTTGAGTGAAACCCAAATGTCCAAACTTTGGATGAAGCATGTGTGTCTTTAACAACCAACAAAACTTACATCCTATAGGAATGCAAGTAGTTGCTAGAGAATTCTATCAATTAGGCATACACCCATGGACATTATTAGTTAACATGTTATAGTTTGACATGGACAATTTTGCATTGACTTTTATAAATTTTTGGACTGCATGACCATGTTTCCATTTTTTCATGTAGCGTAAATGGACTTATATTTTTGGGCCACATGACCATGCTTTCATTTTTTTTGTGAAATGTAAATGAACTTTTAAATAAATAATTTGTAGAAATTTTCCTTTGCATGTTTGGATACAAGATGCACGACATTAAATATAATGGACCTTTAATTTTGGACTAGTGGTATAGTGGTATAAGGCAAGGTGATCGGTGATTATTTTTCAATTTTCTCATGTAGCACGATTGGCTAGCATCCCAAGAAGGATTTAACATTAAATGGGAATAGGATAGGCAAGGCGTTATAATTGTTTTGTATTCATGCTTTTGTTTAGCAAACCTTAGGAATAAGGCTTATAAATCTAGCAAAACTAGCTCAAAACTGTTGTTTTTTAGCAATTTTTTCCCAAAATTTGAAGGAATCTAAGATATAATATATATTTTTTAATTTTAATTTTTTGCATTTTGGCAAAATTTCGCCAAAAAAAATGCTGATGGTGATGCATTCCACTTGCAAATTGCATGGGTAGTATTATAAGCATACATAAAAAATTGACTTGAATTTTTTAATAGCCCAACAATATATTCCTTTAAAAATTTCCACAAATGTCTATTCCACTATAAAAAAAGTGGTGACACTAATTCCACTACTGAGATTTGCTCAAAAAATCCACTAAATAAACACATTCCACTTTGTAGTGGTTGCACCTAATTAACTTACGATTTTTTTTTGTATTGTTTTATATTATATATATTATTAAAAAGTTGTGCACATTCCACTAGAAACATTCATTTTGAGGGAAATGTTACTTATTTCACTCACACATTTCATTGAAAATGCTTCATTACACTTTGGGTTTTCCATTACAATGGAATTTGCGCATTCCATTTTTAAAAAATGGAATGGGGAGTGGAATAGAATGTGATTTGCTATAGTGAAAACTTAAAATTCATAATTGACATTTTCCTTTAAACATGTATTAGTTAGTTAATTATTGTTACATTTTATTGTTGAGTTCTACAATGATTTATTATTCAACGTTTCCCATATTAATGAAATTAACCAAACACAAAGGTCCTCATGCATATGAATTCGCTTTGATAAAATTCTATTCATGGGTAGATACTTACACAACCATCCTTTTTCAAGTGATTTTTAGAGGATTTATGTTTGTGTTGTTCTAACTATGGTTGCCAATTTAACATTGCTGAGACTAGCAAATTGAAATCCATAATGTATTTAAGACATTTTTAGTACAAATTTCTTTGTTCATTGCATTCCAAGTTAATTCTAAAAAACTAACCAAAAAATGAACTATGGCAATGGAAATTAATTGGCCAATCAACAGAACCCAAGGAATGACATTGTGGTAGTCTATTTTCATCTAGAAATTAGAGCCCAAAAACATATCAACAATTAAGACTTGAGAACTATAAAATTTTTACATGTAATTAATGAACACATGCAAACTTTTGAACAAAATTAACAAAATTTGTTGGTTTTTGTGATCTAAAAGTGGAATGAAGAATGAACAAATGATGGATTCCTAGGATCATATTGACGAAATGGGTCAAAACATAATCAAAGAAACCACAAAGGACATCAAATGTTAATTTCTATCATAAAAAATTAAAGATTTCTTTTTTTCCATTTGAAACCATGGTAATCATGGCACATTATTATTTTTTAACGCACATGAATGTTACGAAATTAGAATTTAAAATCCATTTGACGCAATTTTAAGTTTTGATTTAGTTAAAGACTTTTGAAAATGAAAAATTTTGTCATTAAGAAAAGGACATTTTTACAAAGGATTTTCAAAGGACTCATATAGTAAAAATAAGTTGATGATAAAAAATATGAGATGATAATAACCTACTAGACACATTAAAAAAAATTCACAATTTCAAAAATGTGGAATTCTAAAATTTTGAAAATTAAAAGTATGTACATTTGAAAATTCAGAATTTCAGAACTTCAAAAGTGCTTTACCACATATAAATGGGGTATAATTTACATGATGTATTAAACAAAGTTGTAGTTTATATTACATTAAATTCAACTTTAAAAAATTAACATTTTTTGGTATGATTTGAAATTATCATAATTTTTCAAGATGAAACATAAAATCTGCAAGGTATCTATACATTTTTACAAATTCATATTTATTTAAAAAATTAAAAAATTATTTGGGAAATTTTAATCATTTCTTATAAAAAGTTGCAAAAAAAATCATTCAAAAGTTCATTCATATGAAAAAGTTATTTTGGGGAAATAGGACATGCAAGACTAATGTAGAGCAATTTTTGTGGCTCATTTGATCTTGTTTTGACCCAAAATGGTTGGTAATCATGATGAATATCACATTGAAAACAATTTTTATTATGGAGCTATTTTATATCATTCCACATTACCCTTTTTTCCTTCCAAGAGAATTAGATAGACATTGGACTATTGCATATATGTATATATATGTCTATTCATCCATTGAAGTAACACAAAATTTCAGATCGTATGAAGACATCATAGCCCTTCCATATTGTCTTTCAAATTGCATTAAACTTTAAGACAAACTTGTGCAAAATTTTCAATTATCTTATTTCCCCAACACAATTTATATTCAAGAATGATGAGTATTGGGGGCAAGGGTGAATGCATGCTATAATGTAGACAAAAAATTGTCATAGGTTTTGATAATTTGATAATTTTCAACACAATTGTAAGAACATGAATCATGGTGGATACATGAAAATTATTATGGTGGATTCTTAAAAATCTTCTTCACTAAAAATTTTAATTTCTTTTTAAGTTGTGAAGTTCAAATCAAATGTTTTTAAAACAAATTCGTCAGTACATTATGTTATAATAATGATGAAGATTGTGATTTTTTTAAGTTGTAAAATGTTCTTCCATTGAAATGTAGATGGCCTAAGTGTTGTTTTTACTTTTTACGTAAAAAGAATGGATTTTCAAAATTAATAAAAAATGGTAATCCAATGTCAAATATGGGTTTTAAATCAATGTTTATAAAATTATTGTGTACTTTTATACAATGATATAGCTATGAATCAATCACATATTGATGGGTTTAATAATTTATTTTATGTTTGAAGATCAAATTAATTATATGTGATCCTTAAAAAAAATTCAAGTTGAATGAAATCTTACGTGTTATTACTTTTTATATTACATGTAAACCCAATTTTCCCTAAAATTGTTTACAACATACCATGCATCTACTTGTGAATCCTAAAGAATAAGATGAAGTACACGGTGGTGTGGAAAATTTGGCAATTAATTTAGGCTTGTTCAATGAAAGTTGGTTTCCAATTCAAATGAAATCTATGATTGATCTACCAATCATATTTTGATTTTATCTACCATTCCAATTTAATGATATGAATGATTTCATTCCAATCAACTTGCTGGTGAGGATCATTGTGCCAACAACAATGCAATGATTTTTTAGTCCCAAAGCTCACATGATTAAGAGGCTCATGTTTTTGGCCTAATAGAAATAGATGGTATCAACACATGATGTTCTTGAAAAGGAATTTGGTTAATGAAGAGTTCATAAGAGACCATTTTGAAACCATATACATCCACAACATGTGAATATGCAAACTCACATTTGACCCATCTTGTAATATTGCTCACAACACTTTTGATTCCTTCCTAAACCATGTGCCCACAACATCATCCACGCTTTTCATATTCTTCAATTATAACATAAAACTAAACAAACTCTAATTATTTCAATTTAATTGGACTAAAGGCTAATCCGTATTTTCCACCTTTAATGTTTATCCTAGTGGGTAAGAGGAGGGGTTCCCAATGAGGTGAAACATGGATGTAGGAGACTTTGAAACCTATGTGTATTAATCCACATTTTTGCAATTCTCTAATCCCCACAACAATGGTTTCCATTATTTGCATTTGCTTACCATAAGTAAGAGGTTCATGGCACTAGTTAATGAGATTTTGCAAATCACCTTCCATAAGTTCCACGATTACCAATATTTTGCCCTTATTAATCCATTGACATCCTAGTCACTTCACAAACAAAAACATTCCTTTCAATAGGATTCATCACCATTTCCATTTGTTTTAGCAAATTGGTTTCGTTAATTCCACGACCTTTGTATCATTTGACAACACAACAAAATTTTCAAGTTCATGGTCAAGAGTTTTTTTGTTTAATCCCCAAGTTGGGCAATCTCCTTCACAATTTCAAGTTTTGATGGATGTATTCGTCAAACGTAGTTGAAACACTTAATTTGTCTCTTCATTTATGATATCTAGATGATTTGGAGCCTTGGGTAGAAGCCAACTTCAAAGGTGTTCAAGTGTTGTCTTGGAATATATTGATTTTACTATTTAATTATAGGTAATCCTAGGTGGTGACTATGTACTATTTTGTGTTGCTATTGTAGTATACATGTTCTTGTTTAGATTTGAAAAGGAGTTGCTATTATTGAGGTTACAAGTGGTTGTGCTATGTCCAACAACATTAATCCATACTTAGTGCTATTGTAATAGTAGGTGCATCCTTGTTTAGCTTTGAGGAGCTCTAACTACAAAACATCTTCACATCTTGGGTTTGGCATGATGAGTGTATAATTACTACAATAGAGATGTGCAAATCTTCCTTTGCCACACCCACATCAATGCTTTTCAAATCTTAGTTGTCCATCATTGGAATCAAGGCTATGAAAGATGGTTACTTGCTAGTGTACTATGCTTTGTTTTAAAGAAATGATCAACTTGATACATAAGTATGACTAGAGCAAGGGAAAGAAAATGATTTGGTGAAATTGCAACAATAACATTGATAGTGGAAACATTGTGAGATGAAAAAAGGACATTCAATTTTGGAGAAAGGAAGAAAGCCAAAATGAGAGAAATTTAGGTGGGAAAAAGAATATTGTGTCAACCACAAAAATTTACCTCTTTGATTGAGCTCGAGATAGATGAAGAACACAATTACCCCCTTAGGCATTGAGGCGCAAAGAAAACACTTGAATGAAAGGAAGGAGACACATGTAAACAATTTGACCAAGAGAGAAGTGAAACAAAGAGTGCTATCAATGAAAACGGTCGTGAAACATACCTAGGAAGATTACTTTTGAATGCGGTGCATAATATGGATTACGTACTACTATTAGAGAGGCTAAGAAAGGCTTTGTCAAAATTTTAGAAGCCATTGACTATGAGGGTTTTTTTTTCAATTTTGTTGGGTAGGTGGCTTAGCTATCATACACAAGAGGACCGAGCCACATTTGGCTTTAGATGTCAGATAGTAAAGTAGATTCAAGAAATATTCTTGCCTTGTTATCGTGACCAATAGGAACTCATCATCTACCTATGGCAATATGTTATTTTTTTCCCCTGCAATATGGCATCTTTTGCAATTTTTCTCCGAGAAAATGACCTTGTACCATTAACATTGGGTTTTAAACCATGTTTGCATATAGATGAGGTTTACAGTATTCGTGTATGAACATACAAAGGGTGTTAGATAGATTTGTGTGGGCGTGTGGAAAAAGATGTTATGGCCAATAAAATTGCTGGATTTGGTGGTTTGATTTTTGCTGTTTAGTTTTCTTGAGTGACTTAACAATTCAATGTGTAATAGGGTTTGGTAAGTTTGTGAGAATTTTGTGAGGACTAATGGAAATGCAAGAAAGGGACCATTATTTTCAATGTTCAACAGAATAGGGTTGTGCATACACCTGAAATATGTTTTGCAAGCCAATGGGAATAGACTTTTATATGTCCTAATACTAACTTTGGAACATGGAGATTGCAAATGTGAGAAGCAGCAAAAGGAGAGAAAAATCAATTCAATGACTAATGAAAAAACCATAGAACTCACGAACTCCAAATTGGAAGTGGTTGAAAATGTGTGAGACGTACGTCTTGGGAAGAAAACACTTATGGCTACAGGGATTTCAAATGCTCAAATGCATGATGTCCTTTTGATCTGCAGGGAAACAGATCAAAAGGAGTGAAATCCCCACAAGTGAAGGATCATCGATCCCTCCTATAAGTGGACACAGATTGAAAATAGGCAACCAACTCTCCCTGAATCATACTACTGTAATACTGCAGTGCTTGTGCGTAAGAATGACATCATGAGGTCCTATAGACAATGATAACAATTGGAAAGTGAGGTGAAAGAGAGAGCACCTGAATATGCGGACAGTAGCACCTTGCTATCATAAGAACAACCAGGCGTATTTTTGCATCTAGTATTTATACACAGAAGTGGGAGGGGGTGGTGGGGCTGCTCTTCCAGGAATGCGTCGGCTTACATTCCCAGTGTCACCATTTTCGTCATAGTCATTGGAATTACTGTTTCGGGATGATGGTCGCCCATTCACAGATGGAGAAGCTGATCTTGAAGTTGGTTGTGGAGACCTTGAGTAGTTGGATGATGAAGATCGACCTGTGGCTGCCTCCTCAAAGGCAATACGCCAGTCCTCTGTCTCACCAAGTCCTGTTGTCGTCTCTGGTAAGTAAGCACAATACAAGACAAATGCCATCACCTTTGTCAGCAGTTTGCATTAAGTAAATATTTCTTAGAACACACAAGGCCCATAGCTCATGATGATCAGGCCTTCTCAACTGGCATGTGGCACCTCTTAGAGCTGGGCTTTCTTCTAGGAAGTTTGATAGTCAAAATCAGACCCCAACGTACATGCAGTCTTGCTCACTAAAGGCTTACAATATAGTTGAGGTGAGATGTCAAACGTTTTGCACATCTGAAATCTTACCAGAATCACTGAGTCCAGAGGCTGAGGATGCACGAGCTTCCTGCATGCTGAGTTGCTGGGTAAGCTTGCTCAAAGCTTCAGCTTGCTTTTGACACTGTTCGCAACGCCTCTTCACTTCTAGATCCTCCTGCAAGAGTTCTTCAATCCTTCCTGTAGGATGGGCACTGTATTCCCAACCCCCATCATCTCCAACATTCAGTTGGTGCAAACAACAATAGAAACTGCAATTCGATGCCACAAATTTGTTTTGCTGACACCATGGGTGTGTTCAGTCAGCTTCAAGAAAGAATTTATTGTAAGAATGCTCAACAAATCATCTGAAGAAATGTAGAACATGTGGTAATCAAGCTGTGATGTTTGTACTTCTGAGGCATGGCTCTGTTAAGAAGCAAACACTACAATGAACAGGGTCAACCCAATGACAAACCTTATAGAGCTATATAGCTGATTCAACATTGCGTCCTTAGCTTGTTCCACTTGGCAAAGCACCACAGCCTGCAAAACCATTTATGATGCCACAACATAAGCAAAAGAAGAGTATTGCAAATTAGTATAAATTTTGTCTTCCCACTCATATGGCAACACAACTCAAAGTGGACATACACTGCTGGATAACTCCTGTCAGTAGCCAGGGTTGCATGTTTCCACTGTGAGATACCAAATATTTTAGTAGTAAGTATTTGATCGCCACTCAGAGCTATGCATTAATTTGCTCTGCTAAGAACCACCAAAAAGTGTATAACATGTGATTCCCGAGTCCTTGACCCATATTGGTTGCATGCGAGTTACACACCTGGAAGGGGTGGATGCAGAGATAGCTCAACTGGACAAAAGTATGAAACTATTGACACACAGATAGGTACTCACTTTGGGAATGTTTGCTGCAAGGCTGTTAAGCACAGCTTCAACATAGTCTCGCACTTCTTGAGCCATAAGCCTCAACTCTTCCTCTGGATCGACTGGCCTCCATGGAATTCCTGCATCCTGTGGACAAGTCATTGTGCTTAGTTAGTGTACTTGCACAAACCTAACTACTGAAGGAGGAGGGTGGCCAGGTTCACCATATTTTGCCTATAAAAATTATTGGAAAATAAGGAAACTGTTGTGACTCATCTGAATAAACCCATCAGTATTATATATCTCCATTGTACACCTCACTGAACCCTAAACCCTAAACCCTAGAACTGATGAATGTCCCATCTCAAAATGATGATAACATGACAATGTCTGCAGAAAATTAGGACTTGCGACTCAGGGACTTACTATACCTGTTGAAACAAATGAGTAGTTAACATGGGGGTGCTTTGTAACATTGTGGCTAGCATCCTCCTCATGAGACTTCCATACATAATAAGCAGAGGAGATTTGAACCTACCACAGCACCATTTGGAATTCCCGAACGAGTTGAACTGTTGTCCAATTCTTTCTTGACAGAGGATGCATTTTGGGGGTCGATACAACTCCTAAGCTTCCCCATCCATTCCAGTTTCTCCGCCATGTTTTCCGCCTTGAGTACAACAGAATGTTCAGCTGCAACCATGATATACATTCAATAAATACTCTAGCTGGTGGTTGTTTGTACTGGTGTTACTATCAAAGACACAAACTTTCATTCTTAAAACTGACTGGATACAGCTTTGTAATAGATACACAAGGAATTAACATCAGGAAATTCTATTAGGATCAAGTAGGGGACCACCCATTTGCGTAGCCATGGGAAATACAAAATTTTTACCTTCCAGAACGGTCTTATAGGGAACTTTATGACTGACTCTGAACACCAGCATAGCATTTGGATCCTCCTTTTCTGGCCCATTTGCTGATGACTTCTTATTCTTGGATGATGACTTTGCAGGTGGGCCATCTTCAGCTCCATTCTCCTTCTCAGGTCCATCTTCAAGAACACATTCCTATCTCCAATAACCCAATATATCAGGTGAGTACTTATACTCTTTCAATGCAGATGTTGTGAACATTCTGGTTCCCAGGACACCAATCAAAACTGCTGCAAAGGAACATCATTGAGAAAACATCAGTGGTTTATCAATGATGCTTTTGAGCTTCCCCGCAACTACTAAGCTTTGGATATCCAGGTGGCCAGAAATCTGGAACATGGGCAGGGAACCTGAAAATCTTCTGATGGAAACATGAAATGCATATAGACACATGTGCATTTCTACTCATATGTTCTGGTGTAGTTGTATCATCAAAAGCTCAATTGCAGACAACAGTGGAATTCTCAAAAGTGTACTAAAACATACATCCAAGGTGATGGCACCGAGGAAGTTCCTGTCTTCTGGCTTTTCTGTATAGGAAAGCTGCACATAAAATACAAAAAAAATTGTTAGGTTTTATCAAAGAAAATAGACAAACATTTTATTCCACGACTGCTAGACACTACTGTGTTCCACTCATGCAAGTGCTGATTTCATAAAAAAAACAAAAATGCCTTTTCAGAACAACCACATATTGTGTGTACCCATAAGACTATGACCTTTTGTGTTTTCCTTAGAAACTGATTCACTCCGTGTAGAATTACAATAAGAGGGCCCAAAGTAGGTTCCCCTAGACATACCCAATTAGTCTTTGCATTCAGCACAAACCAGTACTTGTTCCATTCACCATTCTTTGGACTTCTCTTCAGTAAATAGCCTGTCAGAACACCAGTCCAATTTTCTTCAGAATTTGTTTGGTTGTGACTCCTGTGACAAATTCTGAAGCCAATCGATCAGCATATATGTTTTCACAATATTGCTCAAAATAGTGTGATGCCAATTAGGTCTGCACAGCTGCACAGACCCCCCCAATGCCTGAGATGTCTGAAGACATCACAAACTCATAGCAAAGGTTGAAAGGGTCATTTCAAACTAAATGCCTGAAATCATGTTGGGGTCACCACAAGAAAATATAAGCTGATTTGTCCTCAACTGACAAGGTTGCAACCAGACTGCAATTGTCATAAAGAAAGGTATACAGAAAAGATAAGGCTAAACCTGCAGAATGGTCACCAATGGTCTGTAAGGTTGAAGGTGCATCCTTGCCATCTTTATCTTTAGTAGACTTTAAGCTTTCTCCAGTCCCAGTTAGACTTGTTGGAGCAGTTGCCTGTGCACAACACATACAAAATATCAAAGCTTTGAGATCTATGGGAGAACATGAGACTGCAGCAGCAACTACCCAGATCAGACAAAGATGCCAAGTCATCATCATCATCCACCATGTGTGCTCAACTGTTGCCACCCAATTCAAATAAGAGCTGCTTGAGCTGAGCAGACATATCTTCTAATCCTTTAATGTATATACAAACTGCAAAATCTGTTCTGTCTATTCAAAGTAAACCAGCATCTGTTGTCACAAGTGAAATCTGTTAAGACCATTTGTGAAACATGAAACGTCAACAAACCAGCATGTCTACCTACAACAATCTTTCAAACGAAGGTTTTGGAGTGCATGCAATTAACCAATAGATGTAAGTAATTTTTGCAAGTTCGAACACCCCCACAAATCAAGGTTTTGGAGTGCATTCAATTGTCCAATAGATGTAGGTAATTCTTACAACCTTAAACACCCCCGTAATTGAAGGTTTTGGAGTGCATGCAATTGACCAATAGATGTAAGTAATTCTTGTAAATTCTAACCCCCCTGTAATTGAAAGTTGTGGAGTGCATGCAATTGACCAATAGATGTAAGTAATTCTTGTAAATTCTAACCCCCCTGTAATTGAAAGTTGTGGAGTGCATGCAATTGACCAATGGATGTAGGTAATTTTTGCAACTTCGAACACCCCCCCAAATCAAGGTTTTGGAGTGCATGCAATTGGCTAATAGATGTAAGTAATTCTTGCAAGTTCGAACACCCCCACAAATGAAGGTTTTGGAGTGCATGCAATTGGCCAATAAATGTAGATAATTTTTGCAACCTTGAACACCCCCCAAATGAAGGTTTTAGAGTGTATGCAATTGACCAATGGATGTAGGTAATTCTTGCAAGCTAAAACAATTATTCAAATGAAGGTTTTGGAATGCATGTAATTGGCCAATAGATGTAGGTAATTTTTGCAAGTTGGAACACCCCCCCCCCAATCAAGCTTTTGGAATGCATTCAATTGACCAATAGATGTAGGTAATTCTTACAAGATGAACAACCCCCCGAATCAAGCTTTTGGAGTGCACGTAATTTGCCAATAGATGTAGGTAATTCTTCCAAGCTAAAACAATTGTTCAAATGAAGGTTTTGGAGTGGATTCAATTGGCCAATAGATGTAAGTAATTCGTGCGAGCTAGAACAATCGTTCAAAGGAAAGTTTTGGAGTGCATTCAACTCGCCAATAGTTGTAGGTAATTTTTGCAAGTTCGAATACCCCTCCAAATGAAGGTTTTGGAGTGCATTCAATTGGTCAATGGATGTAGGTAATTTTTGCAAGTTCAAACACCCCTCCAAATGAAGGTTTTGGAGTGCATTCAACTGGCCAATAGATGTAGGTCATTCTTGCAAATTTGGACACCCCCCCAAGTGAAGGTTTTGGAATGCATGCAATTTTCCAATAAATGTAGGTAATTCCTGCAACTTCAAACACCCCCCCAAACGAAAGTTTTGGAGTGCATTCAATTGGCCAATAAATGTAGGTAATCTTCACAACCTCAAACACTGCCCTAAACAAAGGTTTTGGAATGCATTCAATTGGTGAATAAATGTAAGTAATTTTTGCAACCTCAAACACCTCCACAAATCAAGGTTTTGGAATGCATGCAATTAGCTAATAGATGTAGGTAATTTTTGCAAGTTTGAACACCCCCCCCAATCAAGGTTTTGGAGTGCATGCAATTGACCAATAGATGTAGGTAATTTTTGCAAGCTTGAACACCCCCCCAAATCAAGGTTTTGGAGTGTATGCAATTGTCTAATAAATGTAGGTAATTCTTGTAACCTCAAACACCCCGTAATTGAAGGTTTTGGAGTGCATGTAATTGGCTAATAAATAAAGGTAACTTTTGCAACCTTCAACCCCCCCCCCCCCCCAATAAAGGTTTTAGAGTGCATGCAATTGACTAATGGATGTAACTAATTCTTGTAAACTTGAGTACTAAGATAAATTAAGTTCTTGGAGTGCATTCAATTGGCCAATTGATGTAAGTAATTCTTGTAAACTTGAGCACGACGATATATTAAGTTCTTGGAGTGCATCCAATTGGCCAATCGATGTAGGTAATTCTTGTAAGCTTGAACACCCCAATAGAATAAAATCTTGGAGGCTAATAGCTAGAGGTAATTTTTTCATATGAACATTTATTGATGAATTAAGGTTGTTGATTAAAAAATAAAAAATAATTTGTAGATGATTACATTTCGTAAATGGAGTACTTGTAAATGCGAACATTTAAACAAATTACTTGGCAACTTTTGGATCATGAATTCTTGGAGACCCAACCATTAAAGGTTATTCAAATTTCGACTTTGGATGAAATTTTCCACCATAGTTGGTGAGGCTTTTGTTAGGTCAAGCAACCTAAGGTTGTGAAATTCTTTTGATCCATTTTGGAATAATGAGGGCAAATCTTCACATTTTTTCAAAGATAAACCTTCTAAATTTTCCATCACTAGTTTCTATCACATTCAACAAATTACAAATAATTGCCAATATGAATAAACATAAAACTTCATTACGGTGCCATGTTTTTAGGATATAAATATTACATATTCTTTTAAATTTAAAGCTCATGGTTTCATTTGGAATTTTGATAAATTTTTTTAACATAGGATTGAATTAGCACATGTTGTTCAAACCTGATTATTTTGCAAATATATATTTCATTCCTATATAAATTGACCGTAGTAACTTCCCTTGCAATATTTTGACCCATGTCTTGTAATTGTTCATGCATGTACAAACCTCCATCTTTTGCCCATTTGATTAAAGATCTGTCTTTCAAATTGTGTAATCCAAGCATAGGGCTACATGAATCATCTCCATCACTAGAACAACAAGGGGGTATATTGCGATCCAAATATCATTGCAAACAACAAAGAAAGAAGTTTCCGAAAACCCGCTGTTGCGAACCATAATTTCTCGCAAACTCTTAAGCTTTTGCAATACCATAACATTCGCACCCGTACAATCGCAAGTCCTTTGCAACTCCCGAAATTGATACAATCGCAAAACCTTTCCGATTATAACTACTTCTATACATCGTTTGCGATTCACAATACATCGGAAATTATTTGCAGCAAAACCATCACCGCAACCACTTAGCGAATCAACTCAAAAGTATATTAGTTTCCGATATAAGATCTAACGCAAACATTTTGCGATTTTCAAAATGTCGCTAAAAGTTTGCAATAAACATGACATCAGAAACTATTTGTAACAAACCCGTCACCGCAATGACTTAACGAATCGACTCAAAACTCTATCAGTTTCTGATATAAGATCTAACGCAAACATTTTGAGATTCTCAAAATGCCGCTAAAAGTTTGCGAAATTTAAGATTTCGCAAACCTGTTCTGGAATGATTTTACCCGTAACAGTGTAGCAATGTCTGTGACATGATATATTTGGTCTTTTGGCTTTTGCAGTGTTGCGAAGAAATATGACTCGCAAATATTTTTGAGATCCACTTTGTATCGCAAGAGCATGGCACTGTATTATTATTTTGGAAGCAAGGTTTATATTCATTTGGAGTCGCTTTGGGCCGCAAAAAAAAAATTCTATATCAAAATTTCAAATTTTACAATGTAAAAGGGTTTGTAACTCTTGGGTATCTAACACACTAGCTGTCTATCTAGACCTCCTTCCCCTCTTGGATTTCTTCCTTGAATCTTTCTTCTTAATGTTCTCTGGTGGAGGGGGAGGCTATTCATCCTCCTCCCTCTCTTCATCGTCCCCCTGCCCCTCCTCCTCCTCATCCTCCTCCTCCCTATCCTCTTTATCTTTGCCCCCTACAGAACCTGCATTTCGACTAGCAAATGAACTGGGTCCATTGCTAGTGGTAGCACTGGGAGTAGTGCTAATGCCTCTCTCCTCCTCATCACTGCTGCCTTGGGAGCTCTCACTCTCACCCTCAAATGCCTGCATTTCAACATGCAAAGCTTAGTCAACACTATAAATGAAAATCTTGATTCAAATGAAAACAATCTGAACACAAACAAAAATTCAATCCCAACCAAACCCACTCACCAATAGTGCATCAACATGTTCAAAAAGATGTTCCTTGCCATGCTCCTGGCCCATTGTCATTTCTATAGTTGTGATCTTCCTTTTGTACCTCTTGTACTGTCCCCATAATACAACAAGTCAATAAAAACACATATTTGCGAAGCGCAGACCTTTGCATATTGTAACTTGCGAAGTAGTTTGCGATTTGTTCAAGTCTACGACCTCTTTTGCGAAGCGCAGACCTTCGCATATTGTAACTTGCGAAGCAGTTTGTGAAACAAATAGCATCGTACATTTGCGAAACAAACGCCATTTGACCTATCTTTGCGATGCAATTCGCATCGCAAAGGTATCCCAAACAGTCCTATGTGACTCGACAGAAAATTCAATTTTATTCGAATCTTTGTAGAAAAAAAATGAAGGAGAGGGAGGGTACTTACAAATGCTGCTTTGAGGCCGAGAATGCCACCTTGCCCTAGCCTATGGGTGGTGGGTGGAACCAGTTTCACTCGCTCTGTTGCCTTGAGGAACTTCAATGGTGGATCACCAACCTCGTCCACCACTGATTGGCATTCAGCAAGCTTCAGCTCTAGTGCCTTCAGGTCACAGTCAAACCTCCCAGACTCTCTTGCCTTCTTGGCCTTGGCTAGTTGCTCTGTGATCTCCTTCAACTGCCTTGCTACTTTTAGCTGCACTTCAGAATGGTAGAAGGCATTCCAAATGTTTTCTGAGAACTAAAGCGGCCTCTCCAAGTTTCTGTACACATTTAGGTCTCTCAGGTGAGCACGAATCTTCATCCTATCAAGGTATCTTGCTTGAGACATTGAATTAGAGATCTTGTCTGCAATCCACTGTGAATCAAGCTCTCCTCCATTTCGAAATGCTCCCTTGACCTGATTTATCACTCTCCTCTGCTCTGCCTTTGAGAGAGTGCCCCACTCAACTCCTCGTGCAAAGTTGGTGGAGACAATGTGCCTAATGGTGCTTTTGGCCTCAGTGTATGCCAGCTGGGTTGGAATTCCCTCCTCTGCCAATGTTATCAGAGGGAGCTTCTTCCTCTCCTCCTCCTTCTTCTTCAGGTCGAGCTTCTCCTTTTTGATGGCATCCCTCTCATCCTTCCTCCTTTTCTTCTCGAAAGTTCTAGGTGAGAGAGCTCCTATTGTTGCTCTCTCATCTCTCTTTCTCTTCTTCTCTTCTGCCTTGGCTTTTGCAGCCTTCCTTGCCTCCTCCTCTCTTTGTGCTTCCCCAACAGTCAGCCCTGCTTGCAATGCTTGACCTAAGATGGCTGTCAAGGATGCCAGCCCTTCAGGTGTCCTAGTATCGATTGCAAACAGCTTTGAAGCTCTCAAGTGATTAGTAACCATCTTCCTCAACCTTTCCTCATTGTTGTCACCTCCTCTAGACCCAGAACCCCCTCCACCAGTCCCAGCCATTGCAATCCACCCCCTCCTCTCTGCCCAAGCTTTCCTTCGACAATTCTCGAATAATGCCGAGAATGAGTTCAAATTCACTCGCCGTCCTACTCTAGTCTAGACCCCCAAAAAGATTTCACTACACCTTATTCCGTTCCAGCTTAAGGACTTTCGGCAATTTAGGGCTTGCGGTGTAACTCGCATCGCAACTTGCGATACAGTATTTCTCGCAAAGGCCATACAATGCTGTTAGTTTCGCAAAGTTAAAGGGTTGCGAAGTCGACGGCTTCGCTAATGTAGGAGGAAGTTAAAAGGTTTAGGGCTTTGGTTTAAGTAACGTATGCAGATGCGAAGAGGGATGCGATGGTGGGGGGTTCGCAAGGGGTTCGCAATGTTTTAGGGTTTAGGGTTTCTTCTCGAGAGTTCTAGGTGAGAGAACTCCTGTTGTGCATATGCCAAAGGGTTTTGGGCAACCAATCCTATAGGCATTGTTGAGCCCACATTGGATGCAGGTATGCATTTCTTTTTGGTTTAGGTAGTCTCAATTTATGAGTAGTCAAGGGTTTATATTGTTGTATCACATGATTTTTGAAAGTCTAATCTGGTCTTTGCCTTACATTTGTGCCTTATAAATGTGATAGATGATATGTCTTCCTCCTTCGTTGTCTCCACTAGTGACTCATCCTCCTCAAATGAAGGCACATCAGCTCATACGCAGGCAAAGGTGTCTCACTCTCCTCGTGGTCCACCTCGGCAGCTTTGCCAATGCACCAAGTGTGTTGGTCAGATTTCACAAAAGTCATATGTTTGTGCTCAACACGTTCAGCGATTTGGGCGTCATCGTGGTCTTACCCCAGGAGCTTCTTCATCTCATGTGGTAAGTGTCATTTTACCATTGTCATTTTTCCTCTTTGATACATGTTATTTTTCATGAAATCCTCTTTGAAACTATTTTCACTTCCATGGTTTGTTGTGGTTTTTTGAATGCAATAAGGTTCCCGTATGACACCACCACCCTATGTTTTATCATAAGGGGTTTTAGCTGCCATAAGAAATGCACTTTTGCATGCATTTGCTATAGGGATTGGTGCCTTTCATGAGGCCAGTAATCCACATCATGAGGCAAGGCCATGTTTGCCCTCCGTTAGACAACGATCCAAAGCACAACGTCCAAGTGAGGGTCGTGCTAGGACTATTGTTGAGGGCAGATGGGGTATGCGTGAGTTCATTGGCAAATGTGCTAATATTATACAATCATGGAACCCTGCAGTTCTTGGGTTGTTTGATAGTTTGCCCTATGATGAGGAGGTTGTGGTTTGGGGTAGACGATGGATTGTTAAGACCTTTACACTTAGAGAGAGGCATGGCTATGGAGTATATGCTTGTGAGGACATCATTGTAGAGGATTCAATTAGTTGTCGTAGAGAGGGTCCTACTTTGTTCCCTTATGGTGGGCTTATCTATAAGAGAAGACATTGGAACGTGATCCTCACATAACATCCTGAGTGGAAGACCTTTGTTCTTGAGATGGACACCTTTGTTGGTAGCACTAGGAGGCATAGTGATGTGAGGGTGATAGATGGAGACCCCATATGTTCTGGAAACATTGCTGGTTTCATCAACAGTACGGTGGTGACACGCTCCTTGGTCCCGGGGTGAACCCACTGGAGGGTTCACCAATGTGAAGTTGCGGAAAGTTGGGACCAAAGGCACGCTCCCGGCTTCCAACTCTAGAAAGGGGTAGAAGGTTGAGTTGGAAGCCCCGGGATTAGACTAGGAAGAGGGACTAGGAGATCAAGCTTGAATCTGCATCCAAAAACCAACCACGAGAGGTTAGTTTAGCATTCGAGACACCCTTGGGTGTTGGGACTTGCCACGGGCACTTAGACACACAAGACTCACCACGGCCCAGACTCGGGAGTAAGCCACCACCTTACTCCCTATAGTATTCTCTGCAGTTCGCCGTGAAGACTACATCCAAATGGCACAAATTCCCGGGACTCCCGAAATGGAGTCCCGAAATTGTCCTGGCGGGACTCCCGGGACTTTGAAACGCCATAACTCCCGAATGCAGAGTTGGATCGCGACGAGGTCTGAACCAAAGTTGTAGCCCTCGTTGAGATCTTTCCAACGCCATGTTGCACACTCAAATCGGATGTCGGGAAGGCATCGATTCCCGACTTTTAGTGGTCGAGAGTCAAACTGCCATTTTGACTCCCGGCCCTTATTTTGCCCATAACTTGGGCTACAGATGTCCGAATTGCCAATGCGAGGGCATTTTCGATATCTACATTTCAAGACCTTTCCAATGACACTAAGAACACCCCAATGCGAGGTGTTTTGCCCCTTTCTGTCGAGCTCTAAACGTTCAGGAGTCCCAGAGGACTCCAACTCTCAACTTTTCCAAGTGTTGGGCTTCACCCCCACACTTGGCCAAAGTGGGGTTGCGACAGGTGGGGACTCGGCCTAAGCGTAGAGCTAATTGTGAATGGGTTTTTGTTGAGGGACCTCCTCCAACACCATATGGCCAGAATTATCATGAAGACCATTACCTGGTGTTAGCTACTAGGACCATCAGATCAGGAGATGAGTTGTTTACACACTATGAGTGGAATTAGAATTCCAGCATTTCTGAACTATGTACTTTGTTTAAGACATAACATACCATATTTATATACATGCATTTTTGCATTTTTTATTTATAATGTAATATGCAACTATGCTTGGTATATAGTTAAGATCTTCTAGATTTGGTATTGCATAGAATATTCGGCCTTCTGAAGACATGTTGCCACGGAGGTTGAGAGTAACATATCGGGAAATGGGCATGCCACACAAATCAGACTCTTCATCAACTCATTCTTCATCAAATGACTTGTCTGCTCATGATGAAGGTGTCTCTTAACCAGTTGAGGAAGCACCACTACCTGCAAACCAAGAACAAGCGATGGATGACTTCATGGTTGACTGGTTTGGACTTGACATAGTTGATGATATGTCTCGCAACCCACATGATGAAGGAGCCAATGCAGATGATCCACGTCATCAACATACTACCCAGGGACAACAGTAGTGGCAAGAGGCGAAGGCACATGCTCAAACACCTATTTTTCAAGGTGCAAGGTTAAGCCGTTTAGCAGCCATACTGGGGTTGTTAAACATACAAGCAAAACACAAGGCAAGAAATATTATGTTGTCAGACATTTTCATGCTTTGTCATAGCCTCTTGCTACCTGAGGAAAATGTTTTGCCAGGATCTTGGAAGGAGGCTAAAAAGATCTTATCCTCCATAGGCATGGAGTATTAAATTGTCCATGCATGTGTTAATGACTGCATGTTATTTCATGGGAACAATGCCCATTTAATGGAGTGCAATACATATGAAGAGGCTCGATATGATCTTCACATGCTTACAGAGAAGGTGCCCAGGAAATCAGTAAGGTGGTTTCCCATTATTCCTTGCTTGCTGCACATGTATCGATGTACAGACTTGGCCGAGTTAATGGTTTGGCATAAGGAACATTGATCAGAGCTTGGTGTTATGAAGTTACCGGTTGACTCTCCTGCTCACAAGCATGTGGAATCAACATGGCCAGAGTTTGAGCGTGACCCTAGGCATGTGAGGTTGGGGTTAGCATCAGATGGTGTTAGTCCAGATTCACTTGGAGGAAAGGGACGACCTACCTCTGTTTGGCTAGTTGTTGTCATGAATTACAACCTTCCTCCGTGGTTGTCTATGAAAAAAAGATTTTTGCTGCTTTCTCTTATTATCCCAGGGCCAAGTAAGGTGAAAAACCTAGACACCTACTTAGCACTAGTGGTCGATGAGTTCAAAACATTGTGGGATGGAGTATGGGCATATGATGGGAGGAAGACAACTGGAGGAATACCACGTGTATTCAAGTTGAGGGCAATCTGCATGTGGACCATGCATGATTATCCTGGTAAGAAATCATGCACATGCCTCTATATTTTTTTTTTAATTCTGTTTTGTGATTATTTGTTGTTCTAATATTTCGTTCTTCTACAATCAGGGTTTGGTTTTGTAAGTGGGCTGCAAACTCAAGGCTACAAGGCCTGCTCTACATGTGGCCCAAGTTTCCAGGACATGGCTAAATACTCAAGCCATCTTCGCAAAATTGTTTACCTTGGCCATACAAAGTTTCTTCCACTGGGACATGATATGAGATCAGACCCACTTTTATTTTCATCTTTTGACATGCCTTATGGTGATGAGCGTGATATTCCAGAAGCTACCACTTTTGCATATTGGAGGGATGTGGCTAATAGAGTTATTGACCTAAATGATTCTATTGTGTTTGAGGGTAGTGGATTGACAAGGTGGGGTATACTCAACAACTTGCCTTACTAGGGTGAGCTGAAAATACGTCATCTCTTGGAGCCCATGCACATTGAGGGAAATGTGGGAAAGGCTATCATAAAATAGCTCTATGGAGAGAAGGACAATAACTTTAGGGAGGCCTGTGAGGATTTTGAGAGGCATCCCAATGTGTGGATTACTGTTGATCCTAACACAGGTATTGAGCAACGACCATCAGCTCCATGGACACTTACTACACAGGAAAGAAGAGACTTTCGAAATCGCATAGGAGAGATGCGATTCCCTACAGGTTTGAACTTTGATGGCAAGGGTTGAATTTAGAAGTACTCTATTGCTTTTATTTATATTTAAATTTGTATGCCTTATACTGGAAAAAGAGTTTGAAGTATAGATTGTTATCTGTTGGATGTCTAGAATACTTTTGTATAATTTTATGGTACCTTGTTGCAGGTTATGGAGCTAATCTTCAAAAAGCTTTTGGTAGGGAGGATGACCACAAGTGGCCAAGGTATCTCAAGACACATGACTATCATCGTTTACTGCAACACATATTGCCTGTGGCAATAATAGGCTTAGCTAGTGCAGAAGTACAAGATGTTCTTTGGTCATTGGGAAATCTATTGAGATGGGTATGCTCAAAGGAGTTATTTGTAGTGGAGATTCCAAGAACGAAGGTAATAGCAGCAGAGGTGGTATGCAAGTTGGAAAAGGCTTTCCCTCCATCATTATTTGATTGTCAAGTGCATTTACTAGTTCACCTTGTGGATGAGATAGCCATTGTTGGTCCTGTGCATTGTCGGTGGATGTATTGGCTTGAAAGATATATGGCAGTATTAAAAGGTTATGTCCGTAACCATGCACGAGTGGAGGGAAGCATGGCAGCAGGACATTTGGCAATAGAGAGCATGTTATTGCACCAACATCTTGGCCACTATAGATCCATCATGTCCTCATGTCTGGATGGAGGAAAGAGAAAAGGAGGAAGACCATTTGACTGGTGCCATCAAAACACGTATGTTATTACCTACAGAGTTAATTCAACTGACCACATTCATGTTGAATAATAGCAATGTCATGGAAGAGTGGAGGAACTTCTATGAGAATGCCAAAAGTATGAGTGGGAGATCAAGGATTTTTCCTACGTTTCATAAGTACATGAAAGAGAAGTTGGCTGAAGTGGATCAATTGTTGGCACAAGGAGAAAGTATAGCATGTTTTCTAGAGATCACAGATGATGTTCGCACCATTGTTCATGGACCACTGAAAGTTGTGACAACACGTTCAACAATGTGGACACAAGGAAAACATTTCAGGTATTTATTTTTTCTATTTCATTAGGCATATTAACTCATCTTCATATTCCAGACAAGTTTTTTAGAATGTTCTAGGATGATTTTTATGGGCATGAAGTTTCTATTATCATATAAGTTTAGGACTCACAATGCCTAACACAATATTAATTTCAGGATTTCCAGTTTGGATGAAAAGAGGGGCCGCACCTTTGATTGTGGAGCTCAAGGGCAATTCATTCAGGACTCTAGAAGCAGTTGGCATGACAGGAATATTGTTTGAGATATTGTGCCACATTATGGAAAGTTGGAAGAGATCTTGGTGGTATCTTATGATGCACATTCAAAGTTTGAAGAGTATGTGTTTAAGTGCAAGTGGTTTAAAATGAACCTTGCTGGTGCAAATTGCACTGTAGTTCAGGATGAGTGCGGACACACAGGGTTAAAGACATTTGCCACCAATTAACAACCATCTCATTGGCAAACTTCAGAGCCATTTACTTTTCCCAATCATGTAGAACAATGCTTTTATCTTCCTTATCCCCAAACCCACAGAAGTGGTCACTTGTTGTCACATATGTGCCACGGTCCCGTTCTATTCTAGGTGAGAAACCAGAGGTTGTGTTTACAACCTTTGAGGTGGATGATGACCATGTATAATGTACTACTCATTAATTTTATGCAAATTGCCATTGAGGCTTGTGGTTTTATATTACCGCACGATGTTCATTGTGTCATTTTCTGCCTATTCTGCTCCATTGTGTAATTTTATTTTTAAGAATAGGAGCACTGCTATGCGTACTTTACTGATATTTTCACTCAGTCTACCAAGGCAATATAAATTATAATAATGGTTAAGTGGATTTATAGCTTCCATTTGGTCTAAAAGATTTTTTATTTTTTTTATGGTGTTTTGGGAATCAGATGACATTGCAAAACCCTTTTGCGAAACTTCCTTTTCCAGTAACCCTTTCATTAATTGGCGAGCTAACTCACATTGCAACTTGCGATACGCCCACCAGAAGAAACTTTTGTGAAAATTTGTGATGAGGTTTGCGATACATATTCAAACGCAACATGCGAGGCGCCGAATAACGCAGCTTGCGATGTCTTGTGACTCTCAAAGTTTGTAGCGATACTCTGTGTATTGTAAAATTTGCGATGTTTTGAGTATGATTAAACGTTGCGAAGTGCGGAATATCGCTAGGGTGGACGGAGACTGAGCAGGTCGCAAAGTTTTGTTTGTCGTGTATGTCGCAAAAGTGCTGCAATGGTTAAAGGTTCATTATAAATTTGCGATGAGTGGTGCACCACAAGTTGTGATGCGTGTCGCATCGCAAATTTGGCAGATTTTTTTTACTTCGCAAACCTTTCAGGTTTTTTGTTTGGCCCTTCGCAAAAAGGCACAATATGTAGTAGTGCATTCCAATACACTCGACAAAGTGTACTTTCATTCAAACCAACCAAAAAACAAATAATATCCAAAAACATGTTTGATGGTCCTTATCCAATTGATCATAAGAAATTCATAATGTTGTCCAAAACACTTCATCCTTAGAGCCCCTTGTTATATTTTTCCCATTTTTCAATGTGTGCAATGCATCTTTCCATACTTCCAAAATTGAAATATCACACAAATAAGAACCCAATACTTCAAGGCTTAAAGGGAGCCCCTCACAAGCTTTTATAATTTCCATTGAAATCTCTTTGATATCATTTGTCACATGATTTGCATGTTTGAATTATAGGACATGAAAAGTTCCCTTGCTTGTTCTTCCTCCAACAATGCCATGTCCATTTTTGCAGACTTCTTTACATGATATTTCAAGATTTGCTAATTTCGACAATTTACAAATATTTTGCTCTTACAATCTATATGAGTGACATCCTTGTCAATAAGAAGTTGTAGCAAGGCTCCGAGGTTCTCCATCTTACGAACATCATCCACAACCACCAATTTTTTTTTTGATATCATGCATTGTTTGATTTGATCAAGGTCTTCTTTATTCACATCTTCATCCTTACATAATGTTTTATCACCCAAATCATGTAAAAGTTGTTTTTTGATATTTTTGATGTTTTTTGATTTCACATCCTCCAAGAAACTAGATTTGTCATATTGGTTGTGGAACAAATGATACATTTTTTTACTCAAGGTGGTCTTCACAATCCCACCCATTCTAATTAATGCAATAATAGATTCCTTTTGAAACAAACAATTTATAACATTTGTTTTATTGTCCAATGCCACCTCATAACATGGCAAAGGTGGCATAGGTCTTGTGTTTTGTTTATGTCAAAGTTCATTTGTTATTTTAAATAATGCATAATATAAACCTAACAAATATGGCATGCAATTTTCGTGATATGATATAATGTCATAATAAATTTATATGAACATACAAAATTCCAAGAAGTAAATCAATGTTATTTACCAAAAGTTTTCAAATGTTCTAATAGTATGGAATAGCTTGGATGGTCTTTTATTAGTGGCTTGCAAATTGTCAAATGATTAATGTCTTCGACTTTGTAATTGTTATTGTTTGATAATCGAGTAGCTGAAGTCATTGGCATTAAAATTCCTTGTACATGTGCAAAAATAATTTTAATTGAACAAATAAAGGAAAATCTAAAATAATTTCACAACTAATGTTTGTAGTTTCAAAAGTTATTGAACAAACCAACATAAGTTTTATAACATAAAAAATGTTCAACCATGGAACTTAGTTTGATAATCAATATGTTTAAATGAAAATCTTACCCATTTATTGTCAATAGGTAATCCTTCACCAAATGCATTGGTGTTGGAAGTCTTTGCAAATAGTTTTGTTAAAGTCCATTAAAAGTTGTTCCATTTTTGGGTTAAAAGATTTCATATATTTCAAAATACATGATTGGGTTATTTTTTAACAATTTGTTGACATTGCCATTTGAAATATTTTGATAGATACCAAGTACTACCAGTATGTGGTACATTATAAAACACCACAACCTTAAGATTGCTCAAAAGAAATTCACAATATTTTTGTACTTCAAAATCTAAATCATTCATTGGCCTTTGATACACATGTTTATGGGCTTCAACCACCAAGCTTTTGAATACGAGACCTCCGAAATTATAAACAACAATCGCCACCAATTGTCCCAAAGCATTTGATAGTTACAAAATGCATCAAAATGCACCAAAATCCATCAGTAACATTTTATATGTTAATGTACACATGTTCAGAAAGTCACAACATCATATATTCTATTTGGTGCAATTTGTCAAAATTTAATAAAACAACTTAAGCCATAAGTCAATAACAAATTTGTTTGTAGGTGTTTTTTCATTTTTCATATGTCTTCATTAATCTACCTATAAAATGTTCCAACCATGTTTGGGTTAATAAGTTATTATGCACAAGCATGTAAGCATTTACTTCCATGTGTTTATGTACAAATCGTCTTTTATGTGTTACATTGAAAAATATATTCAAATATTAGAATGGAGGCAATCATAAGTAAGATATATATAATTTTTGAAATTAAATCTAATTACAAAGAGGATTCAATTTTTGTAAATTATATATGTAATTGAACTTAGTTTGATTACCAAAGATGAAACTTCAAAAAATTCCCATCACAAATTGCTACTACAATCAAATTGGTTTCCCATGGCTTGGTAACAAAAACACATATTTTGTTAATGATTTATTTTCAACACGAGAATTAACATGAAAGCCCCATTTCATGTTCTCCTCAATGAATTTGAAAGTTCCACAATGTTCAAGTTTTGGTGTGTATCACAATAATGCCCCACATGAACAATTTATTCAAAGATGTCAAAACGCAAGCAATTATATTTAATTGAAACACATGGCAAGGAGTAAGATGTCCATAAATTGGGAGATAACCACACCTTGAATTTATATCCAAGCTTTGAACAAGGTTCTTGCCAATTTCAGTCACATCATTGTGGACACTTGCCACAACATTAGAATCATATGACAATGACAAAATTCTAACATTGGCATTCAAGTCCTTCAAGATCCACATTTGTGGCCAGCATATGCATTTTTCTCTACTGTCAATGGATCGTGTTGTTCATGTTTCATTCCATTCATCATTAATACCATAAGCAATCCCATGGGAAAAAAATATGGTCAAATTCGGATCCTTTGAAGTGCAATCGGGATTTAAATCATGCATTGGATATCGTTGCAAAGGAAAAAAAAAAAAATGTCAAAAAGATTCATCAAATAAGTCTTGATAATAACTTAAAGTTAGAGAAATGCAAGATTCATCGAATGTACAATCATGATATTTGAAATAGTTAATTGAAAATGTGAACTAGAATGAGACAATAATCTATGAATTAAACAATAACATATTCATCTTGCAACATCATTTAAATTTAACTTTTGATTCTACAATCATATTTATAATTTTTGGGCTTATTGGTTTCCTTTCTAAAAATAAAGAGAGTCACAAAAAAAGATGATTTACATGCAAAATGAGTTTAAAAATATAACACCCGGTTTTTCTGATATATAATCCTTTGTCCACAAACACATCATTTGAGAACGTCAAATAGTCACTGGTTCTTTGGTGAAAACCTCGCTGTTCTTGAAGGTTTGAAATATCGAGAACCGGAGTTTCTCCAATTCTGAAATGTTTGAAAAATAGGGCAGTTATTTTTATAAAAGAAAGTCAAGTATGCTCCTAACACTGAGATAGGCTTACGACTGTCACGCTTGGGAGCAAATGGGTGGTTCCTGGGCCTCACACGTTTGCACAACAGAAATGATTTGCGGATGTCTTGAAAAGCAGGCTTTGTTGGGCACAGCACGCGTCACTTCGCTGGGAATCAATTGCGATCCAGTCGATTGCTGGCGTAAAGTCCAGATTGAAGATTTTATTGAGTCAATGACGCAGTCAGGTACCAAAAACATACTTACAGTCGCCAATCCATTCTTGACGCACTCAAGATCAAAAGTTAGTTACCAATCGCTTTTACAAAAGCTTTTTGAAAAGAAATATGCTTGGGTGGCCGCAGTTAACCCTTAATTGTTGACCTGCTTTGATCAAACTGGCAGTGCCAAGTGACAGGAGAGAGTTGCAACCATATAAGCTCCCAATAGCTGGAATTTTGTGACATTTTAAAAATCCGAGTTGCTAGAGTTGTAGGGGACTTCAATTTTGAATCTTGTGGTACTAAAAATGTGTAAAATGTGGGTGAGAAATGAAAAAAATCCCCACCAGTCAATTAAGTGCAATTTTATGAGATATGGCTAACTTTCAAATTTTGGTGTTTTTGAAGCATTTGATGTAGCTACCAAAGTTAAATGATCCAAAAAAATTGTAGTAGATGGAAGGTGGGCATTTGATGTTGGTGGAAAAATAAATTTGCAATGAATGGTCAAAATTTGCACATACAATGTCATGTACAAACAAGCCCCAAAAAAAGCAAGCTATTTTTACTGTTCTAGGGCATGCATGTTGTTGAGGCCCAGCGCCTCCCAGAATCCTCGTGCCAACTTCACCTTCAAAACTGGAGATTTTTTTTTTCGTGGCTACGGCAGTCACATTTAAATATAGTTTTTCTGCCACCAATTGGCGATACATGCAAAAGTCATGTGAATGTACATGGCCACTCTCACACAAAATTTATCATCAACTTATGGCCACACAAGTAAAATTTCCAAAGGAATCTCTGGCCACAGAGGCAGCTCCCAGCTTAAGGCACGCTTTACATAGGAGTCAAGGCCCAACACACTTGGGGCCAACTTCGAGCATTTTTGGCTTTTTGTTGGGCCCCAACTTACTAATAAATGCTAGAATATTGACGTCATGGTATTAATAAATGCTGGAACATTGGCCCCAAGGGTTGCAAAATTGGCTTCCCAAATTGGATGGTATCCTTCTTTCAGCCTTGGAGTCAATACTAGGCTATATAAAGTTAAGCATTTACTAATAACTTGGGGCTGATTAAAAATATTTTTTCTATTTCAGCCTTGACTCTTAGTGTAAAGCCCTTGAGGCCAATTTCAACTTTTGCACCAATAGAAATGCTTGATTTGGATTGAACAGGCCTTGACTCCTAGTGTAAAGGTGTCCTATGAGTGCATTTACGAAATTTACTTCCATTACTCCTTGCAAGAAATATTGAGCAATTGCATACTGTAGCTACCATTCTCTATGGGTACCTTCTTTGCCAAATATTTATGTATTCTAAAAAACAAGGTTCCATAGCTTCAAAATGCATTTTCAAAAATTTCAACAGTTGAGGAAGACGTATGCAAATGTACCCCTTGAGCTGTTATTTCTAGTAATAACCCAATGGTTGGGACAATAAAGAAAATTTTAATGAACAGAGAGTTTAATTCGTGCTGGCAAAAAATAAAATCAAATAAAATCATGGAATATCATTTGCTCCGCTATTTTTATGTTTCCTTTGAGTTCAATCTTTACAAGTGGTGTGAGATTTAATCTTATTTTGTGAGATGAAAATACAAGAATGAATTGTCATTTGAATGGATGATGGGTGAAATTGACTAACAAAATGTAATGTTAGTTGATAGATAAAGCCTAACCCCAAGCAATCTATGTTTATGAATGAAATTGATTTTGATTGATGATCTAACCTTATTGATTGGAATGAATCATGTCCAAATGCAAGAACACAAATTTTGATGATTGAGAAATGACCCAACTAGTTGAGAATTTTCCTAGTTCATGAATGAAATAATTGGAAGACTATTCATGATGTTTCAAGATGAATTTAATTTCATCCATGGAATGTCATCTAAACTTTTATTTCAACCATGGATTCCACTAGAAGAATATATAAACTTTCACTCATAAACTTGTGTGGATGAATTCCAATCGAATTCATGGATGAAACAAAACTTTAGACCATAATCCATGGATGAAGTTAAATTCATCTCAAAACATCATGAATGTTCATCCAATTGTTTCATTCATCAACAAGGAAAACTTCCATCTATTTGGGTCATTTTTCATTCATCAAAATCAATATTCTTGTAGTTGGATATGATTCATACATGGATTTCATCAAATCAATGGGGTTAGTTTTATCCATCAAAATTAATTTTATTCATGGAGATAGATTGTTAGGGGTCATGTTCTATCCATCGACACATATTTTAGTTTGTTAGTCAATCCAATGGTTTTTACAACTAATTGCATGTAAAATGAACACAATTGAAATGAAACAATTGAAAGTATTTTGTGCTTTTGAAACATGTATCAAACAAATACATTACACAAATACATGTTTATAGTAGCGACAAAGGGGCACTAACCTCACCAAACCTTTAGAAATTTCCAAAACCCGAATAATGGGCTTAGAGAAACATAACTACCATGTGAGCCCATGAATGTGAATGGCAAACATGTGAACATGTGAGTTTGACTTCGTGAACAAAATAAAATAGTTTATAAAATGTTCTTGCCACGTGTACATAATACTTTTGATGGTTCATGAAATACCTATTGCCACATCAAAAAATATTATTGCCACATGGAAAAATATTCCTATGATATTGCAATGATAATTCAACACATCACTTATTTGGTCACCTAAGGGTTGTTTTGGTCATATTATGCTTTCATTTCGTCTTATTATATATAATAACTATTGCTAAAGACATTGCTTCATTAATATTGTATTTTGAATAAGGAACAAAAAGTTTGACATTGTTTACAAAGACTTAAAAATAAGATAATATTATATCAAGTATTGGACATGTTTTCAATACATTAAAAAAATAATTAATCCCGACTCATGGCAAGTACCAGAACTTTGTAATGAAGACTAAAATCATTTATATTGTCTCATGTAATACATCTTTACACATTTTTTCATAAATGCTTGAATGTCATTTCTAGGCATGAATCACTACTTAGAAACTATAACACGATCCAACAAATTACAAACTTCAAGACAACTCCAAGTGGGGAAATGAATGAAAATTTCAAACCCCCCACAAAACATGACATCTTGCAATTCATAGTAGAAGTGTTTGTAAGGCACCCATTTCCCTCGTTGACCAAACAAACTAGCAACCATAGTCACAAAACTTAAGCAAATACAAGTTCGAAAATTCTCAATTGTAACTTCATATTGCCTCTTATTTGTAGGAGCACTAGATAGAATGTTATTGAATCGTCCATATCCAAGGGCAAAAACCTTCGATGGTGGGTTGACAATTGCTTATTAAAGATGACAAGCTTCCCCACTGATTAGTATATTGTTTAGACATTTAAAATGGGATTGTCTATTGAATAGTCTTACCATTGATCATTATAGGCCATGACACTACACTTATAAATAGTCGATGTAATGGGAACATAATTTTCTTGCCATATAGACTTCAAGGTTAAATAGATAGACCTTTATTAACAATAAAGCCTACTTCTTTAAGAGATCTCACCTCATTTTGTGTGAGGTTGATACACTCTTACACATACCAAATTTCTGGTACAATTGTTCTATCCATCACATACCTATGTTTTGATACCACGTGACGCACTCTCAAGCTCCTTGGTAGACTCAAGATGAGTCTAAAGTTGTAAACAACGAAAATGTTAGAAGCTCGGGGCAAGCTCCCTGGCTCTCAACACTTTGAAGGGGTAGAGGGGCGTGCTAAAGCTCTGGGATGGGACAAGGAAGAGTGACAAGCAATTTATTTACTCACTTGCATCTGCATCAAACCAACCAACAAGTTGGTCAATACACTATTGGAGCACCTTTGGTGCTAGGACGAGCCACAGGCGACCTCGGATTCACAAGACTCACCATGGCCTGAACTTGGGGGAAGCCACCACCTTCCCCCATATAGTATTTTTTTGCGCCTCTTCGTGAGGCCTATATCCGAATGGCTTTTTGTCTCAGGACTCCCAAGGGGGAGTCCCAAAACTGCTAAAGTTTAAACTTTCGCAAGTTTGCAGGACTATAACTCCGCGTTCAAATCTCTAATCAAAATGAGGTCTAAAGCAAAGTTGTAGCTCTTGTCAAGAACTTTTCAATAGTGTGTCACACACCACCTGCACGCACGGGGTCGGGTCAATTTTTGACTTTTTGTGGTTGGGAGTCAAATTGGCAGTTTGATTTTTGGCCTTTCTTTTTGCCACAACTTGTGTTGCAGATGTCCAAATGGGTCATGTGAGCCCATTTTAGACATCTACACTTCAATAGTTTTCCAATGATAAAAATAAATCTTTAATAAGAGGTGTTTTGACCTCTGCAATTGCTCTCTGAAAGTTCGGGAGTCCACCGGGAATCCAACTCTCAAAATAGGAACTCACTTGGGAATGTGAGTCTTCATCCTCACACTCTCTCAAGACTAGGGTTGCAACAACCCCCATGCAACAATTCATGTCATCAACAAAAATTAAAACTTGTAGAGCTTAAGAGGTGCACCTGAAGTTGAAGTGACATACTAGAATAAATTGGAACAAGAACACCAATCGTAATCGATTTGGAAATTATCCTCAAAGTGTATTATTGTTTAGAGGATTTTTGTAATGGAGAACATTGAACATGCAAGGTAGGCATAAATTGTTTTATATGCCATATTTTTCCCCACATGTATTTCCAAAACCTCAACATGTTTGATAGTGAAAACCATGTGATTGCGTCTATCACCATTATTGGATGGTTGTTCATGTCATTTCTTGGTATGTGGGTTAACACATAGATGAAAATAATTGACCCCATCATGTTTATGTGAATCATTTTCTGATTTTAAAGGCATTTGCTTTCCATTTGCAAAAACCAAATATCTCCTCACCTTCCAAGTGTGGGATTTTTATTTTGAAAGAAGAGTTAGGAGGATAGTTGTGAACAACATCTTCAAGTTGTTTCAAGTCATTGGATTAGGTTGTTCAATGCAAAAGAAGCTCACTCATGTTAGGTCCTTGTTTGGAACAACCACCTTTCTTGAATTTGTGGTACAATGTTAAATGTTTGAAACCTCAAACATAGTCATTAAATGTTGTAGCATACAAGCAAGCTCCACAATTCTCAAATTGTTGAAGTTAAATGTTGTGCACCATTCTGACAAATTGCAAATAGGCATGTCCATAAGCTATTCCAATGTGAATTTATGTAAACAAGAATAGATGTAGGTCAATTTCCTTTTCATATGTCTACTACCATAAGGTCCAATATGCAGTTTTAGAGTGTGAGAGGGACGTCAAATTCACATGCCTCATAAATCCTCCCCATTGTCTCACACAAAAATGCCAAAAACTAGACCAATTCTCCAATTCTTGAACTCTAGCTCCATCAACAACCCAAGGAATACCACTAGCATCTAATGGCTACATACCAAACATTTGTTTCTTCCAATGATATGGCATTCTTGTATTCATAACATAATGCCTTGTGCTAGTTTCACATCTTTGACTTTCTATGTTTCTTTGTGTGTTTGTCCATCAATTGATTCTAATGAAAATGATAAGTCTTCTTCTATCAACCATAGGTTTATTTGGATCATCAAAGCCATACACAATTTGTACCATGTCCCAATTTTGCTTGGGCACCATCTACCATGCAACTTGGATTAAAAACACCTTCTTTGAAAATTACCTTATTCAATTTTTGCCACATAACACTTTGAACTTCTATGTCTTCTAAATGCATGTCACACACTACAATTGTCATCATTTTATAGTAAATTGGATCATACATGTGGCAAGTTGGGGCCATCCATCTAACACGATTGATGTGATCAAACATGAGCCAACATGTTTTAAGATTGCCCCTAGGTTGCATCCTTTTCACCAAATCACAACCACCACCATCTCCCTTTATAGACATCTTGAAGAGGAACATTTTTTTGTAGACATCCGTCTAGGAAAACTATTATCCTAAATGTAATCATAACACTTATGAACTTCAAAGCTAGAATGTTGTCAATGTATCCTTTGTTATTTGAATGATGCTTAAACAATGTCACTAAGTTTCTTAGTTGGGAGAACACAATGCTGTGAACTTGTCCATCACTTGGTGTAGTTTGTCACCTTTCAAAAATTCCACTAAACCTCCACCATCTTCATTGAATTAATGTTCAACCAGAAGGTTTTGCTTGTTGCTATTTTTGTTGTTGACATCTTGGTTGATGGGGTGCAAAAAACCTCCACATTGAACAAAACTCTAACATGTTCAATGACCTTTCTACACCTCCCCTCTGAAATATGATGTTCATATGAACCAAGATGAATTCACTAATAGAAAAAACCCAAAATGTAACTAGTTGATTTGTAATTACATGTAACCAATTGTCACTTGCAACTAACTTTTGTTATTTTTACAATTAAAAAGCACATCAAACATTTTTGTTCACAATTATGATTATGTTGCAACTATTGAGTTTTTCATTCTTCCAATGGGATGACTTTTCATATTATTTTCATCTTAAAAGGTCCTTGTATGGCCCATTAGTTGCAAAAGTGAGCAAAAACTTGTGATTAATACTTATGTAGTCATTATGTAATCATTAACCCTTATAGCATACATTAAATTTCTATAAGGTAAGTTATGTGTTTCGTGTTATGATAACTAAAATTATGTATAACAAGCCTTATGAATACATTATGTATTCCACATCCATTAAGAAATGTCTACACATTGTTCTCATAGATTGGTTAAGCATGGTTCGAAAAGTTATTAATGCATATTAGTTTCATATTAAGGTATATGAAAGGGTGGTAGAACATTGATCATCCAAAAAAACATATAATCATGGCAAATTGTGCTTTATGATTAATGTGGATGTTGAGAAATCTAAATTAAACCATTGGATCTTTTGATTTTGAATTTTGATTTGAGCAAAGGACCTTTAAAGTTGAGCATGCGTTTCGTCAAACATTACTAGTTTCACAAAGGGGCCTTTGATTTTCATAATATATAAACCTTTTAATGTTTACTTTCTTTGTAATAATAGGGGACTATTAGACACACATAAAAACACTCAAAACATAAGGAATAAAAAAAACTAAAATTTTAGGTCTATTTGGTGTTCATGAATCCTTTATTACATGTAAATGTGATGTGATGTAAATGGTGTCTAAAACAAAGATGTAGTTTATAATACAAAAGATTAAACCTCAAAGTAGTTAACATGTTTTGGCATGATTTAAAATTGTGATCATTTTTCAAGACAAAATACATAAATTTATTGCAAAAAAAATTCATTTCTAGAAAATAATGTTTATTAAAAATTGATTAACAAAAAAATGTGATATATTGGGGAAACTATAGTAAGTAAAGTAAATTTTAAATAAAAATTGTTAAAAATTTCCTTTCTATGAAATTTGTTTTTTGGCAAAAGGAGTATAATCATTTGAAACAAGGTAAACATATTGGCTTATTGATTTGTGATTGCACCCCCCCATACTTCGTATGGGCACATTGATTCCTATTTACATCAAGTTGGCTTTTCACTACACAATTGCAGATTGTAATGTTTATGTTGAAAGGTAATATAATACTTCTTTTAGCATTCTTATTTTGTATGTCGATGATTCCCTTTTAATGTGCAATAATCCTTTTTTTTTACAACATATTAAGGTTGAATTAAAATCAACTTTTGCAATGACTGATCATGGATCTATTCATCACTTGTTGGACATTCAAATCCTTTCGAATTGCTAAACCAATATTTTATTCTTTAGTTACGCACACTATGTTAAAGCAAAATTTGACTTATTTGGCATGCATTTTTGCAAACTTGTTGCTATTCCCTTGAAAATGAATTTACATCTTTCAAAAATTCAATCACTTCACATTTCGAAGGAAGTGGAGGCCATGTCTTATGTTCCATATCAACAAGCTATTGATTTTTTGACTTCTATTATAGTGTGTATTCGGCTTGAATTTATGTTTACAATGGGGGTAGACTCTTAGCATTCTTCAAATCTAAGACCAACTCATTGATGTGTAGTTAAACGAATTTTCAAACACATACAACGAATAAAAGCCCATGGTTTTTTATATTGTTCACATGCAAAAACCAAAACCACATGAAAAAAATTGTCCATAGTTGTTTTGAACCTGCAAAAGGGCTCTTGAAACATTATCAATTTGTATCAAGTTTGAAACATTGAAACATTGCAAGTAATGGAACTTAAAAGAGAAAACAAATTTGACCAAAAAATGTAGTATGCTCCTCTTCTGATGTTTCAAAGATTAAAAATTAGAATTTAAAGCATTATCCACACACCATGTGACTCTTTTTTATTATGTTTGCACTTAGCTTGAAATTCATAAACTTTGAATTGGGTTGAAATCTTTTCAAAATTAACACCCATCATAACATTTTCTCATACATAGTCCAAGTTGAATTCATCCATACAACCATGTGTAATTAATTGATTATCTAAAGTTCATTAATGGTTAGATTTCAAGGAATAATTGATTGTGAATATGTAGTTGTTTATATCAAGGCAAACAACAATCCATCAATTGTTCCACATATTCCATATGTATTTCCATCATTAGGTATCTTGTAGTGTTATATCAAGTTTGATGCTTGTACCATGATTATGTTAGAAAAACTATTAGGGTCAAGATCCTTTGGCACCATAATGGGCCAAATGCTCCTTCAAATGTTGTGCGAGCACATCTTTGCTCCTATGTAGGTCTAGCGATAGGGGCTTGGTTATTAGCTCATGCTAACACCCTTTCATTCCATTTATCCTTCACCCATTTTCTTATAGCACTCCGTATTCGTTTTGATATACCACATCCTATAGTTCCACATTTTTCATGATGCTAGTGTGGTCATACCATTGATGATTTGGGTATCCATTTGTTACATTGCCTGTGCGAGAGTGGGCACACTACAACCCATAATACACTTCAAGATATCGTTGCAATTATCGCATTGGAGAATGAAATTCATGTACATAGAGAGGTTTCTCACCTTTTCCCTTGCCACACATGAAGACAAAAGTTGACTAATGCTGAAACAAAGTTCTGGATAAGTTCTCTTGACATAATATCTTCTAAATTTCAATAGAAACAAAACTTCTTCTGTCTTAGGTCTTCTTTGTTATCGTTTGATTGTCATTTTTTAGTCACGAGTCCTCTTTGCATAGGGTTTTTACCTGATTTTTTTTGTTTATTGTTTGTTTTTGTTTTTTCTTTGGGTTGTGTTTACTTGTGTTCTCATTTGCCTTGAACTTTTGATGGATGGTTCCCATCCTTGATTTTTATTTACAATGTTTTTCTTTCAGATTAGGTTCTCATCACAAGTTATTCATGATCTTAGATTTTAACTTGGTGATCTTAAAATAGATGATCATAGGCACAACATGGTGGTCATCACACTCTGACACCTGTGACCACTGAATTACTCATGTATTTGACATACTCTTAAGGCCCACTTTACACTAGGAGTCAGGGCCAAAAAAAACTTGAGGGCCAAGTTTGAACATTTTTGGCTTGTTGTTTAGCCTCAAGTTACTAATAAATGCTAGAACACTGATCATCAGGATATCAATAAATGCTGAAACATTAGTCCCCAAGTGTTGCAAACTGGCCTCCCAATTGCAAATTGGATTTTTTTTTAGTTCTGCCTTTACTCCTAGAGTAAAGCCTTTGGGGCTGATCTCAACTTTTACATCAATAGGAATGCTTGATTTGGGTTGAACATCGGCCCTGACTCCTAGTGTCAAGCGGGCCTAAAGTTTGTGATAACTTATCTACTTATATAAAGAAATGGGCGTCTGTCCGCACGGGCTTGATGCAAAAATTCCCCCATTGGTGAAGCCTCCAGAATGTTCGCTCTCATGAACAAAGTGTGCCAAAATTCTGGGCCAAAACCAATTTGATTGGCCCATTGCTCCCCGAACAAAAAGAAACTATGGAGGCTCCTCAAAATAGAAGGTTCTGTTTTGATGTATATAGTTCCTCCCCTTGGGCCTACCTATATAGGTGAAAGTGCCAAAGCATATGGGCTAAAAGTGAGGTGCTTATATGGAGAACATGTTGGGGAACGCATTGTGAACTTGGGAAACATTCTGGGAACCCATTAGGAACTTAAAGGGAACACTGTGGGAGCACATTAGGAAACAGGGAAAATTGAAAAAAAAATTCTTCCCTCTCCACCCCCTAACTTAAAGGAATAAAAGCAAGGCACCTTAGGCCCTCCTATTGGCTGAAAGGAAAATAAATCCTCCCCCCCAATAAAACTTGGATGGAAAGTCCAGTGTCCACTATCCACTGTCCACACCAAATACAGCTTGAAAAAAAAGACCTCCCCTCCAACCTCCAACTTCCCAACCCTAAACCCAAAACTTGAAAGGAAAAAAACCAAGGCACCCTGAGAGCATGATTGCACCCATTGGTTGGATGAAATTTCTCTCCTCAAAAGGGTTCATCACATATTTTTGCCTGGGTTATTACCCCTCGCAACGAACACCCCGGCTATATAAGTGAGAAGGGGAGGATTTTGGGCAAAACATATGGGTTTGATATTAGGTGCTATTGGGAACACCCTTGAGGAACACATTGAAAACTTGGGGAACAACTTGGGAACATGGTAGGAACACATGAGCAACTCATGAAAAAAACACCTCTCCCCCCTTCCCCCTGCCCTCAAAACCCAAATTAAAAAGTTGGGACGCCTAAATGGATGTTGCACCTTCCCATTGGCTGCATGCAATTTCTATTTTCAAAACTGTTAGTTACATTTTTGGCCTAGGCTAATGGCATGGAAATAAATTTGGAGAAATAGTCACCTCTCCTATTAATTAGATGAGGTGCCTCCCAAGTTCTTTACTTTTATTTTTTTTGGCGATGTGCCAATTTGATTGGCCCATCACTCCAAAAAAAAGAAACAACGGAGACTCCCCAAAACAGAAGGCTCTATTTTGGTTCCTCCCTTTTGGCCCACCTATATAGGTGAAAGGAGGACACCATTTTCCAAGGCATTTTGGATAAAAGTGAGGAGGTATGGAAAAAATGTTGGGGAAAATATTGGGAACGCATTGGGAACTTGAAAGGAACATAGTGCGAACACATTGGGAAGCCGGGAAAAATGAAAAAAAATCTCTCCCCCCCCCCACCCCAAAACATAAAAGGAAAAAAAGAAAGGCACCTTGAGTGCATGCTTGGGCCTTCCCATTGGCTGCATGAAATTTCTCTTCCCAAAAGACTTTGTCACCATTTTTGGCATGGGCTAACACCCCTTGCAAAGAACACCCCACCTATTCAGTGTTGGGGCACATTTGATTTTTAAAAATAATTGTAGGTTTTTCAAACATTTCAGATCCAGAGAACTGTTTTGTAACTGTTTCAAAATTCAGGCATTCCAGATCACAAAGTTGGGAAGGTAGCATTGGTGAATGGGTAGAGTCAACATGGCTAAATAGTTCAGCAAATTGTATTCCATTATTTTATTGGCCTCGCCTACCAAGGTCATGATATTGTGTTTAGATTCATTATAGAGTACAAGTAAGTAAACCCATTTTGAAAGCAAAATGATCAGGAGAAAGGATTCATAACACTTTAGTCTTTTGCTTATTTATCATTTTGCAAGCAAAATGGGTTTACAGACTATCTACTTATATAAAATAATGGGCGTTTATCCGTACGTGCTTGATTCGGTAATTCGTGATTGGCTGGAGCCCCCCTCCCTTTAGAGCCGTGAGTGGAAATATGTGGGCCCTGCATCCCAATCACGAGTAGCCCATTAAATTAATAGTGTCTTTGCCACCTTTAGTGGGAGGGCTCATTTACCAATGTGTGCAAGCAGATTGGCCTATTGCTCCCAAAAAAATGAAACTATGGAGGCTCCTCAAAATAGAAACTTCTGTTTTGATATATATAGGTCCTCCCCTTGGGCCCACCTATATAGGTGAAAGGAGAACAACATTTGCCAAAGCACATAGGCTAGAAGTGAGGTGCTTATATGGAGAACATGTTGAGGAACATATTGTGAACTTGGGGAACATTTTGAGAACCCATTAGGAACTTAGAGGGAACACCATGGGGACACATTACGAAACAGGGAAAACTGAAACAAAAATCTTCCGTCCCCATTTCCTACTAAAACCTCCGAAGACAAACTTTGGCAAGAGATGGATGAATGAAAATAAGCACCCTTATTCTCTTGGACATAGAGGGATGAAACGGGACCAAAAGGATGAAAAAGGTTGTCATGCCATTGAAGATTCTGTGGAAGGGAGGAATTTGGGGAAGGGGGGTCGTGGGAGATGAGGAATGGAGGATGTGGAAACTCTAGGATTTTAAAGACCCCAATTAAAATTGGTCATTTACTAGGTGTGTAAGGAAGCTCAATTATTTGAGAGGTTGAGCATAAAGATAAATTACTATCTATTAAATGGGATTCATTCCAGAAACATGCTGACAAAAAAAAAGCTAATAAACCTGTGAAAGGGGTGAAAAAAGTGATTAGTATATTAATAAGGATTATAAGCATAACAAGAATGAAGTTGCTTATGCTTCCATAGGCAAAGAAACCTGATGTCTTTCCCAATGCAACAGAGCTTCCCCTGACTTTAACGCCATTGATGTCTGTCCCGATGCAACCGAGCTTCATTATTCCCCCTGAATTTAACGTTCAATCACGCAGGGGGGTCTTAAATGCAGGCATAGTACACTTGTGAGGAGAAGATTACATTGAAGTTCTATGTCATTTACAGTTTGCTCAGTGCTCACCACTTCCACATATGTACTTTAAAACCAGAGAGCTCTTGCAGTTCTAAGTGTTGAACAACAGTCTTTAGCAAGAGCAACTATGGGAGTCATGTCTATGTTTCACCTATTGCAATTAGAAGGAAGGTTGCAAGATAATTTGGGGCTCCTTATAACTCCTTTATTATTGTTGATACTTTTGGTTGTTGTTCTCCAGAGATTTGGTTTTAGGCAAATAAGAGGCAATATGAAGTTACAATTGAGAATTTTTGAACTTGTATTTCCTTAGGTTTTGTGAGTATGGTGGTTAGTTTGTTGGGTCAACGAAGGAAATGGGTGCCTTACAAACACTTGTACTATGAATTGCAAGATGTCATGTTTTGTGGGGGGTTTGAAATTTTCATTCATTTCCCCACTTGGAATTATCTTGAAGTTTGTCATTTGTTGGATTGTGTTATAGTTTTAAAGTAGTGATTCACGCCTAGAAATGATATTCAAGCATTCATGAAAAAATGTGAAGATGTATTACATGAAACAATATAAATCATTTTAGTCTTCATTACAAAGTTCTGGTACTTGCCATGAGTTGGGATTAAAAAAAAATTTAATGTATTGAAAACATGTCCAATACTTATATAATATTATCTTATTTTTAAGTCTTTGTAAACAATGTCAAACTTTTTGTTCCTTATTCAAAATACAATATTAATGAAGCAAGGTCTTTAGCCATAGTTATTATATATAATAAGACAAAATGAAAGCATAATATGACCAAAACAACCCTTAGGTGACCAAATAAGTGATGTGTTGAATTATCATTGCAATATCATAAGAATATTTTTCCATGTGGCAACAATTTTTTTTTGATGTGGCAATAGGTATTTCATGAATCATCAAAAGTATTATGTCCACGTGGGAAGAACATTTTATAGAATATTTTATTTTGTTCATGAAGTCAAACTCACATGTTCATAGTTCATGTTCACATGGTAGTTATGTTGCTTTAAGCCCATTATTCGGGTTTTGGAAATTTCTGAAGGTTTGGTGAGGTTAGTGCCCCTTTGTCACTACTATAAACATGTATTTGTGTAATGTATTTGTTTGATACATGTTTCAAAAACACAAAATACTTTCAATTGTTTCATTTCAATTGTGTTCATTTTACATGCAATTAGTTGTATAAACCATTGGATTGACTAACAAACTAAAATATGTGTCGATGGATAGAACATGACCCCTAACAATCTATCTCCATGAATAAAATTAATTTTGATGGATAAAATTAAATTCATCTTCAAACACCATGAATAATCTTCCAATGATTTCATTCATGAACTAGGAAAATTCTCAACTAGTTGGGTCATTTTTCAATCGTCAAAATTTGTGTTCTTGCATTTGGACATGATTCATTCCAATCAATAAGGTTAGATCATCAATCAAAATCAATTTCATTCATAAACATAGATTGCTTGGGGTCACGGTTTATCTATCAACTAACATTACATTTTGTTAGTCAATTTCACCCATCATCCATTCAGATGATGATTCATTCTTGTATTTTCATCTCACAAAATAAGATTAAATCTCACACCACTTGTAAAGATTGAACTCAAAGGAAACATAAAAATAGCAGAGCAAATGATATTCCATGATTTTATTTTATTTTATTTTTTGCTAGCACGAATTAAACTCTCAATTCATTAAAAATTTCTTTATTGTCCCAACCATTGGGTTATTATTAGAAATAACAGCTCAAGGGGTAATGGAACCTTGCTCATTTGCATACTTCTTTCTCAACTGTTGAAATTTTTGAAAATGCATTTTGAAGCTATGGAACCTTGTTTTTTAGAATACATAAATATTTGGCAAAGAAGGTACCCATATGAATGGTAGCTACAGTATGCAATTGCTCAATATTCCTTGCAAGGAGTAATGGAAGTAAATTTCGTAAATGCACTCATAGGACACCTTTACACTAGGAGTCAGGGCCAATGTTCAATCCAAATCAAGCATTCCTATTGGTGCAAAAGTTGAAATTGGCCTCAAGGGCTTTACACTAGGAGTCAAGGCTGAAATAGAGAAAATATTTTTAATCAGCCCCAAGTTATTAGTAAATGCTGAACTTTATATAGCCTTGTATCGACTCCAAGGCTGAAAGAAGGATACCATCCAATTTGGGAAGCCAATTTGCAACCCTTGGGGCCAATGTTCCAGCATTTATTAATACCATGACGTCAATATTCTAGCATTTATTAGTAAGTTGGGGCCCAACAAAAAGCCAAAAATGCTCGAAGTTTTTGGCCCAAGTGTTTTGGGCCTTGACTGCTATGTAAAGCGTGCCTTAAGTTGTGAGCTGCCTCTGTGGCCAGAGATTCCTTAGGAAATTTTACTTGTGTGGCCATAAGTTGACGATAAATTTTGTCACAGTGGCCATGCACATTCACATGACTCTTGCATGTATCGCCAATTGGGGGCAGAAAAACTATATTTAAATGTGACTGCTGTAGCCACTAAAAAAAAAAATCTCCAGTTTTGAAGGTGAAGTTGGCACGAGGATTCATTCTGGGAGGCACCGGGCCTCAACAACATGCATGCCCTAGAACAGTAAAAGTAGCTTGCTTTTTTTTTTGGACTTGTTTGTAAATGACATTGTATGTGCAAATTTTGACCATTCATTGCAAGTCCAAATGTTGAATTTCTTTTCCCACCAACATCAAATGCCCACCTTCCATCTACTACAATTTTTTTGGATCGTTTAACTATGGTAGTAGCTACATCAAATGCTTCAAAAACACCAAAATTTGAAAGTTAGCCATATCTCATAAAATTGCACTTAATTCACTGGTGGGGATTTTTTTCATTTCTCACCCACATTACACATTCTTAGTACCACAAGATTCAAAATTGAAGTCCCCTACAACTCTAGCAACTCGGATTTTTAAAATGTCACAAAATTCCAGCTTATATGGTTGCAACTCTCTCCTGTCACTTGGCACTGCCAGTTTGATCAAAGCAGGTCAACAATTAAGGGTTAACTGCGGCCACCCAAGCATATTTCTTTTCAAAAAGCTTTTGTAAAAGCCATTGGTAACTAACTTTTGATCTTGAGTGCGTCAAGAATGGATTGGCGACAGTAAGTATTTTTTGGTACCCGACTGCGTCACTGACTCAATAAAATCTTCAATCTGGACTTTACGCCAGCAATCGACTGGATCGCAATTTGATTCCCAGTGAAGTGACGCGTGCTGTGCCCACCAAAGCCTGCTTTTTCAACACATCCACAAATCATTTCTGTTGTGCAAACGTGTGAGGCCCAGGAACCACCCATTGCTCCCAAGCGTGTCAGTCGTAAGCCTATCTCAGTGTTGGGAGCATACTTGACTTTCTTTTATAAAAACAACCGCCCTATTTTTCAAACATTTCAGAATCGGAAACTCCAATTCTCGATATTTCAAACCTTCAAGAACTGCCAGGCTTTCACGGAAGAACCAGTGGCTATTTGACAATCTCAAATGATGTGTTTGTGGACAATAGGTTATGTATCAGCAAAACCAGGTGTTTGGTGTTTTCTGAGAACCGCGATGATATCCAGAGATAGCTGATTGCAGGTTCTGATACCCACCCAAGAATGATCTACATATACACCTAGGTGTCCTTGGAGATTGCGTTTTTCTCTACCCACACGTATCAGTAGACTTTCCCTCCAAATGGGCAGGTAGCTGCTCCAGCCTTCAAGATGATTCCCTTTGTTTTATAGATGGCAATATATTTGCAGCAGTCTTCAATTAGGCCATAGGAAGTATATCTTGGTTAAGTTAGCACTTCCTGCTGGGCCCTCTTCTTACTTTGAAGAGAGAGTTAGGCCCTATTGCTGGCGCCCTCCCATTTTTCATTTCTGCTTTCGCACCTCGACTTTGAAATTACCATCGAGGGGGGGGGGGGGGGTTGTAGTGTATTAGGCAAACGACAAGAAGGCCATTTCAAGCCATCTTTGTTGATTTTGCCTTCGACCTCTCTTCAATAACTTATTGATTTATAGATTCAGAGCAAATTGCTTGATCTTTGGAGCCTTCTCACGGGCCTCCATCTCTTATTTCATTCCTCACTCATCTATATTGCTATTTTTCTGTCTTAGTTCTATAATAAAAACTTGGCCTACAACCAAAGTTGAAATAGTTAGGTATACGCTTCTAAAGCTGGGAGCATCTACCTTTCATAATACGAGGTACATTCACACATTTCCAAACCCATGGTCCAATGCCGCACCCACGCAGTCACAAGGGCGTGCGACCAAGCATACATATAATCAAACTAGTGTGTGCCCCGTGCATAATGCACAGGTGTGTTATTTCAACAATGTTTGTGCACGGGGTGAAATAAAAATCCCACTCTCTCCCAAAACCACAACCTACCTACCGACCCACCTACCTATCGAATTTCCTACCTCCCAGGCTCTTGTACCTACTTTCTCATTTCTTGCTTTCTCACTACCCACCTTACCTACCTTCTCACTATTTCTTTCAAAAACCACCCCTTACCTACCTACTTGCCTCTTTGGTTCTTTTTCCTACCTCCCTAGCTAACTCCGTGAGAAGGCGAAAAGTAGGTAATGAGTTCTCTATAAACCTACCTTTCACCTTCTCACCATTTTCCTATCGTGTCACTATTAAGTCCTGTCCAGTCTTCCTACCTCCCAAGTGGCTTCACTTATCCGTCGATTTCCTGACAGGAAAGTTTTAACTAACACTGTAGCCAATCACTACTCACCACACGGATCACATGCAGTGCTACATTTAACTACTTAACAACTGTCCGTCCATCCGGCTTCAGGGGCGGCTTCATTGTCAATACCATTGTCAGTACCATTGTTCCTTTACTATATGTAATGTGCGTGTGTTGTGTGTATACTTCCAAAATTTCCACGCTTTGTTTCAGTCAGTGGATCCAACATTTTTGTACAGGATGTCAATTTTGCAATGTATCTGGAGGTAACCTTATAAAGCATATCTTGTAATCCAGGAGCATGCAGGGCATTTTGTTTGCCCCTAGTTTTTTGCATCATCATTGCAGTAAAAGACCATTACCTTCAACAACATTGATTTCAACGTGTTCAACATGTTATAAGATTGTAGAGGGAAAATTTTCTGTTTGCAATTGCAGTAGACTCTGTTGCATGAGCTTGAAGAAATATTTGACAGTTGGACTTACCAGTTTTCTAATACATTTTATATCAAAACATCTGTGATTGCAGCCAGAGCATCACTGCTTATCCACTGTCAGATGGTCCATAAAACAGGACCAGGAGAACACAGAAAATCCAACAGCAGAAGAATGGTGAAGCCTTGTGAAGAGCAAGCAACCTAACAAACCTTGCTCAAAAATTCTGATCCCTCTTCCCTTCTACAGCTTAGTTTCCACCCAACTATGTGTTGTTATACTGAAGAAACTAGAGTTGACCTAAACTATACAAATCCATTGTCTTTTCATCAATGCTGGGAATATGCCTCTACATGTCAGATTCAGACCTTAATTTGGTTTGCACCCAAGAAAGAAATTGACCCATTCAGATCTTATTTATACAGTTGGTAGTCCTTGTATCTGTCAAGGTGCACACACACCTCTGAGTCTGTCTCTGAATTAAGCAGATTGAACATTTGTCTGAATTCTGCTTAATTGAGTATATAGTGCCTGTTTCCTGATGCATTGAGATGAAATTGAACATGTTTTTGGTGATTAAATGGTCTCTCCTTATAATCTCACATTGGGCATGAACATAGGTGGGGCAAACGAAGACCAAGGAGTGAATGTGTTACAACCTCATCCAAATAAACTGTGGATTGAAATTCTTTCAATGAAGAAACAAAGTCAGTGAACTTAACTGAGTCTGGCAAATGAAAACAAATTATTGTTGCCCAGTTTGGGTGTGCTTTTTCTCTTTCAAGAGCTTGAGGCTGGAAGCCCCATCATCATAAGCAGGCAGCAACCCAGCAAAAAGATGTATCAGATTCAGTAGTACCTGAGGAGAGCCCCAAAAAAAGAGGGGCATGCTTCCTTTTGTGCATGCATTCATCGCATGTGCATGTAGTGAAAACTCTGCAGAATCCAAAAAATAACTCTCATGAGAACTGAGAAATCTCTGGGCTCATGATTGAGAAAACCACAACAAGTTTTAAAACTTTTCCTGCAAAATGCAATAACTGCAGTCTGTGCAAAATGGGAGTTCTCCCTCAGCAATATTCATGTTAAGCATGGAGTGAAAAATCTGGCAGAAAGTCCTTACAAAATCAGCATTCAACATGTATCTGTCCAGCATTCGACACAGACTTTGATGAAGACAAAAGAGAACATGTTTTGTGCATCCCTACATAAGATTCTACAGCAGAATGTAAATAGCCCCTTTTGATCAACAAGTGAAATAGCATGATTTTCTATCAAACTTTTCATCTAATAGCATGCCACTGAAGACTCCAGATCCATATTGTAGATTTTGAGATCCAGAATATACTCACTTTTTTGATAGCAACCTGAGGCAAAGCCACACTGTTATCACTTGCCAGCTGCAGCAGCACTTTTAGTGGTTTTTGGCCGAGTCGCCTTCTTGGTTGCTGCTTTCTTTGCATTTGAATCCTGCAATTATTGTTCTCCTATCAGTTCTTGGAATCCAGAAAGGGACTATATTGTATTCTCATTCAAGCTTTAAAAAGAGATATGTTGAAAATCCACAAGGAGAGAAAACTAAACATGCTGTGACCAAATGTGCTTGATAGGTAGGTACCTTAGCACTTGCTTTAGAGCGCCCAGTTTTACTCTTCCCTGCTGCCCGTTGCTTTGCTGGAGCTTTAGCTACCTTCTGCACATGTTTCCCACTCTTGATCAGAAAATGAACTCTGCTCTCAAACCTTCAGTACATTGCACTTGAGTAGGTTGCACACTGCCTCAGTAGATGTCCTTGCACATCACTCAAAATTGTGTACAAGGTGTGATACAAATGTGATATAATCTCATAAAACACCCACCAGGGTTTTGGCAGGAGTTTTTTTCTTCTTCACTGCTTTGATATCACCACCACTGTCAACATCATCATCAGGTGCATCCTTACTGCCAGTGGCCTCTGTGCCAGGAACGACTGCAGCCGGCCGCTCTCCTTCTCCATCTGAGTCAAATGTGAAACCTTCCATGGTTCCTACACCAGTTTCGAAAAATTAATACAGATTCTAACCTGCTCTAGATCCTTTGCATTCCACCCATTCCATATAAGAAATTATGTCCTTTAAGTCTCTTTCAAGATAAGGCATAGGAGCTACCAACCTACTAACCTTCAACCATGGTTTCATTTTCATTTCGATCTGTATCAGCCCGCAGTTGCACAAAATCATTCATGATTGCCTCCACCTGTCATAACAATCCATGCATAAATCAGTCATTTGGCTTCCTCAAGCTGTTGTATATTCTTACACAACATAAGACTTGAAGTTCAGACAGACACTTCATTTTGGAGACATCAGTAGAGACCACACTTGAAGAGGCAAAAGGGAAATCCATGACAAATGGGCATCCAAAAAGATTTATGGTTGAGCAACAGGTTAACCCTTAACAGGCCAGCACTGTTTTCCAGCCCCTTGAAAGTGGTGGAACAAAGCCCCAGATGTGACCTCTAACCCTGTGGTCAACTGGAAGTAAAGTCATGGAAAGATCTCCACTTTTGGTGACCTGGAATCAACTATAATCCACCATAAACCTAGTTTTAGGTGACATTTGGACTGTACAATTCCAGACCAGGTGACAGATCAGGATTCAGGATATTGGAGCCTATCTAACTTCTTCAGGTTGCATGGAGACCTGATCATTGGATCTCCTGCTTCTGGATCACACTGGCAGCCCATGACTGACCCCCTTAAGGATTAAAGAGCAAGAGAAAGACAGGAATGTGTGACTAGGGTGGACCTGAAGCCATTACAAGCATAAAACCACCTATCATGGTGTGCAAAAAGGTGCTGATTAATGTGCTCACCCACCTTTGCTTCTGTTTGGCCCACATTCACCTGCCACCCCACCACTCAATTCTTTCATAGGCTGACAGTTGCCCTCACAGCAGATGATCCATTCAGAAACAATTGGTGCTAACCAGAGGTACCTCTGGTTTGTGCTCCCTATCTGGATGGCTCTACCTCTAGCCTATACACATGCACAGACAAGCAAAAATGCAGACCCACATCATGTGAAAAGAACCAATGATCTGCACATGTCTCCTCTCCATTCTCTAAGATGCTAAGAAAGTAAACTCCTGCATCATAGCTGCAGATGAACATATATGTATTTCCACCTTCGCTCATTCTCTTGCAACTTTCAGACTGGGAACTGTAGAAGATTCTTGTGTGTACAAACAGCAAATACATATGGTCAGCACACTGATTCAGAGGGTATTGGAGATAAACCATACCAAAAAAAAGGTGTTGGAGGGCACAATCGTTGTCTTGTAGATGACACCTGCATATCCATCCACTCCCATATCTCATAAAATAGTGAAGTTATGCAGATCTCAACCAAAGTAATCAGGAGGCAATTCCTCGGATAGGGTGGGAATAACATGCCTGGAAACCCTAACCTGCAATCAACTTTAAGAACACCCTCATAGGGGCGAGATATCTTCGAATTTCCTATCATATTCACCAAATTTGAGAGCAGCTGTGCATTCAAAAAACAAGATATGAGAGGTTGCATGCCATTTTACCTTTTAGGTCTAGCAAAAGCTCTTCATCATCTTTGGCCTGACCTTGACATACAGAAAAGCGCCCTACAGCCCCCATGTCTCCACTTAAGTCAAGCGCATCTCCCTCGCACTCCAGCAACACCTAGCTCCACAATCATCCCTCCCTGTTGTTATCCCTCAGACATGTGCGTGTCCAATCCAAGCGAAGACAACTTTCAACCAGGGCACACAACCCATGAGGATACCGAGGATATAAATCCTATTTACAGATCTTAACTTGTGAAGCCACTACTACTGAGATACCCAACATGGAATGCAAATGCGGGATGAGTCTCATGAGTGAAATGTGGGGGGAGCTTCTGCAGCAGAAACAATAGAGAATAGTACCTTTGATCTGAGGACTTTGTCACCAAATACCAATGGCAAAGAAGACGCCGCCTGGAAATCAAATCATAAAGCATGTACATCAAGTCTCACAAGCCCAGAAATTGAAGAGCTGAATTGAACAAAGCCCCACTAACCATGCACACAGATTGATGGAGATAAAAACAGCAACAATCACATACCCGTGGCTTTATGCGCCGATCCAAACCTTCCTCTACTTCTTCACCCACAGCTTCTTCAGTGGTAATAAGCATACTTGTTTCCTGTGAAAGAAACTCTGCAGTATCGGTTAAACCCGCAAGTGTAGCATCATCTGATGCGCCTCCTACTTGCTTGTTCTTCTTCTTCTTGGCTGCTGGTTCAATGCCTTCAGCTGCGAGCCCTGCTGCTGCAACTCCTGCATACATCTGGGACAACGGCAGATCCGCACCCATTTGATCGAATGCATCTGCTTGAGCAAGCGGGCCGAGGAGGGTCATCACATGGTTTTGCTTTCTTTCATAGAGTGCACACCCGTCAAGAATTAGGTCACAAAGGCTGGTGGGCACATGAAGGTTGTTTCTGAAGTGATTTTCTGTTTTAACTTTCTTAAATTTAGTTTTATATAATATAAAATATAAGTGTATTTTTAATATAAAAATTATGTATTAAGGTTAGGGTTCTTAATTTTTAAATTTCTATTTAAAAGAAATTACAATCTTTGTGCATGTACATGTTAAGTATGTATTTAAATTGAATTTTTTATTTCAAAAAGACATTTCATGAAAGATGAATGGTACCTCGAACTCCAAAAATATATTCTTCAATTTAACCAATCTCCACCTCTTATGACAATTATTTCTCAAAATCTCAACATGATCAGAAAAAATTAAAAATTAAAATTATATATATATATAACACAATGTCAATTATTTTTGAATTCATTACAAACACCAACTACCAAAATTCAAATATGAATAATTAAAACTTGTTGCAAGTTTTACACTCACAAAATAAGAGAGCACAAAATATTAAGAGCTCACAAAATCAGAGAACTCAAAAATGCTAAAACCCAGAAGATAACCTAAATTTTAAAATTGAGTATTTTATAAAAATAATATTACACCTTAATATGATACACTCACAAAATTAAAGAGCATAAAATATTAAAAACCCACAAAAGCAGATATTCATCAAACCCTAATGCCTGCTTTAGACTAGGAGTCCGGGTCAAAAAAAAACCCTTGGGGGGCAAATAATGGGGAAATTTGAGCATTTTAATTAATTGCTAAACATTGGTAATGTAAGATCATATGAATTGTTCATGAAATAATTTACACTTTTTCGTATTTTTAAATATGATTTTTTTCTTTTTTCACTTATTGAAACATTAACACTCTTGATGTATTGTTTGTAAAAATGTCTTTCAATGTGTCAATTTTATTTTATTTTTGGCTTTTTAAATGTTCCTCGAGTCTTTCCTATCCTGATTTTCAATAATTTTTAGTTTTTTAATTTTTGAAATTGTCATATTTAGCTCATATGTTTTATTGGTTTGCGAACAAGTAATAGGAAATCTAAATTTTCCACTTGTCTATTTGTTTTGTAAACCACATTTGGCCAAATCTATTTGTGGTTGATCATCACTTTTGGTGTGACATGAATTTTTTTTTAAAAAAAACATTGGTTGAGATTATGAATAATGTATAAATTAATCAATATCAAATGTATTATGGAATGCATTATGGATATAAAAGTGTGATTTAATAGTTTTGAATACATCAAAACACGTTGTTCCATTCATTTAAAACAAAATGTTGAAATTAAAAAAATCTAAAACAACTTTCAATTGTGATGTGAAAAGTCAAGAATTTTAATTAAAAATTATTTTTGAAACATAAATAATGTATTATTGAATAGATCATTAAACTTAAAAAGTGAAATGCAAATGCATTTGAATGTGAATCATGCATTTTTAAAAACAACATGCACAAGAGAAATTCAAAGTTTTTCAAAATCTTATGTGTTAAATAATGATAATAGATTGAAAAACTTGTGATTTTTGGTTAACCTACAATCGATTTAACCAAAATATTAAATCTTTGAATAATGTAAATTTTCAAATCAAAAATTAAATTTTGATCATGTTTCAATTACATTAAAAATGAAAAAATATTTTAATTTAAGAAATTAAAATTGTTGTGACTAACTTGTATGGTTTTGAAAGTTTTGCCCATTTCAATCTGCACTAGCCTATTTAATAAATAATTGTTTACGAGTTAGCTAGGAGACAATAGACAAACAATTGATCCTACCTATTAATCAAATAGTCATCTAAGAATTAAACATGAGACAATAGATGAACAACTAGTGATTCTACCTACCCATCAAATACATGTCTAAGAGTTAGTTAAGAGATAATAGATGAACGAGTGAAACCCTTAGGAAAGAGTACATGAACATGTGATTCTAGTTACATCCCGTCAAGTAGAAGTTAGGAGTTATCTAGGAAACAATATATATGAGTGGGCTTGTGTATGTGAGGGTTTGTTGCCAGGGTTTGAAGCATGAGTGGCGATGGAAATGCTGGAAACAACTTTGTTGCCAAAACTATTGTTGTTCCTTTGTGCTCACTAGTTAAAACCACGTAAAGAGGAAAGAGAGACAATTAGGTAAAAAGGTACAAAGAAGGACAAAGAGGAAAAATTTGTAGCAGGGGCATTCCAAAAAAAAAGAAAAAAGGTTCTAGGACCCATGTTTGGTTCCAATTTCAATAAGAAAGGATTGGTTGTATGTTTAGTTTTTAGATTTTGGGGGCATGATGGGCCATATGAAATCAACTACTTTCTAAAGCAAACAAGGAGGATGATGATGATAACAACATTAACATCAATAGGCAACAAAACAATGAAGGTGAAAAGGCCAAGGGAGGGTGGGTTTTGTGTAATTCTTTTTGGGCTTTATTTTGTGGTGGGTCTTTTTTTTCTATACATTTTTGTCAACCCCATAAATTTTTTTATCATAAAAAATCTAGTTATTACTTACAAATTAAACACAATAGAGGGTTTTTGTCACCATTTTATTTTATTTTGCCATGGTCTTGGTTTTTCTTAATTTTTGTCATAATCTTAAATAAATAGCAAAGGAAAGAAAAAGAAATAAAAATCAAAAAATGCGTTGCAAGGTGAATGTGTGATTATATAATGGCTAGTTATTGACTAGTCATATGTTTTCTAAGGTTTTCTTTTTTTAAAAGGATTGAGACTAAGGTGTTTTTATATTATTGAAATTAGGTGTCCTTCTAGTTAGATAATCTAAAAAATAAAAATTAGAAGTTTTTGGGCCTTTAATATTTGCACAATAATTTTCAAAAATGTATAAATTGTGTTAAATATAATAAAATAGGGATGATGGTGTCCAAAGTTATGGCAAAATTAACATTCAACTATCGTTTGAAATAGGACTTACTTGTTTGTGATGGTTTTTTATCTTTTTCCTTTTGATTTACCTAATTTTGTGTGATTAGCTTTATAAGCTTACGATTGCTAAGTTGAAATAGGTAATTTTTGGAAAATGGGGTTAATTTGTAATTGCACTCCTGATAAACCTCTTTCCTCATGGGCATAAAACATTCCATGTCCTCTAATTCATCATGTATCATTGAACTTCGTAGTTCCCATTGTCCATTTGTCCTCTCACACACCGCCATAGCCCCATTTTCCACCCCTTTTCTTATGCAAACCACACACCACCCACCAATTCACCATACCATTTTAACAAATCAAGCACCACCCATTTGCTCCTTTTACCAACCCCAGCCGTTCATAAATGTGAAACCCCAACCAACATTTTTTTAATCCCTTTAAATAATGCACATGTAGGACCTTTTCCCCTTCCCATTGTGTTAGCCCCTATAGTTGCCCATGATCAAACTCCCCAATTTACCCCCATTTTCCCAACACGCCTACAACTTCCATCCAGAGGCTTTTACCTCACTTATGGGTGTCAATTTACCCTTCAAAGGTTAACAAGCCACCAACATCCTATCATGTGTCTAATCCATCTAATCCAAACCTACATGACCATTTCAACCTAATACCTTCCCTTATTCCTAACTTGCCTTCATCAATTTAGGCTTGGGTTTCGGCATTAGATGTCCTTAAGTCCATCCATTTTCATTGTATTTGACTATATAATCACATCCCTATCGCTTTATAATGTGATGTACAAATGGCATTTCATTTTTGACTTGATAAGTTGGCACATGACCCTATGATGTGGTAGCGTGGCATTAGTTCCTTTTGTTACCCCAGTGGTGTCTTGTTTTGCCCCTTCAAAGGGAGGCCATTAAACATAGGGAAACAAATATCCAACTGAAACTCTATTTAGTAGGCAATTGGGAAAACCTATAATTTTAATTTTTTTTATGGGCCTAAGTTTTAACAATAAGTTCAAGCTCAATGTTTCCTACATAACATGATCTTCAAACTCATAAACACATTTTCTACAGTTTAGTCCTTAGATGTGCAAGATAATACTTTTGAACAACATGTGTTTTGGCAATATTTTCTTTTACACCCACATCTTCCAACACCACCTTAATTCTCATTGTTTTACATCTTGAATCAAATGGTGTTTTTTCGTTGTTTTTAACAAATTACGAATTAAACTAGGACCTTGAAGTTTCATTTGATTCCTTCAATCTAACATTCCAATAGAATTTCTACAAGTGGTCTTTCTGGGATAATTTTCGAACACTTCCAAAACTCCTTTCACCCATAAGATTTCACAAGTGGATTCCCACAAAGGTTTTGTTTTCATATCGCACAAGGTCACATTCCATATTGAATTACACATGTCTTTCGAGCAACATGTTTTTTAGCCATGACCAAGCCCTCAAGTGGAGTTCATCCCATTGCAACAAAGGAAATGTTATATTGATTCACAAATCACATTTTATGCTTTCAATTTTGTGATGCCTTTGCAACACAATTCTCTCGACACCAGTTTGGAATAGCGTCCAAAGGTGGATGTGAAATAGTAATCCATGGCATTAAATGCATTTTGGACTTTCACCTTGGCTGGGTTGTTTTCCACCTTGACGTTACAAATGCCTTTAATTCATTGTTAGGAGGGGTCATATTTCGAGAACTTTAATAGGTGGGGACATCATATAACTTATTCCCTTTGTTTGTGCATTCTATACATTTGAATATCTTCTATTTTTATAATCACAGTAACTTTGTAATGGCGATGTCATGGTCATCCCATCAACCATGGGAATTCGTTCAAATGATCCTTTGGGACGGGCATTATTTGCCTTAATTCATTACATTTTATAACTAAATGTTTCTTTGTTTTCCTATTTCCATCCATTATAAATGACATTCATATCATTGGCCCCCTTTTTAATGTATCCTTTGCATATGCACATTCTAAGATTGAACTATGTGCAATAGGTTTATCCAACTTTAAAAAATTGTAGCATGGTCCCCTCTAGCTTGTTGTTTGACTTTGACACCCCCTCCCAATTTAACACACCATTAAAAAGAATTAGAGTCTTGGGGGCTCATATTCCACAGCGAATTCTTTTTTTTTCTAGATTATTTTCATTTATGTTTTTTTACAAGGAGTCTACATGGAATTATAATTTGATCTATCCTTGTTGTTTACAGGTGATGTGTCAATGGTATCATTTTATGTTCGGTCCATTCAACCTAGTGATGAAAACATGGCGCTTGCGAATGTCAACTTGGAATATTATAGTCATGATTTTGTAAAGCCCTTCGGAGGTGAATCCCTTTCATGTTGTCATCGGCTTGAGGGGAATTCTTGCAAGAAAGGAAAATCCTTTAAACCTTGCAGTTTAACTCCTACCAAGTGGTATAAAAATCCATTAACAAATCTTTATGTTATTCCTAGACCAGACTTGCAGGAATTCATGCAAAGGTGTTTTCAATAGTTTGTAATGTATATTTGGACTAAATGTAAGCCCTACAAGATTCCACTCTTCTTGAGTGAAATGAAAGAATATATAGATTTTAATGTCGATGTTTCCTAGATTATTCGTCTCACACTAATGGTAATTATTTGATTAGCACTATTCTCCCATACTTGGAATCATTGCATTCGTTTGGAATGCGGGTTTATAAATTTGTAGAATTAAATCCTTTCAGTAGCATTACGGACATGCCTCTTGGTGAACTTTGGTATGGAAAATTGAATGTTCGTCATTCTACAAAATGCGATGAAATTTTTTCTAACAAAGTTGAATCCAAATTTTAAAATAAAAATAGGTGAAACATTTATTGTTTTATTACTAAATTATTATGCGTGAATAGTTTAATATTTTGAATTAACATGGGTGCATTTTTGTTTTCATTAATTTTGTTTTCAAGGTTAATTAGTTCTAATCCAATTTGATGTATTTGTCCATATGATTTGATTGTTCTCAAACATGAATTTGACGTTTTCATTTGACTAAAACATGGCTTTAGGCTATCATATTCCATTCCACGATTTTGTTTGCATGTGGTTTGGTGGCCACTAGGTGCCTTATGCACATAGTTCAATATTTCTCTGTTTTTTTTTTCCTTTTTTTAATATCGTTGTGTCACTTGGTGGCCACCAAGCGACTACTTGATATTCACCTAGATATCCTTATGTTTTTTGGTATTTCATATTTAACCAAAAAAATTAATTATTTTAGCACATTAATTGATTCTTTTAATTTGGATAATACATTATCACTTCATGAAAGTGTAATTTGTTTATTAATAGATTTTGTTGTTGCTTTAGTTAAATGTGCCCTCGAGCCTATAACAATGACCAAAGGCAGTTCAACACATTTGCATGTATGTTCATCACCTCTTATATTGAAAAAAAAATTGATTTTCAGCTCAATGGTGTGTGATGTTATTTTCACCTTCGACTGTTCTGCAAAGGAATGTTAGAGTGTTTGGAAGAAATGTTGACAAGGCCAAAATGGAAGTTAGAATTCGAGTGGAAGATTTTCTTATACATTTGAAAATTTTACGTTGTAATATTACTACAAAATGTGAGTGTAGTTCATTCGTCCTTGTTCACTAGATTAGTGAATTCAATACTTTCCAACTAGTCCCTGTTTACTAAGACTAGTGAATTCACTCAAAATCTAATGAAACCACTTGGCATATATGGACACTTTTTGTTGTAATGTGCAATTTGGTCTTGTATGAAATTTGAGGACGTGTGAAAAATTCTTCCAATGTTCATGTTGGAAGATTTCGTGAATCAATTTGTTTCATTTGGGGACATGAACAATGTTCCAAATGATTGGTCAAATTTCATCCGGGTCCCATTATTATTTAAAGGATTTGAACTGTGTTTATTATGGTTGTCGTGGACTACCTTATGGGAAAGAGGATCAAACATTACTCATTAACGATGAACTTAACAAGGTGTTGTAAAAAGTTTAAATGGAGGGGTCTTTTTTAAAAATCATTAGGGGACAAACATTGTCAAAAAAACAAATTGCAATGGTAGGACCTTGCATTTCATTTGTGACCACCTTTGGTTGGATTGCCAGTAACCAAAACGGTTTAAGTTCATTATGGTTTTATGGTCAAATATTCAAAGCCTTGATTAAGTTCATCCTTGAAGAATTATTATTGGTTTTTCTAGTATATGGGTAGTGATAATGGCAATGTTTGCAATGTCCTACCCTTTTTAGGTATTAAGTATTTGGAATCATTTTATTTCATTATTTCATTTTATTCTCATTTTGTAAATCATTTATTTAGGCATAAGTTTTTACATGGTTATAGGTTATATCTTTTCATATGCCCTTTTCTAGTATTAAGTTTTGTTTGTAGTTGATTTGGACTATTGTTTGTAGATTGCACGACGTTGTTTGCAAGTTTGAAGAAGAGAAAAAGATGTTGATCATTCAAATTTTTATTCTGAAATGATGCCAATGTTGCATATTTGAGCATGGACAATCATAAGAATAGGAGGATTTGACATTATTTTTCATATATCTTTCATATTTTAAATAGACTAGTTATGTAATTTAGATTTTCACTATGCTGCAACTTCTTTTCCTCTTATTATAAGCCTAGTGGCCATCATGCCTCAAGGTTTAATTTGGATTCAATCCAATCATGTATGTTCAATATTTGTAAATTGTATTTGATTAAATTGACATCTTCCAAATTTTTAGTCTTTTTTTTTATTCATTAAGCACTTCATCATTCAAATCATCATTTATAAAAAATACCTTATTAGAAAATGTTTAACATATTGACCTTCTCCCTAAACTAAGCAATGTCTAAGTAGCCTTTGGAATTCTAATTCATTACTATGTGCAACGACCATCATATCTATTACGTTGCACGCCACCCTCTCCCACCTTCATAAATTCCTTTGTTTTATTTGACTTCTCCTTCCTTCAAGTGTTTAGATACTTCTTGGGTTTAAGGTCCTTTGATGGCCGTAAAGGACTTTGAGCCCATAAATAAGCCTTTTCCCCAATATCTTTTGGTGGCATTGAGCTCATAACAACATCCCCCATTGTTTTAGCGGCCTATATAGGGAATTGAGCCCTTCTAGTTTCAATCATAGTGACTAGATTCATGGTTGACTAACATCCCTTACTTTTTAAAGCCTTAACATGAGTCAACAACAACATTTTTCCTTTCCAACAACATTTCAAGGTAACATGTGATTTTTTTACCGCCTTTAACATGGGTGTGTACCCTCCTTTTGAACAATTCATTGAACAACAAATGGTTCATATTCAAGATTCCATTTTAGAACATTTGCACCATTGTACATTTTCTAGCATGTTTTCTGACATGATACTTAAAGCCCATTATGCTTGAATTATATTATGTTACTAGTGAGTACTTGTGACCTTCGGACATTGTGAAGTCCACTGGTTTCTTTAAACAAAGAGAGACACAAACAAAGGTGCAAAGTAGTTAATTTTGTTTTTATTTTATTTATTTTTTGTGACAAAAATCCGTTGAAAAGTCCCCCATGAAAACATACATGGTGAAGCGAGCATTTTGGAAAATTTCCAAAAAAAAACCTACATCGCCACATTTCCAGGAGGGGAAAAAAAAAGTTTTGAAATTGCCACATTTTGAGGATAAAAAAACAGGTTTTGAAATCACTGAGATTTGTGGAGGATTTGGGCAAATTCCAAGCTTTCTTCTTTTGAAACGCGTTTATGAAAGGCGTGCTAACCTTAACCCCCTTACCCCCAAGGAGGACAATCGGACGGACAGACACCTAAAATATTATATATAGTGGGTACCCGTGACCTTCAGGCACTGTGAAGTCCCCTGGTTTCTTTAAACTTGGTTCATGTTTTAGTTTTTTTCTAGAAACTTTTATCTTTTTAATTTTTAAAATTTTATGTGTTTTTTGTTTTTATTATTATTTTGTATAATAAAATAAAATGTTTAATTTTCACTTTTATATTTTTGTTTATTTGGATGCAAGTTTGAAGTTTGGAGAAAGAAGACACACCTCATTATTTTTCAAGTAAGGTTTTTCTTCATTATTATAATTTTTTTTTCTTTTTTATTCTTTATTCGGTTTATTCATTTTTGTAATTTTTTTCTTTTAAAATTATTTTATTGTATTTCCCTTTCCTTGTTTCATTTGTTTCCATTCCTTTTTTATAATTTTTGCATTTTTACTTTTTTTTGTTTATGTTTGTTTCATGTTTTCATTTTTTCAAATCTTATTTTGTCTATCTTCATTTTTTTCTTATTTTTATGTATTTTTTTTCTATTTTCTTTTTCAAAAAAATTATAGTTTTTCTAATATGCTTTATAATGAAAATAATTTTAAAAAAGTTTTGTATTTTTGTTTGATTAGATGCAGGTTTGAAGTTTGGACAAAGAAGACAAACCTCATTTGTTTTTTTAAGTATGGTTTTTTTTTTTTTTTTTGTTTCTTTTGCTCTTTGTTTTGTTTCTTATTTTTTGTCATCTGCTATTTAATTTTCTTTTAAAATTATTTTACTGTATTTCCCTTTTTTGTTTCATGTTTAAATATATTTTATATTTTCATTTTGTTTATATTTTTAAGTGTTTTAAAAAAGTTTCTAATTGTTAAAATGTTTTTTTGTTTTTATTTTTTCTCTAGTTTTTTCCCTTTTAAATATATATATTTGTTCAGTTTTTTTCTTTTTTGTTACAACTTTGGTTCATTTTATTTATTTATTAATAACTTGTTTTCTTCTTTTTTAATTTGAAATTTCTTGTGTTGTTTTAAAAAGATTTCTTCTCTTGTTTCTTTTTTTTTTTCAATAATTTTTAGTTTTTAAAAATTAGTTTGTAGCTTTTGGCAAATTGCAAGAATACATGAGTTTTTCATAAACTACAGGATTGGATCGCATAAACATTTGGATAAACTGCTGCTACCGTCATTCGTCGTTGTCGTCGTTGTCCTCCTCCTCCTCTTCCATCATCATCTTCTTCCGGGATGAGGAACTTGGATGGATGGATGACAGGACATACGGATGGAAAGGACGACCACCATCAGACAGACTAAGGATATTATATAAGTAGATGGGCCTAAGGCGGGCGTTCCATTTATAATTCAATCAATTTTCCTAACCTTTTGATTATCTTCCCTAATTTTCCCCCACAACGCTTCAGATGTAGTTCAAATATCACATCTTTCAATTGCAAGTTTCCCTTGATGCAATTTGTAAAACTTTTGTCGCCATTGAATGAGATGCTAGTTTTCACATGGGACAAAAATAAGTACATGTGTTTCCCTGAACCATTTTTAATTTCTTCTATTAATGAATTAACATTGTGCTCACCAAAAATGGAATCTGCACCTTAACTGATGTTGTCATAGTTGATTCAATGATTCAAATCTACTTCCCCAATCTTGCACAACATAAGAATTTGCTACTTCCATTGCAACTCAAGCCAAAAAAAGAAGTTATTGCAATGAACACCCCACATAACAATTCCTCCTTTTAATAATTGAAATATTTGAATGTTTACAAAAAAAGGGTCAATGTGTGTTTACATGAGTGTGCCATTGTTATTTAGAGTGTAAAAGTGCAAAAGGGCACTCCCCTTTCTGTATTGGCTACTTTTTTTCGTTAAAAATATTCAATTATGTTGGGAAGGATGCAAACATGTTCCATCTAAAATTGGGCAATAATGATAGGCCTAACTACCTCCCAACTTCCACCCCTTTAGGACAACCCCGTTCACCACAATTGACCAAGACACCCCCCCTTGCCATAACTGACTTATTATGAACGGTTGGTTGTTGAGAGTGGAGAGTTTTTGACACCTAATTTGTACTAATTTAACGCCTTTTAAATTATCCTTTTAAAAAAATATGTATGTACATTTTCCAAATATGCAGTGTGTTTTATAAATAAAGCTTTATAGGGGTTTGATGATATATAGTTCTAAACATGGTGTGTAAAACATGCTAGGTATTATCTACTATGTTGGATTCACCATGAAATGATAAAAGGAATAAAACTAAAAGAGTAGAATAACCCTAATGCAAATCCCATTTACTCAAAAGGGGGAAAATTTGATTTTGTGTGTGACATGGCAATGTCAAAGGGGACAAATGTTTTGGGATATATCTTAAATATTTTCATTCTTTTGGGAGAAAATTCGACTTTGCATATGACATGACATTGCTAAAGGGGGATTAAATGTGTTGGGATATCTTAACCTGATGAATAAATATCTTCATTATTGGGGATCGAGTTAGGGTGGAATAAGGAGGTTAGTTTAACCCCTTAATTTCAAAGGGTTAATCAGTGACCTCATGTTCAAAATTATCCAAAATCATCAGGCAGCACAAGCATTCCCAAAATGCCAATTTTTTTTTTCAAACATCAGGATTTTTCCAAAAGTGACCAAAAATTTCTGGGCAGAAATGAAAAAAAGAAACTTTCAACCTTTACAATTTCCCTTGGCAGACTAAAATTTCAAAAAAACTGCCCTAAAATTCAAAACATTTTTTTTGGGGGAGCATTCCTGGAAAAAATTTCTCCCAAATCTTTTTGAGCATCAGGGTTCTTGGAGTCGCCAAATTTTGACTTAATCTTGGGTTTTAGGGTTTAGGGTATTTTCAAAGGAAGAGGGGGGTAGGGTTTTCCTTAAACCCTAACCTAATTTGAAGGGTCTTCTCCATAAGCAAGAGTTTAGCTCTCTCGCTTGCTTCGCTGCATCCACAACTCCCGCTCAATTCAATGATCCTCCCACGGGATACATTACAAATATTCTCCGAGTTTTTGATAAATTTGGGGGATTCGGGAAGAATTGTTGCTCCCCCAAAAAATAATTCTGCAGAAGTTTGTGCAATTAATTTTCACAATCGGTTTCCCTTCCTCCATCACAGCTCGTGTCTCTGGAGTGAGTCTTCTTGGAGTTGCAGAGTTGCTCCAGGTTTTGGAGTTGTCGTCGTCGTCGTCGTCGTCAATTTGAACCCAATTTGAGAAAATGGTTTCGGTATCTAATTCCTCCATGCAGAAGAAGAAGAGCTAGGAGTGGGTTTGGGGAAAAAATGGAGAAGAAGCTGGAGGATTGCTTGGCTGCACTAAGGGAGGCAGCGGAGGAGTCGGTGAGCAGCAGCAGAGGAGGAGGAGGCTCATACGACTCCGACAACCTCTCTCTGTTTGTGAGCGATCTCTCCGACATTTGCAAGGAATTGGTAGGGTCTTCAGAAGAACATACGTCTTTCGCTGTTGCAATTCTGTTCGATGAAGAGATTGGCGTTTTCAGTATTCTGGAATGCATCATGCGAATCCGCGACAAGAGTGTTGCAAAAGCCCGTGAAGACTGTTTGAAATTCGTTGAAGCTTTTGTCAAGCAAATTGGAGGACGTGCTCTTCCCCATGCAGCATTTCTGAAGGTGAGTGAGTGAATGAAATGAGTTTCTTCTTCTTCTTTTGCTCTTTTTTGTTTTTGTGTTTTAGGGTGTAGGGTTCTGAACACGAAGAATTCTTGGTGCTTTTTGTTTATTAACAGTGTGGCTGATGCGTGGGTGGGTAGCTGTCTGTCGCTGTCTAATATGCCTTCTTGCTTGCCAGGAACATTGTCTGAGAATTTTCCGGAGAGATGATGTCAAAGGTGTCCAAGCAGCAGCATTGAAGCCTCTTACTGTCCTGCTGGAATGGAGCATTTCGCACTCGAAGCAGCCTCCCAACTTCTTGGTGGATTGGGGACTTGCCAATGTGCTGATTGTTGAGTTTCAGCAAGCAAAATCACATGGAACATGTGCTTGAAAACAGTTCTCACCCTTTTTTCCTGCTTTCAGATCTATGTACATATGATGTTGATGATGTAGGTTCCCATCAGTCCTCTTGCTATGGTGAATCAATCCATCAATTCGTTAGAATCAGATCTATTCTTGTATTCCTTGTGGTGAGTTTTTCTCATCATCATCAAAGGTAATGTCTGCTGCTTTTTCAGCCTCTTCATTGCAGTAGCTTCATCAGTATCTCCTTCTTCTTCTTCCTCCTCCTTTTCCTCCTCTTTTATGTCTTCCTCTTTGTGTACAGTCATTGTGCTCCATTTTGGAAGAAGAAGGTGGAGAACAGAAGACAACACCCTGCTGATTCCTCTATAATTTGCCATTGTTATGATGAGCTGAGCCCAAGTTCAATACCTGGAAGAAAGTGGGTGGTTTTTTCTTAAACCCTTTTGTGTGCATGTGGTGGTGGGGGGGATCTTGTAGTGAGATCGCACATTATTGTGCTGCTTGGGTACTTGGTTGAGAGTTTCAAGACTGCGTTCAGTGAGGACCAGGTGAACCAACTCTTGCAGCTTTGTCTGAACACACTGGAAGCACAGTTACAACAACCCTCACACACGCTCCTGGCAGGAGCAATGAAGTGTCTTGACTCGCTGCTCACTTGGTTTGATGATGAACTTCCTGCAGGAGGTAACAATATGTGCAATTGGCAATTGGTGGTTTTATTTTCTTTTGGGGGGACATGATCACAGTTTTCCCTTGTGCATAGGGTGTTGGGGTTGTCCTGTCGGGAAGCTGTCTCTTCATTTGGAGCATGCACAGATAGATGGATATCTGAGAAGAAATGGTGGGCTTCAACAACTTGCAGGTTCTGTAGTGAATTCACGGAGGTGCTTTGAATATATTGAGCAAGTATTGTGGCCTCGTGAAGACCTAAAGAGATATGAGGTGTTGAGAGGTATATCCTTGCACACTGTTCGAATTTCCCACTACACGATTTGCCTTTTGGAGTTGCATGCAAGAGAAGTTGTAGAGATTTTTCTCATCTTTTAAGTAACTGCAAATTTGGACTCTCAAGCTGTGTGGATTTTAAGTTGCTTTTGTTTTGGAACTGGTACTAACCTGTCTTCTCCTGAGCAGTTACACTGAGGTTGTTGTCAAGGCATATGAACCTCTTCACTCTCAGATTTCTTGAAGAAGGCCCAAGAAACCTCAAATGGCTACAAAGCTACTGGTACTCAGTTCCTTTGATCCTTTTTTGTAAGTGCTGGAACTAGTTTGTTGTAAAGGAGACAACAGCCAGCTGAGAAGAATGAAGTTTTAATAAAAGGAAGACCTTTGTCTTCACACGTTGGTTGTTGACTTGGCATGTTGCTGCAGCACCCATACAAATGCAGTTCTGAGGGATGCAGCTCTTCCAGCTTATGATCGGTTTCTTGTTCATGTAAAAAGTCCAAAGCCATTATTCTTTGCTGAATCTGGGTTTCAAATGTTTGTTTTGACCACATGGGCAGGATTCCCTAACCTTGGATATGCCATCTGTTTGAGGAAGGGCTTGACTGTTTCTTCATTTCTGTGCCTGTGAGCTTTGGAAACTCAATGTGACTTGTGTGTTATGATGTTGGTCACTGCAGGGAGCTAGGGCTCTTGTATCTGATAAGAGAGTGCAAAATGCCCAGCAAGTTTATACAGTAAGTGGCTATGAAGTCAAATTGTCAAAACAGAAACTGCAAAGTCTGCAGCTCATGGTAGTTGGTTCAGTTTCAACTTCAGCAACACGGAAGAGATACCATTTGAATTGACATCATTTTTTTGTATTTGTATGCAGTGTTTTATACGTGATGCATTAGAAGTTCTGAACTCTCAAGGTGCGGATCCAATGCGGGTCTCTCTTGCAATACGCACGATTGGGAAATTAGCTGCACCAATTGCCAAATTTTCAGGCAAAGGCAGTCTCAAGGAGGCTTTCCATCGACTTCAACCTTTTGGTGACTCATTGAGGTATAAATCCCTGAACAAAATGAAGCATGATACTAACACCTAAATTGAAAACCTGAAAGAGGTGAAAGTGATGGCTTTCTACCATGCTTGAGGGAGTTGAGGAAGAATAATGGTCAGAATGGTGGTCACCTGTAACCACCTTCATGGGAGGGCTCACTCCAGTAGTGGGACTGAACTTGAAACGAGTGTTCTCACAAGCATATAAGGAACTGGATGGACTGTGGTTTTCGTACTGGTGATGCTTTGCATAAATTGCCTGCACAGGGCTGGAGAGGCACACAATGGGTCACTAGGACATGCTGTTACTCTCGTGGGGGCCTTTGCAGATATTGTCCTCCACTTGGATGATGTTGAAGATTTCATGGTTTACTTCATTGCTGAGGTTTGTTTTAACTCTGAGTGACTCCGGTTTCAGAAAAGTACCACGTATGACCTGCTCCTTAGCAATTGTATTCTTGCTCAATTTTGTAGTTGAGAACTCAGTGGGGAGATCTAGGTTCATTCTTGAGTATGCACTCTTTGAGCTGTGATTACATAGATGGTTGTAGTTTTTGTCTCATGGTATTGTTTGTGAGACAAAAGGAGTGTTTGTGTTGCAGGTCACTGGCAACATCTACTATCAAGTCCCACAACTTTTTCCCAAGCAGAAGCAGGCTGTTTACACAACACTTCGCAGTCTCTTCAAGGCATTGCATTCCAAAGGAGCTTTTTTTACCTTGTTCTTGAATACTGTAGGTGGGTGTGATTGTTGTGCACTTCTGAAAGCAAAAGGGTTCAGAGGCTCATACATGTAACATACTGCATTTTGCTCACTGCATGGAATCTAAACTTGAGAATGTCTTTCCAGAGGTGGATGATTCTCTACAAGCATGTGGATATAGTAGTTTTCATACTTTCAGCAAGAGTTGGTCTTGTGAAGTCCGCTGCTGTGGTCGACCTTCACCACGTTAAATTGGTTTTCTGAAGGTTGGTTTTCTCTTGGTTATTTGTTGGGTCTTTTTGTAGTTTGGTCTTCTCTGGAGAGATCAATGGAGCCAGTGGAAACTGCACCTGGTGAGGTGGAGGGGCAACTATGGCAGCATTATGTTGACCTCTGGTTTCATCTCCTGGATTTCTCTGTGGATGAGAAACATGCAAATGCACAGAACAGTGAAGGAGAAGATGATGAAGAAGAAGGCTCCAAAGAACTTGTCTCCACTGATATTGGGGATGTGGGCATTGATACTGGCCGTTTAAGAGAGTCTATGTTTGATGCAATCTTGCATTGTGTTATTAAAGCCATGAGAGAGCTTAACTTGAAATACCGAGTGAAGCCCACTGGCTCCAGTGCTCCCTCAGGTATGTGCAGTAAACCTCAGCAATGTACATCATACACAAGTGTCAAAAGATTATGTTACAGGTTTTTGGTAGTTTTTGAAGATTGTTCCAGGAAAATTCTCTCCAATCATCTACTGAAAACAATTTTTTTTGTCCTTGCATGCCAGCACACATTTGACTGGTACCTTCAATTCCTGTAGTTGTCTGAGGTGTGGAGTTATATTTTAGCTCAGGAGAGGTGAGTTAAGCCTTTCATAGTCGCCTACAGTAGCACTTGGTCGTTTGAAGAATCATGCTCTTTTCTCTTGTTCCTTGATGACTGTAGAGGACACAGAGGTGGGTGCAATGGAGCCAGAAACTGAAATGGATGCAATCGAGCCATTGAATCCCTTGCACATGCGTAAGTTTCTCAATTTGGTAAGCAAACACTTTTCCTTCCAAAGAAAACAACACACTGTTCACTGACTCTATTGCACACGAAGCCCATAATCACTGATTGCTTTGTAGTAGATTTGACCTACATGTGCAACCAAGTTGGTTAACACAGATGGCAGTCCCATATACTGTGTGATGAGCTGAAATCTGGATGCCTGACCAAAAGACGTATTGTAGCTTTCAAGCTCCTCAGCAACCATTATGCCACTCTTTCCTTTCGTTATAAAACATACCTGTATTGCAGCATTTCTTGTTTGCTCCATTTGTTTTCTGCCTGGCAATTGATCTTCTGCAATTGAGGGTGCCTGAGCTGAAGGATGCCTGATTTTACTAGATATGCTTTGGTGAAACAGGTGGAATTTGTGCAAGATCTACTTTCAGGGTGAGATCTCAAACTCAAGAGTAGGCTCAATGAAGATTTTGCATTGGAGCTCTAGTTGTTATATATCTGTTCAGAGATGTGCATATCATTTCTAGTTTTATGTCAATTCTAATTCCACCTGGTTGAGCTTCCCAGGGTTCTTCATCTGACCAAACAACTTCTGAATCTTTAGCTGTGAATCAGCTCCCTTGTTGTGATTCTGATAAGGGGTTTTTTTGTCCTTGGCATATTTGGGTATGGAAAGTTCATTTGCAAATCTGTTTCTAAAGTGGACTTATCCTTTTGGTCGCACTATCATCGAACTCTCAAGTGGATATCCTCTTATCAGTGGCTTCTACAAGCTGTTGGCAGTCACCATAAAATTGGCAGACTCCAAGGATTATTTTCTTCCAGGTTGTTTGACAAGTTCTGGTGGTGACAACATGCAAGTATCTCAGGATATTGAAGTTGATATCAATGGCAGCAGTAATGTAAGCATCATTCCAACCTACTTCTGAAGACAGTGGTGTGCTTTATCATGTTTCTTCTTTTCTAGTCTCTTGTTGGCTGATGACATGGAAGAAACTGGGGGGGTGTGAAAGAATTTGGATTCGACAGAAATTAACATTCCACCTGAAAAAAACCTCCACCATGATGCCTCATTGGTTCAGGTAGGAGCATTTGTTTCTCATGAGGATCGGTGCTTATGCATGGAACTTTTTCGCAAGTATTTGCGAGAGGTATTGGTAGCCAGCAAGCGATACAAACTGGAGCTTCTAGCTGCCTGCCTTAGGCTATGCCTATCTGCACCTCCGGCCCTGATTGAAATTGCTCCTTTGATTCAACCTATGCGCAATGCTCTCAAGATTGGACTTCGATATCCTGAAAGCACTTGTTTTTTTTCTGCTGACTTTGGATCTGTTGATGTCACATGTGTATATATATCATGATATATCTACTCACATAATGGAATGTACAGTACAAAAGATGGGAGAAAATATGTCCCCATTTTGTGCACTGGAATTCCAATGGTCTTAGTGGGCTAAAAGATGAATACATTAATGCCAAACACACTCAAGACTGGCAGGATGTGACAGAGGAATCAGTTTTGCACTTAGAATGTGAAGTGGCGAAAGAGTTAGATTTCTGACTTCCCCTCCCCATAGGAAGGAAAAAAGCAAAAGAGAATTGGATTGATGATCCTTGACCGACACTTCATAAACATACCCACCTTTGGGAGCGGTGGCAATGGATGCACTGGAGCGGTGGCAAATGATGTTTCCTAAAGAACTTCAGAGGTGGCTCCCTCAAATTGTTCCTTGCTTCAATGACTATTTGGTCCAGGTGGAAACTACAGAAGTGTCTGAATCAGAGAATGTTGTAGATTCCCCAGCTGCTGCAAGTAAATCTGCCAGTGTAGGGACCATTTCACGAGCTCAACTGATGCGAATCAGGCAAGCCAGAATCAAGGAATCACAGGTTAAAAAAAACCATCTCTACATTACTGGTTCTCTTTTTTATTCCGTCAAGTATGTGTTGCTATGGGCAAAATAACAAGGTGGGGAAGATAAACTTGTGTCCCTGGTTTTTTTGGGTGTTGCAGCCTGGACCCTTTGAGCTTGTCCAAGTGAGAGTACAGAAGTTTTTGGGACGCATTGGGGGCTTTGCCCACTTGCTAGTCTCAAGTGTTGATTTGCTGCAGCTAGCTGGTACTGGAGGTTTGGCATGGGACCCTGTTGATCGAGTGAAATTTACTCTTCCATTCCGGGACATGAAGCCTGACATTTGGCTAGGTAATTAGATTTGCATCCTAAGACTTTGGTTTTCTTCTTTTCTCCATTTATTATTGTTTGTTCTAGCTAGCCAGTGACAGGAGTTTTGATACATTTTCATCATCAGACTCGTTGCTCCCAAGAATAGTGGAGCTTGCACTCTCTTCAAGTGATCGGCGGACTAAAGTAACTGCAAGTGAGCTTCTGCATGCAATCTGTCTGCTTATGCTTGGAATTGCTGCCAAGGGACCAACCCGTCGTCGAAATGAAGAATTGCCATCAGTATGTTGTTTTATGGCCTTGAACAAAAAGCGCCCTTCGATTAGATTAGATTAGATTAGATTAGATCTTCTGTTTTCATTGACAGTTTCTGTTTTCATTTGCCCTCCAGAGTCCTATGGTTTCCTGCAATGTAGAGCCAAGCTTGATGATAAGCTTATTATTCATTGGCATCAGTAAGTTTGTTCTTGATTTGTGGGTAGGAGACTAGGTGATCTGAAGCTGTGTGTAAATGCAAGTTTGTGATAACAGATTGCTGTTGTATCTGAATGTCCCACAGGTTCACTTTGACAAGCTTTACCGTCAATTGTTTCCAGCCGTCTTGCAGCTTGCAACAGATGTTGAACTGGTAAATTTTGGATCTGGTTCTTGTATCCAGTGCTTGCAAGTAAGGTTGTTGGTAGGCGTTGAATGCATTCCAATTCGGACCTGATTGTATTCTCACCACCCCTAGTGGATTTTTCAACCACAGGTAACAAGGCAGCTTTTCAGAGAGTTTGCAAAGCAGCTCACACACTGGCTCACTAGCAACCAGCAGAAGGAGAATCCTGAAACTATGGCCCTTCTTGATGCAATTTTAGATGGGCTTGTTGACCCAGAAAATGGCTCCCTCAGGTCCACGCCCCTCTACCCCTGTGCTCAAATGTTTTCTCATGAAACTAATTGTACAAAAGCAGCAAATCCACAAATGGCACCACAAAAGACAGAATGAAGGATGCACAACTGAAAGGTAGGGAGTAATGCAAGGTTTGAAGGGTAGAGCTGAAGAGGTTGGATACTTACAAGATGCTTAATTCATGTACTCACATTTTAACACTCAATCTCTTTTGATGTTGCGGATGCAGGGAGTTCTGTGCAGATTGTTTTGCTGAGTTTATGCGCTGGTCTGTTCGGCATGCCCCCCCTGAGGTTACTGGCTCACCTGTCAGGTTCCCTTTGGATAATGATGATGCACTTTGTGGTTATAGCCTAGATCTGGTTGAATAATACAATTTTATACTTCTTGTCTTGCCATACCTTGAGGCTATAGACTGTCTCAGTTCTGATAGAAACCTGTATCAAGAAGGGATTGCAGGAGGAGAAAGATTGTTTCCTGTGTCTTCATGGTTGGCAAGGAAGAAGATGTCAGGAGTAAACCAACCAAAGTGGTGGATCTTGGCAGGCTGATAACTTTGCAAATGTGACCTCAATGTTAAGAAGGGTGTACAATCGGATGGACCACCCAAACCCATATCACAGACTTGGTGCAGCAATGGCAGTACATCGCATGTACCCAGTTCTGAGAGAAAATGGAGCCATTGTGGACCGCCACATATTTGAAATTCTATTCTTCTGCATCAAGAGCTTGAGGCTCGCTGAAACTGATGATGAACAAACTGGTCTCTCTTGTCACCTTCCTGTTAGGGTGCCCCCTCATTGCTTCCACTATATCTTGTATCTTACTCTTGAGTTATGTAGTTGGGGTTGACACTAATTGATGGTGTGTGGTGTATCTTCACGTCTTTTATGTGCAGGCACAGTGAAACAATTGAGCAAATTGCTTGACCTTTTGCAGAGGTTGATCCAGCGGAACATTACTGCCTTGCAACGCAAACGAAAAGACAGGCTTTTGTTTTTGTCTTTGGGTGATTTCTTGGAGTGGCTCTTCCATCAAACAGGACAGATAAATGAAAAATGCCGCAACAAGTGCATGAATCTCTTCAGCTCCATCTGTCTACTCTCACCTGGTAATAGCACTGCTGTTGTTACTGTGACTCTCTGCGGTGAGCATTTCATGTTCATTTTCTTATTTCTTCTATTTTGTACTTAGTATCTGATGGCATTTCTCTCATGCATGCAGAGGGGTCATCTGCAAGTTGGGTCCAAGCCAAGATTTTCTCAGGTGCCCATTTTTATCAATCCCTGAGGCCTTTTGATTTGGAAATGGAGTACACCATACTGCCTGAGAAACACTTGTTCTCTTTGCAACCAGTTCAGTTGTGGCTCACACATTTGATGCGGACCTTGCATTGGTTTGAGTGGGCTCTGCGGGAAAAACTTGTCAAAGTGGAGGAGCTGGTGGAAGGGGAGAAAACATGTTCCCTCCATATTATGGCAGGAATTTCAAGGTTTTTACAAGGCCTATTGTTGTCACAATATTTGTCTCTCCACCTTAGTGACCTAACTCCTTCAGAGCGTGAGTCCTTTGGGGTTCTGACATGCAAGGTAGTCACATGTCTTTTGAACTTGTGCAATCAACTACTGTCTGAGAAGAGCTTTCTTATGACATTCTTGGGTGAAGGAAGTTCAAGCTTTCAGAAACTAATCTCATTGGTATTATTGCGGCCCCGAGAACTGGGTTTTGTTCTAACTGAGCCCAAAAAGGCACAGGATCTGGCAAAGCTAGCAATGAGAGTTTTGTGCAGGTTGATGGAGATTTGCCCAGCAGTGAAAACTGAATTTGTACAACTGCTGAAGAGTTTGATGGAAGGGGAGAATCCTGCTGCATATGATTTGAGGTCTCTGAGCTTTGATCTAGAAAAGTCTGGGAGTATTGATGGCTTGGGATTTGAGGATGCAATGAGCCTTCTCAAAGGTTACCAACAACTCAATCAGGCTGGGGTCCTCTTGGCAGTTATTGGTAAAGAATCTGCTGCTGTGATGGGTGAGCAGGTGATGGTCAATGTCTTCAGAATTGATCAAGAGTGCCCTCCTGGACTTGAACCTATTGCATCAGAGATATTGGCTCTCTCAATGTGTCTGGGGGTTCGAGTAAGGAGATTGCTGGATCTTGTTTTAGATGAGAAACCCATTGCTTCTCAGAGGAACAGCACTCAGAAGCTCACAGCTGGTGAAGTATTCTATGTGAATTTCAGGAGGACAATTGTTCAGCAGGTTAAGTTTTTCTATCGTGAATGCCTGGCGCTTCTTCTAAAGGCAGCAGCAGCTGGAAACCGCACTTCACGGTTGCTTTTGACTGCTTTACTGGATGATTACTTGAGGCCAGGAGGAATGGGGGATAGCATCACAAAGGGTAGTTTTCTCAAGGAGTTCCTTCAACACCTTCCAGCTCTTGCACCATCCTGCACACCAGAGGCTTTTCTTGTACAGAAGCAGTTTTTTCTGGAAGTACTCCACAAGTTGCTGCTGATGGATACAGCACATGACACAGTTCTTTTGCATAGCCAACCCTGGTTTGCTTTCATCATGGATACTTTCATTAGATTCCTCCATGGGTCTCATGTGGAGGTTTCAGACAGCTCTTTTGGCAGAAGTGCAGTCTTTGCCCTAAAATGCTCATCAATTGCTCTCATACCATTTTTCTTCAATTCCTCATTGGATCAAAACCTGAAGGAAACACTGAGTAACTCCTTGAGAAGAATCGTGGCTGATCATTTACTAGTTCGGGATGCTGACCTGCCAAGAGGCTCAAATCAGAGGTCCAGTTATGTCCAGATGTTGAGCACATTGCTTGGCGCGATATCAAGGAGCAAGAGCCTGGAGCTTCTTGAGGTTCTCTTCCCTCTCCTCCAAACTCCCACAAAGCTGTCTGGGAAGCTAATCTCAGAGACAGTAGATGCATTTTCCAAGTTCATCGGCGAAAGGAGGACCGAAGCTTTTGATCTCTGTTATCGAGTAATCAATGATTCCAGCAAGACACCGTTGCTGAGACGCTCCATTTTAGAGAATGTGTTTGGACCTCTGGTAAATGCATCACCACCCAGTTCTGTCACTTCATGGTATGCTGAGCACATGAAGTCTGTTCTGGAATCTCTGCAAATGAACTATAACACCATTGATGCAGAGAAATGGGCAGAAGAAGTTACAACCAAAATTTGCCACTTTGGGTTAGTTGAGCTTCTATATTCGAGAGTCAAGGTCCAATTGATCAGGGACGAGATCAACCCAGTGGTAGAGAAAAACCTCATCTTGAGAGCCTATGCAGAGACCCGGCCACCCAAAGGTCACGTGGATGACACCCCCTTCCCAGAACATGAAAAGGAGTGGAGAGATCTTCACATTGCAGCTTACAATTGCCTGGCTGCTGTTCTCACATGCACAAAAGAGGCAATGGCACATTTCTCAGCACTTACTGAAGACAAACCTGGAAGATTTCGCTGGCGATACCTCATTGATCTGAACAAGGTTTATGACAATCTGGCAGTAGAAACTTCGCAAACCATTGCTGCAAATCAGGCAGTGAGAGGATTGACTGTGGAGAGAAAAGCTCGGCAGATGCGAGCTGCAGGAGCTACCTCTGGGGTAAATGCAACACTCTCTTCTCAGTATATGGTCACTGCAAGCCTAAGTCAGGAGCCTGCTCTCATCACTTCCTTTGTTGGAGGACATGCAAACCATCCAGTTGCAGCAGAGAGCTTAGATTCAAGTTTATTGCTAGGGGAAGATGAAGAAGGGTTGGTGAGTTCAACAGAAGGAAATAATTCGGAGCAAAGGGAGGATCCAGGATCTAGCGAGCATGTTATTGATGCTGCAGTTATTGACCAGGATGACTTTGATCAACACCCATGCATGAGAGTGATCTTGCATGTAATTCAGCATCTACATTCTAAGTTTGGAGAGGTGTATCATGGGTCACAGACTATGCCAGACTGGATGCGGTTGCTCCACAACACATTTGACAATTCATGTAAGTTCTACTCTGGTGCTTGTCTTCTCTGCAGATCCTTGATGTACTGTTTCTAGCAGAGTTTCAAGCAGAGAGTTTCTCAGAGAGGTCTTGTCTGATACCAATATCTTTCTGAAGAGATCATTTTTCTCCTCTTGTAGGTACACACATCAATGTGCGTCTCTTTCTTGCTAAGGTGGTGACAAAGGCACGGGCAGTGTTTGCTCCATATGCATCTGCATGGTTCCAGCCCTACATACAAACCATCCTTCAAGATCCAGAAAAGTCAGGAGGCCTTAGCTTTCACTATATGCTGCGGGACATCTGCATCACAATACTGCAGTGGAAGATGCCAGCCCCACCAGATAATGGGCTTGCAACCAAATTTGTGCACCATTTGATTCGAGTGGCTGGGCATGGATCAAATCAGGTGTTGCGTGCAAATGTAGACATCATCCGTCTATTTCTCGAGAACTGGAAGGATGGCATTGCGCTAGAGAGGAAAGCAATATTGCACTACTTGGTAGCAGGAGGGAGAAAACCGGACATGAACAACTCGGATGTTAAGCAGAAACGCTTAGTTGGGTTGCAGTTATTAGGGGCTGTTGTTGCGTCAGGATTTCCAATTTATGATCCTGCAAATGATCCAACAGTCTTAGAGCATGAGATTGCTGAAGCATTGTTTAACAATTTAACTGTGAGGACAAAGTACATTTACGAAGCTGCTGCAGAGCTTCTTGGCATTGTTTTGAAACACAGGAGTGAATCCAAGGAGTTGATTCTAGATCAGTTTATTGAGACAAGATTAACAGAGGCCCTCAAGGATTTGTATAATGCTTCAGAGTTTGACAGGTTTCTTAACATCCTGGACAAGTGTACTGTGCGCTTCCCAAAGTTTCTTGAAGGCTTTGGGTACTTGGTGGTTGAACAAGTCCCCAGATTGTATGGAGTTTATAAGTCAATTGCGCTAGATATACTTCTACGGAATCCAAGTTGTGATGGGAGTCTGTTCAACCAGATCTTACCATTTCTCCCTAAAGTCTTGACCCACAGGGATGAGATTGCCCAGCTCAAGTTGTTGCAACTTCTTGCAGAGCTACTAAAGGAGGTTAGTGAAGATAAAATCAGTGAGCGTGTACTTCCTGTTCTATGTGACACGTTTGGTGTGCACGAGAATGTAGACTGCCGGAAGCTGTATTATGACATCCTTATTTTCCTACATCAAAGTAAAGGAATGTCTGGGAATCAGCGTTTGTGTCAATCATTGCTCCTAGGCCTTTGTGACCGATCAGATGTGGTCAAAGAGAGTTTGCAGAGGTTTTGGCACACCCAACTTTCTCAGGTAACGTCTTCTTCCTTTAATCCTTTCTCTCAGTAGTAGTAGTATCAGGCCTTTCATTCATAGGCCAGAGATGTTGTGGATTGATTTCCTGGCCTTTTTTTTGCATTGTCGTGGTAATAGTTACCCTAAACCTTAAATCCTAAACCTGAACACTTTCTCATTTTCTGTTGTGGCAGGATGTAGGAGAGCGGTTCACTCAGCTTGTGAAACAGATGTATGACCCAACAATAGAAGAACACTGGGCACAATCTATGAATTTTCTTTTCCTCAAGGTACTCACACAAATCTCTTGTGTCCACACCTTGTTAGATGCATGCTGCAACATTTAATGTTGGAAATGTCCTGGGGAAACTTAGTATTTTTTTGTTGTCTCTCCAATTTTCTGAATGTGTCTTTTGTACTTTGTGTGTTTGGCATTCTGGTGGTCTTGCAGTTGTGTGAAGATTCAGTTGATTTCAGGCGCCCCATCTTTACTGCTCCTCTCGCTGACTGTGAATTTCATGAGTATTCAATTAACACATCATGGACGGCTGGTGCAAGCCTACCTATGACACCACTTTTCTCCAACACACAACTCCATTCTGGTCCAGCCAGTATGGAACCCTCACAAGGTGGCCTCTCAAGCCTTCCAGGCAGTGAAAGAAATAATGCAGATGATGTTACAGTCAGCAAACAGCAAGAACTGCCATCAGGCATGATTCGTGCAACCGTGACCCCATCTCTGTCACTTGTGTTTACACAAACTCAGGGGGGAGGAGGAGGGGGGTTCAGCTCCACACAGGAGGGTGCCACTGGTAGTAGTGCTCTATTTGCAATGTCACAAAGATCTGTGACTACTGACTACACCCAGTCTGTGGTACAAGAGGGCAAAACACCTCTTGACTCTTCTACAAATCTTCGGCGAAGGATTCTTCACCCTGCTGCTGCTCACTCACAGGTAAAAGTTCAACCTTGCACATGATAACTATGGTCTCTTAATCAGGACAACAACTCTTTTCAAGACAGGTGTGAAATGTCTATGTTTGTCCTCAAGCCAAGCATATCCGCCCATCTACCTCCTGTCTTGCAATCATATTACTCATACACTGATCTCATATGCACCTCTTGAGTGCTATACCAATATCATGAGAGAGTCTTCCTTCCCCTACTATTATTGTCTTCATGTGATGACACTACAAAGAACTGGATGTGATTTACATCTGCAGAAGAAGCTTATAACCTCCTACGCTATGATGGGCAGGTCTTATCTGGGGTGATTCGTGCAAATAGAAGGCGTGAGGCTCGAGCTGCAACTCAGGCATTGGAGCGTGCTAACAAAGTGCATATGATGAGACACTACCGTACGGGTAGGACTTGCTTTTCTGAACTGGATTGGAAATGGTGCTGATCGTTTGCTGATTGCTGGAAGATCTGTGTCACTCAGGATACATTAACAAGACTATTCTTGAGTGTAACATACAATCTCGAACCCTTCTGCAACTAATTGGGTTGTCTGGTGCAGGGGAGCTGCCTGACATTGAAATCAAGTATGAAGAGATTCTGCGTCCATTAGCTGCATTGGCAGAACAGGATGCAATCTTTGCAAGGCTTGTACTCACCCTTCTTTGCAAGGCTGTTTATTGTTTGCCTTCAGTGGGTCGAGATATCAGGGCTGATGTTAGAATAGGACTTGAGGCTGCCTTGCAGCAAACTTGTAATGGCATCTCCTTTGTCAGCTGTGTGCAATCTCTGTGTCTCCAAGATCCAGAGATCTGGATTTCACCAAAACTAGTAGGCTCTGTGAGTCGTAAGTCTACGAATCTTCATTCCGGCATTCTTTTGCTCGAGAATGAGATAATGCATGAGACATTCCCTGAGCCCACAGCTGAACGCAACAAGAAGCGTCGTAGGGGACAGGGAGGGCAAATCAACCTGGAACAACAACAACGTCCACTTCAAGATGCTTGGTTGGAGCTTGCCCAGTTGTACAAAGTTGTGGGAGAGGAGGACATAGTTCTTGCACTTTTCCAGAAGCATTTGACCAAGCATGAAATAACCCACAAAGCATTGGAAGCTCAACTTGGTGGAGATTTCGAACAAGCTAATGTGCTATATGACAAACTCACTGGATGGCATCAGAATGGTACACTGCTTACTGCACTTAGTGTGTTGTTTACCTCCAAGAGGCCATGTACTTCAGGAAGTCCTTGGGGATGTCCTGCTTGGTTAAATCATTTGTCTTTCATATTTGCTGTTGCCTTGTGGGTCTGCAGGCACTGCAAGGAGTCAGCACCACTGACTTATTGCATTTTCCATTGGATTTTCTTCTTCCTCATCTTCTTCTTCCTATTCTCAGCCAGAATCTTAAAAGCTAGTGTCATGGGTCTTTCAAACAGGTGCACTGGAGGGTGCAGTATCAAGCACAGAAATAGATATGTGGTATAACGAGCGCCTTTCTTGCCTGATGGAGCTGAATAACTGGAACGTGATTATTCAGGAGACTTTGATGGAGATAACGGATGATGGTTCTGAGGAGCCACAGTATCAACAACTCTGGCAGCCTGAAAGGCAGGATCCGTATCTCAGTTTGTTTATAAGAGGAGCGCTCAAAGTCACAACTCATCATACTTCCCTTATGGAGTTTATCCAGGCTTCTTTTGAGGATCCTATCAAGCGAGAAGTTCTGTTGAAAGAGTTTGGCACTTACCTGGCAACTGCAGCAATTGTAAATAGTGACTGGGACAGAGCATGCTTTCTCCTGGGACAGTGTTATAGAAATTTCAGAAAGAGGTGGTCCGCCCTGCATCCTCTTGCAGTTTGGGCCCGCCATCTCGAAGTTCGCCAGCTTCAGAAGATCATTGAATTGGATGAATTTCTGAGTGTCATTGTTGAGGGCAAATGCAAGGACTTTCCCAGGTACCCACTCTTATGTTTCACATGGTTTCCAGAAATTATCCTCCTTTCCTTTCCTTTCCTTTCCTGTTGTCTCAATAATCAAATGAGAGTCATAAGATAGTTTTCTTCCCAAAAATCCAAAATTCAATATGCACCCAATCTATATATGCATCAAAAGAACCAGCTAGTCATTGGACCAACTTTATGATTTAGACCACTGACTAGCGATGAGTGTCTTGGGCATGATCACATGAATATAATTGGCAGGTTGGTTCAAGAATGGCAAGAACGGTGGCCATCTTCTCAGCTGGATGACGTAGAGGCTTGGGATGACATAGTTCAAAACCGGCTGATATTCTTCCAAAAGTTCCAGGACACACAAGTCCAAACTGGCACCAATGGGACACAAGGTGGAGATGGAGGAAAGATATCTGTTGCCAAACTTAGTGCAGAGAGAAGCCTTTTATACTTCAAAGCAGCCCATGGATTGATGAAGCAAAAAGCATACACTGTTGCAGAGGTTTGAATCATCATTGGCTTCAGTTGAACATTTCAGGGAGTTTACTGTTGTCAGATGTGATAGAAAGAATAATGTGTGTTGCATGCATGTGAAGCTAGACTGGCATGTTGGTGCAAGAGCTAGATGCAGAGTTGTGATTCCGTGCAGTGTGCTCTGCTACAGGCATATATGTCTGCTTATTTAGACTCAGAACGCAAAGCTCCGAACAAGGACAAGCTTTACTATGCCTTTTTCAAGTCCTTTGTGAAGCTCCGGTGCCTGCAGGCTGATCGTTTGGGATCATTGGAAAAGAGGGTCGAAAGACTTCAGGAGGTGCTTCAAACTTTTCACTCTGCCACAGTTACATATATGTTGCACTGCCCCTCTTTTTTATTATTGATTCTTTCTTACTTCCAGTGTTTGTCAATGGTGGATAGAATGTGCATTCCAGGATTCTTGCATTTGGTCAGTCTGAGCACACAACCTTTTGTGAGCAGTGAGATGATGATGATGTCATCTGGATTCAGTTATTGTTGTCTTTCTTTGTTATCAGGTTCTTGATTATATCAACAAACAGGAGCCACAGCTTATGCAAGCCTTCAAAATACTTGAAGGAAATGTCTCTGCTCAACTTGCATGGGTAAAAATTGAAAGCATAAGCATGGAAGATGCAGAATCCAGCAAGGTTAAGACTTGTCTCTCTCTTTTGGGATCAGCTTTCAAGGCATACTCCACAGCAGTGTCCCAAGGGGCCTCAGCTCAGAGTAAGTCTTCAATGGCTACGTCTTCTTTGCGTGCTGCAGCCAAAGCATCCCTCAAGTTTGGTCTTTTCTGTGATGAGCTCCTGAGGGTCTTTATGAAGCCAAAGACAGGGGATAAGTTACTGGAGGGAATTGAGGATGAGAGGCAACCCTCGTCTCAGCTTCTGCCGGCATCGCATTACCCTAGTCTTGTTGTAAGGCATGTGCTGAAAGCACTAGCCCTTGACAGCTCACTTCAGGCACAACATTCAGTAGCCAGGCTCCTGTCTCTCATTGGGCAGTATCCGGAGACCCATGGGGAGTTTCAGCAGCTTGTCAGTCATGTGAGCAGCTGGGTTTTCATTGCCTGGATTCCACAAATGCTTGCAGTAATGGATGAGAAAGAAGGGGCTGCACTTGTGGGAGTTTTGGAATCCATAGCTGAGTCTTACCCACAATCTCTCTACTTTGCATTTCATGTGAGCAAGACTGATTTCAAGGTGACAGGCTCCGTTCGGACACAGCGGTTGGAATCTCTCTTGAGGAACACACTACTGCAAGGTGTCATTCGAGGATTGGAAGATCTGACTTACCCAGAGCAACGAATGCGAGATGGCCTCTTAAGAATTATGAGTTTCTTGCACAGTGATGATCCAGAGAAAGCCCAGGCCTGCTTTCATGAAATCTATGAGGATTGTCTAGATACACATGCATTGAATAGCACTAACCGACTTTCTGGAGAATACAATCTCAAATTTGCTCGTGACTGGGCACCCCGCATTGTGAGTCCACATTATATGCCATCTTCCTCATATCTGTGTTTGTTTCCACATGCGGGGGAAAAAGTGGGTAACATAGGGGAGACATTGGAGCTGGACCAGGGACAAAGTCCATAGATCAAGCTCAGTTCTGTAGATCAATGTGTCTTGAAAAATGCAGTGGGTAAACAGTGTTGTGTGTGCAACAGGTAAAGGAGATGGGACACGATGGGAGTAAGCTGCTTTCGGTGGATCCAAAGACCTTTTCAGCTTCGATGAGCAAATTGCTAGAACAACTGGCCAGAAGCATTCCAGGTGGAGGAAGGAGCAGCCTGGCCACAATCTCCAAGTGGCTTGCTGATTTTGATCAATTCAAAGGGTTGGAAGGACACAGGAGGGATGGCAAACTTGAAGGATGGAGAATAGAGATCCCCGGCCAGTACAATGGTTTAAAAGCTCCAGATTTGCATTCGAATGTGCTGCTGATGGGTTTTGATCAAGTCCTGATTACTCTCAAGTCAAAACAGCGACCAAAACTTCTGACCATGAGAGGCTCTGATGAGAAGGAGTACAAATTTGTTGTTAAGGGAGGTGAGGACCTACGACTAGATCAGCGAATTGAGCAGCTCTTTGAAGTGATGAACAGTGTTCTAACACGAGACTCAGCATGTTCTGGCCGGAGGCTCTCCATCCGAACATATGCTGTGATTCCAGTTTCAAAGAAATGTGGGCTTCTCCAGTTTGTGGAGAACACAAGCACCTTGGAAGATGTGATGAAAGATGGATTGTCATCACATATAGCAGCCCTCATGCAGCAGGGTCAGAAACCTGCAGAAATCTCACCTGATAAATGGCTTGTGAAGGTGCAAGAGCAGTATGCAGAATGGGTTGGGAGGCGAGGTGGAACAAAGAACATGATGGAAAACTATCACAATTTGTACAAGAAAGCTGATCACAAAGAGGTATCTCTGAAGTTGGATGCCTTTAGAGCTCAGCTACCAAGGGATGCCCTGCGCATGGGATTTTCAAGGTTGGCAACAAGTGCAGAATCATACCTAGCGTTGCGGAGTAACTTTTCCCGGAGCCTTGCTGTGTTAAGTATTTGTGGTTATATTGCAGGGGTGGGCGACCGACATCTTGCAAATACGCTGGTGGACATGTGGAGTGGCACCCTTGTGCCTATTGATTTTGGCTACAGTTTTGGCACAAATGTGCTCCTCCTTCCAGTCCCAGAGCTTGTACCATTTCGATTGACAAGCCAGCTCACAAATTTCCTTCTCCCATTAGATGCAGTTGGTCTGCTACGTAGTGATATGGTGCGTATCATGGCTGCTCTACATGGAAGTCGTGACATAATCTCAGCTGTGATGGAGGTGTTCGTGAAGGAGCCACTGGTTGATTGGAAGCAGGAGGCAGTAAAGCTGAAACGTGCTCGAGGAACTAGGGTAGGAGGGCCTACAAGTTCAGGATCTGGGCTTGAAGAGATTGATCTCCAGGTATTGGTGTGAGTGCATTAGGCCCCAGTCAAGCCAGGTTAGATGTAATTGGGTTTCTTCTAGAGGTTACCTTCATGCTTATGACATCAGTTCACTCATCCCCTGTACCCATTCAGCTTCTACAGGGCACCTTAAACCTATGTTGGATTCTCAAGACATATCTATGTATATTTGTTCCTGATGATGAGTCTGTTGACGGCTCCCTTCATTTCTTGTTGCTTCTTTGTCACCCAAGGATTTGGTCTTAATAAAATGTTGTTGGCACCAGGAAGCAACAAATCCTGAGCAGGAGCATGTGGAACTGAAGGTGGAAAATGCCCAGCACAAATTGGAGTTATGGAATCCAGCAGAGATCACCATAGCGGAGCTCTGGTCATCAGTGCATGCAAACAAGCCATATACAGGAGTTCTAGAGGCAATTATCCGTGGTGATCCACAGCGCAATGCCCGTGCACGAGTTCCAGGTAAAGTCTGCAGAACAGTCCAAGAGCAAGTAGACTGCTTGATAGATCAAGCAACAGACCCAAACTTACTGGGCCGAATATATGTAGGCTGGCAGCCTTGGGTTTAGTAGTAAATGCAAGAATGGAACTCTTGCATTCATGATGAGAGGAAGAATGACAAACTGACAAAAGATAGTGTTGACATAACAAAGATCCAGGTGTTGTGAGATATGCATTCTTTGTGCCAGACTATTGGTGCCCCTCATCTCTAGCCAACTCTGGGTTGTTGTGGCACCTTCAATCTCACTGTTTTGTTGAATGTATAAACATCATTGTTGTCATTAATGTTCAGTGCAATAAGGAAATATCAATGATTGAGTTATAGGATTAGACTAGGAAGGGAATTAGCTGCTCCATCCAAAGGATTGGAACACCAAACCAACAGGTACTACCATTTCTGGTCAAGGATTTTTGAGACCTAGGCCATGTCTAGTGCCTATCCAGTTGATTCTAGAAGGTCCTCTGCTGCCATTATGGATAGAACAGAGTGTACATACCTCTTTCAATTTTGGAGGCATTAGGGTGTACATACCCCTTTCAATTGTGTGCTCGAGTCAATTTATGTTCATGGCACCAATGAATGCAGTGCTGTAATTTTGTGAGGCTGCTAGTGAATGTTTGGAAGGATCCAGAAGATAAAAGAACAGGCATGTAGTGAGCAGGGGACTGATGATAGGCATTCTGAGTAAGGAGCAGAACAAGATGTATGACTGGAGGGTGTATGAACATGGTGATTAGTGTGAGACTAAGTTGAATCATCTAGCCACTGATTTTTGGTCTGTATGATTGAAATTGTGATCCTTTTGGCACCAGCGAACACTCGTGATTTTGTTTTGTCTCTGATCTTATTGTGAAAGAGCATCAAACTCTCCTGATTTTTTAATCTCTGCTTCAAAAAACTCTGAGTTGATCTGGATGCTCTATACCTTGTTTATCTCTAGATCATGTCATTGGTGCAAGCCTCATGAAGGTGTAAGTTGATGGTGTGTCTTTGATTTGTGTTAGAATTGCTTATGGGGGTGTGTAGTGAAGAATGGTAGTTAGTGCTGCTGCAGGGATCTCCGTTGTGAGTGGTCAATCCATGGACTAGGTGGAGGAAAAATCAGAGGGCCTACAGAGAGTGAATTGCTCAAAAAGGAAAAAATGATCACCCCTTTCTTGTTCTCATAGCTTTGAAATTGTGAATTGAAGTTTGGTGTTTGAAGTTTGAAAGGACCTGAAAGACACCCCTGGTCTTTGAAGTTCAATCTCTCTTTCCTCTGGTTAATTCCCTTTTTGATTCTTTCTGTCCGAATGGGAAAGTGATGTGTGAAGTTTGAAGTTTTCTCCTCAACATCATAAGGATAGGAGTGAGTGGTGATTGGAAGTCTTTCTCCTTCACCCCATTTTTGGTGACAGGATGATTACTACAGCTATAATTTGATCAACATCATATGTAATTCAATTGAGTTAAATCATTAAAACAAAATCTGCTTTCGTTCCATTTCAGCATATTACATTCATTCCTGCCTGGATATAGGTTCTTTATTCCGTCTGAGTTTTTGTGGCCAACTAGCTATTGGGACTCCTCACTGCCCTTGTCAACAACTGCTTGATCTCTGAACCATGTCATGCTCAAATTTCATTTCATCTCTCTTCACGCATCTTCACATTGTCCAAAGCATTGTTGACTCCATTTCTCAAGCATTTGCTTTCCTTTGACCTTGCAATCTCATTCCACAATAACATTAATTCAGGGAATGCTATAATACACTCTCAGCACTCAATAAGATGCCCTCAGTATCATTCCCAATCATGTACAGAAGGGACAATACAAGGCAAGTCTGACAACAACACAACACTCTTTTGAGAATAAACTTCAGCTGCAACGTCTAGTTTTTTCATCAACATTTAGATCTCTTGCACTGAATCTACAGCTCCAAACCATAATTTATCCTTGAAGAAACAGAGAACCTTTGCCTCGCTATTGGATTTCCAATTGATCCCATCAAACTGATTTTCCACATGCACTCAACCAAGGAATCTGCATGTTTTCAAATGCAGCAGAATCTTTAAGAATAATCTCCAAAGTGACACTGCTAGCATCCAAGAATCTTTGTAACAAGCCATTGGATCAATTGCATACCAGCAATTTTCCAGAGAGTGGCTAAACTCTCCAAAATGGTTACTTTATTTGATTCTGCCTCCAATGACCTGTTTCAGCTGTACAATAAGCAGAAGTTGCAATAGCTGCATGCTAGTTTCCTGTTGATGGCTGTTTAAGTAGGTGATTATCAGCAACCTCACCTTACCATATTGCTGAAAGATGCTTCACACATGACTATTGAGATCTATATCAGAAGATTGTAGTAAAGACCAAATGCAACTAGCAGCTCCTGAAAAACAAACTGCATCACCATTTTCTACACAATGCAGAAATAAACAGGACACACTCCAGCAGCTGTCCCAAGACTGTGAAACATGTAAGACATGGGTGCTCATTCAAGACGTGTTGCACTTGTTGGAGTAGTAATCGCAGCTTTCGTATACCTGCAGTCCAGGCCGCTTGAGTTCATCTTCCTCAAAGCATGCACATCGTGTTCCTGGAGGTCCTTTTCTTGGCAATTCTGCAACTCTCTCCACTATACGGGGATAGTGACCTGAGTTGCACCACACCTGAACATGAATCACAACCAACAAAGTTGTAAGAACAGGAAATAACATAGAATGGACCAACAGTTGGGGAACAAAACTTAGGACTCGCCATTACGGCTTTGACTCTGGTGGATTCAGGATGCAACTGGAAAAAATGTGTAATAGAAGGTCAAGACAATAATTTGGGGAATCAGGATTGAGGTGATCTTGGTAGGGGAGTTCTGTAAAAGCAAACAAATGGCTCATCAGAGTTTGAGGAGTCAATTGGTTCTAGTCATACCTCCCCGCCTTTGTCTTGAGACCAGCGTGAATTGCAGTTGGGAAATCGGTCTTCATCTGCCTTCTGTTGTTCAGCTAGTTTGTTTGCTTGTGCTATCTTCTTCGCCACTCGGTTGAGCTCCTTTGTGGGGTTCCCATCCTTATCATAAAACCTTCCTACAAGCTTCCCAACATAACTGATTCAACCCCACAGATGAGATTCCTCCTGATAGACAGGTATAGACAAAGTTGGGAGAAGAAATCACCAACAGGTTACTGAATAATAAAAACAGAAAAAGATGGTACTGCCACCAGAAAAGCATAAATAAGAACTTGAAAGGAACATAAACAGGTCAAGGCTAACCAGAAAAACTATCAGAGAAAGATAACTCAAATCACAAACCACAATCCCAAGAACTTTGGTTGTGGGGACCTGAAAGGTCAATCAACTCACATATAAGTCTTTGAAAAAAAAATTCGCCAATCCTCAATGCTCTTGATCTGGAAACAGCAAGACCTGAGTTAAGGCAAGCTACATGCATTTTGTGACATTGCTTTAGTCAGACCTTTCTTTCCATGGGTTGATAAGGAAGATTGTCTACAAGTTCTCAGCAGTTTATGACAGAGCAATGAGATTCAGGCACACCTTTTAGATGCTCTGTTACAGGGCACATATAGGTTGATAACAAGCCAGTGAGGGACCATGAGAGCTCACCTCTGATGCAGTGAGTCCTTTCAAGGAATCAGTCAATCCAGCACCTGCAGAATCAAGGCCATTGAATCCAACAAATTTTCAGACAGGCAACATGTCCAACATGTCTCACAGCTGAAAAGACATAACAAAATTCCAGACAACCAAACACATCATGGTGTTGCTTCTGAACTACTTGAGAGTTCCCAAATCTCATGGTATGTTAACTGTTGGTACTAATGCACTGAAGTTGTAGCAGTAACATAGGTGACTTTGGATCATTGTTATTGACTTACCAGTAAAGTTTCCTGATACAAATGCCCGTGAAGCATCCCTGCTACAGTAAGATGACAAGACCTCTCTTCAGTTTTCTGTTCTGAAAATAAAATCACAAAGCTTTTCAGCAGGTTTGACTGGATTGTGCTATCAAACAGCACTATTATGCATTGAGCACATCTTTCTCCTTTCCTCTCATTTTCACCATTAACTGACTCACAATTAGCTACACTTCCAGTAAAATTCTGCTTTACATTAGGATTAGGTCCTACACAAAACACACTCAAGACAGTATCTCACACTCACAGATTCTCAATTGACCAATTCAGCTTTCTTTCTTGTCAGAAAAGTTATCTACAATCAGTCAAGCGATTATCTCTATACCTTAAGCACATTAACAAATAGGTATACATCAGAAACACAATGGAAGCAGAGATGTTAGGTTTAGGGTTTAGGAATCAAGATAAGAGAGTCAAGAGAATTTGAGAGAGAGGGAGAGCGAGAGAGAGAGAACTGCACCTTCCAAGAAAATGATGGTAACTGCCATTGGGTCCATAATGCACATGGCCTTTACTTACATCAAAAACACTTCTGGCCTTGCCAAGATGCCCACAAAGAAGATCAGTTCAAACATTGTCTGTAACATTTCCTGGAAATCAATTTGAGATCGAATTTTTCATGGGAAAACCACCCGTAGCACTTCACTAACAGCTGAAAATGACATTCATGGAGAAAGATTGAAATGAAAGAATGAAAAAGAAAGAAATGATACCCTAAAATGCTCAGAAGAAGTGGTAGCTTAGGGTTGGATCCATTGTATCTGGCTAGCTCCAAGGGAGTCCAAATTCTCTGAGAACACAAAAGAGACACAGTCTTCTGTTTGTACATAGCGGTTTTGCTTAGGAACAAAACCCGAAAATTTTCCAAGAGAGCTGACATCGAGAGACATCGTTAACAGCATTATAGTATGGAGGTTGAAGATTTTCCAAGGGCAAGGAATCTCTGATACATACAGGTTTCATGGGACCCGATGGCGTCGCAAGGTAAAGGATAATGGATGCCAGTATGACGGCCGCTCCAATTCCCATACACGCAGGCTGCAATCTGCCCAACTGTTCATCATCGGTCGCGGCATTTTCTGAGTTCTTGCTCTTCTTCTGCTTCTCAGCGGACGGCTCCTCAGGCTTGTCGACACGAGCTTTGATCCTAGCACGTAAGCTGGGATTCTCCTTGACCTCCGCCGTTACGCTCTCTGCCATTGCCGTCTCCTTGGCTTTCTCCAGCTGCCCAGATTGCTACTCCGGTGTGCTCGATCATCCTGTGAGCATGTCTCTTCTTCTGCAGCTTTCTTTGGAACCCTAACCCTAATCTATTTTTCGATGTTGTGAGCCGGGTGTGAGAGGGCGGGTATCTATCAGTGTGGGTCGGGTATCATTTTAAAAAGCATACCAGCTGGGTAGTACCATGGCAGCTTCCCACTTCACTTGCCCTTTGACTACTTGGAAGTCAATAAGGAAAACATGGAAAGTTAGTTTTTGAAACGTTTAGGTTGTGGGTCCTATGAGTGACAGGGTCAAAAAGCAAGTTTTGGAGTTCAAGCATAATTTTTTTTCAAGGTTCCACTTTGGTTAGAGATGGTTCACACATTTTGGGTGTGCTTTATTTCATAACATGATGTATATTGATGATTTTCTTCTCACAAGCCCCAAGTTATTTTGGGCATTTTATTTTTATGTGTAGTTTGTCGATTTTTTTAATCAATTTTAATAGGAGAATTATGCAAGTATGTGAGGACATTATGGGTATAGGATCATGGGAATATTTTCATGATTTCTTAATGAGGCATCAAATTCAACTATTGATATATTTTGGTGGTATATGCTTTCTTTCTATGGAGGATTGTGCCCCATTTGCATTTTTAGTGAGTTGGGTTTTGGTGACTCTATATTTGTGATCTAAGTTTTATATTTTCAATAGACCTATTTTTGAAGAGTATGTTTCTTAAGTTGGGGGGAAGGGGGGGAACACTTGCTTTAGTCATGCTTACATGCAATGTGAGATGACCTTCCTTTTGCAATTAAGGATATGCACTGTTTTTTTGAAAATCTAATATTATCAGCACCTTAAGTCTACAAGCATCTTTCATGGACATTCATCACAACACATCCCTTACATTTATTTTGATAGATGATTCCATTTCCTAAACATTCAAAGTCCATATTCATTTTTGTTTGAGTAAGGGGATAGGGCTATGGTTAATTGCTAAACCATTTATTTGTCGATTTCACATCACACACTATATTTTCATTTCAACTTTACGTTTTCGTCTCAATTTGATTCTATCATCGACATCTAGTCTTCTCACATGTGAATGTGTACACATGTTGAATGCATTTAGCACACACTTAGCTAGTTGCTTGTTTGGAGGTTAACGGATAGTCACACATGATGTCATCTAAAATGTCATGTATGCTCTCACTCAAAAAAGTGGACACGTTGTATGAAAAGAGTGGTGGTATGCCTTCATGTTAGAAATTTCACTATGAGCCAATCTCTACATGACTTGAAAGGACCAAGTTTTCATTGTCGATGTGGTGATTACTAATTCAACACAAGAAACGATGGTTTCGAATGTCATTAGTCGACCAATAGGTGCAATTGCGAAATTTAGTGCCATTGTTAAGATTTGCAAGTATAAAGGGCTTCATGAGGGGCACCACTTTATTTCATGGAGGTGCACGACACACCTAGACACAATATAGATTGTTTCATTAAATAATGTGCCTATCTTTTCTATAGACAATCAAGATCTCATTTATCCTTATCTTTTTGCATTCAATATTTTAGACAACATGTTAATATTATTTTTTTAGTGTCCTTTAGCCTCTACTATAGAAAGGAAGATTGTGTTGGGATGCTTGTTCTATACCTCCCATTACTATTTTAGATCTCATAATCATGTAGATGACATTCAAAGGGCCGTGGGTAGCTCTTCCTACCACAAGAGAGGGTAGCTCTCTCCCTTTTTTTGGGTTCTTGCGGGCTGTTCGTTTTTTGGCCTTTCTTTGGCCTTCCCTTTTTGTCTCTCCTGTGATGGTTCCAGCCATCAAACTTTTTATTGGATTTTTGTGAGTTTTTGAAAAACTTAGGTATACGAAAAGGACTTGTACTCAGGTCCTTTTCCTAAGTAAAGCAGAGTTGAGGTTTTTTCACTTTTTAGAAATAGTGACAGGCTGGCTGGTACCTTCCATTGGTCAGAAGATCCCAGTACAGCCTAGCTGGTACCTTCCACCCTAGAAGATCCCGCTTGCTGGAAGCAAGTTTCTTCAGGTAGGTAAGGGAGCTGAAAATGCAAAGGAAATATCCAGGCAGTGCTTTAGGAACAATAATGAACTTCCTCAACGAAGCATTTCTTTGAATTGTGTTGTAAAAATTTACTTCTTTCCCAATGAGGAAAGTGTCAAAGCCTTAACCTTCATTTGACAACCTACACTTGTTCAAATCAATAAAATATATAAAAAGCACAACAAGGACTTGACAAAAGGAAAGGAAAATTTGATAATTTTTTTTAAAATATAGAAATAAAGAGGCAAAAGGTGGCAAATCAAGGGAGGAGGCATTACCAAAAAAATTTAAGACACATTCTCATTATCAATTGAACAATTTATTGCAAATTCTATTAGATTATTTTTCAAAACTTGACTATTAAGAGGCCCCAATTTTACTTTTTTCACATTTTATACTTTCAGTTTTGCTCTAGTCCATGATGATTTTAATCATGTAGGTGGTTCATTGGGGTTTATCAAACCTCCTTTATTTAAAAAAAAAGATTATTGTGTTTATTAAGGTCAAAATATGAGGGGGCTTAGACTTATTTAAATATGAGGCCTTGGGAATTTTTGGGTTTTGTGCCAACTTGCACACCACAAAACACTGAAACTGAAAAAGGTAGATTTTATGACTTATCAATTTGACTTATGATTTTTCATCTACATTATTATTAACATTATTTGAATATATATGATTTAAAACACTTATTTGAAGGAATATCAATTCCAAATCATGTGCAATTGCAATTCCAAGAATTTGAAGAATTCGAAATTACATGAGATAAGATGGAGCATGCTTGTTAACATGGATCAAATCCGAAAGAAAAACATGAGCATTCTAAAACTGAGACATGGAAATTTTCCTTTCACCCTTAAGTTACGTTACATGCATGTTATTTTCAAACTTTCCACATATAAAACGTAAATCAACAATTGATCATATATAATAAACTTAAATACACTATTTAGTGAAGTCATTACCATTTTCATGATTGTCAAAATGAAGAAACTAACAACTCACTGATTTGTTGATTTCTCCGAAAATCAACATGTAGAACTAATGGATTTGGCCATGCAAATGTTGTCATTTGGATAATAATGTCAAGGGTGGGTCACACATAAGTCAAGGAACAAAAATGCAATCAAGTTTGACTGAAAATACTAGATTCAATCATCTCCAGTTCTATTTTGTTTTGTAAATTAGGCAATTAACATTCTCCCTAATCACTGTTTCCCTTGTGAACATTGTAAATTAGGCGACTAAACTGTCTCCCTAATCACTGTTTCCTTTGTGAACCATTTTCAACTTGAGAAAGGCGACCTGTACTTAGACCTCCCATACACAATTCTGTATGTTTTGTTCCAGGTTTATAAAACTTAGACAGATTATAGATTGGGAAACTGCAATTGTGTTCCATTGTCATTGATCCATACAAATTAGACCTAGACAGCAAATTGTGATTGTAATTCCCACTTTGTACCTTATTTCGATCTCATGTCTCAGTAATCCTTGGATCCAATGTGAAGGTTAGGAATTGTCGTAGAAATGCCAGCAATTCCAACAGCTTCAGAATTGTTACACACCTCAACGCTCAATGCTCCTGCATGACAAGGGGGAAAATGCTCATGATCACAACAGGGCGTGTTATCACGACAGGAAACTCCCACCTCTACAGCAATCCATACTGAACCACAAATGTGAGGACCATGGTGACGTGAAATTTTTTAAGAGTGCCCAATACCAGGACCAAACGGGCATGAAATCTTTGAAAAAGTACCCAATACCAAGACTAGGTTGGTATGTCCAAAAGTAAATACCAGACAAGCAGTCATTCTGGAAAGAATGCTGTGCATAACTCTTGATGGCAAGCAAGAAGAATGGAACTCAAAAATATTCAGCTCATAATCCATGTTTACCTCTTACATTTGACAACCCTTCTTTCAGCTGCTGATTATGTATTTGTATCATTTCATGATTTGCTCCAGTGTTGTAATCACTTGGGTACAGTACTCCATGGACACAAAAGAACCTGTCAATTGTCTTTGGGGATCTGTAAGAGCATTCAACACTTTTACCCTGCAGCTTGCCAATGCCCCACCTGTGTCCATTAGATCACAATGAAATTTGCAGAATAAGGTTGCATTCACCATCATTATATTCCACAAAATCAACGTCAGAGCCAACATATACGAGCTAATCTGTACACCAAAACTTCTATTGCAAAGCAGTCACTAATCAGTGTTAAGAGTCAGGACATTTAACGCCCCAAAACCTTGGGCCAAGTCACTCAGTACTTTCATATCATATTGCATTTAGGTGCATTCAATTTCATCGTGCAATCTCATATGTCAACATAGTACATACCTCAACACAATCTCCTGTTTTGAGCAGGTCAGTGCTCCATCAGTACCTCCTTGGAGCAGGATAGAATTGAATAACCCTCCCACTGAATGACTTATGTCAATCAGTTGGAAGTGAAGTGGAAACTCCCCCTCACAGCCATGGAACCACAATCTCAATACTAATAACCCAGTTCCACATGTTCAGCAAGGATGCTGCTAGTTTCAGAAACAATCACTGATAATGTTCAGTTATTTAGTGGCAGGGACATTCAGACAAATTTGTTGTATTAAGGATGTCAAGCCACATGGCTATTTCACATTGAAATATATTAACCTACCAAACAAGGAGACACCATACAAGAGTTACCTGGAAAAGTAGTCAAAGTAGAGTGCCCTTTGCAGCACTTATAAAAGAATGGATTTCTCAACATATTGCCTTTCAGACAATGAACTGTAGCAGCTCAGGACCCTGTGAGAAAAAAAATCGCACTACACTGTACTATAACTCAAATACCTGTGGCCATTCAAATGAAAACTGCAATCTCAGTTCAAGAATGAATCTAACTTTCTACAAGGTCACCAGTTCTCACACCAATTCAACAGCTTGAAACACTTCTGGTTCCACTCCCTTAAACGTACCTGACAAATAATTATGATATTTGTCTCAATTCATTGTCCCCACAAAGAAAGCATCACTGCATCTAGACACTGAAGACCTCCAGAGTCAATAGGTGATGAGAAAGGAAGAGATATCTTGAAATTGGTGAGGGATCTCTCTGTGATGACCAAGTGCAAAGACTCACTTCAGCCATGCCACAGCATCAATCTCATCACGAGCAGCTCTATAAAGCTCAAGCCTCTTTGCAATTTGAGTTCTGCGCTCCATGAGTGCAGGATCTTCATCCAGCATTTGAGACAGTTGCTTTCCCTGCATTGATCAGTTCATCAATCAGTATGTTTGGCAAGTGTTGCCGTGATATCATATCTAAAATATCTACATGCCTCTCTCTCAAGGAGACAAAACGTGACAATATTCACAGTCAAGGCAAACCCCCACAAGAATTAAAAACAACCTTGAGGACAAGAAAGCACAGTAAGACTGGAAAAATGGTGTCTACCTCTCGCTTCCCAACTTGGGCATAGAAATGGTCAAGGAGAGACCGCTTTGCCTCGCGAACTTGACAGTGGACAACAGCTTTTGGAAGAGAGTTTCTCAGCAGGTCACAGACCATGTTCACATATGCAGACACATTTGAGCCTGCCAGAACATCCAAGCACCCTCATAACAACCTTTACAGTACAATAAAGGATCTGACTTTGCTGTTGCTGCAAGAAACAAATCTGCTGATCTTTCATGAAATGTGAAAGAATTAAGCTCACCAATTCTCCGCAAATGACCATCAGTGTAACGGTCCATTGTGGAAGCACCTGGATTTCCACCCTTCTCCACTTCTTGGGGAAGCTTTCTGAAGAAATCAACAGTCAAATAACTTGCCTCCATATCTACCAGCCTGAGAGATGTCTTTCGACTTTCGTCTCGCATTCTTTCCAAGGCCTCTACAGCTGCTTGAGCAAGCTCTGCTTGAAGGGTGGGAAAGCGCTTCAACTCCTGCAAAATTCCACAGAAATGCAGATGCAATCAGTGAACAGATGCATCTGGAAGACTCTTGTCGCTTGCTAAGAAGCAATTCCAAGATGTATTGTGGACAAAACACTAAGGTGCAATCTAAAGGATTGAAATAAAGAGAGGGAATAGCAAAACTTTACAGTGCACTCGCCTACTGATTTACGAACAAGGTCCCTGAGGATGAAATGTGTCTGGAAAAACCAATGTCAAATATTTAGGTTAGCAATAGTAAGAATGTACTCCAAAGGTGACAAGGAGTTATGCTGCAAAAAGGTCAATTGGGACCTCTCTGTACATATAATTTGAATCAACTTGCATAGAATTGAGAGAGATAACCCCATAACATTGTTATAGAGATTTCAGATTTGACAACATATTGACAAATACAAAAAGAAAAACAAGAAAAGAGACCCAACCCTAAGAGACAAAGAAAAGACTTGAGAGAATTTTGAACAACAGCAGCACATGGACAAAGACATACTGCATCAACTACTGCTTCTGCTGGTCCACGGAAGAGGATGAGGGAACTCTCAATCAGGCGCCTGTAACCTTGCTCAGGGGCAATCAGATGGGGCTGGTAGCCATCAGCCTCTGACACAATTTTTCGCACATTTTGGGCTGAGAGATGCTTGTCAAATGGCAGCTTCTTCAGTGCAGCTGGTAGTTGGTTATCAAATACAGAGTAAATTTTGTCACCTCCTGGTCGTCTGCCATAATATACAATGTGTCAGTTTCAAGAAACAGAAATTTTATAATGTTTACTCTGAAATTTCATAACTAGGTGGAATTTAGTTGTGGCCACCACAGGAATCAATTCCCTAAGTACAAAGAGCAGATCCAAACTCCCCTAGCAAAAAGTTGGTCTCACAAAACATCAGTGCTATTTTTTTGTTGCCGAATCCTTAGGCTGTGTTTAACATGTTTGAAATCACCCAGCCTTTATCTCCAATGCTCTGCCTGTATCTTATGACATATCTACAAAGCTTCCAGGAGGGCTTCTTGCCAAGAGCACACATCATTGTTAACAACACATTATGAGAAAAGAAAATGGACTTACACTCCATCAAGATGATCTTTAAAGATATGGTCAAATGCCCTGCAAAGCTCCAAAATGGTGTACAGTTGAGCCTGCAGAAGACACACATCTGTGTATAAGAAATACCCAATTCTGCCTTAATCATTAACCAAAGTCATCATGGAATATGATGTTACCAACTTGGGATGCATGCAAAATTGTGTCAACTTCCTCGCCAACAGCACAGCACTTTGGCTTCAACAAGCACAAATAGAAATTGGAGTCCCCCAGAATGAATAGATGATGCGGGAAGAGAATTGTACCCCTGCATCATTTGCCAATGGCCTGCCAATTTGGTTAAGTTCAGTTTCAAGCTCATCAATCTGCTTGTTGATCATGGCCTGGATACTAGGAATGCGTGCCTTGATAAAAGCCTCCAAATGCTGCACACAAACAATATGTTTGGCATCAGATGTAGATTTTAGATACACAACCTTTTCATACATTTGAAATTTGGACCTCTCACAATAGATTGTAAGAGGAAGACAATCTGCTGTGTAACATCCTTTAGAGAGCCTGAACTTCAAGCAAGCTTCACAAAGGACCCACATCCTTCAGCTGTTATTCTTATTGTCAGATATAACCTAATTTCTATTGTGCATGTCTTTCATGAAAGTCATTGATAAGCCATGAGCTGACATCAACCAATGCATATATGGGAGAAAAGAAAGATCAAAAAAATAACCCAAGATTAGTGGCAACTAGAGGATACTGCATTATACCTTAGACAATACTTTTCCCAAGTATTCAGAACCCATTCTGCTTGTAAGGTGGCCGTAATCTGAACTCTGCTGGAAATAGTCACGCTCCCTGCGCCTCGCAGCTATCATGTCTACATTTTTGTTGATATCTTGTTGTGATCGATTCACAACTCCAACCCATGGATGCTGCAGCCTGTATGCTCGTCCCTCCAACACCTGTTGAAGGAGATGGAGTCATGTGCACATTATAAATATCAGTTGTGTTTCCTGTTCTCTTCAGAGAATTATTGCAACTATTTTGTCATCCCAGAGCATCCCACCACCAGTACTACTGTCAGGGCCCCCATACAGCACACCAAGATATTCTCCCCAATCACAACATGGTCCGCTGAACATAGAATGACACACAAGGTAGCTGTATTTTTGCCAGCTCCCTCTCATAGGCAGCCCGAAGAGTATGCAGCTTATCATCATTAGTAATACACCCAGAAAGTCCCAAGTAGCTTTGGTGAGAAATGTCCTAGCAGCCCATGTCAGGTTCCTCTTAATGAGAATTGTAAAATGTAAGCAACTGAAGCTGAGAAGAACAACAATCAGAGGGAGGAGGGCTCACATCAAGAGCATTTGTACCCTTGTCCATAAGATCCAGCTTCGTAAGCACACCAAAAGTGCGTTCACCTGAATCCAAGCTCACATAGAATTATACATCAGATAAGGGACAAAAAATTTCAAAATGACTGCATCATGAGTTCCATGTCATGAAATAAGTAATGGGAGTTGAGATTGCAACATAGCTTCCAAAAAGATTATTCGGTGCCATAGGAACTGCTAGCCTATGGAAATCATGAATTATGTCAAGGACCATTCCCAAGTATAGAGGAGATAATCTCCAAAGTAAGAGCATGGTAAGCTACCCAAAATTTTGTAAAGAGTGGCAAGCAAACTGCAACATTGGAAGAAAAGAGATGAAACTACTGTAGAAACAAACGGGAAAATAATTCAAGCTCAAGAATAACTACCAAAAAAATCCTAAGGATCAGTGCAAGTGCAACACAGGAACTTAGATGCTAAAATGTCCTCCAAAGCAGTGAACTGGGTAGATTTTCCAAAATTGACCCTATCTACATAAATATGGAGACATAAAGGTCCACTCCAGAGTATAATCCTAAAAAGAAATGTAGACTGAAATGCAACTCCTCCAAATAATCCATTTCATTCATGGAACACTGTAGGCATAAGGCTAGAAATGGGATCACTAGTCAAGAAGCACAAACCTTGTGGGTCAACCTCTCTGGCAATTTTAATTGCATCAGATGTGGCAATATCCTGATTGGCAGGAGAGACAGCCAGAATAATAGAATTCGGCTGCAAAGAAAAGACACTTATGTTAACCCCTAACTAAGCTTGGGGTTACTTCCTCCTGTTCTGTCTAAATCCAGTCCCTGATTTGGACCAACTTCACATTACATTTGAAGGTGACTGATCTATTGAGAAAGTTCAAATGAGATTACCTTCTCAATATAAGATCGGACCATGTTTTCTATATCTCCAACAATGCTCTCCGATTGCCCGTCTGCAGTAACAAGCTTATCATGCTAAACATGTTTGCAAACTGGCAACTAATGACATAATAACTGGAAATTGAGAAAAACACATAATCACAGAAGAGACCTTACCAAAGATCAGCAACATGTCCCTATATTTGAAATCAGCTCAGCTTGCAATCTACTGTAGAGAAAAAAATAATGAAAATCTGTGGAACAAATTCCAGATTATGACTTACCAACAGCAATTTTTGTTAGACCAGGAAGATCAATGAGAGTGAGATTCACCACTGCAACCAAAAGAGATTGTCAGATTCCCTGGAATAGATCTATTAAGATTCCTAATGTCCATCTAGCACTGGCCCAAAGACAGGAAAAAGCAAAAGAAAAGTCTTTACTTTAAGAAGCACCCAAACACAACTAGGGGTAAATCACCCCTGATGCAGAGCTTGAAAAAAGTCAAACACAACTAGCCCTACAGACTAGATTAATTCCACAGGGAGAACTGGGTACTAAGGGCCACAGTAGGAAATAACTGTGTCTTTGACATTTTGTTGAATACAAAACAGATCTGCAATATCAGTACATCCTTGGCCACCTTGTTCCCTGCTTTCACAGCAATTGAATTACCATTTGGAGAGTAAACACTTAGATGAATTGGGACATTGGAAATCTGCTTTGTGCGGCCTGTGATTCTGTCTGTCTCATCAGAAATCTCTTTCCTCACCGCAGCTGCATGAGAAAGAAGTTACATCAATTTGCAACAAAAGGGAGTAAAAAACAAATGCATCTGATGTGCACTACCTACAAAGTGTATAGGGTGGTTAAGCATTCTATGTGCAGACCATGTTCATTTGCAGACAGGCCTAGAGTCTGGTTCAAAATTGACAAAACCTTGGAGATCAAAATCATAAACTTACCAAAGTCAGTGAACCTCTTCTTGGGCATGTGTAGAAACTCAGCATACTCAGACCTGTCATCAGTCTTATGTAATTGCAGCACTAGTGGTCGTCGTGTAACAATTCCTGCCACATTGGAAGTTGAAACTCCAGGTTATTTCATGAAGAAACCTTGCTTCCAAGTAACAGAGGATCTGTCAATAATTTGGATCAACATAAGACTCAGAAATGAAAGAAGAGTCATGTGGCTCATCATGGCTCTTCAATGGTATTCATGAAGGCCCAAATAGCAAGGCCTTAAGAATGAAATTTGCTGATGCTGTAATGAACAGATGATAGATTACAATGTCAATGTATGCAGCAATGTGCTAATATTGACCTAAAAATGATTTTCTTGTTGTTTGGGCTGGAGAATGTGAATACAGATTGGAAATTAAAGAAGTGTTCTGTTGCAAGGTGTTAAGAACTAGTAATCCATAGTATTTTCTGCTTTGCTAGCAGATTGCCAAAGAGGTCAAAGCCCATTGCTACTCTATTCTGCTGCCAGTAAAAGAGTGATGATCTTGTCACCTGAACCCCGAGGAAGAAAATCTCGCCCAACAATGCTCTCCAGCACAGACGACTTTCCAGAACTCTGAAACATGCCAATGTAGAGGGGAAAAAAACAACTGAAGAAACTGCCATTTGAGAAAATCATGATGTTGATAAGCAAATGCTGCAAATGGCTCCTGTGATTACTGTCCTTGAAAGTGATAGAATCCATGCAAGATAGAGATATCATGAAAAACCATATTCCATAAGCACATCTGGCTTCACATTCCCTGTTCTTCACTCTGTAGACTGAAAGCTCAAGAACCAAGTTACAAGCAGTTTGCCCTTTGTCTATGCTCTTGAGTGGTAGGTCAGCCATAACAACCACTGATGTGCTTTGGTTGGACACATCTTTAGTCCTACTTGACAATCGCTGATCTCTCCTCTCCAATGTCAAGCCTGAAGGCAAGGTCATAGTGACAGATGCAGTAGAAAAGCTTGAAAAAGGGCTGGTCTCTCTGTTCTCAAATGTTATTACGCCTGAAAGCAAGGCGATAGAAGAGATGCAAAAGACCAAGCCACAGAGCAACCGACAACCACCAAGATTCATACTAGGGGACAACGGCACATGCACAAGAGCTATCGGAATTCGGATTCGGTAACAAAACAAAACAGTATAGCATTCCAGCAGCATGCAAGATCAATGGGAAAACTACGTGGTATCCTCATACGGGCTTGAATGTACGTTGCCAGAAGGTTCTTGCAACAGTGTTTCACTCGATCAGCAGCGATATAGTAGTGCAGATCAACAAACTGGAATGGAAATGGGAGCATTTACGACTACGAAGTACGAAGCACATCGGCTTGATCGTGCTACCGCACGCTACCGCATTGATACCTTACGACAATGTTTGTGCAACGTACAAAAGAAAGAAGGCATCACATTCTCCATCACATATTACCTGGCCTCCCACCACCACGACCGATGGTAGAGACTCCCAGAGACTTTGCACGGCGCCTTCTCCTCCGTAGTCACCGAGCGCTGTGCACGCCCTCTGGATCCGGTTCACCAGACCGATCAAGTTATCCATCCCGCCTTCCTTCTGCGTATCTCCCTCAGAATACCCGCTTCAAACGAAATCTGCCGGATAGAGCAAACACGAGGCGATTTGTGAGAGCTCCGGTGCACGATCCCCGATACGTGACAGATCTGAGAGCTTTCCCGGGACCAAAATGCAGCGAAAGAAAGCCCCTAGGAGAAAATGGAAAAAAAATTAAAGAATTCCTTTATAAATCGCAGCAGTTATCGATGATCAGAGGCTCTGCACAATGCTTCGGTGACCGCCGATACAAGAAGGAAAAAAATCCACGATCTGATACGCAGGGGCGAAAGCGCGTGCTCGACTGCGAGACGGAGCGAGAGAGCACAACAGTCCTTTGCACTGGAATAGATCCGCGCTGGCTTGCAGAGAAAGGTGCGAGACGACGACCCATTTGGATGAAAAAAGTGGATGATAACGAACGAACAATACCCCAGAATAGGACTCACTTACAAACCTCCTCCCCCTCCCCACTACAATCGATGATAGCAGTGGATGATCAGATGAAAGTTCGGTAACCTCTGAGTTGGATGAGAAATAAGGATGATGCGTGTGGCGGGCCCTCACTGAATAATTTGGCGGATGAAAAAATAAGTAAGAAACATGAGTGGCGTAAAAGAGGCCCATCAATTATATTAAGGTATGGGGTAGCGGAATATGTCATTTTCTTGCCCACATTACGTGACATAATCTTCCAGTGATGGTCATATACCGTACCTACGCCTGATGTTCAGCACAAAATAATTCACAAAAAGTTTAGCCCAAAAAAGAGAAAAAAATTATTGATATGTGCCGAAATTGTTGAGAATTGAACTCTCATCCCATGCAATTGAGTTATTATTATAAATACACAACAAAAAGTGTACTTTGCATATTTATTCCTCAATTGTTGAAATTTTAGAAAATTCAATTTGAAACTGCTGAACCTTTTTTTCTTAAATAAACAATTCAATACATAAATAAATAAATATTCGCGTCAAAGAAGTGCCAATTATCAATAATAGATACGGCAACTCATAATAGTGAGCAAAATCTCTCTGCTATCGAACATGATTTTCTTTCTAAATTGTTGAATCTGCCACCCCAGACCCCCTTATGTCATTGAATGGTCTCACCCTTGTCCATAATGTCGGGTAAGGCAGGCTCGCCTGGCACCTTACAAGGCGTAATGTCGTATTGTCAGAGCATTATGTAGTGGAAAGAACTGAGGCAACATTTGTAAGAAGGCACATTATGCACGTCCCGACATACCCTTACAAATGTGTAAGGCACCCACCCGTGTGTGCATGGAAACACATTTGCAGTTCTGCCATTTGAGCTGAAAAAGAAAAGTCTATTGAATGATTTACAATTATGTGTAGGGTATGGTATCCACCCAAAGGCTGTGGGGCCAATTCCGGTAGTGCACGTGGTGGAGGGCATTACACAACATAGAAAATGACATGAGGCATTTCAACAAAGGAATGCCCATAGGTGTGTGTAGATGAACATTTCATTTTCCAAAATGCCCCACAAGTTCTTATGCTTAAGTGTTCCTCCCAATACTTTACAAATATGCATAAATGCATTGCCAAATTTCAAATTTGAGTTGTATACAACTTTTTTTGTAATTACACAATAACTCATAAACGTAGTAAAAAGACATGAACACATTACAAATTTTAAGTAACTTGAAACAAAAATTCTACCCGACTACAACACAAGCTACCCAAAAAAAACAAACGCCCAAAACCACCCAACACTCAAAATTTAGAAGTCTGAAATAATATCAAAAGCGTGATGCAACTTGCGTAACAATATATGTGTTGTTGGTGAGGTGTGAGGTCCATAAGTTAATCTATACAATCATGCAACATCACAATAATTGAAATCAATCCCAATGATACCACAAAAAAAAACAACTTGGAATTTGAAAATATTGGTTAGAAAGGAAAAAGAAAAAAATTATAAGCATGGCTAGTTGGGTGACATTTTGCTTTTGTATAATTTTCAAGAGCAACAATAGGTGCATAATTTAACCATGGATCATTGGGCCAATGTTTTATCACCATAATTATTTGATCTAGATTCTCTACTTGAAAGCAACAATTTCGCAAGGCTATCAACACACTAACAAGGTTACAAACATGTTCATTCTTGATTTGGGGCCTTGGAATCCTAAGCACTAATTATCCAATCTAAATTCTCCACTTGTGGGCAACAACTATGCAAGGCAATCAACAAACCAACAAAGCTAGGAACACGTTCAATCTTTAATTTGGGACCGTATAATCCCAAGGATTTGCTTGGCTAAAAAACAAACATTTGGAAATTGCTTTTCATGAAATGCCACCAAGAAAGAAGATCCTCACATGCAAATGACAACAAATAATTTCATAAATTAAAAAAAAATCCAATAACAAAAGCATGAAAGGACTCTTCCATGGCTGCTTCGACACCAAACATATTAATTTCCTTTTTTTTCAAATTGAAAAACAAGCACATCAATAGCAACTACACATGTTTGGGAAATAGGATTGAGTCGATCAAAACAAATCATAAGTAATGGAATCACTACTTTTGCATCATATTTGGCAACAAAATGAATTGCTTCCCCATGCCCTTCATAATTCTCCACAACTTGTAAAAATCTGAAATGGGGATCCAACATGATGGCAAGCATGTTATGAACATTTTGTGAATCAAATGCTTATAAAAACAAAAGGATAGGTTTGATCACCTTAATAATTTTCTATCCATGTTTTTTTGCAAGATGAAGAACTTTGAATCAAATTCATCAAAAATTTCAGACCCATCACCAAGTCCCACTACTTCAACTTCCATGTTGAACAAAATGTTAATAACAATAATCAAGGCATCTAACATGAGCCAATAATGTTGTAACAATGGAAGTGAAATTGTTACAATCATTTTTACAAAAGTAAGAACTTGATGAATCAAATTGATTACAATTGTTTCATTTACCTTGAGTAGCCCAACTATAACATGCATAGGCTTCCAAGCTTTAGTGAGATAATTGATAATAAAAACAAATGTGTCAACATCACCTTTGGACATCCATAAATCAAATGAAGCCAAAATAGTTGTTGCATTTGCAAGTTTGGCATTTGATGACCATAATAAGAAATATTTCTTCCACAAGTTGGGAACAAGATGGAAACAAAACACAAGGGCATTGGCATAAAACTACCTTCATATCCAAATGTCATCACAAATGGAAAAAATATTTTAACCCTTACAAATATACAACATCAAATCTTTTTAAAACTTATGTTGTGGCTCACCCACATTGTTTGTAAGGATTTGAGGTGGCCCCAAAAACATTTGTGATTACATTGCCAGTAATTCCAACCATTTTATTTATTGTTTATTGAATGTGATATAATTAAACCGCACTAGGAAAATGTAAATCTCTTAACAATAAACAACTTTGAATGCACAATCAATGCATGTTTTCATAAAAATGACCTCATTACATTTGTTGGATTTCATAAATGTCGCAACCCCACTTTGGCCAAGTGTGGGGGTGAAGCCCAACACTTGGAAAAGTTGAAGATTTGGAGTCCTCTGGGACTGCCGAATGTTCAGAGCTCGATAGCAAGGCCCAAAACACCTCGCATTGGGGTGTTCTTGGTGTCATTGGAAAGGTCTTGAAACTTAGATATCGGAAATGGCCTCGCATTGGTCATTTGGACATCTATAGCTCAAGTTATGGGCAAAAGAAGGGCCGGGAGTCAAACTGGCGGTTTGACTCCCGATCACTAAAAGTTGGGAATCAACCTCTTCCCGACATCCGATTTGAGTGTGCGACATGGCGTTGAAAAGATCTCGACGAGGGTTACAACTTCGGTTCAGACCTCATCGCGATCGAACTCTGCAATCGAGAGTTATGGCCGTCCAAAGTTCCGGGAGTCCAACCGGGACAATTTCGAAACTCAATTTCGGGAGTCCCAAGAATTTGTGCCATTTGGATGTAACCTCCATGGCGAGCTACAGAGAATACTATATGGGGGAAGGTGGTGGCTTCCCCCGAGTCCGGGCCGTGGTGAGTCTTGTGTGTCCAAGTGCCTGTGGCTTGTCCCCAACACCCAAGGGTGTCCTGAATGTTAAACTAACCTCCCATGGTTGGTTTTTGGATGCAGATTCACACAAGCTAAGCTACTCCCTCTTCCTAGTCTAATCCCGGGACTCCCAACACGACCCTCTACCCCTTTCTAGTGTTGGAAGTCGGGAGCATGCCACAAGTCCCAACTTCCTGCAACTTGACAAAGTGAAACCTTTAAGGGGGTTCACCCTGGGACTTAGGAGTGTGTCAATGAAGCTTCCACAATACAACTTGAATTTTTATAACTGCAAAATGCACAACTTGTATTGCTACCACATTATTAGCTCCCACATTACCCACTCAAATTACAAACTTATAAGCTTCATAGGTTCATTCCAAAAATTCGCACAAAATTAGTTGTTTCATGGGTTTGTGTTTTTTGCAAAAGGATTTTGTGTGTTTAAAACATGTATGGTGCATGTACAAACAGAATGGAATAATTAATGTAAATGACAATATTCCATTTTGTTTATACATCCATTTTGTTTATACATGTTTAAAAGCATGAAATTCGTGTGCAAAACATGCAAATTCATGAAAAAACTAATTTTGCAAAATTTCCATTATCAAATTGTGAGAGGGTAAATTTGTAATGTACTACCATATTTTCAACATTTGAATTATTGCCAAAGATATTTGACATTGTAAAATTAAAAAAATTGGAGTCGATTTGCCCACACTTTCAACAACATTAACAACATGGAACCTGCCCTATTTTCCTTTAACAATTGTATAGCAAAAATCATACATCTTAAACCTCAGTATCAAGAACATGAAAAATCACAATAATAGAGGTTAAAGGAAATGTTTAAATCTAACTTTCAAATAAGGAACAAAACAAGATTGTGTTATTCAAAAACAAAAATAGAAAAACTACACACAAGAACACGAGATGTGTAAAACAAATATGAAAATGAATCTTTATTGTGCTAACATATGCAAACATGAATATGAAAAGGCTATGGTGTAAAATCGTGTTTAAAATTAATGTTGAATGGACTAAAAGAAATGAGGGGTCATATTTCTATTTATACCCCTTTGAGGACATAGCTCAAGAAAGCTTCTAGAAAGGCATATATATGTGCATTGAGTAAAAAAACTTTTTGACAATCTTTAGAATTAAAAGTAAATTATGAATTAATTATGACATAACTTGGACTGAACTAAAATTTAATTAAGAATTAACTAGAAATGAACTAAAATTTAACTAAGATAGGTATAAGTTTATTACAAGTCATGAATGAACTCCATAACATTGACATTTATTACATCACGTTCCACAAAAAGGCAACCACAATTGCATGTAAAACCACCATTTGTTGTGTGACAACAAAAATTCAATACACTTTGAAACAAAGGATAAAAGTTAGGTCTTAATGGTCAATTGGTGGTCTATTTTTACATACAAGGGATGAAGATCCAATCCATCTAATAAATATTGTTTTGAAACAATGATAAAGATTCAACTCAAACTAGAAGCTCAAAAAAGCAATAGTGGAACATTTGATAAAATATTCAGATTTGTTAATGGGAAGTGTGCCGACATAACCTTTCAAAACTACTTCAATAAGAAGCATTAACAATACACCAATCCCATTCAAGAAAGGTGGTGCACCAATTTTGACATTGTTTGACTTGGGAAATGGATAAGAAATAAAGGAATTACTAATGCATAGCAACAATTCCAAGACAAACAAACTTCCTTGCTAAATTTTGTACAAATTTGATGAATTGTTTAGAAACAACTTGAGTGGCAAAAAAATTTATATATTACATACAACCCCCCCGTTCATGAATTACTAGGTTGTTCATGAGCCATTGGATTGTTCACAATGCTAAAACATAAGTGATGAAAATATTGACTAATTTGATAATGGTTTCAAAAATGACAAATTTTTTGATGTTGGACCTCCATTAATGTGCATTTTCGGCAAGTTTCAAGCGCACATTTTCTAATCAAAACCTAAGATACACATGAAAAAATTGCACACTTACTACCCAAGAATAAGTCCAAAACATAATGCTTCATCACAAATTTAAAAGATTACAAAATTTCAATAGAATCTGTGTGAAAATCATAAAACAATATGTTTCTGCAAAATTCATGAATTTCAAAGTGTAAAAATGACACAAAAAAAACATATTTTTTTATTTTTATATAAATAATATGACTTTTTTACTTGTGATGTTTTGATGTGAAGCATGTATGATTTACATTTTAACTTAATTTGCGTAGTTATAATGATGTAATTTTGGATAAAACTATGCGATTTTTGCGTATTCAACATGAACATTCATGTATGTCATTCAAAAACAATGTTTCATTTATTTGAGTATTTAAGATATTGAATATGTACAAATATCATTCATATTAATCATAACACAAAATTCCTACAATTTTTGTATGAACCTATGAAAACCAAATTTCACACAAAATTTGTACAAACAAATGAAGCTTGATAAGTTTTTGATGCTCCTTGTTAGCTTATGTACTTAGTTTAAAGAATCGCCCAAAAATTATTTGAATGACAATAAGCATACCTTGCAACACATTCATGAGTTATTGGATTGTTCACAATGTTAAAACATAAATGATGAAAATAAGGTTTGACAATGGCTTCACAAGTGACATTTATTGTTCTAATGTTGGATCTCCACCAACGTGCTCACTTGTCGAATTTCAAGCACACATTTTCAAATCGAAACCTAAAAAAATGCACATAAAAAAACCTTAAACCATGTTAGCACACTAAACTCCATCAAAGTTCATCATTGCAAGGTGAATGAAAAGCGACAATGACACAACAACCACAAAATGAAACCTTTTTATCATTTAAGGTTCAAGATGTGTATCTAGCCCACCAAAACACCAAAAGTTGAAAAAGTTCAATGTATATGCACATCGTTCAACCCCAACAAAACTTAAAACCCTAAAATTCAGATATGCATAACATTACATACTTATCCAAACACAAACATATATTACAACAAATATGCCATATGCATTAGGTTATCGATGAATAGAATAAACCTAGATATGTATAAGATTTATTTTGAAACTTGACACAAGTTTAGAATATGTATGTATGCATATTTGCCAATTATACATACTAATAACCAAGTTGAACTGCATAACTAGGTCGTCACATGGGGAGTGATAGCCAGAGGTCTGTGTAGTAAGCCCAAAAATTTGGGGAATGCATGTGAGAGCATGCATCTCAAACATGAAGCACAAAAGATTTTTATTGGGCCTTGCCCCAACAGGGACAGGGACTATTGCATTGGATCCAACTTTTGGAAGTTTTACCTTATTAGAATCAGTTTCACATTAAACGAACCGGTTTCTTTGGTGAAAGTGTTTAGACTGTTTAAATTGGAACGGATTGTTTTTGGTGTTCAGAGTGTGGACACAGTCCGTAGATGTATCTCTTGGCAAGGCCAGCGTGTTTATGATGCCTTGTTCAATGGGAGTCCTTTACACCGTAGTCAAGGCCCATGAATGGGGCCAGGGCCAGGGCCGTGACCAAAATAAGGTGCCTGCCCGAGGTGTCAGCTGATGATAGGCACTCAAATTCTGACAAAACCCGGTCGGAGGGCCTTATCATCATGTATAATGACTTACCAAAGATATTGTCCAACGGTGAAGAGCTTACTTAGGTACTCATCATGCAAAGAAAAAATGTAGGAGCCTGCCCGCAAAGGGTAAATGATGGCCCTACAAAAATGTCAGAGCCTGCCCACAAAAAATGATGGCCTTACAAAAATGTAAAAGCCTGCCCACAAACCAAGGGAATATTGTTGATTTAAAAAGTGCCCTTTATGTGATGAAAAATATGGTGATTTTGATTAAAACCTGTTCCATTAAACCCGCAAAATCAGAAGTACTTTCCGTTTAAAAATTCACTTCAGTGCCACCAAACCCATTTAAAAGAATGAGTCATTAGCTTAGTACCATGGCTAGTTTGACACTAATTATATTATTTTCAGAAATGTTGGAAATTTCAGAAAATATTTTTTTCTGAAGGAAAATAAAGAATCTAATAAAATATTTGGGAATATATCATTCATTGAAATGGAGTCCACAAAATTAATTAATTAATTAATTGACAAATAATTTGTTTCTTTGAAAAGGAATAACCAATAATTCGATGAGAATTTTTTTTTGAAGAAACTTTGCCACTTTTTGACATGTCTTTTTGTTTTGGGGCAATATTTCACCATTGTTCAACAATTTGAACAATTTTCTAAATACATATAAGCAATAAATGCAAAGTATTCCTAGGGATTCTTACCAATTGATGGTATTTCAAAATTATATTTAAATAAAAAATAATGCCATGGTAAGGAACCATGATTTTCTATATATATATATTGATCTAATTTTGAACATAAATTGATTTTTTAAATGAAGATAGTAAGATCTCCATGAGTAAAAGTAGCTCCACCAAAAGCAATATAATGATCTATAAACAATAATTTGGCTTAAAACAAAACTTTTGACTTTTAGATATGCACAAGCTAAGGTAGTTATGTCAAAAACCAACTAAGGTCCCAAAAACCGATTTTTACTTGGTCAATGATTTTTTGCATATTGTATTGATGGATTTTTCATTTATGTGTGATTAGAGGACATTATGCTAAAATTTAATTTGAATAATGTTGCTTTTGTGAATATGAGTTGATGGTTTCTAATAATTAATCAAAATTGAGGACACTTTTGGATTAAAAGATAATTAATTCTTGGCCCATAAGCTAATGGAGGAATAAATAAAAGTCAATAAAATTCCAAAATATGGAATTTGAAATTGAACTTGCTTTAGATACTTTCGACCTTTATTTTGGTGAATACTTTTTTCATAAAGAAAAAAAATTGAAATTTTGAAAATGAAATAATTTCATAAGGTTTCAACCACCATAAATGAAAGAAGTAAAACTATTTTCTGTGTTTGATTTTTATTGTAGCCAAAATCAATTTAAATTTTACCATGTTGTATAGGATGATTAATTGAAGATTTGTATTTGATATCTAGTTTATATCTAGAATTGGCTAAATCTTCCTATGGATGATCATCATTTTGACAACAAATAAACATTCCTAAAAAAAACACAAGTTATTTTTACACATAACATGGTAAGATAAATTTGAAGTGGCAAGATTAGGTTGCACATAGATTGATAAAAGGTCATATGTGAAGGTGATTAGGTCACACAAGGGTTAATTAAATAATCTTAGTTTTGTGATGTTAAATGTTGAAGACTAATCAAAATTAAATCAAAAAAAATTATATTGATGAAATTTTGTCAATTTTTGAAGGGAACAAATAATCCAAATCATCACATTTTAAAAATAAATTCAAGTTGGTAGCCAATAATATAAAGGATACTTTTTTTTTATTTCCATGTCTATTCTTTAATCAAATTTGGCTAAATTATTTTTAAGACAATCACCACTTTGGCTACACCACAAAATCCTTACAAAAAACACTAGGTCAAATACATGATTTAACTATTTTTGATATTGAAGTAGGATCCCTTTGAAAATGAATAGTTTGGCATATCAAATTATAATTAACAAGTAGTTGAAATGAGTTCTATCATTGATGGACATTTCAACTTAAATAATCATTATTATAAAATCATTACATTGGCTTTGAAAAAGAAGAACATGATGATAGTTTTGGTGATTAAAAACTTGGAGCTGGCATAAGGAGGATCCTTTTTATGGTCTTTTGTCTTGATAATTCCAAATGGATTATGTAAAAGGAACTTTTCATATTTGTGTTTCTTCGAACTTTTCTTTTGATAGACCATAATTGTAGATGATAGTAGTGACAAATAGATTTTAAATACCTTTTGCACCAATTTGTATCATTTTAAAAAAATTGAATTGATTTGAATATAATCAAATTGAAATAGATTAATAAAATTTAAATTAGGAATTTGAATTTGAATTCAATTAAAATTAAATTTACCTCAATTGAATATGAATTGGATTTAAATTCAATTCAAGTTGCATGCAATGTCATTCAATATTTTCATTTGAATGGAAATTAATTTTCACAAAATCATTTGTGTAACACCTTGGGCAAAGACATTACATACATTAATTTCAAAATATAAAATTACAATACATTCACACAAGGGTATTTTTTAATAAGTTTAAAAAACCTTAATTCAAGACATTTGACTTCATGTTTACAAAGGTGGTTTTTGGCACATCTATAGTATGCCATTTTTTATTTGTGAAATTTCATCAAAAGCATAACTATAAATTATAAATTGTCAAATTGAATTTTTTGTTGTCATTTGCAATTGTCCAAAAAGGTAAAATTCTCCATTTTCGTATATTTGATCTTATTAAATAGCCAAAAATATTGAAGGATGTTTAGATTTTTAAACTTGCATATCTTGTTTATAACCAAAATTTGGGTAAATTTTTTTATGGATGATCATAACATTGTGTATATCACAAAATTGACCCAAAAAATGTTGCATAAGATATAACATTCTCCAAAATGGTTACATAAAACAATGATTAATTTTGATTGGTCAATCTTTAAAACATTCAAGATTTTTTTTAATGTAGTTGAAGGTATGCTACAAAGTGTAAAAATTTCATGAGGCATTTCAAATAAATGGATTGCTTGCACATGTGGGCATTATGTTTTTGGAAGTGTGTTACATTGTTTTTTTTCCTTTGTTATCCAATGGGTAGCACAAGAAAAAAGTAAAATATAAACAATCACATCAATTTTTATGTTTAATAACACCATCGAAGTGGGGGAGTTTTGGAAATAACTAGCGTTTAACTTTGTTTCATTTACATCCAAAACTCCCCACTCTTCATTACTCATGCATTACCTTCATGCATAATTATTGGCCCAAGTGGGGGCATTTAATTCATCATATGCACTATAACTTTTCGACGTGTCTATGAATGAACCCTAAGATGGGGGATTAACTTGCACGTTACTTGGACGAGTCAAACATTGTAGAGGCACATGGGTGGATCAATTCTAATAAGAATAGCAATAATTTAAAAACTTTAATAACATTGATAGTTTATTCATTTTACCATAAGAAATGTTTTTTGCTTGTTTTAAACATTAAGACCGAGTTTTTTTTTCATTTTCTCCATGTAAAGTGGTTGGCTACAATGGGTGTGTGGCAATACATCAAAGTATTTTTTTCCTTTTGGGCAAGTGGTTCCAATTAGCTACACATGAAAAAATATATAACTCTAGATGTGGCTATGGGAAATAATACATGCTCATAACATTGTGATGAGAATTTTAAAGATGGTATATGGGTCCAAGCATGATAAAATATACCAAAAAAATAGTCCTAAGAAAATTTGATTTCAAAAGTAGTCTTTTTTCAACATTCACATTCAAAAAGATATTACAAATTTATTTAAGTTGAATTTTGAAATCATAGAGCACTTCATTAATTTTATTGTAAGTTGAACATAAAGTTTGAAGAATTTTTATATAAGAAAAATGGATGAAAAGTATATTCTAAATTGGATAGTTGTTCACATTTTCCAAAATACTTTTACATTAAAACTTTGATAGATTATGACCATAATACACACTAGAGGGTTTTATCAACTTGAAAATACAATAATTTTAATCAATGTTTTACTTTCATGTACTTATAACTCTATGTTGCAAAATTGTGACACATATTTTCTAATACTTTCATTTCAAAAAATGTACTTAAATGCATATTAAAACATGTGGTTCTTCAATATTATGCAATGAAGTTTAGAAATTTCTAATTGTTGATCATTGACTTAAATAATATTCATGAATTCAATATGTTAAGGCATATTTTATGGATATTTTCCAAGAAAGTAGCAAGTGCCACTGACTAGCATATTTTACCATCCTTATGCCCATATGTTCATGTGGCAAATGTTGAGTTTATGAAGCTATTAAATTTTCCATGTCATAAAATGAGAGTGATATATGTTTCAAGATGGTAGGTTTTATGGCTATTAAATAGTGTGAACAATAATTTATTGAGCTCCTATCAACTTGGTTTGTTTTATAGTTATTTAATTGTGTGAATATGAGTTTATTAATTCCATATCAACCTGGGTGATGTAGACACAACTTACAAATGTTGTGCATGCAATCAAGGCCAACTCTTGTAACTTCACAAACCAACTAGAACCTTGTTAGAACCTAATGCAAAATCTTGGGTGTTAACCAAACCAACTAAGATCATTAACAACATTAGTGATTTCATTTAAATACAACAATGGAAATAAGTATCTATAAATAATTATGGCAAAACATGAAATATGAAGTTTTTCATGGACAACAATTTTTTTCATTTTTAGTAAATTGGTGGCAAATAAATCAACTAAATAATGCAAGAAAGGCAAGATAAATTGTGATGAATGTCTTGGAGCTCATTATCTAAACAATTGTAGTCTTGGTTTTAGATTGCCATTAAATTTGTTATGTAATCTAACTATACATGATGCATCCATTTTTTTGCAATGGAAATGATATTTCATTAGCAAAAGTATTGATGACTACTTATCTTGTAATGGCTTGAACAAAATCCACTATTATCTTTAAAACTTTCAAATTAACAAATAGATAGAAAGAAAAGATTAAAGGTTTATAATTCACAATTTGAAAACTGATGGTAGTAATAATTGTCTACTTGACAATTGATGTTTGTTTGATGTGTAGAAATCTTAAATTTTTATTTCACCTTTACAACAAGCAAATAGAAACAAAAATCAGCAAAAAAAAAGTTAGATTACTTGTTAATTGGAAGGAAAAATGAAACCATAAATCCATTACCAAGAATAAACAAAATTTACCATGAACATTGTTAAATGGATTGAAAATATAACCCCATCACCAAATAATTTGTTTTTATATCTAAAAAAGTTAAATTGCTAGTTTGATGTTTCAATATCCACAAGCTTCTTATTTAGACATCCTTGCAAACTCCATGGTGACAAGTTATTCAAGTATAAATAATATTTAGTGTAGTGAAACACTAGATGACATTCTTTTAACAACTGCCTAAAATGCACTACCAATAAATCTAGTGTTGTTTTCCTTGCAATCCCCACACAACAAATGTCTTAAACAATAAAATACATACATAAATATGCGACCTTAGTTTACATTCCATTGGCAAAAGTAATGGAAAAGCAAAAACTTAAAGACATATTTACTTCTAAACTTCAATACTTTCTAGATGAAAACCTTATGTTCACACTACACACCATAACTCAAGCAAATACATAGGTCCCACAAAAGGATACCATAACATCAAGGTTTCAAAATAAATGAAATACAAACACCATGGCAAAAGGACGATGAAAAAGGAGATGGCCTGGTGGTATTTACATTAACAACAATGTGCACATGAACACCATCATGATAGCATGTTGAACACTTATGCTTTATACATTGTAGCCCTTGGTTTGACAAACATGCACAGTGAAGAACAATGACAACACCACAGTGGCAACAATAATTGTAAGCAAGTTTTCTATTCTTAAAAATAAAAATAAAAAGTGTTAAAAATCCCATGATTGCATATTTTAGCAAATTTCATCTTGCACGCAAAACATTCTAAAAATACTTGTTATAATGTGTTAAAATATTTTGAATATGTGAAAAAGATTGCTACATTGAGTTGTAGCCATATATACACATGCATAAAAAATATGAATATCTATTATAGTTCAACTTGGTAACATTTGAAAAATTTAAACATTGAAACCATAAAGGTACTTGAATGTTAAAAGTTAACTATTACCTAGCAATAAGTGTAATATAGTACAAAAGTTTGCCAACAAGAATGAACTAACCGCTTTGTTGTTACTCTAATTCCTTCCATTTGCCAAGAAGTTTCATAAAGGAAGTTTCATATCAAGCCTTTTGTACAACAACTACAAACACCACAACATATGCATCATGGACAAAATATTTGTAGGGCATGCTTGAAACAACAAGTGGAGATTTCTTGAATAATTGTTTGAGATGGTGATTATCAACTTCATTAATTTGAAAATTAAATGGAACCAACAAAATCCCTCCACTTCTTATGCATACCCAAACTCTTAAAAAAATATAGATGCAATTATGGAACAAAGAAATTCAAGTTTTGTGCATATAAAGCTTATAACAAACCTTAAATACATTAAAATATGCACAACTCCAAAGCGAAGTAAAGTTGAAAATAAAAAACATTCACAACTACTTGCAACCAAGTAAAATTGAATATCACATCAATATGACATGGACTTGAACCCCCAATCCCCAAAGGATTCTGCCCATTTCAACTCATGCCATACTTGGACCCAAACTAGGTTACAAAACATGCATACATCAACTATTAATTGAACTTGTAGACATAGGACAATGTGAGGTCACCATTTAAACCCAATGGGAGTCCATACAATCTCATGTTTAAAAGTCTAAAAGTAAAACAAAGCCATCCAAGGATATTCAAGTTTTTTCCACATCTCTTACAAAAAATCGAATGTACCATTAAAAAGGACATGTTCTTCATTTACCATATCCATTAATAAACATAGTGCCATGATCATTAAAAAAGGCAATGGTTTTGAATATTGTTAAACCTATTTTTTTCCCACAATGTGGTTGTTGGTTGTAGTCAACAGGAGGTTCCATGGCAACCATAGACTAGTTTTGCATGGTCAATTTGAAAAACAAATTGTTAGTCCAAAATTTGAAGGTTTAACAATGGGCCGACATACATACATAAATCCTCAAGTTCATAGGGTGCCAAAATGAACTTGAAAAAGGCCCATGTGCCCTAGAAAAATGTTTTTAGCCTTTGAAGCAAGCCAATATTGAAAATAGATTACCTTGATTACATTAAGTAACTTTTGTGTCAAAAAATGTTTTTCAAACTCAAAAATTAAAGCTATTACATCTTTAATAAAATTATTCTTTCATTAAAGAAAAACTTTCATCCCAAACCTCCTTGGTGACCATGTTATAACCCTAATTTTAAGGTTTGTGACCTGCAATAAATAAAATTTTCCTCCAAAGAAAAATGCAACATATGGAATTCCAAATGTAAATTTTGTCCACCATATCAAACATAAGGCATCATTGGCACATGGCTCAATGAGTTCCATGAAAAAACTAAAATCTTGGGGTGAAATTTGGTCTCAATATCACAATCATACAACAAATATATCATTACAACACATTGTGTTCTTTTCAACTAAATCAAAGAATGACTATTATTTTTTTCGACTACATCTATAACTACATAATCACATAATTCATTCAATAGTGGCAAAAGACATCAACATGCCACACATCATGGTTTTTGTGATGTAGTCAACATGTTGACTTGATGGTTTTTTTGGAAAAAAATTGATTATTCTTCAATTTGTGTGATATATATTTGTGATGGGAAATTAAATAATCAAAAATATTATTGACCTTTGCGACTACAACAATTCAATTTCTTGTCATGATGATGTGGCATGTTATGTGGCAACAAGGTCTTGCAACTATAATCAACATCATTATTTGTGATATTAGTTTTTATGAACTATCATTTATTAATTAGTAGAAATTGTCGTTGACCTTCATCATGAATAGAGATTCAATCTTTTGTGATGATGATGGGGCATGTCATGTGGCAACAAGTTGTTAAAAGTTGTGACTATATAATCAACATCATGACTCATGATCTATTATAGGTCCTTGGTTATCAAATAATTATACATTGACATGTGGTGCAAGACAATAGAAATCCCAAAACCTATAGATGCATTATTGTGACCAATCCAATTAAGAAAAATGGAAAAACAAGTAATTATTATTTTGCAATTAACAATGAATTTTTACATCTCCAAATAAATTTCAAATAGAACCTTGACACATGGGTGCAACATAATATAATACATTGCAACTATATGTCCATAATTATCAAATAATACATTAACATGTGGCATGGCAAGGAAGTCCCAAAACTTATATATGTGTTGTTGTGACCAATATAATGAAACTAAGTGTCAACAACATGTAGTTTTCATTGTGTGAATAGTAATGAATGTTTACAACTTGAAGCGATTAAATTTCAAATAAAACTTTGACACATGGGTGCAACATAACACAATACACATGACTAATAGATAAATGTTGCAATTTTAAATCCTTGGTTTTCAAATAATACATTGCATTACAAGAAATCATGTCATTTGCAACCACCTCTTGTGTGATTAGGTGTGGTTAGATGTTGCCGGTTACTAATGAATAATTGTTTATGTAACTATTTTTAAAGTTTGGATGAATTTTGGTCTTCCTTGCAATTGTGTTACAAGTATGACTTATTTTGTCCTTTCAATAATTAATTTCTCATGGTGTGTTCATATTTATAACAACACCATATATATGTTTAGTTGTATATGGAACCAAGGTAATCACATTATAGTTGCATTATGTATCTAGTATTTACTTACCTACATGATAGGTAACCTAAGCACTACGTAACCAAAATATCTACCTTTTAAATGCCTACTTACCTAATAATAGTTTAGGCACCTATTTTTCATTAAAAGAAAAACTATGATTTGTGACTAGTTTTTAAAATTATTTTTAAGTTACAAACAACATTTGCAACTAAAGTATCAACTAACAAAAAATGATAGGTCACCAATGACCATAGTTGCAAACAATGGATCTAGACTTTTCTGATGTAGAATACACATACAACAACCATATACACATCTTTGGATGTTTTCCTATGATTATGTGTGTGGGTAAGGTTATTTGGTATATTTCCTTGAATAGCTAAAGACCTAGACAAAATAAGTTAATTAATGTAGTTTTAGGCTAACTAGACATTCTAGGTAGGATAACCCAGTTTTGGGTAGATTCCAAGCATAATGAACAATTAATAAGACTACAGCCTAATTAGACATTTTAAACATGAAATGTAGATTTTGGATAGTCAAGGGAATTGAACCCTAACATTTTGACATTTGTAAATGTATATATAGGACAATTTTCTAGTATAGGCTAGATGTACAAATGTAGGTAATCATTAGTAATTAGGGTTGGAAAGGGGGACTTCACCACTTTTAGGGTTAATTCAACCTTACACCTTTTTCAGCTTTAAGTGGGTTCGTATGTAGAAGGTATGTTGTTCTCAGTGTCTCCTTATTGAGTGAAAAATGACCAAAAAAAAACATGGTGAGGATAATGAGAAAGTGAAGAAAAAAACCATGGGACAACTTGTTACTGTCAAGGAGAGAAAATGAGGCAATATAGTGGTAAACATGAGGGGACAATAGAGATAGGTAGGAAGGAAGGTGAAGAAAGAGAAGACAAAAGGGGATATAGGAAAAACCTTGGTAATGGAAAAGACATCATCTGTTTTCTTGGTACCAAGGTGATTTGGAAATAAAACATTGGGGAGGGAGGTTGTGGGAATGTTGTGCATGATAAGAAGGAGTCATTGTATGTTTATCTTAACATTGATCATGTTGTAACTTGGTTTTAGGTAACTTTGATGGGAGCCAAAAGAGGAAAAGGAAAGCGAATAGTAAAAACTACTAAGTAGAACTAGATAGGAGGATGAGGTTGTAAAGCAAACAAGGTGTGGAATTGGTAGTGATAGAAAAGGGGTTTAGATATTGACTCACAATCGTTGCTGAAGAATCCATTTAATAGACCTTAGTAGAATTGCCAAGGGAAGAGAAAACAAACCCACTGAACGTTAGGTAGATAAACATATTTTAGAAATCAGGGGTAATATTTTACTTAACACTATAATGTCATTACAATGTGCACCAACTTTTATTTGACACATAACAACCAAATAATCATCCATTATATGACACATGGTAACATACAAGTTATTATTATAATTTTTAAAATTTAATAATATTTTTTCCCACCATCCAATCAAGTTCAATTAAATTATGCCACATGGCAACCCAACAATAATTGGTTTTGCAACTACCTAAAGGTAGTCGCAAAAAACACTTATTCGTCTAAAGCTCACTTACACCTAGGCCACTTACAATAGTTCGCTTAACACCTAGGTTACTTAATTTAGTTTAAGGCTAAACCACTTATGATAGACCACATGGCACATAGGCCAATCCTATGCCACCTAGGCATAGGTCTTGTTTAAATGGCCTTAGTTACCTAGCCTAACCTTGGCCAAGGTAGCTTAGGTGGCAACTAGCTTAAATAGGTTTGGCCTAAGTAGCCTTAATTTAGGTAGGTAGGTACTTAGGCATAAGCTAGGTAGGTAAGTCTAGGTGTTAAGATTTATTTTTTAAAATCCTATTTTATTTTGAGTTTAGCCTTTAGGGTGGAACTTCTTTGATTGTCTTCTCCCATATGGCAATTGATAAATTTAAGCCTCAGTGCCATATGCCTATCACAAGTGGCCTAGGTGTAGGCTAACTTTAAATGAATAGGTGTTATGAGTACCTTTAAATAGTTGCAAAACAACTATTTTTGGGTTGCCATGTGGCATAATTTAGTTGACCTTGATCGAATGGAAGGAAAAAATATTGTTATTTTATTATTTAAAATAGAATGAATAACCTAGATGTTGCCATGTGTCATTTAATGGATGATTACATTTGGTTGTCACATGTCAAATTAAAGTTGTAGTACATTATAATTACATTGTAATCACAAGTATAGTTGCAACAACACATCCGGATATGTGTATGTAATTGATGAATATTTCACAAAGAAAAATTTCATCCAATGTTTGTGACTAGTAGTCGTTGGTGACTTGTCATTCGTTTGCTAAATGTTTGTTTTGGTTGCAAATGCGTTTACAACTAAAAATTAATTGCAAAAACTATTATAAACAACCATTTTTCTTTTAATTTAATTGGCACATCGTATGACAAGATAAGTCCTAAAAATATAGATGTGTTGTTTTGACCAATAGAATCAAAATAAGTGCCAACAATATATAATCCCAATATGTGACTAACAATATTTGTTTTGCAATTTGAAATGAATAAATCTCAAATAAAACATTGACACATGGCTGCAACAAAACATAATACATGAAACTATTACATGAATGTTACAACTTTAGGTGCATGGTTATCAAATAATACATTGGCACATGGCATGACAAGGAAGTCACAAAACCTATAGATGTGTTGTTGTGACCAATACAATGAAGCCAAGTGACAACAACATATAGTCCCCATTGTGCAACTATTAAAAATGTTTATAACTTGAAGTGATTCAATCTCAAATAGAACCTTGACACATGGTTACAACAAAACACAATATAGACAATTATAACTATAGACCATTTTACAATTTACACATCACACTGTGAAAATTTATGAAATCATATATATGGAATCACAAAATAAAAAAACATTAATACATAATATGATTGACCTTTGCAACCCGACAATGCATCATTGTCCTTTGTAACTAGGTGGGTGACACAACATAGGTTTAACAATTCATAAGTCAACATATGTCCATTGCAACTTTTACTTAGTCGAGAATACAAGTCACAAAACCCAAAATGTGTTCTAATGCATTCACAAAATCACAAATGAAAATATGTTGCCCTTTTGTGAATTTGGACAACCTTTGCACCAATTTGAGCATTGGTAGGGCATAAGCAAAACCAAGAAATGTTTTTGCATAAAAAAAAGCCCATAATTTTTCTTGGTAGTTTCAACATTTGAACTATCAAAACCATCTTCATAGTTAGGGTTTTTTACTCTTGTAAAACTTTGTTGGTGGGTGACAACATATAAATCCAATAGGTTTTAAAAAAAATTCAAGACCTTCTAGTACCTTTGGTTTGCATAATTTCAGCCACCTTATCAGCTTTAAAAACCCATTTAGGATTATGAAAAAAATATTTATACATAGATGCCATGAGAAATTCAATCTTGCTCACCAAGTTCAACTCATTCAATGTTTGGACAACATGATTGGTGCTATGCTCCATGCAATGCACCCCAACCAAAAATGGGGCATGTTTTTGTGTAAGTTATGTAATGACACCAATATTTGCTCCTTGGAAATTGTAACATCATTAGCTCCAAAACAAACTAGTTTATTAGCAATTTTTTTTCATTCAAGCTACCATATTCCATAAGGCTTTTCACAATGATTTTTATCAAATTGTTGAAAGTGGTCCCATTTACCACCCTTTGCAAATTTAGCAAAATGGCCCGACCCTTTTTCATTCTTGGTCCCATAAACATGAATAGGCAACCAACTTTGGTTGTCAAAGCTAATCATTTCATCACAATTTCTTGAAATCAAGTTAGATTTTTGCATTGCAACTTTTATGGTTCATAAAACAACACCATGCATGACCTTTGCCATGGTCTCCCAATTGAGTTTGACCAATGTTTTCAAGGGCAATTTTGAACCTTCAAAAATTGGAAAAGGTATGTGCAGCCTTCAAAATTGGTCATGGGGTGGCTAGGCTTGAGAAGATGCCAAATTGTAACAAACTAGAAATACTTTTTCTATTTTGCCTTGCCCTCAATCGTAAGTTGAACAACAACAAATTTTCATGCCTTGAATGTAAACAACATTTCATTTTTCACATGTGTGTTAGCGGGGGACAAAAAAATTTCCCCAACAATAAACATGGGCCTTGCCACAATGCACTTTCTCATTCTTGAATGTTTGATCAAGGAATCAAATTTCAAAAGAAAATATTATCCTACCCTCAACCTTTGAACAAATTTTACACTTCATCATGTGCAACTTCCCATCATCTTCACAAACAAGCTCAAATCAATAAAATCTTGTTGCCCATTAGTCTTGGTAAACCTTATTCAATTCCCATTTTTTTGTGATTTTTTCTTTAGTTCATTGGGACTAATTTCATCAACATGGGGTGGGGTGTTACATAACAAAATTCCCTTCCCTTTCTCATATATACATGATGAGACATGCAAACCAATAAATGAAAGTTGTGGATTGAAAGATGATCAAGGCGAGGAGGATTATATGTTTGCATCAAATGTTTCAAGAACTATAAAACTTAAAAAGTCGGTTAGTGGTTTTAAGGGTGGTGCCATCATGTGAAGTTGCAACAAGCGAACATAAAAATAAATTGGCCTAGACTTAGTTGAAATAAATTGCAAATTTGGTTGCACTTGAAACAAATAAAAAATTGGCTACAAAAAGTTTTAAATGAAAATTGGCCTTATGTGTGGTTGAAACAATTTGACACATCAACCAAACTATGCATTTTGTTTGAACTTTAATCAATTTGGAAAATTGATGTAGACTACAAATTCAAACTTTGAACATGATGGGCTTGAAAAAAAAAAGGTTTGACCTATAAAGGTTGATTAGGGATAGTTGTAGAAGCTACAACAAAAGGTGTCCATGTACACCAAGTGATTTCACTGGATTTTGAGCAAATTCACTAGTTTAGTGAATGGGGATTAGTGAATTGCATTCACATTTTGTAGTAATGAAGACATAACACAGTGATTGCATATGCAAACACACTCAATTGAAATTCATGTGCACACACACCTTATACCTTCAAACACAACTTAAAATAAAAATTATGAGAGGAGTTGAAAAAAATGCAAAAAAGTACCTTTGTAACATGTTATTTCCTATTATAATTTGACCATTTGCAACATCACATACTTCATGGATATCTTCAAAAAGTTGTCATTCTTCACAAATGCAAACAAAGATTTTTGGGACAAAAAAATTTGCTCTTCACATATGCAAGTAAGATTTCATAATTCCAAGTTCAACATCACAAAGCCCGCCACCTAAATGGACACATCTATGAAACAACAATTTTGTTGTGAGTTGTAATAACAAATTGATTTGAAAATACAAATGAACTTTCAAACTTGAAGAAACTTCGATCTTGTCAACATTTTGTGAGTTTTGTATCTTGTTCCACTTGTATGAAAGTTGAAAATTCCTATTACAAATTTGATCCCTTCATAGCTTTCACCCGTTTCAATTTCCACCTTCATGTGCACAAGTTCCAATTCTCTTAATGCCTTCAAACTCATTGTATTTACCATGTGAGGGCAAAGAATCCTTGACACTATCTAAATTGGAGCTTGCATAGTGAACAACGATGCCAACGACTTGTAGGTGAATGCATTTGCAATTGAGTGTAATTGGAAGTGTGTGGTTTGACATTTAACAACTAAGGGAAATTGTTCCTATCAATGACAAATGAGGATCATTAATCTAAAGTTTGGCGAATGCAACACTCTGATTGTCAAATTTTAGCAATATTTTGAAATCCAATGTTTCAAATCCCTATGGGCAATTCGTAGGCACTTTTTTTGTTTGTTACTGAGTGATGAAATTTAGCCAGAAAAAACCATGGCCAAGACCAAGGTTTTTTTTTTCAATTTCATGAGGTAGGTGGATTGAGGATCCTCGATAAGAGGACTTAGCCAAATCTATCTACACATCAGATATTCTATTTTGAAAGCACCATATATATTGATGACTTGCAAGGACCTAGGGTCTAAATATGGTAATCTCAACATTTAAACCCTAAAAATGTGACAATTTGGGATTTTTTCCCTGCACAAAATCCTTTGAAGAAGTCAGAGGCCCCCCTCCCCTGTTTTGTTGTCAAGAAATGGAATTTCCAAAAAATTAAAAAAAAACAAAATTGGCGAAGACAATGCAAATTTACACAAAAAAGCAGCCCATATTGGGCATGTGTGAGGTATAAGGGTTAAGTGGTTCTTGCCTTCTATGAAGAACCTGGAGTTTCCAGCCCAAAAAAACTTGTCCTCCCAATACACTGTGAAATCCATGCCAGGTTTTAATGCATGTGTAAAGAACTCTAAGAAATTTCTTTGTGTATGTAGAGGGTACCTTATGCAAATGTACACCCCTCCTAGAAAAGAGGAGAGATATTAGGCATACTATTAAGAGAGTGGGGTGGGATCTTATTCCTATTGTAGGTATAAGATAGATCTCACACTTATTATAATTCATATTACCCCTATAATAATAGGCATAAGATCCCTCTCACTCTTAAAGAGTAGGCTTCCATAAGGACCCTTCCGTGATCTACCAATGTTTAGGCTCATGATGGTTAGGCTAAAGTCCTCAGGTGGGAAACATTCCCAAGGGTAGGTTTCAGCTTCAACCTAATCCTAGGTCCCTTATTTTCCAAATCGCCCCTCCCCCTTCCCACCCAAATTTCATTTGTATAACAATTTTCCCCATGATACCCTCCGGGTATATATAACTTAAAAAAAAATACAGGCATTACATTAGATGACACAAAAGTTTGGAGCAGGGTCTTTGCTATAGGAGAAGGGTCTGAAAATAGACCCTTTCACATTTGAGATCCCGGCCCGAGGCAGGAAGGCCGCCGAGGGAATGGGTCAAAAATTTGGAAGGGTCTGAAAACAGCCCCTTCCCCTACGTGAAGACCAGCAGTGATTTTTCTTTCCGCTTTCCCTGTATAGATAAAAGACAAAATCTGATAAAATGTGAAAAACGATGCAAATATGCAAAAGATAGATTGCTGAGTTTGAAAACTGTATGTACCTTCCGAAACGTGGAAGGCCTCTGACAGGCTGTACTGGGCCTTCCACATTTGGGAAGGTACATACTGTTTTCAATTACTGCAAAATTAAATTCAGGCCAGGGAGCGTCCCTGAAAATACAAAGGAAAAAATCACCGCTGGTCTTTACGACTCTAAAAATGGGCTCCTTGAAATCAGCCCTTTCATTTTGCAAAAAGGCGCAGGAAGCGGAGGGATTCACCTAGTCTATATTGCCACGTAGATGCCACCTATGCGCCTGCCCAAAATCCCCCAAAAAAAAGAGTAGCCACTTGGAGCCCTTAATCTACGCCACGTGCTCGTTTAACCCGCCACGTGTGTGATTGAACGAAATCACACGGAGATTTGACTCAGCGGCCAAATCCAGGTCCCCAGAAAAGTCGGTCGGGACCTCGTATGTTCTTTTTCGGGACCTCGTGCGTTCCTTTTTCCCTTGACGCTTTCGAAGTGCAAAAACTCGTACGCCGAAAGAGCTTCGCTTCGGCTTGGTCGTCGTCGATCCATCGCAGTTGCAAAATCGACTGAAATCGAGCTCCGCACTCAATCGAGCAACGTATTTGGTGAGTTGAATCGGATCGATTTGAATCGAATCAAATTCAATTTAATTCAATCGAGTTGATTGCGAGCGGAATGGAGACTATCGATGCCTCCTCACGAGGGCAGCAGCAGGTGATGGAGCTCCTCATGCCGGCGACAATGGCGGCAGGGCTTTCTCTCGCGACATGGCTCGTGTTGCCCAGATTGCTGCGCCGATGTCACTCCTACGTGGAGTCTGGCCCCAAGGCTCGTATCCTGGGACGCGCGCATCAGCAGGATCAAGGCGTCAAGGAGAAACCGCCAGTACCTCCAGTTTCGTATGACATGAGCTTGTTCGGTGCATTGGAGGATCCCGCGCGTCTGCTCGCCACCACCATTACCTTCAGCTACCTGTAAGTCCATCCGATTCTATCACCCAATCCAATCCCCATTGCTTCTTTTGGGTCACGCTACAAACCATAGAAGGTTCTGGGGCCTTCATCGACATGGAGATTTTGGTTGATCCTGTCTTGAAGAAATTGAAGACATTTGGATTCCTTATTACACGAATTTTGCTTCTTTCAACAATGCTCAGGAATGTTGTTGGATTCTTCCAGAGGTGGTTTAGTAGCGCCCAGGTCGCTGGGATTGCAATTCCTATCGCAGTTTCGGGCAGGCACCACGGTGGTGAGCTTGGTGTGGTTCCTGTACGGGTGGAAGAGGAATGTGTTCTCGCGGATCATGTCTTCTGGACGTTCGCTTCCGCAGTCGGAGAGGGAACGGTACCTGATGATGGACAGGATCTTGTCGGTTGGAATGCTGCTGTTGGGAGCCATGGCGCTTGCCGAGTCGTGCGGGGTGGCTGTGCAGTCCGTTCTCACTGTGGGGGGCATCGGAGGTATGTATAAGGAGCGGGTCATTATGCTTTGTAAAACCCTAGACAGTGGGCTTTACTGGATTCAGGCCTGCACTCGGCTCTGCCTCACATGGGCCCTTATTCTGGTAAAGCCTGAGGCACTGCCTCGGGCTTTACCCTACACCCTTAGCGAAAGATTTCTGGCACATTTTCTGTCTGACATTGACAATGAATGGAAAATAACAAACGAAACAAAATTCCCAGGTCTTTACGACCCCAAAAGAAGTGTTCTATTGTTGACCTATGCCCATCCTTGAAGAGTTGTTGAATTCCATAGCCAGAACCTTAAAAACAGAGGGCCTTAACCAGTTCGATTGATGTAAAGAGTGATCAATAGGGGGTTTAAAGGTTAATTCTGTTGTCCATATCTGCTATGATTTGAAGTCCACTTATGTTTTGGATAATGTGATTAGTGATTTATGAACACCCTAGTTTCATTTTATTCCTTATCTCAAGATTATTTTGCTGATTATTACTCAAATGCTTCAGTAGTGACTCTTGAGAACTTGTACTTCTAGACATCTAGATTGCTAAAGGATAAAAGTTCATTGTCATAAAACCAGATCCTACTGTCACTTACCAAAGTCCATCACCTAGGGGTGAGAAAGTGTCATAAGACTGACTAGTGAATCAGAGAGGATCCAAAATTATAATTTACAGTGGAGTTTTGAATCATCAATGATTAAATGTCAATCCAATCATATACAACCAGGTGGATATTTGACATAATCACTTATTGAAATAATTGATTTTTGCTAAGAGTGATTAGAAGATAATCAGCCTTTCAACACCCGCTCCTCATAATGCTTCTAACAACCAAATTGTGCTCAATCTTAGAAATTCTAACTAACATCATGATTTGAGTGTCAAGAACATTCAACAAGATCATGGCTGTTTTTTCTCTTATAGGCTTTGTGTCCATTTCTGCAATCTACAATCCATGTGTTTTAGATTCACAGAAATGCATTTCACTGGATAACAGGTGTGGCGACAGCGTTTGCTGCAAAGGACCTTCTTGGAAACATGCTTAGCGGGGTGTCTCTCCAGTTCTTAAGGCCCTTCTCTGTGGGTGACTTCATACGTGTGAGAGCATCTTCACCCACACCCCTTATTTGGATCTTTACCATTGTTTGTCAGATTCAACAGCGAGTGTTTATTGTTTCCCATCCTCACTCATAAACATCAGAAATTGAACAAGATGTTTAAATGTCACCACCTGGACCAATCATTAGGTCCAGCCAGTCCAATGCAGTCATAGTCATTTTCTTTTACTGGGCATTATGGAGAGCATTCTATCTTGTGCATATTTCCGGGCCCAAACACCAAACTGTTTCACACTATTTAAAGGCATCCGAAATGGAGTGCATAGGCCATTTTAATACTGCCAGTGGAGATGCTCTAAGTGAATGTGGTCTTTTTTCATTTCAACTTGCAGCCCATGTTTTCCTTTGTGTGGGCTATGGAATAATCTTGACCCAATCAACATGATTTTCTTGGGATGCATAAAAACCCAGTCCGATCTCTTTAGTGTATGTGGAGTTTGCATTACAAAGCACAATTTTACCTCCACAAAGAGGCAGACTTTTTGTAAAGCAAGAGTGGGCATTTCACTTTTCGAAACCTGTCTCATTTAAAAACTTTCCTGTTATACCCACCAGCCATCATCAGAATTAAAAAAAAAACCAGACCAGGTTACTATGCTCAGTAAAGCCCGCTGCCTTGTGCTTTTACCTACATGTAAATCACTATGCTTTTGGATGCAGGAAACTGCTCAAAGTGCCAATTCTTTTTGACAATTTTATGCACATAAAACTTGTGTTGTTGTCTCTGATGTTTGTGTTTCTACATTTTGGCTATTGCAGGCAGGAGCAATCAGTGGGCAGGTGGTGGACATTGGGCTGCATTCAACACAAATGATCAACTCTGAAAAATACCCCATCATTGTGCCCAATTCTTTCTTCTCTAGTGAGGTAAAATGTAAAGTCCAGTAGTGTGGGGTTCTCTGAATTTGTTTGTAACCTCATGTTCTGTTTTCTTTTTTTTAAAGAAATCAAAAATCCTCTGGTTCAGCTTTTTTCTTCTTCTTCAAATTTCTGAATCGCAGAACCTCCTGGTTCCTGTTTTTGGAATACTTTTAGAATCAAAAGAACCTCTGGTTCCAGGTTTAAATTTTTTTTCAAGGAACTAACAGTTTTCACAAAAGTACTGACAAAGAACCAGAAGCTTAGGGGGAAGGTTCTTTGCTTTTTTTCGAACTCCATTCAAACATCAAAAACCACTCCTATGATTGTTGAGGACCATTGGCCAAGGGTGAGAACTAAGAACCCGTTTTTTAATTTTTGAGAGCTGCCGATCAAGGATACATATATAACCTACCCTTACCCACCAGTTCCAGAAAGAGAGAACTGCCCAACACTGGTAAAATCCTGTTTGTGAATTGTATTTTGTCAAGTCTGATTTGTATTTAACATTCGAGTGTTCCTGAGCAACACATTTCTTGACAGCTTCTTAGCTTTGGAACCAAAGCTGGAGCTCTGGAGAATGTGATTGTTTATCTAAGAAAAGCAACCAGGTGGCACTATTCCAACATTCAGAAAGATGTTGCATCATGTTGTGACAGTTTCCACTTTGACACTTTATAGAGAAGTTTTTTATTGCTCAAGGTCTTTTGTTACCTAAACCTGAACAGAGGAATCAATTGTTTCCAGGAGATATTTTGAAATCGTTGCCTCTGGTGTTGTTTCAAATGTGCTAACTTGATGGACATAATATTTGTGTGATGATGACAGGTGATTGTGAACATGTCAAGGATACAGTGGCGAGGCTTGGCTCTGAACCTGCCAATCAAGCTAAAAGACTTCAACAAAATGCTGTCTATAAATGCGGCTGTGCGAGAAATGCTTCATTCCCATCCAAAGATTTACTTGGAGAATGAGAATCCTCATTGCAATGTTTCTCAAGTTGGGCCAGCATCTTTTGAGCTGGCCATCACTTGTGACCTCAAACCTATGGTAACACACTGTCAACTTGGGATCCCTCTTTTTAAAGCTCCACAAACCATGCAATAGCAATGGAAATGGATATCAAACCTTAACATCTGAACTTTGCAAGAACATTGCACATTTGTTGTCCAGTTTGTGAAATTCTCTCAAATCTATCCCGTGTGGGAAGATGGGCCACTGATGCCCTCTCTTCTGAAGATGGGTGCTAGAATTGAGTATACTTTTCTTTGTGTCCATTCTACTGACCTGACATGTTTGTCTATTGGATGCAGAGCACAGATGAATTCTTATTGACAGAGGATGAGATTTTGATGGAGGTTTCAAATATTGTCACCAGATCAGGTGCAGCTTTAGGGACTAGCATGTAGATCACCATTGTTTCCATGTTTGATGTGTATTGTGTTTAACCATGCATCTAGAATCCTATTTAATGGGAGAAATAGTACTCCCAAGTCATCCAAGCATAGTTTTGTCTTCAATGTGTATATATATGGTAAGAACTGTGGTGGAAGAAAGTTGAAATTTTAGTTTCATATATTTTGCAATATCAGTTGGATTTTTGTGTTCTCACAGTCAACACAATTTTCCTCTGTGTGGGTGATTGAAGGTAAAGATTGGAGTTAGATGAGAGTTTTGATGGTTGATTTGCAGGGGCTCTTTCTTATATTCTAGAAACTAATATTGAAAATAAGGTTAGATGGTTCCAATGACTTTTTTAAAGAGACATTAAAACATTGGGTATTTTTATCCCTGTTCTTGCAGATATGTGACAATGATGCTAACAAAAAGCCGTTATCTTCTATTACTAATGATAGTATAGATAATCGCAGGTTTTTGAAATAACTGGGACAGATGGTTCTTTGATTCTGATGTTTTCAAAAAACTGAAGCTGGTGATTCTCTTATTTTGAAATTTTTTAAGAACCAGAACCAATGATTCTTGAAAAGTTCAAATACTGCACAACACTGGTGTTGATTATATCCAAGAAAGAGTCTAAATGCAATACCCAAATGTTCCAAGACATATAAGTTGCTGCAACCGTTACATCTTGAGCATGATTCTTGCAATACATATCATAATGCATCTCACAAATGCGAATGAGATTTCACATGACAGGTCTACTACAATTACATGTAGTTTCTGAATTCCTGCAAATTTGGGCTGGTCAATGGTGTGATGATTCCTGCACTACTAAATGGCTCCTGATTTCTTGTCCATTCATCTGAGGGCTGAAATTCTTGCATTTGTGGAAAACCTAAACTTTGTAATTCAAAAAGATGGATGTTTGCAAAGACAAACTGGTGAAATTTATGATGTGATATTGGAGGGTTTTGATCGCCAGAATTGAGGGAAAAAAATAGTAAAAATCACGAGATTTCTATATTTGATTTTCAGTGTGTTTCCATGAATATAGAAGGTTGACTAAAGGATTTTACTCCACATCTGGTTTATAGCCAGATTTGGCTAAATCTTCCTAGGGATGATCCCCATTTTTCCTATACCTTTCTATTGGATGATCACCACTCAGACTACATAAAGAAATTCCTAAACAAAGACAGTATGGTTGGAACCAGAATTGGTGCCCTAATTAGTGCACTACCACTAGAGAGACTATATGTTAAAGCTAGGTAATGCAGGAAAGAGAAAGAACAAAGAACCAGTGCTTTTATTGTTTTTGAGAACTGTAACTATGATCCTTAAGAACCACCCTAATACCCATCATGGGTTTGTGCAGTTCTGAATACTCACTTAAACCGGGTCATAACCCAAATATAACCGTGGGTTGCTAAACAAAATTAGATATATTGTGATTTACCTTACTTTTTACATGGTACATAAACATAGGGTAAATATAACGTAAATGATATACCTATATCTACCCATACCATCGCCTTGTGAATAAAGTAAATGTTAATCATTTACCTTCACCCTTACTTGAATGGATAGTTTTGCCACACTACCATATGGCTTTTCGCATATGGAAACTTGGGCTTTGTGTTGCTTCAAATTATTAATGGAAAAAATGAATTGATTTTGCGAAATTTGAGTTCCATTTAAATGAAAATGTTGAACGACAACATTGCATGCAACTTGAATTTAGCTTTAACTGGATTGAATTCAAATTTTATTGAAATTGGTGTATTTAAAATGTGTTCGTGACTATGGTGTTGAGAAAAAAAATTGAAAAAAATAAATCTAAAAAGATATTTTTCCATTTCTCTTTACTTGATAATTAAATAAACAAATTCCAATTTGGAATTGTTGTACAAAAAGACAACTTATGGAACTTAAAATTGTTCTACTTGAATTAGCTTTAATGAGTTATCACTGTTGGAATCTTAATTTTCCTTTAATGCTCAAGCCAAGGATTCAAAATTCAATAGAGAGTAGTATTGCTTTCATAGGGTCACAATTCAACATAATGCATTACCTAGGCGTATGTTTTAATTGAAGGAAAATTTTCAATCTTTATTACAAAACATCAAAACATCTTGACAAGTTTTGTTAAGACCCATAGCCTAACCCATCATCCATGGTTTTTTTTAACACAAAGCTTGAATTACTAATTGATTCATTCAAGGTTACATTACAATGGGTGAGACATTTATCAAGTCGACTTTAAATTGTCATCAACTATCACAATAGCAACAAAACTACCCACCAAATTGGGTAGATCAAGGGACAAAGATGGTTTACATGGTGGTTTATCTTATAAAAACATACAACATCCCTACAACATTAGTTATTAACATAAATTAGAGACGTGTTCATCAAGTACCTAATAAGGAGAGAGGACATGGGAGATGAAAGGGAAAAAAAACATAAATGTCTTAGGGATATATTGAGGACAAAGACAAATTACAATCATAGTATCATCTTCAACTAATGGAAATCTCTTACCTTTGTAGATTATTTCACAAGATCAACAATCAAATGTCTCCCTTCAAGAATTATAAGAAAAGTTTCTTATCTAACAACAAGCTTTCATCTTATGTAATATATATTACTAATCATTGGTCCACACTTGAACTTACCAACAATTTCTTGAAAGGGTTTTGATTATTTACATGAATGTGATAACTAAATTTGCTAGAGCACCCAAAGATGGTTTAATTCATCAATTGTTAATTTGTTCATAAAAGCTTTGATTTCATAGATTGGATGAAACCAAAAATACACATGAGTTTGTTTGGTGTTCATACTTACAAATTGTACAAGGAAACTTTGGGCTACATATGTAATCCTCCAACATTCATTCAAGCATTGATTCGTACAAAATGACATTTAAATTGGGGACCAAGGCACTTGGAAGAATGAATGACTTGCTTGTGTGCATTGGTGAAATCCAATGTCTCATGACATTCATGATAGGGGATATTGACAATTATGACATTCTACTAGGTTTAGACTAAATTTCATTAAAACATGAGTTGTAGTCGATGTGGAGAAGGGTTTAATTCAAATCAAACAAGGCCCTAGAAAAAATCTCCAAATCCTACCATTTAAACATGGTAAACATGCTACAACTTGTCAAGGAGAAAGTAGGGATTAGTAAGGGTGAAGAATAGGAAGAGGTAGTACAAATGCCGAGATTTGGGTCGTAGTAGATGGAGTTCAAGGATGAATTAAGAAAGGAAAAATTCCACCCCTTAATTGATTTTTCAAATCCTAATAGACAAGCAATGAAATTAACTATGAATCATCTAATGAATGCGATGTTCTCGTGGAAGCCATGGCATAATATGATTAATCATGATTAATCCTATGGGAAGAAAAGGACACAATTGAAGATCTTGTGGATAATGGATTGAAAAATTACTTGTACAAAATGCAAGGTGAAACTATATCATAAATCTAATTTTGGAAGAACATGATATGGACAACATCATGTTTGGGGATGTTTTTTATTCTAATGGCTTCAACATGGTTTGGATATGTTGTGTTATGGAAGATGAGGATAGGAAAAACAAGACCTTTGCATTTACACATACATAACAAATGCCAATAAAATGGGTAAGATGAAGCAAAATGTGACTACAAGTGGTGACTACAAAGAGAAAGACAAGTGGGATGGAATCAAATATAAATTTAAAGTAGATCCAACATTAAATCAAGAGAAAGTTGATTAGTTGTGGTAGTTCCTTGATCAATTTCTTAACATATTTACTTGGCACAAGGGTGAATTGGGGTGTTACAAGTATGGAGAGCATGTTGTGGATACTGAAAGGTTTCCTCCATGTAGAATAATTTCAAGTTGGCTATCTTTTTGGGAAGAAGTTGAATTAAAGCAAATTGACACTTTGGTGTTTTTTTTGGTAAAATGAAGCCTTGTACATTTGAATATGTCAAGTAGAGTGGTGTTGCATGTAAAGAAAGATGAAAATTTCCATTTTTGTGGAGATTATAGGCTATTGAATCTATACACTAAAAAAGATGTTTTTTCAATGTCGTTCGTTGAAAATGTTTTAACACAACTTGGGAAATCACAATTTTTTTTTTGCTTTGGATCTCTAGTCAAGATTCTAACATATCAAAATGGCACCCAAGGATGTCCACAAGATGACAATGACCACTAGATGCAGTCTAAATGTAGCATATTTGGATAAGGTTTTGAAGGTGTTCATGGATGATTCAATATCCATTTTATGGCATGGGAGGAGCATTTGGAGCATCTTCAATTTGTGCTTATGAAATTAAGAAGAGTGAACCTTAAGTTCAACCTTGAAAAATGTGGATTTGCAAAGACTAGCATTAATATTCTAGGGCATTTATGAGTAGGGAAGAAATTTAACCAAATCCTAAAAATAGTAATGTTGTTATTGAATTCTTGGTGTCATTTTCTATTATTAACATCTAAACATTCTTAGGACTAACTAAATATTATAAAAATTATGTGAAGGGATATTTTTTCATTTTTGTGTTTATGTTTAAATGAACTAAAGGATGTGATTTTTGTTTGGAGCCTTGATTATCAAGATGTTTTTGATCTATTAAAGGGGGCATTAGTGAAAGCACCTATTCTAGTGATGCCATATTTCATTAAACCTTTCACTTTGGATGTAAATTGGTCAACATGCAATGTGGGAGCCATTTTGTCACAAAGATAGGGTAAAAGAAAGTGAAAAATTGAGTGAGTTGTGGCTTATGCAAGCAAAAAATTCTCACCTACGTAAAGGACCTTATGGAAGGTGAATGGTATGCATTGAAATGAAATATCATGCATTTTTGGTAATACCTATATCAAAATCATCTTACTTTACATATCAATCACAAATCATTGGAGAGATTTGACATCATTTATGATGCATATGAGAAAAGGGGCATGTGAATCAACATGTTTCAAGATTTTTGTTTTAAGATAGTTCATCATGATGTATCTAAACACAACAATGTGGATGTGTTGATTAAGAACCCAATGGAATTTGTTAAAGAGGATGAGATTTTAAGGATGAAATATAAGATTGTAAATGGATGTAGCAAATGTGGAAGGAAAATTACATGGACTAGAAATTGACCTCAAGGATGGGATTGATTATATATAATATGGTTAATAAAAAGATGTTCAATTACTTGTTATGGTGGATGTTGTTGAAATTGAAGAGTTGGAAATAACACTAGTGAAATCACAATAGATGCATAAGCAATTGGTATATTAATTGAAATTTTTGAAACAAAGTGGAAAGGAATTTTCTTGAAAATGGAAATAATAAGATATGTGGGACATTTATATATGTGTGTGTTGGCAACTAATTATTAAAGATGCCCGAGCACTTGTTAATGAAGAAAATGTTGAAGAAAATGGTTTAGAAAAGGATTGGGATTGGTTTAGAAAAATAAACATTTGGAATGATGAACAATGTATTGCAATATTGAATGGAAGGCATATATCAGTTAAGTGTAATGTAAAGGATAATGTTAGATTAAAAAAAACAAATCTAAAATACTATTAACACAATGATCATATGATTTTCAAAGGATTGGTGGTTCCTAGACCTAATAAGTGGAAGCATATCATTCTAGATATGCACATGGAGATTGAACATTTTAGCAAATAATAAACACTTGCAACAATACACATGCATTGTTTTGGCGCAACAAAACTAAATAAATGAAAATGGTGATTTGTGCATGTACTTGATGTCAATTAATGAAATGAACATGTAGTATTAGATTTGATGTGGAGTTCAAAAATATATTAATGTGGGATCATTTCTACATGGTTGCATTTGATACAAGACCCTTATTTGTGACAAGCAATGAAAATACGTACATTGTGGTGGCCATTGACCATTATTCCAACTAGTGGTATTTGAAGTAAAAAAAATTATGGAGCCTGAAGTTAATTGACAATTGCCAAATTCTTTGGAAATGAAATCATATGCAAATTTAATGTTCCCAAATATGTTTTGATAAACAATGGAGGTGAATGGGAGGCAAAACTTGACTAATTATGTAAGAATTATAGAATTGTACATTTAATACATTATTTTGCAATGGCCTAGATATAATGGGATGGTTAAAAGGTTGGGACTAAGACTCTGAAACATGGATTAATTGTCTTGTTTACTACTATTGAACATGTATGAGATTGGAATAATCAATTATCTAGGGATTTGTTCAATTACTATTGTGGAATCCAAAAAAGCACAAGGTTTCACTTCACATGACCTTAACAAGTTGCATTTCAAGGTTCTAGGTTGAAAATTTTCTAAAACATTAATTCAAGCATTTGAAGAAGATGATGACTGCATTGGAATGGTTGTGTAGATGATATATAAGATGCAATTCATTGTTAATATATTCATGGTGAAGTTAAACATTGGACAAGCTTAGATCAAACATAAATGTGCATATGCTACAAGGAAGAAAAGAAAAATGTTCATGGGATTTAAGGGAGGTGCAATGCTAATGAAGATGAAAAAAATTGCAAAGAAAAAATCATTAGCTTTTAATGAGGAAGGTCCATTTCTTTTATGTAGTATTTGGGTGTGAAAGGATTTTTGGAAGAAGATGAAGGTGTAGTAATTTGTGTGATTAAGGGATAGGATGAAAAGCTTTGGGACAAGTTAAGCAAGATTTTCAACAATATCATGTTGCACCATGAGTGGTGGAAACTAAGGGACCCAATCAAATTATAAGGGAGTGGTTACATATATATGTCAACTAAAATTAGGTTAAGTGGGAAAGGGTGTTAGCATTTTTTGTGTGGTGTTTTAGGATTTAAGTGTGAAATTGTTCAATGTGTCAAGTTCTAAAGTGCTAGTGGTTTTTTTCAAAAAAATCATCATTTGATGAACTTCATTTATTTATCATTAGAGTTTTAATTGATGCAAGGCGGAGTGATGGTGTTGCAAAGTATGCATTGTAGTTGGTGTGAAAATATTGGTGTTTCGTTGTGTTTGTGAATAATGTGTTAATTTCTCGTCGAACATTTAAAGATGCTTATCAATTGTTTGTGTGTTGTTGTTGCATCAACGTGTGGTGTGATGGTGTAAATAAATGGAAACATTGTAACTATTCTTAAAAATTTCTTGTTGTTGGAGATGTTAAAAAATGTTAATGTTTTACATTATAAAAAGCCAAATACCACATCTAAATAGAGGTTCTATCATGGGGAGACAACTTTTTAAAAACCAATGATGAAAGAAATAAGGATTATGGCTTGTGACTTTTTTATGTTAAATCAAATATTGTAAAAAAATGAATTTTTTGCATTTCCAATAATATTAATATGAGGTTGGATATAAATCACAACAAGTTGCATCTAGATAATATATTTTGTGTTTATAGATTGTTTGATAAACTCAATTACAAAGTTGCACTAGTCCATTATAAGTTTCTTGGATGGACAAGGTGTGTTTGAGAAGTTGAATAACATATTTTGCATCATCTTGAATTTTTGAATTTGGAAGGAAAGAAAGGACCCCAAGGCTACTTCCAAAATTTATGTTGATTTTTGAATTGTAACATTCAAGATGTGTTGTAGATGAGGAAGGCAAGATCACTCATGGTTATTGGAAGTATAACGGTGTTATTTGATTTGCATTATGTGGTTTTGAGTCATATCTAGCAAATGTGTTGATGTTTTATAGATGTTTCATGTTTTAATGCCTATTTTTTTGGCATCAAAACCTTGAATCTTTGAACCCTTTTTTTTGGGGGGGCTTGGATTGCCTTTAAAGAAGCAAAAGGAACAAAGAGAAGATTTACATTCTATTGTTGTTGTTGTTGTTGTTTTTTTTTTTTTTAAAATCATTTTTGTTGCATTACAGGTGATAGATGAAATATGTGAGGGGAATTAGGTTTTTTTATTACTCCCATTTTTTGGTTACAATGTGGCCTCCCATGTGTTGGAACTTGGAACCTTGCACCTTCCTAGTATTACATGTTTTTTTTCTAGGAGAAGGGGTAACTTCCTTTTCTCAACCTAAGTTTTTGATTTAGCTTTTTGTGATGTGGGTATGTTTGGAGATCATTCATCACGACACCATATTTATCTTATACACGCTTCACACAAGGGCAAGCTATTTGAAGGGTTATAATTAGGTTAACACTTGGGTCCAACCATGCTATAAGGAACAACACATGCCCCATTAGACCATTGCTTTTTCATTGTTTTTGTGAAGAATATTTTTAGAAATTTTTAAATATGCCTTTCAAGAAAACATTAAATTTTTTGAAAGTTTTTTTTAATATACTACTATATTAAGGTGTATATTAAAAAAATCCCAAAATATGTCATAAAAAATATTTTCAAATTGTGATTTTAGTGTTAAAATTGTTTTAAGTTATGGTTATAAGTCATTCAAAATGTAAATTACGTGTTTTTACTCATTAGATTGATTCCAAATTTTTATGATATGTACATAATGTATTCAAAATAAAATAATATTTTATTTATAATAATTAAAAAATTACAATCCAAAATTCAAAAAATTAAGCAATGGTTATGATTGTTAATGGTACATGTTAATACGATTGCATCCACTTATTTTTAGGGTTTAATTTTACTTTTAGGATTAGGGCCAAGCTATTGGCCATTATAATGTTATTTATCATGATTATAGTACCCAATATTGTTCTTGAAGATGCAACATAATAACCTTACATACTCATTATTAAATACCCCCCTTTTATTTATTCAAAAGTGGCATAATCTTTTATTTTAACCTTGCATATTTTTGCAAGATTTATGTTTTTGTCATTCATTCAAACTTTCATATACAAATATTCGTTCAAATTGCTACACTTGTTTTTTCATTTAAATTCCTATTTGGACCATAAGTCCATGAGTTGCAAAGTTTTGAAAATGCATTGAATCAAACCTCCCTTCTTTCACATAATTCATTACTAATTGAAGTAGTAATTCACTACAGTAAATAGGGTTTTTTTGATGTTGTTGTTTTAAATACCTTAGGTTATACCAAAGATATTTTACCCTAAGTTATTTTATCTTAAGATCTTTTAAACTATTATAGCTTAGGTTAATTCTAGGTTATTTTCAATTTATTACATTTATTCCACCTTAGGCTTTTTAACTATTTTAAGTTAATTTAACCTTAAGCCATTTAAAACAATCTTAAGTTATTTAAAACTATTTTGGACCATTTTAAAATATTTTTTCCTAAATTTATTATAAGATATAAGTTAAAAAAAATTTGGATTTATAATTTAGAATAACCCAAGGCAAAATATCCTAGAATAATCTACAATATAATAACCTAAAATAACCGATAATAGTTTATAACAATTTAGCATAGAATAACCTATAATAACCAAAAATAAATTAAAGTGGAATACCTTGTAATATCCAAAAATAATTTAGAATAAAATAGGGTGGAATAACTTTAAAAAATAAACCTAAAATAATGTAGGGTTGAATAGTTCAAAATAGTTGAAGATAATTAAAATAGTTAAGAATAACTAAAATGTTGTAGGGTGGAATAACATAGAATAACAAAAAATGACCTATAATAAATTATGTATAATAGCTTAGTATTAGTGTAAATTCCTAGCCTATGGTAATTAAGGGATTAGTCTAAGGTAGCTTACATTAGGCTAAAAATAGAATAGGACTAATGTAGGAATTAACTTATGGTAGTTTACACATAAACTTCAAATAATTTAAAGTAGCTGACACTAATTTTGAAATAACTTAAAATAGTTTACACTAACTCAATAATAGCCAAGAACCTAGCTTATGGTAGCTTACATTAGCCTAAGAATAGCTTAGGGTAATTTATTAGTATCCTTGATTACATAAATATAAAGGTAAGAAGGTAACACAAGTTGGAAAGATACTTTAAAATGTTAGGAAAAAAATTTCCATAATAATTTGTGATGATAGATTGTTTCATTTATTTAAATAGTGGTCCGATGGTTAAAAAATTATTCTTTAAGAATGAAGGTGAGTGACGATGAGTGGTTCAAACTTTCACACTTGCATCCTAAGTTGGTGGGCTAGGTGGTTTAGATTCCTAGTTTAAGATAGGTGACTTAAGTTCTTGGCCTAACATTAATTTAGGTTTTTAAATGCCTAGCCTAGTTTAATCTTGGTACTTATTTTAAGTGTTTAATTTAGGTGCTTAGTTTAGATTCTTAGTCTAACCTTGAACTAGGAATTTAACCTAGTGAATTAATTATTAATCAATTCAATTAACTATTAATAAATTATTTGTCCATAGCCACTAATTCCTATTCACTATGAGTTGACCACTTTCATCTTGATAAATTTGTTCAAGTTCATTCAAAATCTAATAAAACATGTAATGAACTTGACCATGTTTCCTTTTGGTGTTTAAATTGTGGCATTGAATTTTTGAACTTGTAAAAGATCCAATTCCACAACAAGCCTTCACATCACTCCAATTGCTTGGTTGCCTTCACAAGTGTCATTGTGTGATGGTACATGCTTAAAGCTTCATGTTTTTCTGTTGTTGCATTTTATTTTATTTTGTTGGTGTTGTTGTGAAGTTGCTATGCAAAGGTTTTAGGTGTCAAAGTGTCAAGATTACTATCTTATCACCCTTGGGATCTTGCAACTAAGTTGCCACTCGTGGTATGCACGACAATCTTCAAAATATGAAGATTTAAACATTTCTTATACAAAACTAAGATTAATTTATCATTTGTTGATAGCCATGTTGATAATATGTTGTGTAGGATTGCCACTTACGCTAGACATGTTGTAGTTTGAACACTACTTACTAATTGTTTTGGTACCACTACCATTATCCCCATGTGTGACTGAAGCTTTAGAATGTTTAACTTCATGTGATCTGATCTGATCATACATTAGCAAATGTTAAAATCTGTACTACTAAGTACCATCCTCTTTATACCATTTTCAATGAATTTTTCCTTGTTGTAGGGGAATTGTCCTTGTCTTTGGGCCCTTGTTTGATCATTCTAATCCCTGATACATCCCAAATTTGAGGGTAGCCATAAAGTGGGAGAAATTGGGTACCATTTCATGAAATGGGATAATTGATTTTTGAGTAACTTTTGTCATTGGAAATTCAATACAATTAAAAAAATCCATTGTCTCAGGGCAAATGGATATAACCCAAGAGAGGGTGCTATGTGTAATGGCACATGCCACACAAGTTCATATGAAGGTAAAGAGCTCTTGTCAACAATTTCTAAAAACTTGCTTGTATTATCAAAAACTTACAATCGGCTTGCAATTTTCTCAAAGTCAACATTCATTGTAATATGTGTTAATATATAGTACATATGTATATGTTTTTTCATATAATTTTATAACTTCAATTTTATTTGAAGTCCATTAATCTCTAGGCATGGGACAAATTGATGGAGGTCTTGGGGCGGGGGGAAATGGTTCCATGCATTGTCTGTGAATTTTTGCACTTGTTGTACCATTGTCAATACACTCGAAATGATGAATATTTTTCTTTCTTTTTCCATGGGCAAGTAGGGAGAAAAAAGAGAGATAAATGCACATGTGCTCACCATGAAAATAAAGGATAGATTTTTTTTGGGCTATCTTTCACTTCAAAAGATAAAAGCAAACAATAAGATACCATTGTTGGCAAAAAAAAGAGACTATAACTATGAGCTTTTGATTGAGTGGAGTACAAGAAAAAGAGGCATTTGTCTTTGGCTTTATAACTTTTCGAAAATTCTCAAATATTCCTAACCTCAACAAAAAAAGACTTTGACAAATTTAACACTAGAAGATAAGGTAGACTAAAGAATAAGAGGTATTTTGTCTCTAGTTCTACATCACTTTGCTCCACATCAATGACTAGAATTTTCAAATATTCCTATGCAAAAAAATAAGATTTGATTATTTTTGAGGGAATTCTTGTTACTCTCTTCTTCCATAAACAACCAAGGAAACATAAGGAGGTTAGTGCACATGTGCCCACCATTAAACTTCAAAGGCATTCTTTTGAAAAAAATTGCTAGTTTATAAAAAGAAGAAAAATAAAGACAATAAAAAGACGTTGTTGACCAATAACAAGGCTACAATTAACTTTGGGCTAAGTCAGATCAAGAAAAAACACATGTTTCACCCTTGGGTGCTATTCCTTCCCTAGACATACATAAGTACATAAATCAATGGACTTTTCTAATGTCTAGTATCCACAACCTTAAAAATAAAATAAAATATTAAATAAATTTTTAAAAACAAAATTAACAAAATCTTAATTGTTCTTGAAAACATGATTTGTCAAAGGATTTCAGAGGACAATAATTTCTTTTATCACTAAAGATACTAAGGGAGGTTGGCATAGAGAGACAAGGGGAATAAAGTCCCACAAAATTATCAAATGAGAACAAAAGATGAAAAGGTCAAAAAGATAAGGAGGAGAGGGAGGTTGGTAGAAAATGATGTACGGTAGGGATCGAAGATTGGGAGGTTGGTAGAAAATGATCTATGGTAGGGATCGAGGCTAGGAGGCAGCCCCTAGACAAAGATGATTTCCTTATTAGATGGGTCTAATGGTTCCGTGTGTAAGGTAAATTAGCACAAGGGCACGGGTGTTCTTGAAATAAGGGCTTGCACGAGGCGGCCACCGAGTGCCGCCCAATTTTGACAAAGGCCGTCACCCATGTGCTTTACTCAACATAAACAAATCACCTTTGCATTTTGTTTTTTTCATTTTGTTTTTCCACTTGTGATACCCATTGGGTATCAAAAATGATGTCCACCGGGCTTTACAAGAATGGAATGTACACGAGAGCAGAACTTTCCGTCTTCAAAAAGCCTAAGGAAAATTTTATCCTTTGCAAAGGCGCTCTCTAGATACACTAGAGAAATCAGAGGAGGTCTTTACTTACATAGGGAGTTATACAAATGGGAAACCAACAATTTGAAATTCAAAAATCTAGAATTGATTTTTTCTAAATGTACATGTTTTGCTCACAAAGTGCTCGCATTGTAATCGTGGGTTACCACACATGGTTTATTGCATGGTCACTATAATCATGAATGACCAAATTTGTGTTAGTGAAAAAAATATGTTCACCCCATATCAAGTTAACAACACATATAAATTACGACAATAGCAAACCTTCCGTGCATTGTTGTCAAATAATAGACTAACACATTGAATTTCATTTGTGTAACATGCCATATTTCATGAAAATCAAGGACTAGATGACACATTGAAGACATGCACAAACCTCATCAAGTAATTAATAGATCCCGAAAGACTACCCTAGTTAATCATGACATGCAACAATACAACTATTTCAAAATTCTACATTTATTTTATGGAATATTAAATTTCAAATTTGCATTTAAAGGAAACAACTCATCATGGTCTTTGAACCAAGGCCTTGGGATGATTTCAATTTACACACACTAATTTTATTTCTAATTCTATCACATGTAATTGCTCATATATGATTGAAACCAGAACTGTAAAGCATCAATGTAACATAATATAGAAGTCACTATTTTCCCACTTTAACATAAACAATGAGTTGTGAACATTGCGTAAAGCATGTTTGATCACATTTTGTACCAATTAGTGGTTGCATGGCATCCAAAACACAAGGAGTGAAGGACCAAGAAAGTATGGCTTGTGTGTTTGTTCCTAGAGAATTTGTAGTAGACATGTTTTGAATTTTAACCATGTTCCAAAATCAAGAAAGCTTGACTTGACTAATTGACTTACGTGGGGTGATGAATAAGTTTTTATAGAAAATGAGTTTTTACACCCAATAGAAACAAAGTTGAAGGTTGCATGACAACCTCTTTCCCAATGGCCAATATTGATTGATCTTTACCATGCATGTTGACTTGGTGGCATGTGAAAATATTAATCAATATTGTAAGTGAACAAGAAAAAAGCGTACCTAGTTGAAAGCTTCTTTCCATAACAATACCATACTTCCATTCCCTTTATTTATGTCATAAAGTATCTAAACCTCAGGTTTGAAAAAATATTAATAAAATTACATTGTAAAAGTATGTAAATAAAAATTGAAATTTTTTGTTGAGTCCATGTTTTAACTTGTTTCCATAACGAAATTGAAATATAATACATGTGTAGAATAATTTTATATAAAGTATATGGGACTCTCAAGAGCTCCATCATTTTTGAAATTTGATTTGACAATTTAAAATATAGTTGGCACCTATTTTATAGAAATCAATAATATGGATAGTAAGATTTTGACCTAGGTAGTTGCATTTCATATTAACCTAATGAATTATCTCTCAAACGTGTCATTCTGAAATGTTATCACATTAAAAATAAAATTTCATATTAACTTCAATACTCCAACCCCAAATTTTTACATGTAGCTTGACATTTTTATGATACACTTTGGTGGCTAGTTTACATTCAACCTTGACAAACATCACAAGTTGTTTATTTGCCATGCTTCTACCTTCTAGTTTAAAAAAAATATGATTACTATCTAGACAATCCCCTTGTATCCTTGGTGGTTGATGAACTTTCCTTATGAATAGTAAGGAAGTGAGCTTTAACATGCATGGTTATTCTTGAAACATTTTCCCATTATGAATATGGTTTTTGCATCTATGTGTTGGCTATGAATTGTGTTGTGACATAGTCAACATACTTGAAAACATGAATTTTTATGGTCCTCTTTTTCATTAAACAACAAAGAATATACTTTTAATTATTATTTTAGTTTTTATACTTTTGGTTGTTGCTAGAGAATGCGGGGTTCTTTATCATACTTCTATTGTTGATGCTTTTGGTAGCTCTAGTCCACACATTTTGGTTAAGGACTTCCCATCAATTTCCTCTTGGGCCGTGGCCATGGCCTATTGTGGGCAATTTGTTGATTTTGGGAAAGGCTCCACACATAAAGTTGGCAAACTTGGCCAAAAAATATGGGCCACTTATGTATATACGGCTTGGTTCCGTCAATGCCTTGGTGGCATTTTCTCTTGCAATGGCCAAGGAGTTTCTAAAAACCCAAGATCATGTGTTCCAATACCACCCACCCTTATTTCTCACAAAAATTATGGGCAACAATGAAGACATGATATTCTATTGCATTTATACAAATCAATCACCCAATTGTTCTAGTGATGAAAATTTCAAAAAATTGGTATATGGGTGGTTTTCTATAATCTTCCGTAGGCTCCTTATTGATTTTGCATAATCTTTCATATGGACATCCCTAAACAATTCCAAAGATAATTCTAAGTATAACTACTTCATTTCCAAGCCTAACTACCTCACTCCTTTCTTAATAACTATCTCTTATCCTTACAAATATTTCACCCCTTTCTTTATGCACCAACATGGATATGAAAAGACAAATTAACATGTGCCTTTTCATGTTTATGATATTCACGTTAATTGAAATTAAATTTAACATTGATATAAATAATGATGAATTATTCATAATTATATGTGAACATAATAAAAAGGAAAATTGTCACTAGTAGTACATAGCAACGTGGAGCCCAAGTTCAATATCTTCAACCAAGGACATTAAAATTTCTTTTTGAAAATACAATATGATCCTACAATTTCTAGTGACAAGAATCAAAATTGGTATATGGAGGATTTTTGGAGTTCTTCATATGGTCATCCATGGACCATTCCAAAGACAATTTAAAAAATAACTACCTCATATTCAAGCTTAACACCGTTATTTATTTTTTAATAACTATTTCCTTTCCCAATCAACTTGTTTAACAACTATATCTCCCACCTTTCCTAATAACTACCTTCATTTTATAATTACTTCATTCTTTTTCTTTGTCCACCAACATGGATATGAAAAAAATAAAATTAACATGTGTCTTTTCATGTCCATGAAATGTACATTAATTTAATTTAAATTTGGCATTAACATAACCAATAATGAATTATTGAAAACCATATGAAAACATAAGAAAAACATGAAATAGTTGATCATCACTAGTGGTGCGTAGATGTGTGGAGCTCAAATTGTCTAGGGAAGAAGGATTCCATACAAATGGCGAAGCTCAAATTGTCTAAGGAAGAAAGATTTCATACTAGTGGTTTTGAAGGAGGGTATAGGAAAACAAAGAAGCCTTCCGAATAAGAGCAAAAGAGAAGGAAGGCATAATGTAGGGAAGAGAAGGAGATAAGTAAAAAATATATTTAGGTCCATAAGGGGATGGAGGTAATTTGTAGGTAGGTATGTAGGCCTCACATCAATAGACATTAGTCATAGTCATAATCATAATCAACAATTGAAATTTGAATTTTTAAAAGTTAGAGCTTACAATAAAATTATGTCATGCAACATGGTTGTTACATGGTCATTACAATCATAGATAACAAAATTTACAACCAAGTTATTCACCCCATGTCAAGTATTAAACAACACATGCAAGATACAAAACATAACCAACATTGTGACATTATGAAGTAACATCCATGAAGTAGAATTTCACATGGGCACATTCATAATTGCGTAGGAACAAAAAAGGACGTAAGATCTACCAAAGACTAGAAAATAAGAGTGACATAGCTTCAAGTTGTGTAGTTGGAATGGATGGTGAAGTTGCCCACGGTTTTTAATTCTTCGGCACAAGGTTTTGATTTCAAGCTCAAGATTTTCATTCGAAGCATAGGGTGTGGACTTGTGCAAGTTGAACATGTTTATTACAAGCTTTCAAGTGCTTTCACCCTCAAATTCAAGCCACACAAATTGTGTGTCGCTTGAAATTGGATGTGAAATACTCTTATAATTTGAATTGTAATAAACAGGTTCAACTTGCACGGGTTCCAAACCCCGGAATTAAAAAGCACATGATGGAAATCACCATGCATTTTAGCTTTATTCTACTCAGTAGAACCAACAAAGAGATATTAATGTTTTTTGGTTCACATGTTCAATGTTCTATTGTTGCATAACAATTTCAAGCGCACCAATGAGGATACGAACCATCAACACACTTTTCAATATTGAGTAAAGATGGCGTTGTTTTTTGGTTAACCTAAAATTAAGGTCAAACCAATCAAACCCTATGGTAAAACAATGTGATTCCATGTAGTGTGTCATAATGATGTCAATACAATGTTTGTTAAGGAATATTTTGACCACCTTTGAGCTATATAGAGCTTCGCTTCTCTTCACGTATGCCTACAGTCAATGTTTTCATAATCCTGACATAGAGAGGGAGATAGGGGGAGACAAGACAAAAGGAAAAGGTAGAAAGAGAAAGAAAGGCAAAGAGAGAGGCAGAGAGAAAAAGAAAGGAAGGGATAGAAAGAAAGGCAAAGAGAGAGGCAGACAGAAAGAAAAAGAAAAGGATAGAAAGGAGGGCAAAGAGAGAAGCATATAGAAAGAGAAAGAAAGACAAAAAGCTAGAAAGAAAGAGGGAGGGAGAAAGGTAGAGAGAAAGAAAGAAAGAAGGGAAAAAGAAGGGGGGAAATTGTGCGGTGGAAAGGAAGCTAGTAGGCAAGGGACCAACCACACGCAGTGCAAATTTGTTGCAGACTATTGATTTTTTGGTTTCTTCTAGGGTTGTTTCTTTTTTACTGTAAAACTAGGTAGGTAGATGAAGAGGTACATAGAAGAACCTGCCAAAGCTTGTAGCCCAACAGACAAAACTTTTTCTTGACATGCACGTCCTTTTGCAAGTATTGTAGAAGCATGTGAACAACCAGCCAGCCTCACACATCACTCGCATTGGTTTGAAGAATGTTGACGCCCCTGCCCACTATGGAAGGTTAGCACAACACCTTGATCATTGAGATCAAGATTTTCCTTGCTTGCTTTAAAGTCTAATTTTTCTGGTTACCTATTTCTGTTTTGAAGCTTCTTGTGAAGTTTGCATAAGGGGGATGAGGAGTAAAATAGTAATGTTTGTAAGGTGTAGGGTTTTATAGGCTTCAAGGGTTCAAGGTATCGAAAACTTCACCCAAACCCCTGTCCAAAATTAGGGCTGTTTTTAAGGTTGTTTGCCAGAGTCCCTTGTTAAGGGAGCCATTGCCTTTGTCCACCCTTGTCCAAGTAGCAATAACCCTTGTTAGTTAATGTGTATAGGCATGGTAGGCCCTGCCATTTCACATTCATCAAAATGTTGACGAATATCACAACAAAATTTTGATATCGTGATGACTTGTATGGATCATCTTGCCACATCTTCACCCTTTCATTTGATGATCCCTAACACATTTTACTTTGCTTCATCCAGTCTCTTGAATTACACCTAGTTCGTTCACACATTTCACACCTTCTCTACCTCATCAACCACATGTTATTCCTCAATCATCTGTACCTTTGCCAAGGGCCCATCCATCCCATTAGCAGCATCTCTGTGTTCCTTGTCTCAATTGTGGTCATTTATCAATTCACAAGATTGCAACATCTCATGCTGACAAAGTTTTCATTGAAGGAAGAATACAAAAGGCAAATCCAAAACTTGGGGTGAAACACTGCAACTCATGAGCAATTTAGGTGAGAAAACTAGTTTGACCCCTTGTTTTTTCCCCTTGTGTATTGTTTTCATCCTGATTTCTCCTTAAAAATAAGATCCTGAAAATCTTCTGAACTGATACCCAATTTTGTGAAACAGTGCCCATTTTCTGATCACTTTGCTGCTGCACTCAAACTGAGGATGAAAGAAACAAGAATTAGAGGGTCAAAGTAGGGCCCAAAGAGAAGGTGAGTTTGTGGATAATTGTAATAAAGTCAGAGACATGGTAAAAACCCCAAGTTTAAAAAAAATTTGTTTTGAATATTATAAATAGCCCATGCTTAGACTAAATGAGGGTCTCTCCAGTCCAAATCTAACATTTCTTGAGTTTAATATGACCACTTGAAAAGAGGCCTCACTCAAGAAGGTGAAGGTATCACTATAGGTGCTGGTTCACCCTGGTGCACACACATTCCAAGCGGAACTGACTACACTGAAAGTGGAATCAGCTGATGGCTGCCTATCCCGCCTTAGAAAAAGCCTGGAACAGTGCCACCACTAGTACATCTAAACAACAAAATGGCTGCAATTGCCAATGCCCTATACCCCAATAGAGTTTAGGGTTTAGGGGTAAAATGTATGGAATGCCAAAAGGATCATACTTTTATCGGCTTTAGCCTACCAAGGCAAGGAAGGATATTGGTGTTTAGATTCATTATAGAGTATACTAGAATAAGGGATTTTTATAGGCCACTAGGTAATAATACATCTATTTTTATATGAGGATTTTTGAAATATGATATTTTGGCTTGTGTTGAAACTTGAGATTAGAGATAAAGTTATAAAATCTTGAAGGATTTTGGTTTCTTCTAGAGGAATTTTTTTTGGAAGATTGCATTTTTGCATGATGAAATATTTGAATTTCCATAATTCTTCTATTTGTCTTCAGATACTTTTTTAATGTAAATGGCAAGGCCACAGTGTGACACACCCCTTGCTATATACCCTTTGTCTGAGGGAATATTCTCTTAACCCCGGGTAGAACCTTTTTTGTTTTGTTTTTCAAAGCCCGTCGGTAGCATGAGGTTTTGGATAGGGAGCAAGGGTTTCAGATTCTGAGCACCAGGGTTTTGATTCCAAGCAAGTGGTTTTGAATTTTGAGGCAAAGGGTTTACTTATTTCTTTCAAGTTTTAATTCTGAACACACTTGGAATCAAAAACTTTTGAAACGGTGGCTTGAAATTGGATGCCAAAGCACTTCGATACTCTTATAATTTGAATTTTTTTATAAACATGCCCAACTTGCACGGGTTCAAACCTTGTGCTCGGAATCAAGAACCTCGTTATATGGGGTTTTGAAATCATGGGCTCTAGGGAAACAAATGGTACCTACCTTGAATGAAGCTAATGAAATATTCTGGAGAAATACAATCTCGAGAATGAAAATTTGAGATGAAATTTCTTGTTGTACACCCCAGCGTTCCACAAAAGGAAAACATGTGCTTGCAAGGGCTCTACAAGCAATTTGTCACTTGGCAACAAAGAAAAGGGGCGTGGGAAGGATCAAGGAGTCTTAGTTTTCTTTTGAAATGCCTCGTCTCTTTTCTTTTTTCATTTTAATCCCATGATACCCACCAAATATCATGAGAGAATAATTTTTTCTTTTTCTTTTTTGTGGGTTCTTTACTTCACATTAGTATAAGGATGGGGTGTTCTTGAAATAAGCGACCGTTCACCTTGGGGAGGGGGGGGGAGGTGGGGGGGCTTATTCAGGAACACCCGACTCCTTGGTCATTACCCTACTCATTGATGATACATTTAACAATGAGGTGAGTACCTTAGTACCTTGGTCAGTTCGACACTAATTATATTTATTTCAGAAATGTTGAAATTTTCAAAAATTATTTCTTCCAAATCAAAAAAATATTGTGAAAGAAAATAGTGAATATTTTAAGAGTAGTATTCCATTTGTTGAAATGATTGTTTCAAAATTAATTAATTAATTATTCGACATATTTTGTCGATGCATAAAAAACAACAGCATCTTTAAAGCACGTTGTGCACATAATATAAACAAATGGACATCACGATTTTACTGCCACCAATTCACTCACAAACGTTACAGAAAGTATCTTCTCACTTTTGGACCAGTCCGTGGTCACAAGTCACCCCATGTTGTTGCTGTATGGGTACCGTGACCAATCCCACCAAACATGCAACGGAGGGGATGAGAGGACCAACAAAGAATGGCCTAGAGAATTTGCACGCACATTTTGAATATATTGGCTAATGGAACTTACGTGCAGCGATGAATAACTTTTGATAGAAAAATGAGTGTTTTCGACCAATAGAAATGAAGTTGAAGGTTGCACGACAACAACTTCTTTCCCAATGGCCAATCTTTACCTGTGCATGTAGACTTAGTGGCACGTGTGACATCACCCATGATAGATCAAATAGTTTTGCAACATAAACCACAACACTAAATAAATTGTGTGCCTAATGACGGGCTTTCCATTTGTTTTTACATGACTCCAAACTTAGTCTCTAGTAATCTAATAATGCAAGTGAACTCTTAAAAAAAAAAAAAAAGTTGAAAACTTCTTTCCATAACAATACCATACCTTCTATGCCATTTATTTATGTCATAAAATATCTAAACCTCAAGATTGAAAAAATAAAATAAAATAAAATAAAATTACATTGTGAAAGTATGTGAAAAATAATTGAAAACATTTGTTGAATCCATGTTTTAACCTATTTTCATGACAAAAATGAAATATAGTACATGTGTGGAACACATTTCTATAAAGTCTATGGTACACTCCAGAGCTCCATCCTTTTGAGATCTAATTTGACAATTTTTTTAATATACTAAATGCACCTACTTTATAGAAATCAATACTATTATAGTAAGATTTTGACCTAGTTGCATTGCATATTAAATTGATTAATTACCTATCAAATGTGTCTTTCTTGAATATTATTAGACTAAAAATAAAATTCATATCAACTTCAATATTCCAACCCAAAAAATTTACATGGAGCTTGATATTTTTCTGATACACTTGGTGGTAAATCTACATTCAACCTTGACAAAAATCATGAGTACTATTTTAAAAAATAAAATAAAATAAAATAATTTTTTGCCATGCTCCATTTTAAAATATATAAAAAGTGATTGTAAGACCTTGCTAACATGTGCATTTTTATAAACCCAATTTTCACAATGTTAATTATAAATCTTTGTCCAAAAGATAGCCTATATGCCATTTTATTGATGCCACTAGGCATGCTCCAACATAGTCAACACACATGAAAGAATGAATTTTTATGGATCTCTTTTTCCCTATGGCAACAAAGAAAAGAAAAATAATAAATAAATAAATAAATAGAAATAATTCTTTATATTCTTGGTTGTTGCTTTGCATACATTTGTTTTCAAATGAATCTCATCATTTATTTTTAATTGTGAATATATTAAGAGAGGACCAAAAAATTCATTCATGTGGGTGAATGCATTAATGAATGGATTGATTTCAATAGCGTAGTTTTTTGCAAGACATATTATTCAAATTTGTTTTTGAGGTGTATCAAAATCTAATGGACTTTAAATTATAAATTTTAATACAAAGATAGATATGTAATCACATGGTAAGAAAATGCCCTTTAGTTGGTGGATGTTTGAAGTTGTACCACATGTGGCTTAATTGAGTAATAATGTGTTTATATGTACTCCTTTTGTTGGGGGAATTTTTTTTGAATTTTTTTTAAGGGACTTAGTATGCCTTGTCCTAACTCATAAAAAATCAAAAAATGAAGTCCTAAATGGAAGAAATTATATTAAAAGGTTTAATTATGATCTTTTAAATAGTCAAAATATGACCTTGTTATAAAATGTTCTTTTGATTTTCAATTTTTTTCTTTCCAAAAGCACATGTTTTGAAGATTCTACAAATGGTTCTATTTGGACTTTATTGGTTCATACCTATTGCATAAATCCCATCTAACATATGACAATAAAATGGAATTTTGACATTGTCACATTGTAAAATGGACTTTGCCGGTCCAATTCTAACAAAATTGGTCCACTTATTCATACATTCACTTACTTGTGGGCAAAGAATTTACAAATGAATAATGAATTCTTTGAACAAAAAGATAGTGAAAAGTTGGTCATGCATGAGATCACATGATATACATGTACCCAAAAGGTATAAAAGGACACCTCGTGTTGAAGTATTGTCCATTCCAAACACACATTTGCAAGATACGGCTTGTAGAAGTTGTCAAAAATAGTTACAATAGCATGGGTGTGCTAATGTTTCAACTAGTGCAACAATTGAGAAGGTTGTTAGAAAATGATGGGTTCTTTAACATGCTTTTGTTGTTGATCCTTTTGGGAGTTGCGGTGCACACATTTCTGTTTAGGAAATCGCATCGATTTCCTCCAGGGCCATTTTCATGGCCCATTGTGGGCAATTTGTTGATTTTGGGAAAGTCTCCACACATAAAGTTGGCAAACTTGGCCAAACAATATGGCCCTCTTATGTATCTTCAGCTTGGGTCTGTCAACGCCTTGGTGGCATCTTCTCCAGCAATGGCCAAGGAGTTTCTAAAAAACCAAGATCATGTGTTCCAATATCGTCCACCTATGCTTCTAGTAAAAATAGTGAGCAACAATTGGACTTTTGGAATAATTTCTGGTTCCACTTGGCGATTTGTTAAAAGGCTTTGTTCAAATGAACTCTTTACAATGAAACAACTACAGTCATTCCAGCCCTTGAGAATGAAAGAGATTGAAGAGACAATCAAAGAAATCTACATGGAGGCCCAAGAAGGGAAAGTGGTGGATGTTAACACCAAATTAACATCATTCTCCACCAACCATATGACCCAAATCTTGTTTGGGAAAAGGTGATTGCTTGAAACCATATTAAAACCCTCAACATGCAAGAAATTTATGCAACAATGGTGGTTTGGAGCATGACTATACAAGTTCAAGTAACCATAAATTTCATTTGTTTTAATTCCCATTTACATTTATTTCTTATATTTCAATATTCAGTGGCAAGTTTTTGCATGAGTTCAAGTCTTTGAAGAAACCAATTTATAATGATAGGTAGATTCTCACTTCATGTATATGGAAATGACCAAATTACTATCCATTCTTGTTGAACAGGTATTGTGGAGTCGGGACTAACCAACAAGAAGCACAATGGTTCAAAGAAATAATTGCTGCAATTATGCATTGGGCTGGTGCTTTCATTGTTGCTGATTACATCCCCTACTTAAAATGGGTGACCAAACTTCAAGGGATTACCGCCTCGTTGCAAAGGTTGCAGATTCAAATATCATCTTTTATACCAAAGATAATTGATGAACATAGGAATGCTCCACTTACTACTAATGGAAGTATTCATGATAGGGCTAAAGACTTTGTGGATGTGCTTATTGCTACACGTGGAGAAAATGGGATTGGGTACCTTTCTAATGAAGCAATTCAAGATATTACTATGGTGAGTTGATTGTTTTGACAATTTTTTTCCCTGAGAAATTTGTTTATTTGTACATTCAAGAACAACATCCCAAATGTTTCCCTTTTCAATATTTATTCAATCAATTATATGCCAAAATGTCCATAATGAAAGGATTGGTATGTGTGTTATGTTTGCAGGACATGCTCGTAGGAGGAATAGGTACTCCACTACCTTTTCTTTTTTTAATGTTTTTCAAAATGTATTCACTCATCTGTACCAATGATTATCATAGAAATAGTTTAAAGATTTGTTGTAGTCATCAATATGTTGAAGTTATTCTAATCTTGTGTGTTTGTGCAGGCTCAATTGTTGGGACGTTGGAATGGGCCATGGCAGAGTTGTTGCTACAACCTAACATCATGAAACGTGCCCAAAAAGAATTGGACAATTTGGTTGGAACTAATCGTTTGGTTGAAGAATCAGATATTCAAGATCTGCCTTATATACAAGCAATATTAAAAGAAACCTTTCGCCTCCATCCTGCAGCTCCCTTTTTAGTTCCTCATCATTCCATTGAACCTTGCCAAGTTGAAGGGTACACTATACCTGCTAACACTCGAGTGATAGTGAATGTATGGGCAATAGGACGAGATCCTAATGCTTGGGAGAACCCTTTGAAGTTTGACCCAGATCGTTTCATGAAACATCCTGAGATTGATGTGCAGGGTCAAGATTTTAGTTTGTTGCCATTTGGGAGTGGAAGACGAGGGTGTCCAGGACGTTCATTAGGACTGTTGGTGGCTCAAATCATGTTAGCAAGACTTCTCCAAAGCTTTGATTGGTCCCTCCCAAACAATCAACATGATCTTGATATGTCAGAAAGATTTGGTTTGGATCTTAAAAAAGCAGAACCGTTATGTGCCATGGCACATCCTAGGCTGCCATCCCATTTTTACCATTGATGTCTTTTACAAGATCAAGTCTTATAACCCAAAAAAACACCCATAACTTGTAATATACGTGTTTTTACCAAATGATGATCCTTGATATGTGTCCAAGGATAGATCATCACTTGTTTCACATAGTTTAGTTATGGAACATCGTTATTTTACAGGGATCGAAATTTTGAAGGAATTGGATTACATCCAATATTTGTAACAAAGCATGTTACTATACTAAATTCTATCTGTAGAAGACATATGTGGGAGGACTTTGTACCTACATACAAACTTATTCTATATGTACTTAAAAAACTTTGCCTTCTCCCTTTACCGACTTACATGGTTCTTGCAAGTTGAATGGTGTGAGGTGGAATTGCTTGTGAGTCATTTGCTGAAATCCAACAGTGTGGTAGTATAGTCCAGGATGGTTTTGCTATTAAAAACAATTATGCTCATAGAATGTAATTGTTCTTCTTTGTTGAAAGCATGAGCTAGTGAGATTGTTACAATATTGGGATCGTGAAAACTTTGTTTTGTAATCGCTTAGTGTGCATATCATGAACATGCACAATTGGAGACATTAATATGTGATGAAATTGGACGAGGAAGCAATGTGGTGCACATGATGTCAAGGTTTTTATTTCCACTGGGAAACTCTACTTTCACTTGCTGCATCTCTGTCACCTCTGGTTTAAGCAATATATCTTTCAGGGTTCTCTTGGGTCAGGGTGTCTCATCTTTCATATGACGTGAAACTTATTTGGTTAGAAGTTGGGAGAAACAAAGAAGTTGCATTTGAAATTTGGGGTGGTGATTGCTTTGCAAGTTCTGATGCAGCCGTGGGTCTGTATATATCGATTGAATTAGTATTTGATGCTCTCAGTATATGTGTATTTTTGTGTGAGCATGAGAGTTGATGATGAAAAATTCTCATGATCTCATTTTTGGCCACAGGGGGATGGAGTTAGTCTCCTGGCTGTGAACCAGCATGCACTCACAAAACTATCTCTAGTCACACTTCAATTATGTGAACAAGGTGTAGAAATAGAATGCAACAAACCATATTAGATCAAGGTAACATGCAAAAGTCAATGTATTAAATAGATCAGCTAAACTTACCCAAACAGATTAGCAAGTTTAATTAGAATTATTAGCAAAGAAGTCTCCGTAGTAGTTGAGCATTTAAAGACTTGGACGGTGACTTCAACGGTGCAGTAGTTGGCACATAAAGAAAAAGGGAGTAGTTGATCCTGTATATATTTGGTAGGATAGCTGTAATGAGTCGAGCTTATGTAGTTTTGTATAAATGCATGGTGTTCATCGCTGATCTTTATCAGCTGACGCCTGTTTTTCTGTAAAAGTGTATCGAGTCACAAAATTTCTGAAATTCTTCACAAGGGTCAGAGGCAATCTCCCAACAGGAACCTTTTGTTCCCCATTTCATATATATGGACTTCTCTCACATCCAAACTGGGCTCTGCAGGTCTTTGTGATGTTAGGCTCTTTGGAGATCAACCATCACAATTTTGGCAGTGGAAGCAGCAAATTTGGCAAATGAAGTTTAAGACCCAAGAGAAGAGGCCCTGGATTTACAAGCTCCACTTGGTACATTTTTACAAACCTAATTCATGTGTTTGCAAAGACTCAGCTCGCATCAGAAAGCCTGAAAGGTAATTCTGTTCAAAAATTTCCATCCTGTTTTAAAGGGTCCAATTGTGAGACTTTTCATTTTCTCTGAACAAGAAGTCAGTCATTAGAATTCAACAGCATCCAGGTGCCTACTTTCTACCCTTCATAAACTACATGGTCTTCTCGCAGATTGTCTGTGATCTGCACATTCTGACTTCAATTTAGGGAGTGTAACTAGTTGTGGATCCAACGTTTGATGTTGTACATGTTGACACAAAACACTTTTCAGATAAAGGGATACGTTTCAAGTTCCAATATGCTGAATCCATGTTTCCAGAATTTTGTGAGCTTCAATATGATGTCTACCCTCTCAATAAAATTGAAAATGGTTTGCAATGGAGTTCAATACACTAAAGTTTTTCAAAAACAATTCCCAAGGTTGTGTGCTGTTGATCCTTCCAAACACTTCTGGTGTTCATGGACATCATCAATTTGACCACCTTCTTCTACCCATGCCAATCAATGGCAACTTCTCTCTCCTGTTTGCTTTTTTGTTGTCTGCATTTTGCCCTTCAAGTCCAATCACATCCAGATTTGAAAGAAGAAAAAATGGGATGAGTGAGGCAGAGTGTTCAAGTGAGTGCACTATAAAAGATGATGTGAACAAACCCAAAGAACAACAAGCAACCAAATGAACTGCATACCCAGCCTTGAGGCTTTACCAACAAGGAATACTCGAGATCAATGAATCATACTTGGACAAAATTCATTCTAATGTATCTCACTCAGACAAAATCAATCTGAAGGGGAAATCGACAAGGGGATTTTATTCCACCCAAAATTACAAGAGAAAATGAGAGATCCATGAGCATAATCAGAAGTTAACTTATGGGAGTCTCTAATTGCATTATAAATCAAGAAGTAAAGTCACCTTTAGATGAGAAATTTCTGCCATTTAACATGTCTCTAATGTGATGGAATCTGACATCAAAATTGTTTACATAATTTCACAGTTTGATCTGAATTTCAAATTTGTGTCCTTAAATTCTCAATCATGAGATAGTTATAATTTTGGAGTTTTATGAAAAAATCACTAGAGAAAAGAACCTCCTGTTTTTCTCATTTCTTAAATTGAAAAAGAGAAATTAGTCAAAGCCCACGTGAGATGGATTATGCTCATTTTGATCAGTGACATTATGGTTTTAGGGTAATTTGGGGTGCTTTGAACAGTACACACAGAATTATTATACCATCTCCTTGTCAATACTATACATCAGAATTATTATTTTTACATACATAAAATTAATAAATTGATAATATTTATTCCCAACACCCCCCCCCCCCTCCCAAAAAGAAACTGTGTTGAAATGTGGTGAATTTTCTCCAAATTTGGTAATGTTTAAATAAAGAACAGGTGATTTGTGAGAGTGTTCCATTTTGTTTTTGAGGTTGAAAATTTGTGAGAATTTGCCCTCAATACCAGAACCAATTCTCTGATTTTCTGAGAACAAAGGTTATGAGATTAAAGAACTGCCTTACAACCAGTAGGGGGTTTGTGCCAGTTCTCATAACCTCACAACACTGGTTTGAATTTTGGACACCCAATAGAGTTATCCGTGTAAAGTCACCCTCTCTTTCACCCCCTATCCTCTCTGTTTCCACCCCCCTATCCCCTCTTTCAGTGGTATCTGCAAAATAAGGAAATTTCATTAAATCTCAATATGAAATGAATTGGTGGAAAAACTAGTTTGGGTCCCAGTTATTTCGTTTTGTAAAATTTTCATTCCCAGTTACACGTTTGATGCCCTATTATGCCAAAGCTGACCGCATTCCTAATCGCCTGACTTTACGTATAACTTTATTAATCTGCTCTCTCAAATGTTTTGATTTGTATAAATAATGATGACAATCTTTTGGTCCTTTTGACAATTCCAGAACAGCCCTCACTACATTTAATTTGCATATAATTTTAGTAGAGTATTCAAGACGAGTTATAATATTTGCTTTCAAATTGTAATACAAGTCACTCAGATTGACAGTTCTAGGCAGCCCATATTGGGCTGCTGTGAAAACTTGGGAGGAAGCCTGTCTAATAAATCCGATGCCAAAATTGCAAATTGCAAAGTCAGTGCACAAACTTTCTCACTCACATTGAGAAATTTGAGAAATTTTGGCAACAGATTTTATTGGATGTCATGAGGGAGAGGTAAGAAAGTTTCTGCAGTGACTTGTTTCTGCTCTTCTCTTCTCTCAATCTAGAGACAAACCCAAATGATAAATCCATTGATCCAATTCATATCATTTGGGGGAAGCAAACTACAAAATCACTTCTGACCTTACAATTTTTTTTTAGGAGGCTGTTCTTGAACTCATCCTACATGTTCTCCCAACAACTATCAGGGTGTTTAGTAAGTGCAATTGGTACAGTCCATTTGGGTTGCTGGTGTCATCCACACTGATCTTTTAAGTGCAAATTGCAACTTGCAACAAGGCTATGGTTAAATACCTAGTTTCAGTAAGGGTGCTTGTCGACAGGACTGAGTCTGAACAACACCTATACCATTTTGCAAATCCTTTTGCATGATAAAAGAGCAAGAGAATGCATAGTTTCCGCAATTAATTTTAAAGCAAGTGTGGACATCTCCAGAGATATGACTTTATTATATGGCTATTTTTTGATTTTTCAAGAATAAAATTGGATGAAAAATGGGGGAAAAACATGCTTTGTTAATGTAAAAATGTGTTTTTTTCTGGCAAAAATTCACCTATTTTGTGAAATCTAAAAGTTGGGAAAAAAAAAGAAAACCCTGTTCTGCAGTTAGTGAACCCACAGCCTTCAGTGGTGCCCCCATCCATTGGAAGCTCTGATCAGAGTGAATCAGCACCCACAAGCACACCATGCACTCGATGCCTGTTATGTCATCTCCTTGTTAGTTCTAATATGTCTCTTGGGGTGTATGTAGAACAGATGGTTCCAGTTTTATTGAAAATATAAAATTAAAGAATTTCCAGTTCTTGCTTTTTTTGAAATTTTAAACTAAAATAATTGCTGGTTTATTTTTTTTAAATTAAGAAAAATATAATTGAAGAAACACTATGTTCTTGTCATTTCAAAAATGCAAAGAATATGTTGTTTTCATAATAGAAATCAGCAAAGAACCATAGCATGACAATAGAATGTGATTTTTAGTACAGTAGTGGTTCACAACTCATGTCATATGTTTGAGATAAACTTCATGGTTTTATCCATTCTAATGTAGAATATGTGATGTTTATTGTGGTACTTTGTTATGTTAATATTGCAAATTGACAACAAGTTGTGAAAAATATTACATAAATGCCAAACTAATGGCAGATTTCAATTTTTATCAATATGTGTGACAATAAACACCACATATCCTACATTGTAATGGATGAAACCATACAGTTTTCCTTACATGTGTCATGAGCCATGGCCTACATGTGTAGAAGAAACCACAATAGTAATGCAGGTTAATGGGTGATCCTTTCATTATTTTTATTTTTTTTTTGAAAATTGCAATTATACATTAAGATTGGTTCTTTTGAATTGAAAACAAAGATTATGGGACTAAAGAACTACCATGATAACCATTGGCCATTTTATGGCATTTCTCATACTTACACAACATTGGTTTCAACACTAAATGTCTACTTTTGCAAATGTTTTGATGTGTATAATGTTGACAAAAAAGGTGATGTAGGTTTGCATGTTTTACAATGCTAGGCTTTGTGAATTGATGAAAAATACAAAGTAGTAGTCACTAATCATTCATAATGTTAGCAAGTTCATTATTCACAGTTGGGGTTCCCAAAAAGGGAAAAAGGATTCAATGATTTTCTTAGTGTTACATTTTAGAATTGACATTTACATTGAACAAATTTTAGCGATTTTTTTTGAATAATCCAAGATAAAATAATTCATGTGATGGTGCTGATTTTCCACATGCATACGTAATTGTGCATTAACATTTTGGTTTACAAGTAAGAATGTCGAAAATGTCAAAATGAGCTTTTAAAATCAAAGATCAATGCTAGTTAAGGTGGCTCGCTATTTGTGTCACAATTGTCGTTTCTGTGATATGAATGTCAATGCAATTTGTATTTTAAATGTTAGAATTTTGTAATAGGGATTTACTTTGAAATTATTAACTTGAAGAGGCATATGACAAAGATATTTGTTACACATTAGCTTACAAAATTAAAAGAGATTTGGGATGTAAAGTATTTTGTATGAATTTTCACCCCCTAACAACAACATTTTATATGGACTTTAAAATGGTTTGATAATTGATATTATGATTATTAAGGATTCCATTTTAGTTAGATAATCTATTATTAAAATCAAGTGTTAGGGATTTTGCACCATGTCAATTGTTATTTTTAATGAATTTCTTGTTTTTTTTTTGTCAATAGTAAAAAAATGAGTATTTTCAAAAATCTATACCACAATGGAAAAATATTCATTTGATGTTGGGTTTATGCATATATGTTTTAAACAATATTGTTTTGTTGAACATACACATGAATGAAAAATTGTTGTTCAAAATTGATGGATTGTTGTTATTTAACTACTAGGTCATTTCAAGGCAAGAAAAATAAATACAAAGGAAATAGACTTTGGGTGATATTTTCAAATGTTCCAAAATGAACCACTTTAACTTGCACTCACCTTCAATTAAACATGTTTTTTCACATGATTATCTCCTGCATATGTGACCTATTTCTAGAGCTAGAAATTTTAACCTAATGATCACTAATGAAATGATTTTTAAAAATAAACATTTCTTTTGCAACCTTTTTAAAAAAAGTTTCAAGAGTTTATATGATTTATTTATTTATCAAGTTGATTTAATGAACATGTAATTGCATAAAGGAAAACATGTATTTTTAACAAAATTTTGAAAATCAATGGCATTATTTTATGCATTTTCTTAGAGAAAATTATAACATGGACAATTGATCATAAATTGGTTAAGGACTCAAAAAGACTTTTACACAACATCCAATAATTATTAGATTTTTCGAAAATCCTTGTTTTCTCTAATAATAGGAACACAACAATACACCGAGTTGTAGTATACTAAACATTATGAAAATCTAAAACTGTCCTTGGTAAAAAAAAAGTCAATTAGACATTCCTTTTTTGGAACCCCAATTGTGAATGAGTATTAGCAAATCCCTATGTTAATGATATAATTTTCTGTTTTCCTACATGGTTGGTATATATACCCCGATTAATTATTCACTTATGGCTCACTTTTTATTTGTTGCATGGTTGGTGTACATTTACCCTCATCAACTTTTATACAAATATTTTGCTTTTAGTGCACTAACTAGTTTACACCAAACCATGTGTTGTCTATTTATTTTTTTATAATAACTTTGACCATTCTATTTCCAGAATGTGGGTTGTTACTACACTTGTCTTCTGGTTTTCTCTCAAAACACACTTACAAAAAAATAAGCAAAAATTCTATGATCCATTACCTATTAGATTGTCAATTTAAAATGACAAACAATGCATCCCGTCCTCTACACCTCTTACAATTCTAAACTTTTCAATCATCTTGTTGACCAAATGTCCTTGGAACTTCCTTTTATTTATTAATTTTATTTCACTAAAATGTCTTTGCCATTTTTGTTTAGAATTAACTTAATTTTTGTGATAGTGGGAAACATTTATTCTTGTGTTTAGGCCACTAATCTTGTTGGGAAAAATCTAATTGATGTAGTTTCCACCATTGTTGGTGTATGTTTTTTTCAATCCATGAGTAGTCACAACATAACTGAATCTCCACCAAGTTGTGAAATTTCAAATCTGATTATCAACACTGAAATTGAACATTTTCCAATTGAAGATGAAGCTTCATTGAGCTCCTTGCAAGTAGTTCAGTCTTGCTTGTTCTAAGTTACTACTTAGTTATCAATCAAATATGGCCACAACTCCAAACTCCTTATCCATCCTTGTTATGGATATTTTGTAGAATTAACAAAAGTCAACATTGTTATGGAAGTGGAACTTTAGAATGGCAAGCACTTGAAACAGTAAAATTGACAAGCTAGATTATCTCCCTTGTGTATCATTTTATCAACACCAATGAGTATCACTAAAATAAATGTTAATGTTTGAAATCTTGGTTTTGAATGTTCTACTCTAAAAAAGTTATTTGTGGGTAGTATCCTCCATGCATGAAATTAAATTTTATGTTTATCTTGACCTTAGTTGTTTTCCAAGTCACGAAATCCTATAATCATCCTCTTCTATTCTTTAGTAAAAATCATTTTGTTTAAGCTCCTCAAACTTGTATTATGTCTACATTTATCAAATTTCACTCTTCATAAAGCTTTAATTAGTATGTCTATTATTTGATCTTATGTTGGTAGATAACATACTTCCTTAAAATTTGTTCGTGTATGAAGTGATATTGAACCTCTATGTGTTTAGTCCTAGCATGAAATTTTGGATTATGTGCTATTTTGATGTTTGACTAACTATCATAAAAAAATTGAATTGGTGTGTTATTTCTAGAGCTTATTATAACATTCTTCTAAGCTAGAAGAATTTTTTACACTTTTAATTAATGGTATGTATTCAATCTTTGGTGATGACAATGTAATAATGGGTTGATCTTTTTTGAACTAATTTAAAAGCCCAGATCCTAGTTTAAACACATAGCCAAGGTTGACCTTCAAGTTTCTAAATCTCCTACCCAATATGAAGTATTTTTCAATCACATGGTCATCTCCCTTCGATACATTTCTTGATCCATGGTTCCTTTAGGTATTTGAAGATGTGTTTTACAATCTTCAAGAGTAACATGAACACGCTTGCTAGACACACTACATAACTAGTGTCCAGTCTTGAATTAGTGATGTATATTAATTTTCCCACCATTCTTTTATATTGATTCACATATGTTTCCTTTGTTTCCATATCTTCTAACATTATGAGTCCCTTTACCATTGGAGTTTTCTTGGGTTTGTGGTCATACATTCCAAATTCCCTAAGCATAAATTCAATGTAGTCTTTCTTATTCATAAAAATCTTGTTTCCAACATGAACAAAATTCACTCCAAGATATTTTTTCAATAATCCTGAACTAGACATCTCAAAAACATTTTCTAAGTGATTTTGGAGTCCTTTGATTCTACTCATATCACAGCTATCATTTTATCTTCATGTTAATAACAAACAATCAACATAAAGAATTAAAATAACACAATTTCCATTTTCACTTGCATACTAAAGATTATGATTGGATTCACTTCTTTTGAGTCCTTGTCCTCTTAGATATGTATAATTTTGTGCAAATGATTTTGTGGTTGGCAAAAGGCATTACATAGTTCAACACCAACTCTTGATTGACCATATAAAATGATTGGTCCAAGTGGTTTGCTATTAGTAATCTCCCACTTGTATAGTCACAATTTTCATGTTTATGGGTGGGGCATGGGACACAATAAACCAGTAAACTTTGAATGTGAGAGATATTAGAGAAATCTGTAAAGTCACCTTGTCTTCACTCTGTCTTTGGGCCCCCTTCACCTTGTATTTTCCTTACCTAAGGGATAACTATAATGTTGGAGGCCCAAATACTTGGTGTGGGTGGAGTTGCTGTTATATACTTGGTTAGGAAAATGCTCTCACTGACTGTAGCCAAAGTTTTCAAAATGTTTCCTTGAAGTCACCTTGTATTTGAGTCCAAATTTGATCACATGATCCCTGTTTCATCCCCAATTTGAGTGCAGCTGTAAAGTCAGAAATGGGGTAGTGTTCAATGAAACTGGGTAGCAGTTCACAAGATTTCACAGGATATTATTCTCACAAGACTAGTGGGTACCCGTGACCTTCGGACACTGTGAAGTCCTCTGGTTTCTTTAAACCAAGAGAGACACACACAAAGGCGCAAAGCAGCTAATTTTATTTTTATTTTATTTATTTTTTGTGACGAAAATCCGTTGAAAAGTCCCCCATGAAAATATACATGGTGAAGCGAGCATTTTGGAAAATTTCCAAAAAAAAAACTAAATTGCTGAGATTTGTGGAGGATTTGGGCAGATTCTAAGCTTTCTTCTTTTGAAACGCGTTTATGAAGGGTGTGCTAACCCTAACCCCCTTACCCGCAAGGAGGACGACGGGACGGACATACACCTAAAATATTATATATAGTGGGTACCCGTGACCTTCGGGCACTGTGAAATCCCCCGATTTTTTTAAACTTGGTTCATGTTTTAGTTTTTTTTAGAAACTTTTATCTTTTTTATTTTTTATTTTTATGTGTATACTGTTTTGATTATTATTTTGTATAATAAAAATAAAGTGTTTATTTTTCACTTTTATATTTTTGTTTATTTGGATGCAAGTTTGAAGTTTGGAGAAAGAAGACACACCTCATTCTTTTTCAAGTAAGGTTTTTCTTCATTATTATAAGTTTTATTTTTTCTTATTTTGAATTTTTTATTTGGTTTCTTCATTTTTGTAATTTTTTTCTTTTAAAATTATTTTACTGTATTTCCCTTTCCTTGTTTCATTTGTTTCCATTCCTTTTTTATAATTTTTGCGTTTTTACCTTTTTTTTGTTTATGTTTGTTTCATGTTTTTATTTTTTCAATTCTTATTTTTGTCTATCTTCATTTTTTTCTATTTTTATGCATTTATTTATTTATTTTCTATTATTTATTTTATTTTTCAAAAAAATTCTAGTTTTTCTGATATGTTTTATAATGAAAATAATTTAAAAAAACTTTTATATTTTTGTTTGATTAGATGCAGGTTTGAAGTTTGGAAAAAGAAGACAAACCTCATTTGTTTTTTCAAGTATGGTTTTTTTTCTGTTTCTTTTGCTCTTTGTTTTGTTTCTTATTTTTTGTCATGTGCTTTTTAATTTTCTTTTAAGATCATTTTACTGTATTTCCCTTTTTTGTTTCATGTTTAAATATATTTATTTTATATTTTTTCATTTTGTTTGTATTTTAAGTGTTTTAAAAAAGTTTCTAATTGTTAAAAAAAATTATTTTTATTATTTTTCTAGTTTTTTCCCTTTAAAAAATATATACTTGTTCGGTTTTTCTCTTTTTTGTTACAACTTTGTTTCATTTTATTTATTTATTAATAACTCGTTTTCTTCTTTTTAATTTGAAATTTCTTGTGTTGTTTTAAAAAGATTTCTGCTCTTGTTTCTCAATTTTTTTTCAACAATTTTTAGTTTTTAAAAATTAGTTTGTAACTTTTGACAAATTGCAAGACTACAAGAGTTTTTCATAAACTATAGGATTGGATCACATAAACATTTGAATAAACTGCTGATGCTGCGATTCGTCCTCCTCCTCTTCCATCATCTTCTTCTTGGGGGATGAGGAACTTGGATGGATGGATGACGGAACAGATGACGGGACGGATGGATGGAAAGGACGACCACCAAGGATATTATATAAGTAGACTTGATTTGATGAAGAAAATGAACAAATCAAGTGAAGGCACTGGTAAGGCAAATCCAAAACCAGGGGTGCATTCCCGCGAGGACCAATTTATGTCAGAAAACAAGTTTGGTCCTGTCTTTCTCCCCATGTACTGTTTTCATCTTCACATTTCATGTCGTCCCCAGTTTTGGCAAAACTGGAGTCCAATACCCCTCAACTTAAGGCTTTACCCTACTAACTAGACTGGAGTCTCAAATCACAATCACAAGTGTAGGGTAGAGCCTTGAAATGAGGCCATTACCAAAACAAGGCCCCCAAGTGTGAGCTGAGGAGGTCTTGCATAAAGACCCAGATGAGGAAAGATATGCCTGACTGACTCTTGGATGGGAGTACCCTGTGGAAGGCAAGGTAAGTTTTGAGAAAAAAGGAGAGAGGTGTGAAAGAACATAATGTATTGCCCAAAGGGAAAATGAGAAGATGAAAAAAGACGTGGGAGAGAAATTATGGCCTGTAATGCCTATGATTTTTAGACTTAGAAAAAACTAGGAGGACTTAATGTTTAACCATTTTAACAACAACAATACTGAAGTTATGAAAGAAGTTGTCATGAGAAAAATTAAACTTATAAAGTCCCAATGAATACATTGTGTTAGGGTCATACATGACATTATCATGTTGTCATGTTAAAAAAGGACATCTCTGCATCTCCATTGACGTAAGTGTACACATCAGTTTGTGGTGCTACATACCCATTTGGAAACCACTAAACTATCACGGCCGAGTCATGAAGTACAATCTCTTGATCAGATTTTGTGTCATTGCTGCAATGATGATGCACAATCTGATGCTTATTACATAAGGAGAGGACCAACAAAAAAGTATTGCATACGAGGCCTTGGAAAACTGAAGATGGCCAATAATTGTCATACACGTATATAATGTCACCCATTCTAAAAAGAAAAATATCAAGTATGTGGCGCCTTTGGAATTTGTAATACAAGGGGCGGTGTCAGCACATGCCTGTCAACTAATTTATTTATTTTGAAGATTTCATTTTGAAAAGTAGAATGTTCCAAAATATTTAAAAAAGATTCTTGACTTTCTTTCACAAAGAGTGCTCAGCCCTGTGAGAACCAGGTGGTTCCTCACAGGGCTGAGCAGGCTTGGCCACTCTTTGTGACCAACAATTGTACTTGTTGAGGGTTGTTGTTTAGTCTCTTACCTACAATTTTACCTACCCAATCTGGAGATAATGTCCAAGTTGACTAATGCTTGAACAAAGTTCTGGATAAGCTCTCTTGCCATAATATCTTCTAAATTTCAATAGAAACAAAAACTTCTTTTGTCTTAGGTTTTCTTTGTTATCCTTTGATTATCATTTTGTAGCCATAAGTCCTCTTTGCAAAGGGTTTTTTTTGTTTATTGTTTGCTTTTGTTTTTTCTTTGGGTTGTTTCCCATCCTTGATTTTTAATTACAGTGTTTTTCTTTCAGATTAGGTTCTCATCACAAGCTATTCATGATCTTAGATTTTAACTTGGTGGTCTTAAAATAGATTATCATAGCGCCATAGCCACAACATGGTGGTCATCACACTCTGACACCTGTGACGACTGAATTACTCATGTACTAGTGGGTACCCGTGACGGTCGGACACAATCCGCCCGTGCCTGCCTTTTTTTTTTCCTTCACTTGGATGGTCTTAAAACTCCCATATATACTCAAACCATAGTTAAATGGGTTGCAAGAATTGATGGTGGGATACAAAAGAAGGTGAAAGAACCACAACCCAAACCCCCACTCTACCCTTCACCCCAAACCCATCCCCCAAAAAACCTAAAAATTTGAAGCCTAATACCCTCTTCTTCTTTTTTTCAACAAATTCTTGATATATTGATACCTACCCAGAAAACCTTGTGTTGCAGTGTCCACATCCACCATCATCTCTAATTTTAGAAGCCATGCAAGTCCTATTAGGAGTCGCGACTCTCTTCTTCTGTTGCTGCCGTGTTGCTGCATTTGGCTCTCAGGACCTGGCTCTCAGGACCTGAGTTTCAGGACCTCGATATTTGGCTTTCACGACAGACAGTTGTGATCGATATTTGGCTCTCACGACTGACGGTCACAGACTGACGGTCACAGACTGACGGTTGCAGACTGACGGTCACAGACAGACGGACGAACGGACGCAACAAGTAACCCCGTCACTTTTCTCTGCGTCCAGTGGTCATAGACAGACGCACGCACGCAACCCCGTCACTTTTCTCTGCGTCCAGTGGTCACTCCAGTGGTCACTGACAGACGCACGCACGTCATGGTCGCTGGTAGCCGGTGGTCAGTTATCTCTATGGCCGGTTCTGCCATAGAAAATGCTCCCAGAACGTCGTCGGACGGACGCAACAAGTGACTTTATATATAAGATTGGACATACTCTAAGGCCCGCTTTACACTAGGAGTCAGGGTCGAAAACAACTTGGGAGCCAAGTTTGAGCACTTTTGGCTTGTTGCTTAGCCCCGAGTTACTAATAAATGCTAGAACATTGATCGTCAGGATATTAATAAATGCTGAAACATTGGCCCCCAAGGGTTGCAAATTGGCCTCCCAAATGCAAATTGGAATTTTTTTTAGTTCTGCCTTGACTCCTAGAGTAAAGCCTTTGCGGGCTGATTTCAACTTTTGCATCAATAGGAATGCTTTTTTTGGGTTGAACATAGGACCTGACTCCTAGTGTAAAGCGGGCCTAAAGTTTGTGATAACTTATTCGAATACTAAAGAAATCATGTCTTTCTCAGCATCTGGATCTTTGGCACTAGTCTGTAGCACCTTTTACACCTGGAAGGTTCAGATGTGGAATCCGTTGAGCTGCTCCAAAACGTAAAATGGGTACTTAAATTAAAACAACATCGCTAAGTTCTTTTGCAGAATTAAAACAACATGTAGAACCATGCTGCGTGGTTTTATGCAGGACTGAAAAACAAACATGTGCAAGAAGACAAGAAAAACAAGCAGTGGACAGAGTTCGATGGGGGTGGGGAGTATTTAGTATTTAGCATCTCCCTATCTTTACACAGGGAGGGAAGACAAAGAAAAGATGGCAGTCTTTCCCATGTAGCCAAATCAGAGTTGACAGTACCTTTGACATGTTTGCAGAGAACTCTTTTAAAAACTGTAGCTAGAAGCCTAGACGTAAATGTGACGACACCATCATCCCCGAATAAAGATGAAGCAGTAAGTTGCACCCCATCGATGTCTTTCCCAATGCAACCGAGCTTCATTATTCCCCCTATTTAACGTTAAATCACGCAGGAGGGTCTTAAATGCAGGCATATTACACTTCTGAGGAGAACATTGCGTTGAAGTTCTATGTCATTTACAGTTTGCTCAGTGCTCACCCACTTCCACATCTGTACTTCAATACAAGAGAGCTCTTGCAGTTCTAAGTGTTGAACAACAGTCTTTAGCAAGAGCAACTATGGGAGTCATGATTATGTTTCACCTATTGCAATTAGGAGGAAGGTTGCAAGATAATTTGGGGCTCCTTATAACTCCCTTATTATTGTTGATACTTTTGGTTGTTGTTCTCCAGAGGTTTGGTTTTAGGAAGTCTCAGAAGCTGCCTCCAGGTCCATGGCCGTGGCCTGTTGTGGGTAATTTGTTCATGTTGGGAAAGTCTCCACACATAGCATTAGCCCGTTTTGCTGAACAGTATGGGCCACTCGTGTATCTTCGACTTGGTTCCACCCATACTGTGGTGGCATCGTCGCCTGCACTAGCCAAGGAGTTTCTGAAAACCCAAGATCATGTGTTTCAAGCTCGTCCTGCTTCACTTGCTTTCAATATTTTGACCAACAATTTAAGCATGGGAGTAATTTCAGGTTCTGCTTTCCGACATGTTCGAAGGATTTGTGTGAATGAATTATTTACGACAAAACGATTGCAATTGTTCCAACCCATGAGAACAGCAGAAATTCATGCAATGCTCAAAGACATTTATAAGGAGGCCCAAGACGACAAAGTGATAGATCTCAAGTTAAAAGTGTCATCAGTCTCCACCAATAATATCACCCAAATATTGTTTAGGAAAAGGTATGTTTCTCCTTACAAAGTTTTAATAGCTTCAATCTTGAAAAATATCATATGACAAAGTTGGGAATTAGAAGCATAATAATGATATGATCAAACTAGAGTCAATCAGATGATCTTTGTTTTCTGTCAAAATATACATGGGTAAGACAGTGCTTGTTTTAACCTTTCAAATGTCTAGCTCACACATTAACACCATACAACGTTTGTGATGAAAACCTCTGTATGTTTTTTCTTTATTTTTGATTCATGTGCATGGCAGTGAATGATCAATTTGTGCATTCTTTTTTGAACTAGGTGTTGCGGAGTGGGAACAAACCAAAGAGAAACACGGTGGTTCAAAGAAACAGTCGATGAATTATTTCATTGGTATGGTGTTTTCATTATTGCTGATTACATCCCTTACTTAAAGTGGGTGACCAAGCTTCAAGGGATTGATGCTTCCTTACAAGCACTGCACACCAAATTATCAACATTTCTCCAACAAATCATTGATGAACATAGGAGAAATCCAAATGTTGTTGACAATAATACTGTTAAAGACTTTGTGGATGTGTTATTGACTATGCCTCAAGAAGATGGGACTGGACACCTTTCGGATGACACAATTCAAGCTATTTTAATGGTGAGTGGATATTATTAGACCAGTTTGATAAAAAAGCATGAATCTTATGTGTTTTCTCAAGAATTACATTTCATTTCATGTGTTCAAAAGTAAACATGTTGCAACAATTTTTGTGATTCAACCTCAATATTGTTATGGTGGATGTACACCTAAATTTCCTTAACAAAACAAGTGACATACATGTGTGTTGTGTACCAGGACATGTTGGGAGCAGGGCTAGGTACCAAACTACCACCATCACTAGTTATCACATTTCTTATATTTTGGTTATTTTTCTTATCTAAATATTTGGATTTTTTTTAATGAGTATAATGTTCAGGAACAATTATTGTAATTATTGAATTCAAATTAACATATTTCAATTTTTTTGTGCTTTTTTCCAGACACATCCTCTGTCACATTGGAATGGGTGATGGCAGAACTCATGCGACATCCTGACATTATGAAACGTGCACAAGACGAGTTGGATACTGTAGTGGGTACGAATCGTTTAGTTAGTGAATCAGATCTTCAGCATCTCCCTTACCTTCAAGCTATACTAAAAGAAACCTTTCGCATCTATCCTCCTGCTCCCCTTATGGCTCCACATCGCTCGATTCAACCTTGCCAAGTTGAAGGTTACAACTTACCTAGTAATACTCAATTGTTCGTGAATTTATGGGCGATGGGGCGTGATCCTAATATCTGGGAAAACCCGCTGGAATTTGATCCTGATCGTTTCATGCAACATCCTGAAATTGATGTGCATGGCCATAACTTTGAATTCTTACCATTTGGGACTGGACGACGTGCATGTCCAGGACGTCCATTGGGAATCTTGTTTACTCAAATCGTTTTAGCAAATCTTCTTCAAAGTTTTGATTGGACCCTCCCCCCAAATTTGCAACAAGAACCCATGAAGCTTGACATGTCTGAAACCTTTAATCTAACTCTTCAGAAAACGCAAGGATTATGTGCAAAGGCACATCCTAGGTTACATCCCGACTTTTATCATTGATCTGATCTATCTTGGTAAAGTTATGAACTATTTTGTGTGAATTGGTGATCAAGATTTTAAACAAAGTCTCCTGTTTAACATTTGCAATCACAAGAACTTGTAATTTACACATGTCTTTGTTTTTGACCAAATTGTGATCTTCTATTTGTGAAATCAAATACATGAATTTCATTTCATCATGTAACTTGTTTCAAACATATGTTTTAATAATAAATAATCATTCTAGTTACTACAAAATCTGAATCTTGAAGAGCCTTGCTTGATTCGTGTAGTTGTCCATTAGCAAGTTGAATATTGTTATATTTTCACATGTAAATTTTCTAGTATTCTATATATAAGCCTATACCTCTTGCATTCTAAAATTGGATCTTGTCAAGTCAATTTGACAAATTTGTGCAGTTAAAATGTTGGTTAAAGATTTAGGCTAATCGTGAACCTTGCCCAAGTGTGTGTGTTTTGGTATTGAGAATCTCAAAGATTTCTACATGTGAATTACTCTTATGTCTAAGTCTTTTGCAATTTTCATTTTGGGTTTGAAAATAACTAGGAAGGCATGCATTGGTTTTTATAACGTCATGGTGTTTGAACAAATATTCCTTTCAATTTATGTTGTTTGTCCACAACATTTATGGAGCCTTTTTAGTACGTAATTTTTTTGCTTGTGTTTTGGGACTGGAGAAAAACTACCACCCCTCCCAATTCCATGTAACTTCATTGAAAATCAGAATACATCATGGAGAACAAAAATATTAACAAAAAATAATAATGAAACAAATTAAAGTTTGATTGCAATGAAATGTGATTTAGAAACCTACCAAAACAAAAAGAAATATGCAAGTATCAAATAGAAAATTACACACAAATACTAAATATATGTGAAGGGATGAATTTGCTTGCATTGTGTAATGTTTATAACTGAAATGCTTTTTGCATTACAATGGGATTAATGTACCAAATGTCTGGACATAAAATATGGGCCTAGATTGATAAAATACATTATGCTTGGGAAGATGACATCTAACATGGACTATTGGTAAAGTAAAGCCATAACCACTTACAAGGTGGTCAGATGAATTCCAACTAGTCGTGCTATTCACATGGCTTCTTGTTGATCAATTTTGCATTAAAGGATCATAAAGTAAATAGTTCACGATCTTTGACAATTTTCGAAAAAACATCTAGAGGGTAGATTTGAAAAGCATTTTAACACTAGGTGATTTATTTTGAAGGAGAAATTCTCATGATTTTATTACAAATTATGCTACAAGACATTGCAAATTGAATTTTTTTTATGGTGAAAAATTATTTATTTTGGAGATTTTTCTTTAAAAATCTACTAATGTAAATAGGTTTTCACCCATAAAATTCCTGCTTTTTGAAAATTTGAAAAAAAAAGAAAAAAAAGTTCCACAATCTTGAGAGCATGCTAGAATAGTGGAGTTGGTTCACTCTAGCTAGTATTCACAAACTCCAGCCTCCAAATAGAAACCTTCTTCATAGTCTTTGGAAGATACATCATGGCACAAGAATAATAGAGCTGCATGGTAGGTGACAGCAGACTTTCACGGACAACAACTATAACCAACTCCCAAGAAAAAACCCAGAACTTAAAAGCAAAGAACTCACGCTTTGAAGAATACTTGCAACAATGCTACTGTAAAATACCTAGTTTCAGTAAAAGTGCTTGTCAACAGGACTGAGTTGCAACAACACCTGTACCATTTTGCAAATATTTTTGCACGATAAAAGAGTGAGAATGCGTAATTTCCACACTTGGTTTTAAAGCAAGTGTGGACATCTCCAGAGATATGACTTTGTTGTGTGGCTACTTTTTTATATTTCAAGAATAAAATTGGATGAAAAATGGGGGAAAAACATGTTTTGTTCATGTAAAAATGTGTTTAATTTTGCGAAATCAAAAAGTTGGAAAGAAAAGAAAACCTCTAATTTCTATACAATATGTGTGACAATAAATACCACATATCCTACATTGTAATGGATGAAACCATATGGTTTTCCTTACATGTGTCATTAGCCATGGCCTACATGTGTAGTAGAAACCACACTTTTTTGTAATGCAGGTTAGTGGGTGATCCTTTCATTACTATTATTCTTATTTTTGAAAATTGCAATTATACATCAAGATTGGTTCTTTGAATTTTTGAAAACAAAGATTATGGGACTAAAGAACTACCATGATAACCATTGGCCATTTTATGGCATTTCTAATACTTACACAACATTGGTTTGAACACTAAATGTCAACTTTCACAATTTTTTGATTTGTATATGTTGACAAAAAAGGTGATGTAGGTTTGCATACTTTACAATGTTAGGCTTTGTGAATTGTTGAAAAATACAAAGTAATGGTCAATAATTATTCATAATGTTAGCAGGTTCATTATTCATAATTGAGGTTTCGAAAAAGGGAAAAAGGATTCAATGATTTTTGAAGGGTTACCTTTTACAATTGACATTTACATCGAATATTTTTAATGTGAGAAATTGAATAGTCCAAAATAAAATAGGTCATGTGATGGTGCTGATTTTCACATGCATACATAGTTGTGCATCAATATTCTGGTTTAAAAGAAACAATGTTTAAAATGTCAAAATGAACTTTAAAATCAAGGATCAATGCAAGCTATAAGCTGGCTCATTATAGGTGTCACAATGATTATTTTTGTGATATGAATGTCAATGCAATTTGTATTTTACATGTTAGAATTTTGTAGTAGAGACTTACTTTGAAATGATTGATTTGAATAAGCATGTGGTATAAATATTTGTTACACATTGACTTGCAAAATTAAAAGAGATTTGGGCTTGTAAAGTATTTTGTATGGATTTTCACCCCTTAACAACAAGATTTTATATGGATTTAAAAATGGTCTGATCATTGATATTATGATTATTAAGGACTCCATTTTAGTGAGATAATATATTATTAGAATCAAGTGTTAATGATTTTGCACCATGTCAATTGTAGGTTATTCTTACTAGATTTCTTGTTTTTTTCCAAGGTTAAAAAATTAGGTATTTTCAAAAATTCATACCATAATGGAAAAATATTCATTTGATGTTGGGTTTATGCATATATGTTGTAAACAATATTTCTTTGTTGAACATGCACATGAATGAAAAATCATTGCTCACAATTGATGGATTGTTGTTATTTAACTACTAGGTTTTTTCAAAGTTAAAAAAATAAATACAAAGGAAATAGACTTTGAGTGATATTTTCAAATGTTCCAAAATGAACCACCTTAACTTGCACTCACCTTCAATTAAACATGTTTTTTTCTCATGATTATCTCCTACACATGTGACCTACTTTTAGAGCTAAAACTTTTAACCTTATGATGACTAACAAAATCATTTTAAAAAATAAACATTCCTTTACAACCCTTTGTTTCAAAGTTCCAAGACTTTGAAAGTTTTCATATGATTTTTTCTTTCCATCAAGTTGACCTAATGAAGATGTAGTTGCATAAAGGAAAACATGTTTTTTTAACAAAAGATTTAAAAATCAATTTCATTTTTTCTGCATTTTTTAAAGAAAATTATAATATGGACAATTGACCATAAATTGGTCAAGAATTCAAAAAACAAATTACACAACATCCAATAATTATTAGATTTTTTGAGAATCCTTGTTTTCTCAATATTTTAATCATAGGAACACAATAATACATCAAGTTGCAATATACTAAACATTATGAAGATCTAAAACTGTCCTTTGTAAAAACAAAATTAATTAGAAATTACTCTTTTGAAATGCCAATCATGAATGAGCCTTCGCAAATCCCTATGTTAATAATGTAATTTTTTGTCTCCCTACATGGTTGGTATATATGCCTTGATTAACTATTTGCTTATGGCTCACTTTTTATTTGTTGCATGGTTGGTGTACATTTATCCTCATCAACTTTTATTGCTTTTAGTGCACTAACTAGTTTACAACAAACCTTGTGTTGTGTATTTTTTTTTTTATAGTAACTTTGATTATTCTATTTCTAGATTGTGTTTGTTACTACACTTGTCTTTTGATCTTCTCTCAAAACATACTTACAAAAAATCAGCAAATCACATTTCCCAAACAAGTTATTTGAAATCATTAAACCAATGAATTGTTCAATTTTGGAAACAAATGTGTTAAAGACCCAATAATCCATCAAGTCTAATCTCAAATTTCTTAGAAACATTTGTTGGAATCCATTTTTCAATACACCAATAATTGTTTCATCAACCCATACAAGTTTCTAATGACTTCAATTACAGATGGAATCTATATTTATTATGTGAATTTCATCAAATATTGAAACACTTAGCCTCATGGAAATTTGACTATTGGGCTTTAAATATAATTCAAATTTAAAGCTTAAGTTACTATGTACCATATGTTTTTATAGTTGCACAATATCTATGTTGTCGAGTTCTTGGATAAATCTAATCAAAGAAGAAAACCTACATTGTCAAATGATTGATCAACGCAAATGTTGATATACAAATTTCCGACAACTTCAATTGCCCATGGAATTTGTATTTATGGTGTGAACTTCGTCAAGTATTGAAACCGTCAACCTTATGGAAATTTGGCTCTTTGGCTTGTTGTGAATTTTAGTCTTGAATCTTATTCAAATCTAAAGTTTAAGTTAATATTTGCCATACATTTTTATAGTTGCACAATATCTATGTTGTTCTTGGATAAATGTGCTCAAAGAAGAAACCCTACATTATCAAATGATGTATCAACTAGAATGTTGATATACAAGTTTTGGATGATGCCATAGGTGGAATCCATGTTTATGGAGTGAACTTCATCAAACTATAACTATCGGCATGAAGCAATTCAATTTGTACAAACTCTCTAATCTCAAGATTGTTAGAAACATTAGGTGGAATCCATTTTCCGATACATGAATTTTATGAACTCAGACAAGTGTTTCATGGTGTGAATTTCATCAATTGCTGAAATAATCAACCTCATGAAAAAAATAGCTCTTGGGATCAAGGGTATGTGCCCCCCTCCTTCCCCCCCCCACCCCCCCCCCCCCCCGAAAATTTTGTGATGTAGCCAAATTGGTGATCATTCACATGAAGAGTTAGCCAAATTTGGCTATAGACTAGATATGAAAGTAGAAAACTTTCAGACTCCTTTTACATTTTGCCTACTTGTTGCATCATGTTGTAGAAATATGGCCCCAAAAAACACAAAAAACAAAGATTTGGCAAATTTGGGTCATTTTTTCACAAAAATACTTTGTATACATCAAAATCTTATTTTTCGAATTGTAAAAATGTGAAAATTTTCCAAAAGGAAAAACATTGTTTGGGATTGTTGGAGGATGTATTTAAAATTTAAAATTGAAATTTATGTTTTTTAAAAACATTCAAAATTGTTTTTTAGTTGCATAATATGAATGTTATCTAGGTGTTGGACAAGTGTGCTATTTTATCCACTCATGCAATAATGGTTCAATTATCTAATTATGAAAATCAAAGATGTAAACCTACATTGTCAAACTACCAAATCAACTCTAATGTTACCAACATATAGGCATCTACCTTATATCAATTGTGGGCCAAGGTGAATTGACCCCCACATTGGGAGAATGGTAAAAACCCAAAAACTCATTTAAATTGTTAATAAATATTATAAGCATTTATAAATATCATCTCTATAGACTAAATTAGGGTCCCTAAGTCCAAATCTATAATTTTTGGGGACCAATATGGCCATGTAAATGGGTTTTGGGGTTTTTACTATGATCCCAATGTGGGGATTAATTTGCCCTGGCCATCAATTGTGTCCATCCTAGTGAACAATCTCTAAAGATTTCGGTAAAGATAAGTTTTAATGTGGATCATTCAATCATTATTCTTTAGTGCACCATGACAAAACCCTCTTCCACATTTCTTTTATATAATCGAGATTTTTGCAAGACACTAAATACCCCCCATCAAAGTTTATCTCCCACTGTTTTTGAACACCTTGACCCACCATTGGAGTTGCCATTTGGCCATTGGTTGGGCCCTACTCATCGTTGTTTGTAAAGCATTGTTGAACTCATTTCCAAGCATTCATTGTCAACTACAATCAATTTTTGATTGCAAAACATTCCCATGTTCTATGCAACATTTGGCACGTGCATACATTTGAAAACATGCTAAAAATAATGCATTGGAAGTTTTTAGGGTTAAAGGTTTAAAAGAATCAAAAGTAGGGGTGTAGCAAAGCACTAATTGAACTTAGATTCTTGCATCACTTCTAGTTTGGGAAGCTTGTATTGTATTTGAGTGCAACATAACAATTATGCAATTGACAACTTTAATGTTGTTTTGCATTATTTTCCTGGTACATTTAGGGTTTCAGTGTTTGCAACAATGGAGTTGTTGCAAGAAAAACCTTCATGTGATGTCAATGTTATTCTAATAGAGGAACTCACTTCCCTTGCACTTAATAGCATCACAACTGATCAAAGTTGTCTTGCTCCCATTATCAATGTTTGTGGAGGAAGTCGATAATTTTAGAGAATATGATAGTGTTGAAGAGGATGAAGGAAGCATATCAAAACCCGAAACACACACGATGCCACCCCAAGGGGTCATCAACAAAGGCCATTTGGTTGAAGAATTGCTACCCATACATGCACACAAGGATCCTTACATGATTTAATTGCTCGGGCATCAAAGATATATCGACATTGTCTTTAATGTGCCTATAGGATGGGTAATTGGGGTATATTCCTTGCTTAAGTTTTGTTCCTCGTTTTTCTACCATTCTATATGTGCTAGTCTATTATTGCTTGTTGTTTTGTGTCTACATATGTATTTTCTGTTGTTTGTCTTCTTAAACGTTAAAAAAACAAAACCTTTGACATTAAATGACCAAATAAAACAAGTTTAATATGTTCTAATTTTCACTTAATATTTCCACTTCTCCCAATTGTTTTGTTTTCAAAGCTTAACACCTAGGTTTAATGTATGTACTAAAGTTGGTATGTTTGAAAAACAAATTCCACAAAACAATCAAGATGATCAAACCTTGGCAAACTTCAAGAAGTTTAATGAAGACTAAAAGTAATATGTGTGCTTATGGTAATGGCTATTGAATTGATGTTGGTGGTGCTTGAATAAATATCAAATTGTATTTTGTTGTGGAAGGAATTAATTAGGTTAAAGACTAAAATATACTGAGGGTTGTATGAAGTAATATTTGGTGAACAAAAAGGGATTGAGGTGACTTGATATGCAGTGAAGAACCAACCATAGCTTAATTTTTCCCTCCATTATAGGGTTTAGTATCAAACAAAAAGGGCATTTAAAAAAATAATCAACCACTTGAGGCAAATTGAATCTTATGGTGCCTGCCACTGAAAATAATTATGTTGTAATGTGTTAGACATCACAAAAGTTTAGATCAAATGCAAAAAATTGTGTGAAGGTAATGCACATTGAAGTTGTTTTCCATTTCACAATTAACACATTGTTAGAGGTTTGTATGGGCAAAATCTTGATGGCAATTTTGTAATTGTTTTTTGATCTATTTTTTTTAGTCATTATTCCATTCAGATTGTAGCTATAAAAAAATTGCAGAATCATGTTTACAACAGTGGTTTTGCCATGTGCCATGGTTGATTGAATTATTGTAATAAATAGCTTGTCAAAAAACTATGTTGCAATTTGTTGTTTATCACATAATTGCAGATTGAAATTGGGATTTTGTTGTTGTGTTTTCAATTGTGGCATGTTTATGCATAGGTTTTTGGAGGTCCATCCCATAAGACTAGAATCTATAAATGTAGCATGCATTAAAGTAGGAAAACATGTGTGGCCTTGTATCTTGAGGATGAGTATGAACAACCTGTAGTGGAAGCACATTTTAATTATTAATGACCTGACAACCCAATTTGTAATCAACCTTCCTTTTAATGTAAGTTCTGTAAGGTTTGCGTGAAAGATGAAAACATAATGTCTTACCACAAAATGATGAATTAGTGTTTTTCTTACAAGGGGAAAAACCTCTTGAAAATGTACCCAACTTGGCACAAGAGTGAAACAAAGGAAATTGTCAAGTTAAGTGTTAAATTTGGGAATACCATATGTAGCTGAAAGAAGCATCTTGCTTCAGATGAAGTGGATATTCTTCCTAAATGAGTTGCACCCAATCCAATATGTTTGGAAACAAAGGTTATGCCACCTCAACGGCATAGACATGTTAAATAGGACATATGCATCATTAATAGTGATGATGATTTCTCACTTACTTTGCATAAAAACAAAGGTAAGCAATTAGGTGTGACTAAACTTCCATTTCTAGGAGCAACTTTTGTGTACAACATGCTCCCAAGGAGAAGCCAAAAATCCCTACCCAAATTAAAACTACCACATCATTCTTTGGTTCCCAGTCTATTGCAAACTTGTCAACTACAAATCCACAATGAAATTTGGCGAATATTAGTAGAGCTGAAGTGGAGGGAAAGGCATTGGCCACTACAAAGACATTCACAATAGAGGGTGGTTTTGAATTGCCTCCTCCTCCAAAAGAAGTGTTAATGAATGGGTTGTTTGTGTTGTTATTGAAAATGGATATGGTTATGACATGACTCTTTTACAAGATCCCAAAGCTTGCATGGGAATTTTTATGAGCATGGAAACAATCAAAACCTTATGCAATAATCTTATTGCTACAGTTGGGCAATGGTATTTATATCCTATAGTAAATGTATGTCTGCCATCCATTCATGTTTAATCAATTTTTCCAACCAATTTTACAATGTCATGTTGCATTTAGTATTTTTATTTGTTAATTAATTTCTACCTCTTGCTCTAGGAAAATGGAGGTATTGACAAAAGTCCTTAAATAGAGGTTATTGTGAAGAGTTTTTTAGCTACTTAGACATTGAATGGGGCTAAAAAGAAGACAATGGAGAGATTTCGGGAGATTAAAGGTTTGAAGGACTTCTTAAAATACTTGATGTTGAAGAAAAAATATGAAGCAAATAAAACTTTGCAGTTTTTTCTATGTTTTTATGTAAGCTTTTTTGCACCTGATTTGTGTTGGTAATTGTAGTCTATAATGTGCCTAAATGTACATCACAAGGACAATTTTTCAACACTGCAATGGATTAAGATGATCAAAGAAAAATAAATATATTTTAAAATGGTATTCATTTTTATGACTTAAACCAAGGTTGTTAAAACCAATGTGACTTGCCATTTTTTGTGTTGATCGTCATGTTAACATCAGTTGTGACACGTTAATTTGTTAGGTCAACATTGAAATTGAACAAACGTTCCCACAAAAAGTTAAATAAATAAATAAATAATAATGAATTATATATACTATGCAAGTAATTTTAATTATTAATTGTTAATGATTTCATAATTGGTTATAAAAATTTATATTTCATCAATAAATCATTTTGTGATTAAATTTTGGTCATCAAACATCAATTGGGGTGTGGACTAGTTGTGATTAAAAATCCCAACCGTTGAGATGGTAATTGAAATAAGGTCGCCATTTTTTAACGATCAAATTTTTATTTATTTATTTATATTTCACACTAGTGACCAAATTTAAGTTGTTGAATTTTGGGGTGTGGATTGGTTGACCAGATATCTTGGTCATTGAAATGGAACTATTTTGAACACATACAAAACAAATAAACATTTTTAAAAAAATGTCAATAGGAACAATAGGAACAATTTACAAACATGAATGTTAGAAGTACCATATATGAGGATGGTAAAAAACAATAGAGTTGGGGATGACTTTACCTGTTCACAATGTTTTACACAACATTACACATTTATTTTCATACATGGATCATGTCATAATCAAGGGTGTCAACATTTTCCAACATTTCGTCATTGATTTTATCAATGTTGAATAATAGGTTTTCCCATGTCTTGTAAAACATTGGACTTTATTTGCATGAACCTTGTTAACATTTCACATACATTTTCAAGGCATTAGCAAAATATGTATATTATAAATCAAATTTTCAAGAAAAGGAATTACATCATTTTGAATTTTTGTTTTTTGGGAAAATGGATACACAAACACTTGTGAACATAACTATTATTTAAATTCCTTTATATTTTTTTGTAGAATATAATAATTGATAATTGTGAACATGAAGATACTACTGAAAGACTTCATGTAAAAAATTAAAAATTAGACATCCTATTGTTTAGTAATCTACAACATGCAATATATGTTACCTATATGGAACCTTGAATGAGATTAAAGTTTGGATCGCCTTGAAAGACATTATTCCATGGGTTGCAAGCAACAAGGAAGCAAGAAGATTAAAGGGATTACATTTTCTTATAAATTACGTGAACTTTGAAGATAGTGTCATTGGAGTCCCATGTGGTCATAAAACATGGATGAAACAAAATTGTGAATGATTTTTTACAATAACCTTGGTAAAGGCATAAAGATGCATATAACATAACAACAAATTCTATTATCATTGAATTTTACAAAAATATGCATTTAAGATTACTGCATGCAACACACCAAGATCTTTGACATGAAAGCATCAACTTAAAAAAATGCAACATTCAAAAATTTGGAAGACCTAAGTGTTTCCAAGTACCTTTGTGTTATAACATCTTACACAAAGGCCGGTGGTAGAAGAATTGGCCATGCACAACAATCTAGAAGGTTTCAAAATCAACAATATTGTCAAATAATCCCATTGTTAAAATTTGTTGGGTTTACATTGAATGCCAAATTGACATTGTCAACTTATTTACTTGGGTTCCACATTGCTATGCACTATTGAAAAAGTTGAATCGATTTTGTGAAAATTAAGTTCCATTCAAATGAAAATATGACATTGCATGCAACTTGAATTGAATTGATTGAAAATTTAATCCCTAAATTAAATTGCATTAAATTCAAAATCCTAAATTTGATGCAAATACATTGAATGGAATTTAAATCGAATCGAATTGAATGCAAATTCAATTCGATTTTGATTCAATTTGATTATCATCAAATTCAATTCAATTAAAAAATAAATGAGATGCAAATTGGTATAGAAGTTACTAAAGTTTGTGTTTTTGAAAAGACACATATTCTGTAAGACACATTTGCATCCATCTTTATTTGGAATTTAATTGACTGGTGAAATTTAAAGTTGTCCTACATAAACCAATTTTAATGGATCACTATCTCTAGAATTATTCAATATACATGATAGTTAAGCAATGTCATATGCTATGTACTATTAAATTTTATTTCTTCTTTGATGTGCACAATGAATAAATTATCCACTCAAACCCCTTATTTTAGTTAATATGAATGTTTAGCCTTCCAACATAGTGTTAAGTATATTTCCACAATCCTCATCCATAAACATGAAAAATTGGGCAATATAAAGTGTAAGACTACTTAAATGTCAGCACCTGGGCTAATCACTATTGTTACCCAACCAAAAACAATCATCTCCCTCTTTCAAGGCATTAAACGCCGAGTTCCAGCAATTCATACCCAGATTTAACAAAAGTTCATTACTTTGGGGACCTCACTCAAAGAGGGGATATGAGGTGACAAGAGGCCCAAATACAGGGTGAAGACATTATGACTTTCAGGAAAACTCTACTTACTGTAAAGGCTATTTTACTGTTGTGGATGCACAGAGTTGGAAGGGGAAGAAAATGCACACATTTGAACAACCACACCTTATTGGATACATTTTCCAAAGCGGTGCGTAGACTTTCCCCTAATTGTTTTTTGGTGACACATTTTTCTAGTACCAAAGGTGGAAAAATATGTTTTTTGAGATCCCCCCATTTTGTTCTCTTGTTAAATTAAAAAATAAAATATCCTACAAGGTCTTAACCAGTGCTGTCTGGTTCTTGGTTTAAAAAAAAGAACCTTTGATCTTGTGTTCAATTTTATTGTTACTTCCTATGAAAGCTTTAGGCTCATCTTGAGACTGGGTCTTTGGATGTGTAAAATATCCAAGATTCCGTCATTTTCATAAAGAACAACTAAAACTAGTTTTGTGTTGTTAGTCAAACTGTGCAACATGCAAGACAAGCGAAACCCTACGGCTGAACCCGATGGTTCTCCGCAGGGCTGCACTGTCAGGCCCAGAAAGTGCGCTGGACAAAGCTCGATAGGGGGGGGGGGGGGGGGGCTGTATTTAGCTTTTCTTTTCCCGTGCAACAGACCTGGTGCATGCGCCGACCTGCTTTTCCCAACCCTTTTCAGCCCACCCATAGAGCGTGTCGGGGCTAGTGCAGCTTCCATGATGGGAAGAGAAATCCCTGGTGCCTAGGTTTTGGGTTATAGGAGTCTTGTCTGTAATTTGACCTTACAACCAATCAAAATCATGTCTCACAATAAAAATCTGCTGCCAAAGATACACCAACCTTTGGCGGTACGATTTTGATAATTATTTCGTTTGGAATATTGTAATACTATTATGGTTTTAAGACGGGTAAAACTTTCGAAAGATGCATCCAATGGGATAGACCCTGTCCCTGTGGGGGCAAGGCCCAATAAAGTTTACCAGGGTTGTACAGATGCACTATGTACTTTTTGAGAATTGGGTTCCCAATGTGTTTTTGAGAATTGGAGGCAATAATCTCCGTTACCTTTGCCGTGAAGAAAGGGTCAATACTAAACAGGCAATCAGATAGAAGAGTCCAATGCAGGGCTTGTTCCATGATATGATTCAATGCTCGCTTGGGGTGTCTTGGTCGGAATGGGAAAGTCTTCAAACACCCACCATGCATAATTTTGCAAACATAAACATAATGCACAAGGATGAATAACATTATTACGAATTTTTTTTGAATATTAAACCATGATAAATGTTAGCACTTATCAAATTGATGGTAATAAGTCCAAAAGTAATTTGTTCACACATCACCAGGCCTATGTTTGTGAAGGTTTTTTTTCACAGCAACCTTTCCATGCTCTTTGAAATTATTAATTGTCTCTCCATGATTGATGGACATGTACATCACATCATGAAAGTCTTGGAAGATTCCACCTCACACCTCCTTATCTTTGATTTTTTCAATAACACATAAACGCCATGCTTTGAGAACATGCTAACAACAAAAGTAAATGGGAACCTTGTCCATACCCCATACAATCTTAATAAGGACACATATGTAATAAAATCACCATGAGTGTATGGGGTCAGTACAACATAAAATGCATTTGAAGTAATCAAAAAATTTATGAAAGATATTGAAAAACATTTAAAGAAATTAACATAAAATAGGTACTAGGTGTAGAACTAACTATAATGCCTTCAATTCTTGTGGTGCATCGTCAACGAGAAAACATGATGGTTTCCAATGTGGCATGTGTTATAACATCTTATCTATTAATGGTTTCAACCATTCAATCAAATCCTCAACTTTTTGCCTACTTGTAATGATCCATGTTAAAGGGACACCCATGTGATGATCATCAAACCCCATCAACATGAATAAATGGAATTCCATGACATTTGTGCCAAATGTGGCATCCATAAAAATGGCACCATTGTGATTTCTTATGTTTTCGATTTAGATATGCAATGTTTTGAAGCCAAATGAAATCATCTCATGTCATGGTTTGACCTGCATTCACACATTCCCACCAAATTGCTTTATGTTTGTCATATATTTATTTGGTCGTGTAATTTAAGCTTAGTTGGGCCCTTATGTGGTCCTTCAATGGTTGTGACATGCATGGAGCATAACGAGACATATGAGAAATGGATTTCGGGTCATGTTCACCATGTGCAAATGACCCATCAATTTGTGTATAGGCCTTATGATAAATCATGATCTTAGCCACATCGGGCCATGTGTATAGATGTTTAATTGAGAATGACATTAAGCATACTAGTGGGTGCCCGTGACCTTTGGACACTTTGAAATCCCTCGGTTTTTTTAAACTAAGAGAGACACACATAAAGGCGCAAAGCAGCTAATTGTGACGAAAATCCGTTGAAAAGTCCCCCATGAAAAGTCTAATAAAAAATAATATTTTTTACAGGTAGAAGATTTTTATTTAACTGAGGAAAAGCACCTGAAAGAACGGTAACTGGTGAGAAAGTCATTAGTAAAACAATAGCTGGTAAAAAAATAACTGGTGAGAATGTAAATGGTAAAAAAGTAATTGGTGAAAAAAGCAAGTGGCCAAAAAGGAAATATATAAAAAAAAAGGTAAATGGTAAAAAAATCAATTGTGAAAAAGTAACTGGTAGAAGAAGGTAAATGTGATCAAGGTTCTTTTTTACTGGAAAATAAATAGTAAATAGTAAATATGGCGGTCAACTAATTTTTACTAAAAATATGGTAAAAAGGTAACTATTGAAAAAAACAAGTGGCCAGCCCGTGCTGGCCCCCCCCCACCCATGCTGGCACCACCCCTGCAGCGGCTGCCCTGGCCGCCCTGCCCTGCTCAATAAAAAGGAACTTAAGTAAATTAGGTAACGAAGGTAACTTTGAAAAGGTAAAAACAGACGGACAGACACACACACACAGAGGCAGACAGACAGACACCATGTTTGTAATTATATATAAGATTTGTTTAATAGATCAATGTGGGTTGAATTTCTGGATAGTCCTCTGGTCCATATCCACATTGATACTTAGACCAAAAAACCCTTAAGACGTAAATGATTACATCTTTGGTATATGAATTAAAGAAATTAAAAAGGTTAATGCAATAAATGTTTACCATGTATGCCCAAGGTGGTTTTTGATAGTTGGTTGTTTGACATCCGCTTGGCTTGGAAAGTTTTTGTAAACATTCCATTCCATGGGGGTGCTCGCATCCCCTTCCAAGAATTTCGAGATGCGAGCATGTGGAACATAAGCAAATTAAATGGTAAGTTTATTTTGCCCTTCATGGTGTGTCCCGGACCTCCACACCAAGTCTTTGTTTGAGAAAGTGGACTTGGTGGGGTTTTGGACATGAATGGAATGGGATTTTGGAACCCTTCCCATGATTGAACGAAGTAGGACAAATTCCTACATCAAGAAAATGTATAATTCTATAAACATTCATCATTGAACAAAAACCCAAAATGCAATACCTACATGGCTCCTTTAAAATCAATGTTGTGATTTGGAATTCCCCTTACAATACTCACATCATGATACAAATTACCTACTATTCCATTGTATATCCCATACAATATTTGCATTATGAACCCATATAGTAAAACAAACTTTGGCAATACCCACATTGAGTTATTAAACCTTCCATCATTGAAAAAGTTCACATATGCAATATTCAGATTGTACTTTAAATACACAATGTCTAAAAACCCCATGTAACAATTTTCACATAATGATCATTAATGCACATTGTTTGAGACGTGAAAAATGTAATACCTACTTTAAGCCATAAAACCCCATGTCGGTTATGGGGAATAAATGCATTATTCGCATTTGGGTATGAAAAAATCAAACTACAAAGAGATATTGAATATGAAATATCCTAATAAAGGTATAAAACCTTTATTTATGATTGTATATTTAATGAAACTTGATGCCCATTCTATATTTAATAGGTAGGAAATGAAAATAGTTGAATTATGAAAATATAAACACAAAACAAAAGAAATAACAAGAGACAAAATCATATTTTTAGGAATAAAAGATGACAACTTCCACCAAAGTTTGTAATCCAAGTTGAAAACACAACCTTAAAAGATCATAACTCATACAAAAGAGGGTTAGAAAATTTTGAACTTCAAAACTATGGTACATATGGAAACAAATGAGATTCATACTTATGGTATAAATTTAAACAAGTAATAAAATAAAAAACCAATACAATGAACAAAGTTTGGAGTATAAACCTTAAGCCTTGAAATATATGAACCAAATTCCTATACATTAAATCATAAGGCATAAATCTAAAAATTCAAATGATATTTTGCTATAAGCCATATTACAACCCTAACTAAATAAACCCTAAGAAAAAAAATCCTAGTGATATATGCCCTAACCCCATAAAACTATACAAATTATATAAATTATATAATGCAAAATAAACAAATTTAAAAGAACATGGGAAAAAAATTAGAAACCAAATTTTAAAACTTTAAAACTATAAATATTTATTGATTGAAAGAAAATACCTTAATCTTAAAAAAAAATTAAATAAATTTCATAGAAACCAAAATAGAAAATATGTTTCTTACCTTTGTGGGATCTTTCCAAGCTAATCTTTTCCACTTTCTTTGAAGAAGATATAAAATGAAATTGTATTATTTCACATATGTGTAAACCTTAAAAATTTCCCCCCAAATTTAGTTTAGTTTAGGTTAATTACTATACATTTGTGAAAAATTTATTAATTAATTTATGTGTCCCAACCCTAAACTTAAATCATAATCCAATAGTGCATACTTATAATAATTACATGAAAAGATGTATTGTAATGTTCACTTCATAATAAATTAGGTGAAATTCTTTAAATAAAATATGCATTAACTAAACGAAAATGGCTACAATTATGGCATTGTTTCTACTATAAATTATTTGTAATACCTACATATGGGAACTTGTGTTCATCATCCATGAACTAAGGCAAATCCTAATAAATTGATAGGTAGGATTAGGGGAGGTGTGTTGGAAAAAATGAGTACGTAGTTAATTAGGTATTTGGTTATGTTAAAAACGTAGATAAGTAAGTAAGCATAATGGATAGATAGGAAGGTGGGTGCATAGGTAGGTCAGTAGATATATAGGTAGGTAGTTGGGTGAGTAGGCAGGTTTATAAGTAGAAATGAAGTCTAAAGAACAAGATAAATAGGTTAATAATGTAGGTAGGCATGTAGATAAGCAAATTAATAGTTAGGAAGACAGTTACATTGGCAAGGTAGTTAGATAAATAGGCAAGTTAGTACATAAAAAACAAGTTACCTTATCAAGGTGATTAGGCTTGTAAAATATTTATGTCAATAAAGTGGTTGTGTATATACGATAGTTAGGTCAATAAGGTAGATAGTTAGGATAGTGATTAAGTTAGTAGAGTATGTAATTAATAGGGTAGCTAGGTAAGTAGGATTAGTATAGTAGCTAAGTCAATAAGATAACTAGTTATTAAGATTGGTACGTTAGTCTCCAACATAATAATATTCGTGGTGTCTGTCTGTCCGACGCCACCGGCGGTCCTCCTTTCCATCCATTCGTCCCGTCATCCGTCCCATCCTCCGTCCATCCAAGTTCCTCATCCCGGAAGAAGAAGATGATGGAAGAGTCTACTACTATAAAAAAATTGGTAGGAAAAAATGCAAGGCACATTCAGTGTGTGCTTGGGCCTTCCCATTGGCTGCATGGGATTTCTCCTCCCAAAAACGTTTATCATCAAGGGGGTTGGGGGGGCCAGGGAAGGTTTTTTTTTTTTTTTTTTTTTTTTTTTTTTCTCGCCCTAAACTGGCCAGGACTTATTATGGTTTTCAGGACATGGTTTTCGGGACTTGGGATCTCAACTTTGGGGCCTAGGAAATTTTAGGATATGGTTTTCAGGACATGGTTTACAAGACTTGGGACCTGGATTTCACACAGGGGCTTCAGAGTGGCCTTCGGCCACGGGCACCAATTATATATAATTACAACATGTGTGTGCGTCCGTGCGTGCGTCCGACGGGACAGTTCCGCATTTTAATGGACTGGCGGAACCGGCCCAGACGGTCGGATTCTGAAAACGGGAACCGGCCCGGACAGTCGGATTCCGGAAAGGGTAATGGGTATAACTCAGCAGGGGTGGGGGGGGCCAGGGAGGTGTTTTTTTTTTTTTTTTCCCGCCCTAAACTGCCCAGGACTTATTATGGTTTTCAGGACATGGTTTTCGGGACTTGGGATCTCAACTTTGGGGCCTGGATTTTCACACTCGCGGTTTCCAAGACCGAAACCTGAAAACTTTTAGGACGTGATTTTCAGGATGTGGGATCTTAATTTTGGGACCTAGATTTCACACAGGGGCTTCACAGTGGCCTTCGGCCACGGGCACCCACTAGTAGGGGATAATAAATAAGGGACCAAGGTTGGTGCAACACTTATGAGGATAGGGAGGTAAGTAGGATTGCTACATGTGAAGTCAGGTCCAAGGGAAAACAATAAGAATAAAAAAAGGAAAAAAGACGAAGTAGCAATCAACAGCAAAAAGAATTTAAAAAGTTAAAAAAAACGAAATACAACAATCAACAGCTAAAAATATATAAAAATTTGAAAAAAACGAAGTACAGCAATCAACAGCAAAAAAAAAGTTAAAAAAAAAGTAAAAAAAAACAAAGAAAACCAGTCAACATAAAAAAGAAATGGACTGTGATGAACCCCATCTGGCGCCGACTGATAAAACGCAGCCCATCCAGTGCACAGAACGGCCAACTGGTGCACTGGCGGCTGTTGCTTCACTCTGGCCATACCTTTGACATGTTTCCGGAGAAACCCTTTTAAAAACTGTAGCTAGTAGCAGCCTAAACGTAATGTGACGACGCCATCATCCCTGAATAAAGACGACGTAGTAAGTTGCACGCCATCGATATCTTTCCCAATGCAACAGAGTTTCGTTATTCCCCCTGACTTTAACGCCATTGATGTCAGTCCCAATGCAACCGAGCTTCATTATCCCCCTGAATTTAACGTTATATCACGCAGGAGGGTCTTAAATGCAGGCATAGTACACCAGTATTGGCTGCATTTTTTTTCTCATGCTTGCCTACATACCCAATTAAAATGTGTCTAGAGAATCCCAGACACATCTTAACGTTCTTAATGCCCACACACATTTGATGGGCCCGTGATTATGCACATTGTGAACGTGTAATGGGCATTAAGAAGCTTTTTTAGCGTCTGTTATTCATCCACAATGTGCATAAGCACCTTCTTAGTGTCCCTTTACACACCTAAAATGTGTCCGGGCATCGTCCATCTTTTGTTGGAAAAAATTATGAATCATGCTGATTTCACTGTCTCCCCCAAACACTTGTGAGAAGAACATTGCATTGAAGTTCTATGTCATTTACAACTCGTGCTCACCCACGTCCACATATGTACTTTAATACAAGAGAGCTCTTGCAGTTCTAAGTGTTGAACAACAGTCTTTAGCAAGAGCAACTATGGGAGTCATTTCTTTGTTTCACCAATTGCAATTAGAAGGAAGGTTGCAAGATAATTTGGGGCTCCTTATAACTCCTTTATTATTGTTGATACTTTTGGTTGTTGCTCTCCAGAGGTTTGGTTTTAGGAAGTCTCAGAAGCTGCCTCCAGGTCCATGGCCGTGGCCTCTTGTGGGTAATTTTTTCATGTTGGGAAAGTCTCCACACACAGCATTATCACGGTTTGCTGAACAGTATGGGCCACTTGTGTATCTTCGACTTGGTTCCACCCATACTGTGGTGGCATCTTCGCCTGCACTAGCCAAAGAGTTTCTGAAAACCCAAGATCATGTGTTTCAAGCTCGTCCTGCTTCACTTGCTTTCAATATTTTGACCAACAGTTCAAGCATGACAGTACTTTCAGGTTCTGCTTTTCGACATGTTCGAAGGATTTGTGTGAATGAATTATTTACGACAAAACGATTGCAATCGTTCCAACCCGTGAGAACAGCAGAAATTCATGCAATGCTCAAAGACATTTATAAGGAGGTCCAAGACGACAAAGTGATAGATCTCAACTTAAAAGTGTCATCAGTCTCCACCAATAATATCACCCAAATGTTGTTTAGGAAAAGGTATGTTTCTTCTTACAAAGTTTTAATAGCTTCAATCTTGAAAAAAATCATATAACACAGTTGGGAATTAGAAGCATAATAATGATATGATCAAACTAGAGTCAATCAGATGATCTTTTTTTTCTGTCAAAATATACATGGGTAAGACAGTGCTTGTTTTAACCTTTCAAATGTCTAGCTCACACATTAACACCATACAACGTTTGTGATGAAAACCTCTGTATGTTTTTTCCTTATTTTTGATTCATGTGCATGGCAGTGAATGATCAATTTGTGCATTCTTTTTTGAACTAGGTGTTGCGGAGTGGGAACAAACCAAAGAGAAACACGGTGGTTCAAAGAAACAGTCGATGAATTATTTCATTGGTATGGTGTTTTCATTATTGCTGATTACATCCCTTACTTAAAGTGGGTGACCAAGCTTCAAGGGATTGATGCTTCCTTACAAGCACTGCACACCAAATTATCAACATTTCTCCAACAAATCATTGATGAACATAGGAGAAATCCAAATGTTGTTGACAATTATACGGTTAAAGATTTTGTGGATGTGTTATTGACTATGCCTCAAGAAGATGGGACTGGACACCTTTCGGATGACACAATTCAAGGTATTTTAACGGTGAGTGGATATTATTAGACCAGTTTGATAAAAAAGCATGAATCTTATGTGTTTTCTCAAGAATTACATTTCATTTCATGTGTTCAAAAGTAAACATGTTGCAACAATTTTTGTGATTCAACCTCAATATTGTTATGGTGGATGTACACCTAAATTTCCTTAACAAAACAAGTGACATACATGTGTGTTGTGTACCAGGACATGTTGGGAGCAGGGCTAGGTACCAAACTACCACCATCACTAGTTATCACATTTCTTATATTCTGGTTATTTTTCTTATCTAAATATTTGGATTTTTTTAATGAGTATAATGTTCAGGAACAATTATTGTAATCATGGAATTCAAATTAACATATTTCAATTTTTTTGTGCTTTTTTCCAGACACATCCTCTGTCACATTGGAATGGGTGATGGCAGAACTCTTGCGACATCCTGACATTATGAAACGTGCACAAGACGAGTTGGATACTGTAGTGGGTACGAATCGTTTAGTTAGTGAATCAGATCTTCAGCATCTCCCTTACCTTCAAGCTATACTAAAAGAAACCTTTCGCATCCATCCTCCTGCTCCCCTTATGGCTCCACATCGCTCGATTCAACCTTGCCAAGTTGAAGGTTACAACTTACCTAGTAATACCTAATTGATCGTGAATTTATGGGCGATGGGGCGTGATCCTAATATATGGGAAAATCCGCTGGAATTTGACCCTGATCGTTTCATGCAACATCCTGAAATTGATGTGCATGGCCACGACTTTGAACTCTTGCCATTTGGGACTGGACGACGTGCATGTCCAGGACGTCCATTGGGAATCTTGTTTGCTCAAATCGTTTTAGCAAATCTTCTTCAAAGTTTTGATTGGACCCTCCCCCCAAATTTGCAACAAGAACCCATGAAGCTTGACATGTCTGAAACGTTTGGTCTAACTCTGAAAAAAACGCAAGGATTATGTGCAAAGGGACATCCTAGGTTATATCCCCACTTTTACCATTGATCTGAGCTATCTTGGTAAATTTATGAACTATTTTGTGTGAATTGGTGATCATGATTTTAAACAAAGTCTTCTGTTTAACATTTGCAATTACAAGAGCTTGTAATTTGGACATGTCTTTGTTTTTGACTAAATTGTAATCTTCTGTTTGTGAAATCAAATACATGAATTTCATTTCATCATGTAACTTGTTTCAAACATATGTTTTAATAATAAATAATCATTCTAGTTAGTACAAAGTCTGAATCTTGAAGAGCCTTGCTTGATTCATGTAGTTGTCCATTAGCAAGTTGAATATTTGTTATATTTTCACATGTAAATTTTCTAGTATTCTATATATAAGCCTATACCTCTTGCATTCTAAGATTGGATCTTGTCAAGTCAATTTGACAAATTTGTGCATATTAAAATGTTGGTTAAAGATTTGGGCTAATCGTGAACCTTGCCCAAGTGTGTGTGTGATTTGGTATTGGGAATCTCAAAGATTTCTATATGTGAATTACTCTTATCTCTAAGTTTTTTGCAAATTTTCATTTTGGGTTTGAAATAACTATGAAGGCGGCATTGGTTTTTATAACGTCATGGTGTTTGAACAAATATTCCTTTCAATTTATGTTGTTTGTCCACAACATTTATGGAGCCTTTTTAGTACATAGTTTTTTTGCTTGTGTTTTGGGACTGGAGAAAAACTACCACCCCTCCCAATTCCATGTAACTTCATTGAAAATCAAAATATGTCATGGAGAAGAAAAATATTAACCAAAAAAGTGAAACAAATTAAAGTTCGATTGATATGAAATGTGATTTAGAAACCTACCAAAACAAAACAAAAAAATGCAAGTATCAAATAGAAAATTACACGCAAATACTAAATATATGTGAAGGGATGAATTTGCTTACATTGTGAAATGTTTATAATTGAAATACTTTTCAGATTACAATGGGATAAATGTACCAAATGTTTGGACATAAAATATGGGCCTGGATTGATAAAAGTACATTATGCTCGGGAAGATGACATCTAACATGGACTATTGGTAAAGTAAACCCATCACCACTTGCAAGGTGGTCACATGAATTCCAACTAGTCATGCTATTCACATGGCTTCTTGTTGATCAATTTTGCATTAAAGGATCATAAAATAAATAGTTCACAATCTTTGACAATTTTCCAAAAAGCAGGTAGAGGGTAGATTTGAAAAGCATTTTGACACTAGGTGATTCATTTTGATGGAGAAATTCTCATGATTTTTTTAAAAAACTAGGGGGTACTTGTGACGTTCGGACACAATTCGTTCGTGCCCAGCTCGTCTGTGCCCAACCCGTGCCTAGCCCAGCTCGTGCTTAGCCCGTTCGTGCCATGCTCGCCTGTGCCCAGCCCTTTCCCTTCTCGAGCTACAGAGAGAAAGGAGAGAGATGACCAAGTTCAGGTACCCGGGCCAATGTTGCCGACAGCCTCGGAAACACGCGGGCCTTGTTCCAGTCCACCCGTGGCAAAGAGCTTGGTTTATGGCCCGGGACCCAGGTCTTCGTGGGGAGACCAGGCTTCGTCATCGCCTCGGTTTAATACTTACTCCCGCGGTTCCACACATCTGGGCGCTGCCTGGCCCACGCCAGGTTTTTTTTATCGTTCGGCTCTTTGATCGTAGACACCCCAGTAAATAATTTGAAGCCTAGGCATTGGAACTTGGGACCTGAATTGGTCGGGATTCAATACTCGGGACTCGAGACTCGGTAAATAAAGAAGTAAAAGTGTGTGATTAAGGTCCTAAATAGTTTTTGGGCTCTCAAGTTCGAGGGGACACTCTTTCAAACCTTGGCGGTTCTAGAATATATTGCATATTTCAATTTGGGATCTGGGCTTCAAGACCTCGATAGACGGACAGACAGAGATCTAGGTTTCAAGACTTCGACAGATAGACGGACGGAGATCTAGGTTTCAGGACCTCGATAGATAGACACACAAGATCTGGGTTTCAAGACCTCAACAGATAGACGCACAGACTAACTGAATTAATATATATGATTATGCTACAAGACATTGCAAATTGAGTTTTTTTATGGTGAAAAATGATTTATTTTAGAGATTTTTCTTTTAAAATCTACTACTGTAAATAGGTTTTCACCCATAAAATCCCTGCTTTTTGAAAATTTGAAAAAAAATGAAAAAAAAGTTGCAATCTTGAGAGAATGCTAGAATAGTGAGGTTGGTTCACTCTAGCTAGTATTCACAAACTCCAGCCTCCAAATAGAAAACCTTCTTCATAGTCTTTGGAAGATACATCATGGCACAAGAATAATAGAGCTGCATGGTAGGTGACAGCAGACTTTCACGGACAACAACTATAACCAACTCCCAAGAAAAAACCCAGAACTTAAAAGCAAAGAACTCATGCTTTGAAGAATACTTGCAACAATGCTACTGTAAAATACCTAGTTTCAGTAAAAGTGCTTGTCAACAGGACTGCGTTGCAACAACACCTGTACCATTTTGCAAATATTTTTGCACGCTAAAAGAGTGAGAATGCGTAATTTCCACAATTGGTTTTAAAGCAAGTGTGGACATCTCCAGAGATTTCTTTTATTGTGTGGCTATTTTTTTATATTTCAAGAATAAAATTGGATGAAAAAGGGGGGAAAAACATGTTTTGTTCATGTAAAAATGTGTTTAATTTTGTGAAATCAAAAAGTTGGAAAGAAAAGAAAACCTCTAATTTCTATACAATATGTGTGACAATAAATACCACATATCCTACATTGTAATGGATGAAACCATATGGTTTTCCTTACATGTGTCATTAGCCATGGCCTACATGTGTAGTAGAAACCACACTTTTTTGTAATGCAAGTTAATGGGTGATCCTTTCATTACTAGTATTCTTACTTTTGAAAATTGCAATTATACATCAAGATTGGTTCTTTGAATTTTTGAAAACAAAGATTATGGGACTAAAGAACTACCATGATAACCATCGGCCATTTTATGGCATTTCTAATACTTACACAACATTGGTTTGAACGCTAAATGTCAACTTTCACAAATCTTTTGATTTGTATATGTTGACAAAAAAGGTGATGTAGGTTTGCATACTTTACAATGTTAGGCTTTGTGAATTGTTGAAAAATACAAAAGTAATAGTCAATAATTATTCATAATGTTAGCACGTTGATTATTCATAATTGAGGTTCCAAAAAAGGGAAAAAGGATTCAATGATTTTTGAGGGGATACCTTTTACAATTGACATTTACATCGAATATTTTTTAATGTGAGAAATTGAATAATCCAAAATAAAATAAGTCATGTGATCGTGCTGATTTTCACATGCATACATAGTTGTGCATGAATATTCTGATTTACAAGAAACAATGTTTAAAATGTCAAAATGAATTTTAAAATCAAGGATCAATGCAAGCTATAAGGTGGCTCATTCTAGGTGTCACAATGATTATTTTTGTGACTAGTGGGCACCTGTGACCTTCGGACACTATGAAGTCCCTCGGTTTCTTTAAACCATATTTATTTTCTCTAAACCGGGAGCATGCCTCTCCCGGGCAAGACGGTTCGAGCGGATGCGCAGGTCCTCCAAAGGGGCCTCCTCTTCCTCTTTGTTCATTGGTTTAATGAGGGTTGTTTTCTTGAAGGGGGGGAATAGGTGAAGTGGTCCATTCTGTGGGAAAGGTAACCAGGGAAGCAATAGGGATCCCAAGTTCTAGTATATCGGGAATTTTTTTTGTTTCCCTAAAGTGAAGTCGACTAATTTTCCTAATTTTTTTAAATTTTCGCCTAATTTTCGATATCACAAATTTATAAAAAAAATATTTTCAAAATTTTATTTTAAAATATTTATAACAAAGAAAACCTGATCCCAATTCTGATAGAAAAATTAAAGGAAAAAGACCCCTTTTATTTGTGTTTCAAAAATTTATCATTTTTCTTCTAATTTTTTTTAATTCCTAAAATTTCCCAGAAAACCTTTATTTATTTATTTATGAAACGCTGCCCAAAAGAGAGGCAAGTTTTGATACCTATTAAGAAAAATTAATGGCCAAAAAAAAATTACTATTGGCACCCCAAAAAAAAATGGGCAGAGGTAGGGGCGTTTGGAAATAAAATATGTCACTTCGCTGGGAAAAAAAAGGAAAAAAAGTCAGTTGGCGTCGGACCAAAGGGCAGGGGTAGGGGCGTTTGGAAATAAAATATGTCACTTTGCTGGGAAAAGAAAGGAAAAAAAGTCAGTTGGCGTCGGACCGGACGGACAATTATTTAGGTATAGTTAGAGGCCGGTTCTGCTGCAGAACGCTTTTGCAGCAGAATTGTCACGTCACAAACGGACTAAGTGAATTTATAGATAAGATATGAATGTCAATGCAATTTGTATTTTACATGTTAAAATTTTGTATTAGGGACTTACTTTGAAATTATTCATTTGAATAAGCATATGGTATAAATATTTGTTACACATTAACTTACAAAATTAAAAAGAGATTTGGGCTTGTAAAGTATTTTGTATGGATTTTCACCCCTTAACAAAAAGATTTTATATGGATTTTAAAATGGTCTGATAATTGATATTATGATTATTAAGGACTCCATTTTAGTGAGATAATATATTATTAAAATCAAGTGTTAAGGATTTTGCACCATGTCAATTGTAGGTTATTCTTATTGGATTTCTTGTTGTTTTCTTTCCAATGTTAAAAAATTAGGTATTTTCAAAAATCCATACCATAATGGAAAAATATTCATTTGATGTTGGGTTTATGCATATATGTTGTAAACAATATTGCTTTGTTGAACATGCACATGAATGAAAAACCATTGGTCACAATTGATGGATTGTTGTTATTTAACTACTAGGTTTTTTCAAAGTTAAAAAAATAAATACAAAGGAAATAGACTTTGAGTAATATTTTCAAATGTTCCAAAATGAAACCACCTTAACTTGCACTCACCTTCAATTAAACATGTTTTTTTCTCATGATTATCTCCTACACATGTGACCTACTTTTAGAACTAAAACTTTTAACCTTATGATGACTAACAAAATCATTTTTTAAAATAAACATTCCTTTACAACCCTTTGTTTCAAAGTTTCAAGACCTTGAAATTTTCATATGATTTTTTCTTTCCATCAAGACCTAATGAAGATGTAGTTGCATAAGGAAAACATGTTTTTTTAACAAAAGTTTTAAAAATCAATTGCATTTTTTCAAGAAAATTATAAGATGGACAATTGACCATAAATTGGTCAAGAATTCAAAAACAATTATACAATGTTCAATAATCATTAGATTTTTTGAAAATCGTTGTTTTCTGAATATTTTAATCATAGGAACACAATAATACATCAAGTTGCAATATACTAAACATTATGAAAATCTAAAACTGTCCTTTGTAAAAACAAAATCAATTAGAAATTATTCTTTTGGAATGCCAATCATGAATGAGCCTTCACAAATCCCTATGTTAATAATTTAATTTTTTGTTTCCCTACATGGTTGGTATATATGCCTTGATTAACTATTTGCTTATGGCTCACTTTTTATTTGTTGCATGGTTGGTGTACATTTATCCTCATCAACTTTTATTGATTTTAGTGCACTAACTAATTTACAACAAACCTTGTGTTGTTTATCTTTTTTTTAAAAATAACTTTGACTATTCTATTTCTAGAATGTGTTTGTTACTACACTTGTCTTTTGATCTTCTCTTAAAACATCTTTTCAAAAAATAAACAAATCACATTTCCCAAACAAGTTATTTAAAATCATTAAACCAATGAATTGTTCAATTTAGAAAACAAATGTGTTAAAGACCCAATAATCCATCAAGTCTAATCTCAAGTTTCTTAGAAACATTTGTTGGAATCCATATACCAATAATTGTTTCATCAACCCATACAAGTTTCTAATGACTTCAATTACAAATGGAATTTATATTTATTATGTGAATTTCATCAAATATTGAAACACTTAACTTCATGGAAATTTGTGTATTGGGCTTTAAATATAATTCAACGGCCACTTGGTTCAAAAGTTGTTACCCATACATGCACAGGAGGATCTTACATGATTTAATTGCTCGTGCATCAAAGATATATCGACATTGTCTTTAATGTGCTTATAGGATGGGTAATTGGGATATATTCCTTGCTTAAGCTTTGTTCCTCGTTTTTCTACCATTCTATATGTGCTAGTCTATTATTGCTTGTTGTTTTGTGTCTACATATGTATTTTCTGTTGTTTATCTTCTTAAACCTTAAAAAAAAAAAATCTTTGACATTAAATGACCAAATAAAACAAGTTTAATATGTTCTAGTTTTCCACTTAATATTTCCACTTCTCCCAATTGTTTTGTTTTCAAAGCTTAACACCTAGGTTTAATGTATGTACTAAAGTTGGTATGTTTGAGGAACAAATTCTTCAAAACAATCAAGATGAGCAAACCTTGGCAAACTTCAAGAAGTTTAATGAAGACTAAAAGTAATATGTGTGCTTATGGTAATGGCTATTGAATTGATGTTGGTGGTGCTTGAATAGATATCAAATTTTGTATTATGTTTTGGAAGGAATTAATTAAATTAAAGATTAAAATATATTGAAGGTTGTATGAAGTAATATTTGGTGAACAAAAAGGGATTGAGGTGACTTGATATGGAATGAAGAACCAACCATAGCTTCATTTTTCCCTCCATTATAGGGTTTAGTATCAAACAAAGAAGGCACTTAAAAAAATAATCAATCACTTGAAGCAAATTGAATCTTACGGTGCCTACCACTAAAAACAATTATGTTGTAATGTGTTAAATATCACAAAAGTTTAGATCAAATGCAAAAAATTGTGTGAAGGTAATGCACATTGAAGTTGTTGTCCATTTCACAATGAACACATTGTTTATGGGTTAGTATGGGCAAAAGTTGATGGCAATTCTATAAAAAAAATTTGATCTATTTTTTTTAATCACTATTCCACTAAGATTATAGTTGTAAAACATTTGCAGAATCATGTTTACAATAGTGGTTTTGCCATGTGCCTTGGTTGATTGAATTACTGTAATAAGTAGCTTGTCAAAAAACTGTGTTGTAATTTGTTGTTTCTCACATAATTGCATATTGAAATTGGGATTTCGTGTTGTGTTTTCAATTGTGGCATGTTTATGCATAGGTTTTTGGAGGTCCATCCCATAAGACTAAAATCTATAAATGCAGCATGCAACAAAGTAGAAAAACCTGTGTGGCCTTGTATCTTGAGGATGAGTATGAACAACTTGTAGTGGAAGCACATTTTGATTATTAATGACCTGACAACCCAATTTGTAATCGACCTTCCTTTTAATGTAAGTTTTGTAAAGTTTGCATGAAAGATGAAAACATAATGTCTTGCCACAAAATGATGAATTAGTGCTTTTCTTACAAGGGGAAAAACCTTTTGAAAATGTACCCAACTTGGCACAAGAGTGAAACAAAGGAAATTGTCAAGTTAAATGTTAAATTTGGGAATACCATATGTAGCTGAAAGAAGCATCTTGCTTCAGATGAAGTGGATATTCTTCCTAAGTGAGTTGCACCCAATCCAATATGTTTGGAAACAAAGGTTATGCCACCTCAATGGCATAGACATGTTAAATAGGACATATGCATCATTAATAGTGATGATGATTTCTCACTTACTTTGCATAAAAACAAAGGTAAGCAATTAGGTGTGACTAAACTTCCATTTCTAGGAGCAACTTTTGTGTACAACATGCTCCCAAGGAGAAGCCAAAAATCCCTACCCAAATTAAAACTACCACATCATTCTTTGGTTCCTAGTCTATTGCAAACTTGTCAACTACAAATCCACAATGAAATTTGACGAATATTAGTAGAGCTGAAGTGGAGGGAAAGGCATTGGCCACTACAAAGACATTCACAATAGAGGGTGGTTTTGAATTGCGTCCTCCTCCAAAAGAAGTGTTAATGAATGGGTTGTTTGTGTTATTGTCGAAAATGGATACCGTTATGACATGACTTTTTTGCAAGATCCCAAAGCTTGCATGAGAATCTTTATGAGCACGGAAACAATCAAAACCTTATGCAATAGTCTTGTTGCTACATTTGGGCAATGGTATTTATATCATATAGTAAATGTATGTCTGCCATCCATTCATGTTTAATCAAAATTTTCAACCAATTTTACAATATCATGTTGGATTTAGTATCTTTATTTGTTAATTAATTTCTACCTCTTGCTCTAGGAAAATGGAGGTATTGATAAAAGTCCTTAATTAAAGGTTATTGTGAAGAGTTTTTTAGTTGCTTGGACATCGAATGGGGCTAAAAAGAAAACAATGGAGAGATTTCGGGAGATTAAAGGTTTGAAGGACTACTTACAATACTTGATGTTGAAGAAAAAACTTTAAAAAATTTGCTTCGATGTTGTTAAGTTTTATACAATGGTGCAATGTTGATCTAGAGCCTGAAATTATCAAGGTCATTTCAACTTAGGGCCCAAAAAAAAAAGATTTTCACATATGGAACATTAAAAAACTTGGATGTGAAAGAAACAATGGATGGCAGCAAATAAATAAAAAAACAATGCATTGCTTTGAAAAAGGAGAACCTTAAAGATAAAATAACACTTGTAAACAAACATTGTAGAGTTTATTTTAGGGTGTGTCAATTTGTTTGGGGGATTACAAATTTTGTGTTCCTTTGTACTTGTAAATTTGCAAGGCAACTCAAGGTAATTATGTTCCCCTTATACAAAATCTTCAAGTTGATCCCATGGAATGACCGCAATTTCAATGTGGTTATAGAGGCCATGCCCAGTTGTGACATGAGGAAGCCAATTCGTATCAAATGGTCCAGGAGGAGGAGGAGATTGCAATGTCTCTTTCAAAGCTTGAATTAAATCCCTTTCCCTTGAAGCAAGAAATGGTTCATTCTCCAATGTCTATGTACCTACAACATCCACAACTTTATCATCTTCACATGCCATTGCAATAATGAAATTCTATAGTCCCACAAATGATCTGCAACTTTGGTTTTGTACCTTAATTTTTAACAAAGACTATGCAAGAAATAGAATATGGGTTGAATGTGAGTTGCAATTGGAAGTTATTTTCAATCCCAAGCTTAATTGGAATCTAGGCCAAATGGAAGCCTCTAGGTCGAATATACATTCTTGCATCAAAATCTATGCTAGACATCACAAACTTCAAAAAATTAAGGTTCTACAAATAGTGAAACAAGACAAAATAAATGACTAATGCAACCCAAAACCCTTCTATTGCAAGCATGGATAGGAAATCAGTTTCTAAATTTGTGGTGTACAAAGAATCATGTTTTGTAACAAACAACTATTTTTTTACAAAAATTTGGTGTTTCAAGTTTGTTGTTAGAAAATTGCAAGTTGTGGCAACTTGTTGTGTTGGTTTCATAAAATGTATGGTTGTGGGTTGGCCATGAATTTTATCACAATTTAGTCTAATTTGAGATGCAAGATGTAAACAGACCTCAAAGGTGGTTGGTCTGCAGTCGAAATCTAAAGCTTTGTGCGATGAAAACCAGGAACATTCAAGGCACTATTTGTAGCATGTTTTCAAATCTATGTGCATGCAAAATGTCGCATAAAACATGAGAGTTTTGTGCAATAGAAAAATCAGTCACAGTCAACAACGAATGCTTGGAAATGAGTTTGACAACATTCTATGGACGGTGATGGGTAGGGCCCCCTTGGTGGGCACAATGGCAGCTCCGGTGGTGGGTTAAGGTGCCCGAGAACAGTGACCGACAAAGTTCGATGGGGGGAGATTTAGCATCTCACAATATTTCCTTTATTGCGCCTTGTCCCTGTGGGGACAGGGACTAGTGCATTCAATCCAATTTTTGGAAGTTTTACCTTATTAGAACTGGTTTGAAGTTAAGTGAACTAGTTTTCTTGTGAAAGTGTTTAGACTGTTTAGATTGGACAGATTTTTTTGGTGTTCAGAGTGTGGACACAGTAGGTAGATGTACAACATCTTACCTATTGGCAGGGCTAGCGCGTTTGTGATGCCTTGTTTTCTAAAGCTTTCTTCGCGCTTGGGTAGCCTTCTCTAGGTAGTACTAAGTAGGTACCCACCACATTTGAGTTGCATCAACCATTAGCTACCCATTTTTAAGAGGCAGTTGTTAGTCAGTACTATGGAACAAGATCTCACCTGCATTCAAATCATGAGAAAGATACTAAAGTGGATGATGGCCATCTTTTACAGCAAATCTGGTAGTGTCTTTTGGTATGGGCTAGAGAGTCACAATGACATTAATAATGTTTGAATGGGTCATTTTGTGCAAGGATGTCTGAATAAGTATTCTTTTTAAGTTGTTGTACAATAGTCACAACCTAGTGGACAATAATAATTGAATAGTGTGCAGTATGGGCCTTGCATAATAATGGCCCATGTGAGGCAAAGCTGTGGCCCATGTGAGCTTTATTGGAATCATGGTTTGTACAAACTAAAGCTAAATGCACTCTCGATTCCAGCAACATGAAGCTTTGCTAAATTCTAATGATAGTAATGTTCCAAAGCTCCTATGGGGTAGGTAGATAGTATGTAGTCATAATAATGATTGACCGATCGATCTAATTCATTGTCTAGACTCTCAAATCACAATTACAAGTGTAGGGTAAAGCCTTAAGATGAGGTGAATACCAAAATAAGACGCCCAAGTGTGAGCTGAGGAGGTCTTGCATAAAGACCCAGATGAGGAAAGATATGGCCAACAAACTCTTGGATGGGAGTACCCTGTGGAAGGCAAGGTAAGTTTGGAGTAAAAAGGAGAGAGGTGTGGAAGAACATAATGTACTGCCCAAAAGGGAAATGACAAGATGAAAAAAAGACGTGGGAGGGAAATTATGGCCTGTAATGCCAATGATATTTAGACACAGAAAACACTAGGAGGATTTAGTGTTTAACCATTTTCACAACAACAATACTGAAGTTATGAATAAGTTGTCATGAGAAAAATAAATATTTAAAGTCCCAATGAATACATTGTGTTAGGGTCATGTCACAAAATTGACCAAAACAACATTGCCTCTTTTCCAATGCACAATGTTCTTTATAATTGATATTAAATGCTGCATAAAAACCTCTTCGAATTCTTGTAGTGTAATTTCAAGGCATGTTCTAGTGCACAATTATTCCTGCCCCTCTGGAGTGGGTATTTTGTATTCATGATGGGTTTAAAAAAATCCTAAAGCCACTGCTCTCTAAAGGTTGCATTCATTTTTATGCTGTCTAAAGCTTTGTGGGCAGGAGAATTACTGAAATTGTACTTACTCTTGGTTCACACCTCAGGTGCCTTTATTTTGGTAGCTCGACCATAAGCTTCATGCCCCACATGACATTATCAGGTTTTCATGTTAAAAAAGATGTAAGTGTACACATCAATTTGTGATGGTACATACCCATTCGGAAACCACTTACCCATCATGGCCGACTCATGAAGTACAATCTCTTGATCACATTTTGTGTCATTGCTGCAATGGTGATGCATAATCTGACGCTTATTGCATAAGGAGAGGACCACCAAAAAAAAGTATTTCATATGTGCCCTTGGAAATCTGAAGACGACCAAGAATTGTCATACACTTATATAATGTCACCCATTCTAAATTTCCAAGTATGTGGTCCCTTTGGAATTTGTAGTACAAGGGGCGGCTTCAGCACATGCCTATCAACTAATTTAATTATTTTGAAGATTTCATTTTGAAAACTAGAACTTTCCAAAATATTCTTCACTTTCTTTCACAAAATTGGAATTGGGTCCATGAGATTTTTTGTTTTGGAAAACTTCAGCATTTCTAAAAACAATATAATTTATGCCCAAGCTGCCAAGGCACTATGGCTTTTTATGTATTCTAGAATGAGGGTCAATCAATCAAACCTTGCAAAAGAACCAGGTGGTTTCTCATAAGGCTGAGCACTCTTGGCCACTCTTTGTGACTGACAGTGCTTGTTGAGGGTTAAGTGCACCTTGGCTAAGCTACTAGGTAGTTAGTTAAGTACTTAACAAATAGCTTACTAACCTATTACTTATGTTAGGCTACATTGTCTACCTTAGTCAATGTCGACACATTAGTCAATCTAACAACCTTGGCAATGAGCTTTTGTTGAAGTTAATAATTTGTCAAGGTTACGAATTCTTGGTTGCTTTTTTTTTAACGATGCTATGTTTTTTGGACAATTAAGTTATGTTTCAACTTCTAAAGGTGTCAAAAACATTACATAACAACTTGGCCTTCACAAAGCTTTCAAATCCACACAAACTCTGGCATGGCTTCCACAAGCTTATGAACATTTTCATACCTAGCTATTAATATATTGGAATTTTTAAAAATTCGCATTGGAAAAAAAGTTCATTAAAAATAATTTCAATATATGTAACCATGGGTTAATATATATAATTCAAATTATATATATATATATATATAATTTTAAATAAATGTGAAAATATTATATGTATTGACATGAATCAACAAATATAATTCAATAATATTATTATATTTATATAATGCATTATTTGATATGTTATAAATACTAATATATTTGGACCAATATTTAAACCAATATTATACATCATAAAAAATTAAGTTTACGTAATGACTTGTGTTATATATGTATAAAATATATAATATTTTTGACCCACTATATTTTTATTTTAACCAAAAGCTTATTTACTATATATTAGAAAAGTTTTAAATAATTTTTCAATTAGAAATAGGATTAATATATGGGAAAGATCATTTTTATTATTGTGTGAAACATTAGAAAAAGTAGAAAATCATGTGCTTTAATTTTTTTTAAAACATGGTTTAAAAGCTTATTAAATTAGAGACTTTATTTTTTTGTTTTTAAAATGCATTTACAACTTTAAAAGGGAAAAAAAAAATGAACATATTTGAAGAAATTTTAAGCATTGACTTTTATTTTTGAATTTTGACAAACTTTGTATTGAATTTATGGTTGAGTCTTCACATAAGGTTTGTTTTTTACCTTTGTGTGATCTTTCCAACTTAATTTTTCTAATCTCTTTGAAGAAGATATAGAATGAAATTGTATTCTTTCCCATATGTCTAAACCCTAAAAATTTCCCCGTAATTTAATGAATGATTAAAAAAATATTTTAGATAATTAATGAACTATTGAAGAAAAAAATCATATAATTAAGTATTTCAGATAATTTAAATGATTAACTATCAAAAATTAGATAATCATTTATTCATTTAAAATAATTAACTAATCATTTGGTTTAACTTTATTATTTGGATAATAAAAAGTTGGATCTAAAAATCAGATTGATTAATTTGATATTGATTGATTAACTAAATTATATATTTTTGTTTAAATAATTTATTGAAATCATTATTTAAGATAATTATTCCACATTATAGATTGCAAGTTCAACTTTTCCATGAAATTTTTTTGCACCAAGATAAGTTCGATCACAATTGTCATTGTACTATTTCTTCCACAAACAATATAACCTCTTTTCAATTTCAATGAAACAAAACAAAAATCATGGAACTCTTAATCAACAACCCCAACCTTTGTACACAATACACACCTTTGTTAACATACTACTTTGGGGCTTTGTTGCAATAACTCCACCCATATTTACCTTTACTAACTAAAATTTGGGGCTTAATTACAATACTTGCACTTGTACTAACCTCTACCAATTGGGATTTTGGGGCCTAGTTATATTACCTACATTTAACATTAATATTTATCATTATCCTTGTGTTTTTGTATTTCAAATTTTTTGTGTTTATTACTTGGAAACAATAATAACCTTTGTGGCATATTAAACTTCATGTGTGTGTTAAATACATGATGTTCAAAGAATTTGGGCTATGGTTTCCTCCATACAAAATTGATTCTAAAACAAATTTCTTAGTGCCAATGGCAATAATCTTGATTAATAATTGAGAAATTTATTCATGACATTGTTTAGTATGTACATTTGTGTAATTGGGCATTGTTTCATGCTAAATTTTGAACCATTTGACACTATTTCCCAATTCATCTTCTAGGTGGTGTAAAACCAATCTTGGATGTAAAACTGCATTTGCCTTTGTGAGGTGTATGTTATGAATATTACATGTCAATACTCTCATGTGTGAGGTGGCATGCTCACAAAGTGTCACATCGCCTTCTTTACATTCATTTATGATCTTTTGCATTGTAGTGACCGATTGTGCAAAAGCCTTTTTCCATTAGGGTTGATGAATTTATTGTGTCACTAGACCCTCCAATGGCACCCATGGGGAAATCACTTTGCTCCATGCTCCTGAGCCCATCAAATTCCATGATCCCATCGTCACCTTCGAGATGTTCATCTTCATCATCATCATTGGATTCCATATCATTTGGAATATGTCTTGGGTCCGCAAACATGTGACCCAACCCTCCATGATGTGATCCATACCATGTTCCATAGTAATGAATGATATCTTCCTAAGAAAAGTCTATGCATCTGAGAATCACCACAATTTGGTGTTTACACATGTTTCCTCACAATGCCCATTCACATGTGCAACAAAATATTTCGATGAATGAGAATTTCATTATGTAAATGACATTGGAAAGGTGTCGGCTCCATACGCCCCAAGCTCCATCACTCTCAAAGGTTGGTTAGTACACATGGGTGAATGGAATAAAGGTTGTTTTTTCCACACTTTATGTAATAATGGCTTCCATAACCTTGTTTTTTATGAAATTCGTTTTCTTCATTTCCAATGTGTGCATGTAATGGTGTGCAATGGTTGTTGTTAATCGCCCACCAAGTATCCTACACTCTCTAAAGCCTTTTATGTCAAGAGCAAACCAACGTTTCAACGCACCATGATATGATTCAATGCTCGTTTGGGTGTCTTGGTCGGAATGGGAAAGTTTTCAAACACCCACCATCCATAATTCTACAAACATAGACACAATGCACAAGGATGAATAACATTATTACCAAAAAAAATTGAATATTAAACCATGATAAATGTTAGCACTTACCAAATTGATGGTAATAAGTCCAAAAGTAATTTGTCCACACATCATTAGGCCTATGTTAATGAAGGTTTTTTCTCACAGCAACCTTCCCATGTTCTTTGAAATTATCAATTGTCTCTCCATGATTGATGGACATGTACATCACATCATGAAGGTCTTGGAGGATTCCACCTCACACCTCCTTACCTTTGATTTTTTTTGTACCACATAAGTGCCATGCTTTGAGAACATGCCAACAACAAAAGTAAATGGGAACCTTGTCCATACCCCATACAACCTTAATAAGGACACATATGTAATAAAATCACCATGAGTGGATGGGGTCAGTACAACATAAAATGCATTTGAAGTAATCAAAATTGTATGAAAGATATTTAAAAACATTTAAGGAAATAAACATAAAGTAGGTACTATGTGTAGAACTAATTGTAATGCCTTCAATTCTTGTGGTGCATCATCAACGAGAAAACATGATGGTTTCCAATGTGGCATGTGTTATAACATCTTATTTATTAATGGTTTCAACCATTTGATCAAATTCTCAACTTTTTGCCTATTTGTAATGATCCATGTTAAAGGGACACCCATCTGATGATCATCAAACCCCATCAACATGAATAAATGGAATTCCATGACATTTGTGCCAAATGTGGCATTCATAGAAATGGCACCATTGTGATTTCTTGTGTTTCCGATTCAAATATGCAATGTTTTGAAGCCAAGTGAAATCATCTCATGTCATGGTTTGACATGTATTCACACGTTCCCACCAAATTGCTTTATGTTTGTCATATATTTATTTAGTCGTGTAACCTAAGCTTAATTGGGCCCTTATGTGGTCCTTCAATGGTTGTGACATGCATGGAGCATAATGAGACATATGAGAAATGGATTTTGGGTCATGTTCACCATGTGCAAATGACCCATCAATTTGTGTATAGGCCTTATAATAAATTGTGATCTTAGCCACATCGGGCCATGTGTATAAATGTTTGATTGAAAATGACATTAAACATTTTTGTTTAATAGATCAAATGTGGGTTGAGTTTCTCGATAGTCCTCTGGTCCATATCCACATTGACACTTAAACCAGAAGACCCTTAAGATGTAAATGATTACATCTTTAGTATATGAATTAAAGAAATTAAAAGGTTAATGCCATAAATGTTTACCACGTATGCCCAAGGTGGTTTTTGATAATTGGTTGGTTGACATCCGCTTGGCTTGGAAAGTTTTTGTAAACATTCCATTCCATGGGGGTGCTCGTATCCCCTTGTTGACCTTCCAAGAATTTTGGGATGCGAGCATATGGAACATAAACAAATTGAATGGTTAGTTTATTTTGCCCTTCATGGCATATCCCAGACCTCCACACCAAGTCTTTGTTTGAGAACATGGACTTGGCGGGGTTTTGGACATGAATAGAATGGGACTTTGGAACCCTTCCCATGATTGAACGAAGTAGGACAAATTCCTACACCAAGAAAATGTATAATTTTATAAACATTCATCATTGAACAAAAACCCAAAATGGAGTACCTACATGGCTCCCTTAAAATCGATGTTGTGATTTGGAATTCCCCTTACAATACTCACATCATGATACAAATTACCTACTATTTTTAATGTATATCACATACAATATTTGCATTATGGACCCACATAGTAAAACAAATTTTGGCAATACCCACATTGAGTTATTAAACCTTCCATCATTGAAAATGTTCACATATGCAATACTTGGATTATACTTTAAACACACAATGTCTGAAAACCCCATGTAACAATATCCACATAATGATTATTAATGCACATTGTTTTGAGACATGAAAAATGGCATACCTATTTTAGGCCATAAAACCCATGTTGGTTGTGGGGAATAAATGCATTATTCGCATTTGGGTATGAAAAAATCCAAATAAAGGTATAAAACCTTTATGTATGGTTGTATACTTAATGAAACTTGATGCCCATTTTATATCTAATAGCTAGGAAATGAAAAGAGGTTGAATTACGAAAATATAAACACACAAAAAAAAATAACAAAAGACAAAATCATAGTTTTAAGAATAAAAGATGACAACTTCCACCAAAGTTTGTAGTCCAAGTTGAAAACACAACCCTAAAAGATCATAATTCATACAAAAATGGGTTAGAAAATATTGAACTCTAAAACAATGGAACATATGGAAACAAATGAGATTCATAATTATGGTATAGATCTAAACAAGTAATAAGATAACAAACCAGTACAATGAACAAAGTTTAGAGTATAAACCTTAAGCCTTAACATATATAAACCAAATTCCTATACATTAAATCATAAGGCATAAATCTAAAAATGTAAATGATATTTTGGCATAAACCTTATTACAACCTTAACTATAAAAACCCTAACAAAAAAAATCCTAGTGATATATGCCCTAACCCTAAAAAAATTATACAAACTATATAAATTATATAATGCAAAACAAACAAATTTAAAAGAACATAGAGAAAAAATTAGAAACCAAATTGTAAAACTTTTAAACTATAAATATTTATTGATTGAAAAAAAATACCTTAATCTTTTTTAAAAATTAAATAAATTTCATAGAAAACCAAAAGAGAAGATATGTTTCTTACCTTTGTGCGATATTTCCAACCTAATTTTTTCCACTTTCTTTGAAGAAGATATAAAATGAAATTGTATTATTTCACATATGTGTAAACCCTAAAAATTTCCCCCAAATTTAGCTTAGTTTAAGTTAATTACTATACATTTGTGAAAAAATTATTAATTAATTTATGAGTCCCAACCCTAAACTTAAATCATAATCAATAGTACATACTTATAATAGTTACATGAAAAGATGTATTTTAATGTCCATTTCATAATAAATTAGGTAAATGTTCTTTAATAAAATATGCATTAACTAAACCAAAATGGCTACAATTATGGTATTGTTTCTACTATAAATTATTTGTAATACCTACATATGGGGACTTGTGTTCATCATCCATGAACTAAGGCGAACCCTAATAAATTGATAGGTCGGATTTGGGGGGGGTGGGGTTGGAAAAAGTGAGTAGGTAGTTAATTAGGTATTTGGTTATGTAAAAAACGTAGATAGATAAGTAAACATAATGAATAGATAGGAAGGTGGGTGCATAGGTAGGTCAATAGGTATACAGGTGGGTAGTCGGGTTAATAGGCAGGTTTATAAATAAAAATGAAGTTTAAAAAACAAGATAAATAGGTTACTAGGGTAGGTAGGCATGTAGGTAAGCAAATCAATAGTTAAGAAGACAATTACATTAGCAAGGTAGTTACATAAATAGGCAAGTTAGTACATAAAAAACAAGTTACCTTATCAAGGTGATTAGGTTTGTAAAGTACTTATGTCAATAAAGTGGTTGTGTATATACAGTAGCTAGGTCAGTAAGGTAGGTAGTTAGTACAGTGATTAAAAATTAGTAGAGTATGTAATTACTAGGGTAGCTAGGTTAGTAGGATAGGTATTTAGTATAGTAACTAAATCAATAAAATAACAAGTTATTAAGATCGGTATGTTAGTAGGGGATAATAAATAAGGTACCAAAGTTGGCGCAGTACTTATGAAGATAGGAAGGTGAGTAGGGTAGCTATATGTGAGGTCAGGTCCAAGGGAAAATGATCAAGAATAATAAATTTAAAAAAAACGAAGTACAACAATTAACAGCAAAAAGAAAAAAAAAATGAAAAAAAAACGAAGTACAGCAATCAACAACAGCAAAAAGAAATGGACTGTGATGGACCCCATCTGGCGCCGAATGATAAAACGCAGCCCATCCAGTGCACAGGACGGCCAACTGGTGCATTGGTGGGTGCTGGTTCACTCTGGCCATACCTTTGACATGTTTGCCGAGAAACCCTGTTAAAAACTGTAGCTAGTAGCCGCCTAGACGTAATGTGACGACACCATCATCCCAGAATAAAGACGACGTAGTAAGTTGCACGCCATCGATATCTTTCCCAATGCAACAGAGATTCATTATTCCCCCTGACTTTAACGCCATTGATGTCAGTCCCAATGCAACCGACCTCCATTATCCCCTGAATTTACAGTTACATCACGCAGGAGGGTCTTAAATATAGCCATAATAAACAAGTATTGGCTGCATTATTTTTCTCATGCTTGCCTACATACCCAATTAAAATGTGTCTAGAGAAGCCCAGATACATCTTAACGTTGTTGCTGCCCACACCCATTTGATGACCCCTGTAATGAACGTGTAATGGGCACTCAGAAGCTTTTTTAGCGTCTGTTATTCATCCACAATGTGCATAAGCACCTTCTTAGTGTCCCTTTACACACCTAAAATGTGTCCGGGCATCGTCCATCTTTTGTTGGAAAAAATTATGAATCATGCTGATTTCACTGTCTCCCCCAAACACTTGTGAGGAGAACATTGCATTGAAGTTCTATGTCATTTACAACTCGTGCTCACCCACTTCCACATATCTACTTTAATACAAGAGACCTCTTGCAGTTCTAAGTGTTGAACAACAGTCTTTAGCAAGAGCAACTATGGGAGTCATTTCTTTGTTTCACCTATTGCAATTAGAAGGAAGGTTGCAAGATAATTTGGGGCTCCTTATAACTCCTTTATTATTGTTGATACTTTTGGTTGTTGCTCTCCAGAGGTTTGGTTTTAGGAAGTCTCAGAAGCTGCCTCCAGGTCCATGGCCGTGGCCTGTTGTGGGTAATTTTTTCATGTTGGGAAAGTCTCCACACACAGCATTAGCACGTTTTGCTGAACAGTATGGGCCACTTGTGTATCTTCGACTTGGTTCCACCCATACTGTGGTGGCATCTTCGCCTGCACTAGCCAAAGAGTTTCTGAAAACCCAAGATCATGCGTTTCAAGCTCGTCCTGCTTCACTTGCTTTCAATATTTTGACCAACAATTCAAGCATGGGAGTAATTTCAGGTTCTGCTTTGCGACATGTTCGAAGGATTTGTGTGAATGAATTATTTACGACAAAACGATTGCAATCGTTCCAACCCATGAGAACAGCAGAAATTCATGCTATGCTCAAAGACATTTATAAGGAGGCCCAAGACGACAAAGTGATAGATCTCAACTTAAAAGTGTCATCAGTCTCCACCAATAATATCACCCAAATGTTGTTTAGGAAAAGGTATGTTTCTTCTTACAAAGTTTTAATAGCTTCAATCTTGAAAAAAATCATATAACAAAGTTGGGAATTAGAAGCATAATAATGATATGATCAAACTAGAGTCAATCAGATGATCTTTGTTTTCTGTCAAAATATACATGGGTAAGACAGTGCTTGTTTTAACCTTTCAAATGTCTAGCTCACACATTAACACCATACAACGTTTGTGATGAAAACCTCTGTATGTTTTTTCCTTATTTTTGATTCATGTGCATGGCAGTGAATGATCAATTTGTGCATTCTTTTTTGAACTAGGTGTTGCGGAGTGGGAACAAACCAAAGAGAAACACGGTGGTTCAAAGAAACAGTCGATGAATTATTTCATTGGTATGGTGTTTTCATTATTGCTGATTACATCCCTTACTTAAAGTGGGTGACCAAGCTTCAAGGGATTGATGCTTCCTTACAAGCACTGCACACCAAATTATCAGCATTTCTCCAACAAATCATTGATGAACATAGGAGAAATCCAAATGTTGTTGACAATTATACGGTTAAAGATTTTGTGGATGTGTTATTGACTATGCCTCAAGAAGATGGGACTGGACACCTTTCGGATGACACAATTCAAGGTATTTTAACGGTGAGTGGATATTATTAGACCAGTTTTGAAAAAAAAGCATGAATCTTATGTGTTTTCTCAAGAATTACATTTCATTTCATGTGTTCAAAAGTAAACATGTTGCAACAATTTTTGTGATTCAACCTCAATATTGTTATGGTGGATGTACACCTAAATTTCCTTAACAAAACAAGTGACGTACATGTGTGTTGTGTACCAGGACATGTTGGGAGCAGGGCTAGGTACCAAACTACCACCATCACTAGTTATCACATTTCTTATATTTTGGTTATTTTTCTTATCTAAATATTTGGATTTTTTTAATGAGCATAATGTTCAGGAACAATTATTGTAATTATTGAATTCAAATTAACATATTTCAATTTTTTTGTGCTTTTTTCCAGACACATCCTATGTCACATTGGAATGGGTGATGGCAGAACTCTTGCGACATCCTGACATTATGAAACGTGCACAAGACGAGTTGGATACTGTAGTGGGTACGAATCGTTTAGTTAGTGAATCAGATCTTCAGCATCTCCCTTACCTTCAAGCTATACTAAAAGAAACCTTTCGCATCCATCCTCCTGCTCCCCTTCTGGTTCCTCATCGCTCGATTCAACCTTGCCAAGGTGAAGGTTACAACTTACCTACTAATACTCGATTGATCGTGAATTTATGGGCGATGGGGCGTGATCCTAATATATGGGAAAACCCGCTGGAATTTGATCCTGATCGTTTCATGCAACAACATCCTGAAATTGATGTGCATGGCCAAAACTTTGAACTCTTACCATTTGGGACTGGACGACGTGCATGTCCAGGACGTCCATTGGGAATCTTGTTTGCTCAAATCGTTTTAGCAAATCTTCTTCAAAGTTTTGATTGGACCCTCCCCCCAAATTTGCAACAAGAACCCATGAAGCTTGACATGTCTGAAACGTTTGGTCTAACTCTGAAAAAAACACAAGGATTATGTGCAAAGGCACATCCTAGGTTACATCCCCACTTTTACCATTGATCTGAGCTATCTTGGTAGATTTGTGAACTATTTTGTGTGAATTGGTGATCAAGATTTTAAACAAAGTCTTCTGTTTAACATTTGCAATTACAAGATCTTGTAATTTGCACATGTCTTTGTTTTTGACCAAATTGTGATATTCTGTTTGTGAAATCAAATACATGAATTTCATTTCATCATGTAACTGGTTTCAAACACATGGTTTAATAATAAATAATCATTCTAGTTACTACAAAATTTGAATCTTGAAGAGCTTTGCTTGATTCATGTAGTTGTCCATTAGCAAGTTGAATATTTGTTATATTTTCACATGTAAATTTTCTAGTATTCTATATATAAGCCTATACCTCTTGCATTCTAAAACTGGATCTTGTCAAGTCAATTTGACAAATTTGTGCAGTTAAAATGTTGGTTAAAGATTTAGGCTAATCGTGAACCTTGCCCAAGTGTGTGTGTTTTGGTATTGGGAATCTCAAAGATTTCTACATGTGAATTACTCTTATCTCTAAGTTTTTTTGCAAATTTCATTTTGGGTTTGAAATAACTAGGGAGGCGGCATTGGTTTTTATAACGTCATGGTGTTTGAACAAATATTCCTTTCAATTTATGTTGTTTGTCCACAACATTTATGGAGCCTTTTTAGTACATAATTTGTTTGCTTGTTTTCTTGGAGTGGAAAAAAGCTACCACCCTCCCAATTCCATGTAAGATCATTGAAAATCAGAATATATCATGGAGAACAAAAATATTAACCAAAAATAAAAAAAGTGAAACAAATTAAAGTTTGATTGAAATGAAATGTGATTTAGAAACCTACCAAAACAAAACAAAAAAATGCAAGTATCAAATAGAAAATTACACACAAATACTAAATATATGTGAAGGGATGAATTTGCTTGCATTGTGAAATGTTTATAATTGAAATACTTTTCGCATTACAATGGGATAAATGTGGGCAATGTTTGGACATAAAATGTGGGCCTGGATTGATAAAGTACATTATGCTCGGGAAGATGACATCTAACATGGACTATTGGTAATGTATACCCATAACCACTTGCAAGGTGGTCACATGAATCCCAACTAGTCGTACTTGCTGATCAATTTTGCATGAAAGGATCATTAAGTAAATAGCTCATGATCTTTGACAATTTTTCGAAAAGCAAGTAGAAGATATAGATTTGAACAGTAGGTGATTTATTTTGAAGGAGAAATTCTCATGATTTTATTACAAATTATGTTACAAGACATATTGCAAATTGAGTTTATTTTATGGTGAAATTTTATTCATTTTGGAGATTTTTAAAGAAAAATCTACCAATGTAAATGGGTTTTCACCCATAAAATCCCTGCTTTTGAAAATTTGAAAAAAAATGAAAAAACAGTTCCCCAATCTTGAGAGCATGCTAGAAAAGTGGATTTGGCTCACTCTAGCCAGTGCCTCCAAACACAAAACCTTCTTCATAGTCAAGGATACATCATGGCACAAGTATAATATAGCTACATGGTAGGTCAGAGCAGACTTTCACAGACAACAACTATAACCAACTCCCAAGAAAAAACCCAGAAGTTAAAAGCAAAGAACTCACACTTTGAAGAATACCCACCACTAGTGTGAAGGTGGTTCTTTCTGCAAAACAATTGCCAACTGTGATTGCAAGCCACTAGTAAACCAGAGAGTTTTGCTCTCATAAATGAAAAAAGCTCAATGATCTTGGGTTTGCAATTTTGTTCAAAATGGGTGGTGGCTCAAAATTTATGTCAAAGAAGTAGCCTTGAAATCAAGTGCTTGGAGGATTTCATCCTTGAGTTATCCTAGACAAAACATTAATGATAGCCATCACCCAATCATGGGCAGGCAGATTCTGATACATGGCTGGCAGTCCATACAGAATGCAGTTCACTGAGCTGATTTGAAGAAGGAACAGAAGGAAGATTCTTTCTTCTGATTTGCTTCCTTACCCGTTCAACCTGTCAATCTATGTTGAGACCTGAGCAGGAACAGGCAGATGATCTAGATATCTTGCTAGATTCATGCCTAAATGCAACATAAGAAAATGAACATAATTAATGTGGTGAAGTTGCAATAACTAAGGCCCAAACTAAGTCGCTGACCCTGGAGCTGGATAGTATCAGTACCTCCCTTGGTAGGTCTTTGTCACTATATATGCATCTCCAAATACATGACCAATAACAACTGAAGCAGCATGGAGGGCCAGATAGCTTCTTAGCTTCCAATTTGAATGTGTGACTGCTCCTCACCTACTTCTCTGTGGTGCCAATTGCCCACAGATGTAGACAAATATAGGAAAAACATTAGCACCATAGAAACACCCATGTTGAAAAAAAATGGTGTATACTGGTTCCTTGTGCATTTGTCCATGGCAAGCATTTGATAATCACATGCTGGTATGAGTAGAAGGAGGAACTGTCTCATAAAATGCGGTCTGACTGTGATGGTAATCGGTTGAAGAAGTTGATGGGTACAGCAGGCAAGGGGTCCCGGAATCGTGGATGACGTAATACATACACGCCCAACAGAACTGCCACTGCTTGGAAAGGTGTCACATACAGAACAATGGCTGTAACCAAGCAAAAGGTTACAAATATTGCAGTAGCCCTGTAAAACAGACAACAAGGAGAAATCAAATATGTGTCACAAACTGATGAGAACAAGGTGGGGATTCTTGCAATGACCAGATGAAGGAAAAGACCAGATGATCTCATTAGTTAATGATTCAGCTTTGAGACAACCCTTTTGACAAGGAAATGGAAGTCATACCTGGGATCTCGCCAACTGAGGAGAGAATGGAGCCGTTCACCTGTGGTCGCAAGTTCACCAAGTGCATTTTGAAGTCGACCAGCCACACCTCGCAGCCTCTCATACCTGTGCTTCAGCACCTGCATGTGTTCCTTCATTTAGGAAAGCTGTGACTTTTTTCCTTCAGGGAATAACTGCAATAACTGCAATGTCTCAGAGCACTAATAATGTAATCAGTGATTTTTGCACACAGTTGCACAGACTAACCTCCTGGGCTCTGTTTGCAGGGACAACATTGAACTCCTCTTCCAGCTCATCAAGATCCCCAATGTGTTGACCTTGCGAGAGTTTAGCATCCATGAAAGGAGGTGTTCGAGAACGGAAGCGATAGTTCCAGGCTCCAATTAGAAACATGTATAGGAATATGGTGGGCAGCAAGAGCTCTGGGTGCCATACAAGTATTAATAGCAGGATGTGGACAAGCACTGTTGTCACAGGGCTCTTCCAGCTGCAAATATCCGAAAACCAGTTCATCACAGCCAACACGCCATTCAGCACACCCTGCATAGAGCAAAAATGTCAGGAATTATTAACTCCTCTTCTGGGATCAAATGAAGCAAAATGATCTGAACAAACCAGCACCATATGCCTTAACAGGTGTCCAAAGTGGTAGTTCATGAGTGAAGCTGCAAATCAGAAGTGCAATCAGTGGGTGGTGGAAATGCTTTCATAAAACCAGTCCATATGACCCATACAGCAGACTGATGGATCTTATGAATATTTGACAAGGTTCTCAAGGACAACTAAGTCTGAAAAGAGAATTGCAAGAGGTTATAAATTGGCATATATACCATGATTCGATAGTAGTTGGCTTTGCTTCTCCTCATGCTCCAGCGCTCTGCCTCTGTGTCAAGCATAAACTGCACCACCTCTTGCCTCAATGGAGGTTCTGATCGCATGAGTTTGAGGGCCACTATGTTCATGGCTGCTACTCTCAGAGTTTCTGAATGCTTTGGATCAAGTGGATAGAAGAAATGCATACGTGGTAACTGCGACTGGAGGTAAGCATGCATCAAGTTCAGAGTGGAGGCACATGAGAACCGAACTGCCAGCTCCAGCTCCCCCATTTTCTTCACCCCCTGAGGTGTGACAACCAGCAGTGGGTACGAGTTGGTGTATACACGGTCACTCTCAAGTGTTGAGAGACGGATTCTTACTTTCCCAACTGGAAGATCTTTTGCGGTGACCATCTTGTCCCCAGGAAAACTGTGTGCATGGCTGCATTATTCAAGTCATTTAATTCAGACACTCATTTCTGATCACCAAGAACTGGTGAGTAACCTAGGTCACAAGGAGGAGTGATCTTCTATCTTAGAAACAAGGGTAGCAAATGGATCATATTTACAGATGGTACCATAGACTCACCGATTGTCAAACACACCAACTGTCACAACAGTGCAAGGATCATAGACCTCCCATGTGTACTGCTCATTCCAGCGAGGATTGAAACTTTCGAATATTGTTCGAGTTCGGATCCACTTCGGTCCATATTTTGCAACACAGTAAGCATCAGTGCTTCCACAATTGTCCTTGGTGGTCTTCATGGGAAGGAGATTATTGGCACCATGGATACCCAATTCTAAGACACCAACAGAAGGCTTCCACAGCTGCTTTGCTGTGGGACGAGTGCAACTGATGTAGCTAGATGACTCATCCATGACATGGTAGCCTCCATCAAAAGAGAGTCGCAAATGAATACGCCCTAGAAATCCTCCTCCTTTTCCACCCTCCTTCTCCAATATGTACCACCTGATCCACCCACATGCAAGTTGAGCACTGACACTCTGAATCCCAGTAATGAGCAAGAACTACAATAACATCGATAAGATTTCCATGTCAGCCAGCTTAGAATACACATGCTATACATGCTATACCATGAGCAGAACTATCAGTAAAAGGGCAGAGGAGTGGGGACTGATGGGATGCTAAAAGTATTATCATCACCTTGAGGCTACTTGGCGACCATCAATGCGGTGCTCTACAGTGCTTAGAGGAATCCTGACTTGTCCCAGAATCTCCTCCTGCATGATGTCTTAAATCAGTAAGCAAACCTGGAATTCAAGATGCCACAACCACGACACTTAAGATATGGAATACTTACTTTGTTACCAACCCTGTCTTGAACCAGAATGTGCAATAGATCATCAAATGGCTCCATTGCTACAAACAGCAAGTCTTCATTCCAAAAGGGGCTTGCACTCCTCACTGAAGCTATTCGTGACCGCAGCATTTGGTAGGGACCCACATGTGCCTTGATATACTGAAAGAAACCCAGCATCCAACAACCACCTTGCAATGAAACAACTATGAGACAACTTTCCCCACCTTCTGACCTTGAAAGCATGGTCATACAGGCAAATGGACACTGCAGTGTACCGAGGAGAGTTTGCTCAAATATTTCAGTCAATAGCTCCTGAGAAAATGTCTCAGAAAAAAACTGATAACACAGAGGAAGGTTTCAAGACACACTAGCTCTGGTAAGTGGCTCTTGTCGTTCCAGGTCAGATCCTGGGCTTCAACGATGTTCACTCGCAAATACCAGAGCTTTGGTGACACGTACACCTTGGACCGAAAGTGGGCATGGTCACCTGTATCAGACTGCCAGGCCTCAGGAAACACCTCATCTGCTTGAGTACCCCACCATATTGCAACCATAATCTCTCCTGGGTACCCAAGCAAGCACAAAACATTGAAAGTATAAGAAATGAGACCAAAAAAGTAAATCACAAAAATTGTCCATCTGCATCTAATATTGCAAGGGTATACACAAAGTCTGGACAAACATCTACAAAATTAGATTATCATTAGGAAGGCAACCCGTGGAGGTTTAGGAGTTGCTGGTATCAACCCATATTTCTGCAGCATATTGCTGGTCAGTCAACAGGTCCAGGTTGAGAAATCAGAGTACCTTGAACACTACCCCTCCCAGTTTTTGCCTCCAGCTTATACCATTGTGGGGCAAGTGGGTTTTCAGGAGGCTTCCGTTGTGGGACCTCAGCCAAGTCAAACATGAGACCACCAAGAAAATTATCCTTTGAGGCATTGTCCTGTTCAAAAACATCAATAGCTCCACTGTTCAGTTTGCTAGCACATGATCCTATATCATATACATTGGCCATATACAAAACTGTTCTTATGAGACATCAACCAGGGACCAGGTCCTGTGCTGTGCTACCAGACTTGAGAGTGAGGCTTTAATCACTCAAACTGGATAGAGTTTTCTGTGCGATGTCAGTGAAGAATATTCACAATGAAATTGATGCAAACTAGTTAGAGTACCCATGTTGCTGGAAGATTAACTTGATGTCATACTACAGCACCAAGAATTGAGGGTGGTGTATTGTAGATTGTAGGAAAGTACCGCATCCCATACAGAGAGCTCAAGAGTTCCTCCTTGAATCTTATCTTTCCCCACAGCAAAGATCTGATTCCACTCTGGGTTGAGTTCACTCTTGATAATTTTGCTCTCTGTCTTGACAGCTCCCACTGTTAATCTCACATACTGTTGCAACATCACAAACAGGGCAATGCATTTATCAGTGCAAGTTTGATGACAACATTGCACTCTTCCAAAGCCCAGAAATATCCTAGCAATGTTTCTGAAAGGTTTGATATCAGGACATTTTGATCTGCTGAGTATAGATGCAGGAATGAATGATGAGCTGAGATGCCAATTACTTACAGGATCACTCTTTCCTTCCTCATACTTTCCCATAAGACCCTGTGCCCTGACAACTCGAACAAACAGATAGGTCATCTGCTCAACAAGGTCATAATGTTGTTTGTAGTCAATTGCCTTTCCCAAATCAGGATTTGTTTCCTTGACAGTAAAATCTGCTTCTGGAACAGTAATAAGGTTTGGTCTAGGGGGTTGTGGCTGCTTGTCTGCCTTTGCTTCCTTTTTGGTCCCTCTGGGTTTCTCATCCCCTGCCTCACCTTTGGGGGTTTCAACCCCTGCTCCCTCTTTCCCTGTTTGGCCTCCTTCCTTATCATCCTTTTTGTTCTCTTTCTTATCATCTTTGGCCTTTGAAGGTTTATCCACTGTAATCCATGCCCTCAGCCTGCACAACAAGACAATGCATCAAATGTTAAAGCTGGTGTGATGAACTGGAATTTGTGTTCATCTGGTTTGTTCAAGGACACCAGAGCAATGGAAATTTCTGAAGTCAGAAGCAAAATGCTAATGTCTCATATGTATGCACCTGAAGCCAATAGAAGAATCACTTACCCTAAGTCACCTTTGATGTGCGAGAAGAGACCTCGTTTTTGCAAAGGGTACCATTTCACAGGCTCTGGTTGGTTAGGGATGTTGCTCATGGGGACAACCACTCTTCCCAAAAAACTGCTCCTTCTGCCGGTGCCACTATTTCTCTCATTCTGGATAGTAATCTCCAAATCCCCTGGCAGCATTGAATCCTCTGGGACAAGAAACTCAAACTGCACAAGCAAGGCAATCTCTCTCAGACTCACAATCTGCAGAACCTCCCTCGTGCAAAAAACCCGTGTGCCATGGAACAAGAATGTCATAACAATTCTTCTTCTGATGGCAATAAAAGACAGGATCAGATTTCGAAATTCAGTCCTTCTGAATCCCAGGTCAGGATAGGTGACTCGTGTTGTATCTGCTGGTATGCTGAACCATGCTTCGGAGGTCCCCTGCTTCTAAGGATCTAGATCTGAATTTTGTCATGTAACTGTCTGAATGTGCCTGTCAAAGGAGAGAGGAGAACTACTTCTGATGCTCACCTTTTCATTCCAATTTGGATCCAGATCTTTAGTCTTGACCTTCGTCCTCTTCCGCTGGCCGTCATAGTCCAGCTGCAGGCGATATCGATTGCAGTAAGGACACAAGGTTGAGACCTCTCTCTCTCTCTCTCTCTCTCTCTCTCAAACCAGAAAAGGAAAAGGTCCCGTCACTCCAGCCAGGAGTGAAAGCAAAAAAAACAACGACATCACGCATCCAGGTTCCAGCACTCACCACGCAATACGGATTGGCGGAGCCTTGGCCATCCTTGGGCATCAGACCCCGAGCGGAAGTCACCTCCACGACCATCTTCCGAGCTGCCCCCATGACAAAAGCACAAGCACACACTCCCCCGTCCCTCCCACTCCACCCCACGCCACCCCACAAAGCACACACAAAACTCCACGGATCTTCTTCTTCAACAACAGAAGCGAAAGACCTCTCCCGAGAGTCCTTGAACGCTCCCCCGTTCACTTCCTCTCCACTCTCTTCCTCCTCCTCCTCCTCCTCCTTCTCCTCCTCTCCATTTCCAACAATATAAAAATCCCGCGTCCCCTCTCCTCCGGAGATTTGAAATAAATGGAGCAACAATTTCTTGACAATATTATCTCCTCGCAATCCCCGAAAGAAACCAAGTCGACTGCTCGATTACGGAGGCAGCGCGAGCAAGATAGCGAGCCTGCGAGCCTGCGAGCGAGAGCCTTCGAGCGAGCGCGAGCAACTCTTTCTCGAGCGAGCGAGGCGAGTGTGCAAGATGGTTTTAGCATTCTTTCAAATTTCTTTTTGGCGGAAAGAAATTTGCAACACCCCGGTAGCATGGATCCGTTCACACCTGGGAAATTTGACTCTCCGTGCTCTCGTGCGTGTATGGACCATGGGGGGAAGTCGGGACAAACTAAACCAGTGAACAATTACTAACTTACCAGTAACTACCTAGTGCATTTATTTTATAAAGTGGGCTGCACTTGGGTTGCTTTGTTATTATTATTACTACTACGCTGGTGGTCACACTATAAATGAGATAATTAAATAGGTAAATATATTCTTTGGAAGTTATGGGAGTTCCCCAATTTTATATAAATACAAATTTTGTAAAGGGATCCCAATTTTGGGACTTGGGTGTTTTCGTGATTTGTAAAACCCCTATTTTAAAGATGATTATTCTACATATAAAAGATGTTTGGGGTTTTGGAGATTGAAAGGAAGATGATGACCAATCGATTAAAAATGAAAATCACTTTCCTAAATTAATTTATTAACGCTTTAAATGATATACCAGAGCAAACGTGGACACAAAAATGTTGGCTAGTTCTGACCATCTTTTCTTATGAATTTTTTGAATTTGGTTAACATGACACAACAAATTTCCAAAATGGGTTAAAAAATTATTGCCAATTGTAAATACCTAGTGTACCTACCTAACCCCAATTTAAAACAGGTTCCCCTTCATTCCTCACCCTTCTCACCCCCAAAGACATTTACACACGCCGATAAAACGGTCACCTGAGATCAGGCGCATTAACCGTCACGGAAGGTTAGGGTTAGGCCTCCCGCCCCCCACTCCCTCTCCTCCCCACCTACCCACCCCAAGGAAAGAAAAAACAGGGGGGAAGAAGATCAACGGCGGTGGAGTAATGATCTTTGAAATGGAGGGTGTCCAGTCTGCCACCTAATTATTTTTTTCAGCACAAATCCACATTGAAGATGGGATTATGGTTTTTTCCCCTGGCTTTTAAAAGTGTACCCGTGGCCACTTGTAAATTAAATACACCTCAACTTTCGAGAGGGTCCTTCGTAGATTATACGTGACAGGTATCAGGTGTACGACAAGAGCCCTACGACAAAGCAGTAGCGCAAAAAAGCTGACCCTCCTGTCTTTTTGGAATGTACCTACATTCCAAAAATACCATCGTCAGACTTGAGTACGGCAGCCTTTTGTTAGGGCCGTTATTTTCCGTTTTGTCGGTCCCTACATTTCAAGAGAACATCCGTATGGTCCGAGTTCCAGCTTTTTAAAAGACCCCCCGGTTCCGGACCCGGTTCTGCACATTTCAAGTCTCCTGGGGTTGAGGTTCTTGGCGATTCCAAAAAAATAAAAACCCTAGGTGAGTGTGATTCCAAATTGGATCCGGTTCTATCTGCCTATGCATATTCCAGAACGTGAATCACTTAGAGAAAATCTGTAGTGTAATTGCAGGGCACCTTTTAACAATTTCCCCCTTACAAAAATGAGAGGGATATTATGCCTACTCCTCAATACCGCAAGGGTTCTTACACCTATAAGTAGGCATAATTTCCCTTCCACTACTGAGGAGTCGGCGTAATATCCCTCACACTCCTGTACCTCGTGATTTATGTAAGTTTGATTTATGGCAAATTTTGCCTCATGCTTTATTATAGGTAATGCCCATGTGTGAGAGACATTCTCAAAATGCGGGGTCGAACTTGGCTATAGCTCCATCCTACTCTCCTTATTTTGAGAATGCCCTCACCCTAGGGCATTACCATATACACTAATTTTTTTCTAGTTACTAGCATTGTACAACCAAAAAAAAGAAGTGACCATGTATACTAGTTTACTAGCATTGTACAACAAAAAAAAAAGAAAAAGAAGTGACCATGTACACATTGACATACCTTGGTTTGAAGTAGGAGCTAAACCTAGATAGATGCCCATGCCTTTATGCCACAGCTAGATGGTGTACCTCTTGCAACAACTATGTGAACTTTGGGTGGATTCTGTTGCAATTTTTTAGTGGCCTCTGCCATGCCATGTTGTGAAAAAATTGTCCAAATAACTTGATTTTACAGAGTGAAACGGAAAGAAAGGTTTTTAAAAAATGTAGAAGGAATCCCATTGGATTTATTTCTATCTTAACCATTTCAAAAAAATTGATTTTTTTCATTATTTAACTGGATAAGCAAAGGTAATACCTACCCACTTGTTTACTCCAAAACGGTTTATAGGATAATGGGTACCCAGATCCTACATTAATGGAAAACTTTGGGTGATAATATACCTTACCAGATGGGTACATAAACTGATTCTTTAACAACAATCTGTTCAGAGGGTATATTTAAAAACCTGTACCCACACGACACTGTACCCCTGCATGTTTAAAGGTGTGAAATTAGTGAAGGACATTAGGTCAACAAAGGGCTGCAGAGAAAACCTGCAGCTAAACGAATCTGGACACAAGCTGCCAAGCACCCTCTTGATTTTGGGAAGACTGTGGATGGCAGCATCGAATTCCCCTCTCAAAAATGCAGAGCTGCTGGTGCAACCTTCTAGTGCTTTAAGGAGAAAGTCCATGTAGTTTTTAACGTCAGAAATCAAGAGACCTGCTTCTCTTAGTAGATGAGTGATGCACTCATTACATCCTTGTATTACTGTGCCAATTGCAGTAATTGGTAATGGTTTAGGAATTCTTGGGTGAGCCAACAATGGAGGAAGGGGATGAACTTCAACAGGAGTAATGTGAGAGACCTGTATGAGAAGCTTGTCCTGTTTGCTAATTCGTGATTATTTTGCCATGATGATCAGATCCCGGCTTGAGCAGAAAAAGTTTCTTACAGGCATTGTTGCTGAGAGACAGGTGTTCATGCTTGAAAACTGTCTCAAAGGCGCCACATGAACTTCAGTTTTCTGAGATCATCTTGGAGACTGCTGCAATTTCATCAGCCATGGAATTCTCCAATTCATGCCAGACTTTCTCCACCTTCCTTACCAGCTCTGCCAAATGCAGCCACCCTTCAGTGCATCTGTTTGACTCTCATATGTACAAACTAGAAGTATTGAAAACAAGTGCTCTCTCTGCCCAGTGCCCACATCTATGCATGATTCTCAAAACTTCTGAACCATGTTCAAGATGTCAATGGGAGCATCTTGAAAGAAGAAACCAACTTGTGACTGAAACTGTGATCCATCTTACCAACCACACTTTCCAACAAAAGGAAATGAGCATACCAATCTCCTCACTGTGTCATAACCTCTTCACTCAACCGATGTCACGATCATGGTCCCATTTCCTGATCAATCAATACACAATGAAGGGAGATAAAAGATTCCTCATAACCTTGGGAAATTCGTGTTTGGAATTTACCTTGGAAGGTTGGATCAATAAGACAGGCCTGCACAACAATACATTTGTTCAGTACAGTGCTGGAATATCAGGTGATACTTCCGGGGCAGCAAGAGTGTGATGAACAGCGTAGCAGCAGCTACAAATCTAGTTACATTTGTACTCCAATTGGACAAATGACAAAGCAATTGTGTTCTCCCTAGAGAACAAAGCCAATGATTTTCTTTTACCACAATCTGACTTTGCAAGTCGCTGCAGTGAGGGACTTGACTTCCATCTCCAGATGTTTCTGCAACATCATGTGCAAAAAACATTTGATATGACCAATCCACAATCTCCAATGGGGCAAAATTCTGGCATTATTATATCCTGACCAACTCCAAATCCAATGCAATTCTCCTGACAATTTAAGATGCTTAGGGTGGCATCCCAGAAATTTTCTCCAATACTAGACAGATCCTTGTGAATTGATGGCCAACATTGACACCAGGGCACATTCCTTGCAAAGGAATTGGAGATTCAGTTCTTGAAGAGACCAAACCTTTTGTGAGCACAGATGGACTTTGGTCTTGGCCAACCAATCTCAAGAGGCCTTCGAGACCAACAGGAAGATCTCCTGAAACTATTGATTGGAGTTGGGTGGGGTCTCTGATTCTGTGCTCTTGATTCTGAGATGAAGTTTGGCTAAATCCAATAACTTGAGATGGAAACTCCAGTTGTGGCAATTTTTGATGCTGTGCTGGATTCTCCCCTGAACCAGCTTTCTGTTGGCATTGACTGATTCTGTACTCTTGATTCTGAGATGAAGTTTGGCTAAATCCAAGAACTTGAGATGGAAACTCCAGTCGTGGCAACATCTGGTGCTGTGGTGGATTCTCCCCTGAACTGGCTTTCTGTTGGCATTGACTGATTCTGTACTCTTGATTCTGAGATGAAGTTTGGCTAAATCCAAGAATTCGAGATGGAAACTCCAGTTGCGGCAACATTTGATGCTGCGCTGGATTCTCCCCTGAACCAGCTTTCTGTAGGCATTGACTGATTCTGTACTCCTGATTCTGAGATGAAGTTTGGCTAAATCCAAGAACTCGAGATGGAAACTCCAGTTGTGGCAACATTTGATGCTGTGTTGGATTCTCCCCTGAACTGGCTTTCTGTTGGCATTGACTGATTCTGTACTCTTGATTCTGAGATGAAGTTTGGCTAAACCCAAGACCTCGAGATGGAAACTCAAGTTGCGGCAACATTTGATGCTGCATTGGATTCTCCCCTGAACTGGCTTTCTGTTGGCATTGACATAGGGCAACCCTCTGTCTCAAGAATGTACTAGTTACAGCAAATTGTTTTGATCTGACCTCATCACTGGGTACAGCAGGAACCTTCCCTTACCAGAAAACTTCAACTGTATGTACTGCATAGACTATGTGAAAAATGGAAAAGATCACTACAATGAGAGTATACCTGAAGGGCATAGAGGCATTCTTCTCTGCATATTTCGCTCTCAAACTGCATTGCAAATTTATTTTTCTGGAGAAGAACTAAAAGACCAACAACTTAGCAGACCTTAATACAAGGTGGAAAAAAGCCTTCAAAGAGCTGAGGATAATGAAACTTCAGAGATGACCAAATTCATTGTAAAATGCAGCCTTCAACACATTTTAAGAGCTGACATGAGTTGCAAAGAAAGCAAAGATGAGACCAAAAGGGATTCTTGCATAGCTTGCTGCATGGTGCTGAACAAATGCGGTGCATTTCAAAGAGGAACATGTTAGCAATCAATTATCTCTGACATGCTGCTTGAAACTGCTACAGGCAAACCACAGTAATAGGTTCAGAGCTATGTACAAAACTTCACATCCCAATACAAGCCTTGTAGACATCAAAAAGTTGCGAGCACGGCAACATTGAAGACGGACAACAGAAGCCAAGATAGCCTCATCAACCCTAGGGCATTTGGAGTCATGCACAGGAGTGGCTCAAAAGTGTCACAACACCTGCACAACTTCTCTTTAAGGCCACAACATGATGAGTCAGGTGTACTTTACTTTGAGGGCGGAAGAATCTTTGTAGCTAGCCAGTAGAATTCTGCTAGCACCAGCTGTGCCCCATGCCTCAGGCTGAGTAATGCACAATTGTGAGGCAACATGATGCTCCTGCGTATCAGCCAGAACCCTAGAAAAACCTCAACGTCCTATCTCTTTAAAATCAAGCAAAAAACCACTCCCAGGGACAGTTCAGATCTTCTTCTCAAAGGTTTAGATACATTAGGACATCTGAAGCTGCTGCCACTAAAACATCCTTCTTCCACCTTCGCCATACAGTACACATGTGCGGAGTGATGTCGTCTGCATTGTGCTTTTGGCTGATGCATTCTTTGCAATCTAGACCTAGACTATTGTTTCACAAATACATGATTGCTACTGCAGTGTTGATATTGTCGGAGAGTGAATTGAGGAATTATGGAACTACGTACATGGATCTGTCCTTTGAGGATGAGAGTGAGTGTGGAGTCTGCACTGTTGTTGGTCCTCCGCACTGTGACCGTGGCCGGGGCCTTTGCAGAAATCCACGTCCCTGCTTTCTGCGTCTTATTTCTCGGCCTCTTCAACTGCAGAAGAGGTCCATGTCGCAGCGGGCAGAGCTTTCCCTCCACCGTTGTAGGTTGCACAAACTGTGCAAGGTTCACCTGCCATGCTTTCCACTCCAGGTCTCTGCAACATGCAATTCCGATTCACAAAAACGCGCTCACGATGTTGTCCTTGAGAATCAAAGCAACAAGAGAAAAGCGCAGCCACGATTTTCTTGTTATTCGAAGCTCTGCGAGCAACAGCTAGAAGAAAACAGCGCAAAATCTGGAGTATCCAACAAAGAGAAACCATCCGGCTCAGGAGCATTCAGAAACAAAGGAGATGTTTCTCAAAAATTCACGCATTGTCATCGGCGATCTGCAGCTCTGCTCAGATCCACCATGGTATGAGACAAGCCAGGAACAGTATGATCAAGAAGGATATGAAGTCTAGCCATGGCGAAGGATGTGTTTCTAACGTACGCAAACTTGTTGTGGGAAGAAGATCGAGAATCGAAGGGACGATTCAAATCGTTAAGGTCGCAGGCACCGATGCTCCTGCCACCAGCGTCCATCGGAGCACATGATACTAACTCCTCCGCACCTGTACTTTTCCCCCTCTTCGTCATCATCTTCTTCCTTGAAACTGCTTCTCCTTCGTTAAATTATCTCTCTCCCGCTACGCAAACTTCTTGATCTTCTTCGCGTTCTCGCTTTGTATGAGAGTGCGTCAGGGACCAAACCTGTAGTACTCCTGTGCACAACAACAGCGTGCTACAAAGACACTGAAGACAGCGATCGGGTCCACGAAGGACACAAATTACAATATCGATGCGTCGCATATATTCGTTTTCGTCACACGCAAAATTATCGCTTGTTACAGCTTAAGATCATCATCCTACAGTTATTGCAAGAATAAATGAATTGATCTTTCAGATGATATTCAAGCTATTTCTGTAATTTGCAACGATGGTGAGAAGTCAGTAGTATCGTCTGGAAAAGCTCACCGGGGGGATCGACAAACCGTTTGCAATATTCTGGAGCTTGATTTCGTAGCTCCTTCCCGGTCGGTCATGGGAATGCAGAAAAACAAAACCTCGCGCATGAAAACCCACGACGGAGCAGTGTCCACGGTACAGGTTTAAATTATTATTTTTAAATTTAACCGTAGGTCAAATTTCAACCAAAGATCAAAGTTTTTTAAATATTTAAACCATAAAAAGCCAAAGTCTTTTTTAAATAATTCTGAATGCTAGGCCCAAGTGCCACTGTAAATACGATTAGGATTTTTTTGGAGCATTTTTACAAATAAATAATTTAATTAGTTTTGAAGCTACCAATGTATTGAATTACCTGTTGTAATACAAGGGCAACTTGAGCACATGTTTGTCAAATATTTAATTAAATTTGAATATACTTTATGTGAAAACATATAATATTTCAATAAATTTTTTGAATAAATTTCCTTCACCATATATGATTTTTTTTTAAAAGAAAGTTAGTTTTGGAATTTTTAACATTTTGACAAATAATTGAATTAGTGTTGAAACTTGCCAAAGGAACCATGATATTAATTATGTACAACCAATCAAATGCAATCACTTACTTAAAATGTTAGACCAATCTAATAAGTAATTTAATAAAATTATAATTATGTATTTTCAAAGAATAGAACATGAGTAAGCCCTTTCCCGTTGTTTTGGGTAAGGCTGGTAGGGCAAGCCTGTAAGCCGCACTTGACATAGTGATAGGATAAGATGATCAAGAGTGAAACCATTCTCTTACATAAAGGATTTTGACTGGGCTTTTATTTTTTAATTTTATTTATTTATTTATTTAGCTTTTAAAAAGAGGATTAAAAAAAAGAGATTATGTTAAATTATGGTTCTTGACAAGGACATGTGACCATTATGTATTAGAAAATGGGTAGGCACGCGACCATTGCATCGAGTAAGCCTTTTCTGTGTAAAGTATTGTCATAACATGATACCATCGAGAGACAATGTTGCAATGTCAAGGTAAGTAATGAGGGATAGACTAGCAAAATAATTTTTATCTATGAAAATTACATTGACAAGTTGAAGAATATCTTTCAAATTGTGTAAGTTTTCATATTTCATATTGACAGAATGAATAATATTATTTTTACAAAAAATGAATATTCGTTTTTTTAAATTTTTGAAATCATATATTTTTCCAATCATCTACTATAATATTGTGATATGAGTAGTGAAATTATTCAGAACGTAAGCCTATGAAAAATTATGATGATTTTCAATATGTCAACTTCACGTTTTTCACAAAATTTCATTTCACTATTTTGAGGATTATTTAATGATGAAACTGACCTTAAGGTAAGGTAAGGTAAGGTATTCTTTCAACATATTTAACATCAACAAACAATAATTTTTTTAACCCAATCATGGGGGAGACATCCCAAAAATATATACATTAATTATGTCACGCCCATATAAGGGAAGTAATAGAGGGAGTCCTCATTACCAAATACTATTAGAGAAATGACGAAACACGAATGGAGCCAAAAACTTGCAGAATCTGCATGATATGACAAAAAGCCGAGTTGCCGCCCATTTGCTTCCGCCCAACATTCGTCTCTGACGAGACTGACACACAGTTTATAAAAAGCGCTTTGGCACTCTGCTTCTCTCTCTCTCTCTCGTCGTTGTCTCTCAAAAGACGAAAGTGGATTTTTCGTCCCTACTTTCATCCCAAGTTTGAGTCATGTAACCCACCATTCCCAGAAATCGTTGACGTAAGCAGCCATCTCTGTGAATGTCTCTCATCCACCAAGGTGCGAAACAGAACAATTAATTACCGCCCAGCTTCCGCCCGACATTCGACTGATACCGAGTTTATAAAAGCGCACTGGACTCTGCCTTTCTCTCTTGCCATCGTCTCTCTCTCTCGCGTTCCTGCCGCTGCCGCTGCTTCTTCAGTTCGCGAGCTCCATCGCACTTGTTTTTGTTGTTGACGGGGCTGCTGCCTCTACGTGTACGCTTCTCCATTGCATCGTATTATTCCTAATCGAAATAATGCAGTTGTTTGTGCACTCGGAGGTTTCTGTGCTTGGAGCGAGTGTGCAGCTGCAGCTTCGTCATCTCCCTTCCAAGCTTTCTCAGAGATCTGTACATTATTCTCGCGTCTTGGCTTTTGGAGAGCCGGTTCTGAACAGAGTGAATTCCGTTATTCAGGACGCCTTCTTCAAGGGAGAGAAGAATCTTCGGCCTCTGTGTAATCGGGCCGAGTCGATCATGTTGGAAGATGAATCATGCGCTTCGGGCTCGGTGAGAAGGTCTATTGTCGCTGCGAATTACGACTCCTCGCCGAAACTGGCGCGTGTAGATGATTGCATTGATCATTCTGTCGGCGTGACTTCGTCTTCCTTCTTCGCTGATAATGTGACTATCAGTCCTTTTGCACCGCTAGTGCAGCCACCAGGTAATCCCGTTCACATCCATCTTTTGCCGGGATAAAGCATCGGGAATCCGATAGTTATGCTGGTTCGATTCCTGATCTTTGGGTTCACTGGAGTATACATTCTTGAGTACAGTTCAGAGGTCGAGTTCTTTTCCTAGATGCAATTGTATCTGCCGACCTAAAAATTCGTCTTGTTTATCATGAATTGATCATGTCCTACATGCACTTCTGGTAGATTGAAAAAGCTTCCGTTGTCCAATTCCTTCCTTTAGAACACGGGGATCCATGTGAATTGCGAGCTTCGACTTCTTTCTTTTACGTCTAGTTTTTTCTCTCTTCCCATAATTCTCTCCTTTTGCTCATGACAACGTTCCGATCAGTCTCCTACTGTTGACAACATTACCTAGTTTCTCGCAGACTCAGTTGGGAAATGTTGGTAACTTAGAGCTATTTTGGAGCTTCCTCTTCTTTTGTAGAACTGACGAGTGTTTGTTTGGTTTTTTTGGGGGGGCTTGTGGGGGTTTGTAGATCGTGGGATAGGCAATGGATATGGACAAACGAAACTCGGAAGACCAAAAACAGGGGCATTGGAGGTTGGTGGATTCTCCTTAGAGGGTATTTCTGTTGGAGGACAAGAAACTTGTGTGATGTTGCCAGCCTACAAAGTTGCATTTGACTCGGGAAGGTGTCCGGAACGTATCATCCATCAAGACTTTCTCTTCATTACCCATCCCCATATGGACCACATTGTGAGTTGTGTGTGAGCAGTTCTCCTCTTCAGTGTAGTATATTTGTCGTCATGCGTTTATTGTGTATATTGTATCACATGGTCCATTACTACAGAACTTTCTTTTGATGCAAAGAAGAAAGACGATGCCTAAATTTTCACTTCAGGTAAACGAGTTTTGACATGAAGCCATATGCATGTTGTGCCCCAGAGGGTGCAGGGGACAATTGAATTGTCACAGATTTCTCCAGCCACAGAAAAACTCAAGATACTACTGGCTTTGGATGGATAATTGGGTTAGGTTGAAGGCGTCTTAGGCATTTATCTAGTAGTGCCTAGCTAATCGTGAAGGTGGATTTTACAGTCCTCATAGTGATATCGCATTCTGTTGCAGGGAGGAATTTGCATGTATGTGGCTTCACGGGGTCTACTGAAAATGAAGAAGCCAACAGTAATTGTGCCCCGCTGTGTGAAGGAAACAGTGGAGAAACTCTTCCTTATTCAGCGAGAGCTTGATGGATCAGATTTACCTGTGAATCTGATAGGCTTGGATGTAAGTTATTCATTTCCAGCCCCATTACACGTTGCTCACCCCACACGAGGCTATCAGCCTCACAATCTGAGGATTTTTCATTGGCAGAATGTTACCAATTTCCCTGCCTGGAATGGGTCTGGTGACCATCACAATATAGAATTTAGGGGTTCTTATAATGTGAAATTACCAGATGGCTAGAGAGCAGGCCCCCCATCCTTTGCCAAACTTCTGGAACACTGTTCTGATATTCCTATTCCATCTTGGTTTGGTCTCAGATTGGTGAGGAGTTCAACATGGGCAAAAATGTTGTTGTAAAAGCATTTAAGACTTACCATGTTGTCCCAAGCCAGGTAATCCTTTACTGTTCCTTGCCCTTGTATTTGGGTATGGCCATAGTGTGTCCCTGCTGTGGGACTACCCATCATAAGATAGGTACCTCTCTAGGACATACTGGATTTGATCGAAATTGGTCTCTTTGCACTTGGTCCTACTTACAACCTCACAGCCTCATCAGCTTCCTGCATTTGAGAAAAGTCTCAGATCTGTTCACTTGTTTGTATTTTGTTAATATTTGTAAGTATTTGCAAATACTTACTGGGTTCTAATGGTCTGATTGTGTGCTGCCTGGGTATATTTTTGCAGGGTTACATATTGTACTCAGTGAAAGAAAAACTGAAACCAGAGTACATGGGGCTGCCAGGGGACAAGATCAAATCACTAAAAGCATCTGGTGTCATGGTAACACTGCCAGAAACCTCATTATAACTCTCTGAAGCCAATCTGAACTCCTTGTATTCATAGTGGCTTTGAAATTCACAAGATCTTCTTTTCCAGTCTTTGTCAATGGAGCTGTATCGCTCCATCTTCTTGCAATAGTAGACATAGTTGTACTTTTTGCATTCCCAACTCTAGACCCATGTTTTTCATCTGCCTCTTCCTCTGTAAGACAGAATGTGCACCAAAATCAACTCTGGGGATGGTATGTAGATTACAGAAACCATCAAGTTGCCAGAAGTTGCTTTTACAGGTGATACAACATCAGAGTTTATTACAGACAAGGCAAATCAAGATGTTCTAAATGCAAAGCTTCTCATTATGGAGGTAAACAGTTTTTGATCATACTTTGTTTTCAATCAATAGCTGGTATGTAGGGTGTTTCCAGAGTTCAAATTGATATATTGGAACATTCTGAATGTCCTCCACAGAATGGTCCCAAGAGTTCCAATGTGAGATGTAGACGTAGGGGACCAAAACCATGTCTTCATACATAAAAGCATTTCTTGTTTCTGCTTGCATCCCTCTCAACCCATTTCAGTTGTCTAAGTATTGAGTGGGTATGTGCTTCTGCAGTCAACGTTCTTGGACAATTATATGTCTGTTGAAAAGGCACATGAGTATGGCCATACACATCTCTCTGAGGTACCATCACCCATTCCCTGGTCTCTAGGATTGATCCTTAAAAAAATTTCAAATGACTTACTAGTTATTCATCCTTCCTTGATTTCAATGAATAGTCCCTGAAAACTTAGTGAGTTACCTTGCATTTGCGCATGCCTTTTAGTCTCTAGAAGTCTCCCAATTGAAAATAAAACAAAGGGTCCTAGTCCATAACATCAAAGAATGGCAGTAGCCCCTGCTGCAAAACAAGAACACAAAATATCACTGATCACTTGTTTCAGAACTTTTGAGAACTTTTTTGGACAGCTTCATGAGCAATCCTTCCCTATGAAGTGTTGCCAGCACTGGAACAAATGTGCACTTACCAATACTTTTGGATTGTGGAGTAGATTGTCGCATTGGGTGATCATTTCAAGAACAAGAACATTGTTCTTATCCATTTCTCTGCTCGCTACAGACAAGAGGTACACTCTTCTCACTTCAGATTCCAAGTTCCTTTGTTGCGCTTTTTCTCACATTGCAATAGTTTTCATTGGGGAACTGCAGAAATGCTTGTCAGTTACAATGCTTGAATCAGTCTTGGTGATTGTCTCTACAAATAAAAGTGTTCCAATTATCATATCTTTTGTACTTGTGCACATTGCAATTAACTGTGGCAAATTAGGTCTAATTTTTTTGTGTGATAAGAGAAGCACAACAACCTTGCAAAAAACTAAAATATCTCATCCTATGATATTTTCTGTAAAGCTCAACTTAATAAGATTTACCTTGGCAGGACATTTTCAAAGCACTGAAGGAGCTTCCTCCAATCCTGCAAGGCCGAGTGGTAGCACTAACAGAGGGGTTTTGAAGCAAACAGGCCATACTATACTAAAATAAGGTTCTCTTCGTCCCAAATCCATTGTGATCTTATAGCAAAGGATGTTGTGCACCCCTTGAAAGGGAGATCTGATGAGCCTGCTTGGAATAAAAAAATTGGTGGTCGAAATACATTGTGTGACCAACATTCACAGGATACAGAAAAAGTTACTTCATTCATCTTATCATAAAATGAGAAGCTTGTAAGGGTTGAAAGTTGAAATCTTGGCAAAAGCCACATAATGATTCTCTTGGCACTTGATCAAACATTCTAATGCATCCTCCAAGTGGTCAACAGAAAATAGCACACAAACATAGTAAATACATTTGTGCAAATTCACTTGTGCAAACACTTTGCACATGCTAGGCCTTAACGGGGTGTTTTCTGGATGTTTTCCACATTGTATAGTTGGCTTTTGTAGACTTACTTGTCATGAAACACCACTCCAATCAAGTTGAATGCTCAAATGCTCCAGTTCAGTATTGCACTTCACACAACAAACCCTTTGAAAATTGGAAAATTCACATTCAACATTACGCATTGCACAATTAAAGCTTTGACCTGCACTGCTCAAATGCAAGAATGCAAATCCTTAGTAATGATCAGTAGAACAGTGCAAATTAATAGACACTGCATTGCTTGCATTCCTAGAACTCACTGTATGCACACATTAATCCATCCTATGTATTTTTACCCATTCTCCAAAAATCACAAGTTCCTAATTCCTAACCTTGTCTTGTTCACTGATTTTCCACGCTGATCAATCTCAACATTTTTCATCATTCCTCTCCAAATCACAAGAGTGAATGGAAGGAAAAAAACAATGAAGGAATTCACAAATGGAACTTAAGTCTGAACAACAAGAATCTCTCAAGAGATGATGTAGTCCAGCCAATGCCCTTGCCTGGCTACCTGTCAATAGCTCAACAAGCTTCCCATAGTGAAGCCCCACATATAGTCGCCAGTGACAGATTATGTCACTAAGTTGTCAAATTGACTAGCCTTCATCTTCGGATCCTGCTCCTGCTCATGATTGGGCAAACTTACAAACGATTCCCATAAACGTATTTCCATCTTCCCAGTCAATTCAGTAGGTGCAGTTAACTTTCTTCAGGAAAAGAGAAGCCAATCATACACTCTCCTGCTTGTGTTTTTAGGTGCCAAACCCATGCTACTCTTCCTCAAGATAGAAGCCACAACAGAAGAGGAGTAACTCATTCAACAGAAACAATTGTGCATGTCCTCAAGACGGAACCCCCAACAGAAGAGGAGTAACTCATACTACAGAAACAATTGTGCATGTCCTCAAGCTGAAGACTCCAATGGACACAACCTTCTCTCTGTTTCATGAATATCAGAAACACAAAAGGTGTCAACATTGACAATCCATATAGAAACAGCAGTCTGCTGATTTCTTCTCAAAAAGAAAAAACTACTATGATAACAAAAAGGAGCAAGATACAAGCCAACAATGCCCATGAGAACCTTCACGCTTGGCACCAAGCTCCTAAGTTAGCCAGCATTCATTATTTGGAGTATAGAATAGACAGTCCTATGTCTCTTCACAAGTTAGAATTGAGCAATAAACTCCAGTGGAGAAATAATTCATGCTCAGACTCTGCAGCTACAAAATGAAAACATGGCAGTGACAATAATGACTACTATGCTGACAAGTTGACTGTTATTGACACATATGGATGCACATCTGCATCACCTCCAGCAAGGCCCATCATGCCTGAATCTTCATCAGACTTCCAAAATCCACTGCAATCACCACGTTTGCCCTTTCAGTATTCCAACCAAACTTTCCCTCCATGCCTTCAATGTCTCAAACCATTAGTTCTCGATCCCATGGATGTGAAAAGCATATTTTGGTTTCTCATGCATACAAACATTACCAACATGCAGACATAGTGCACATGAGCTGTGCATACCTATTCCTCCCATCACAGAGATTCTCAAGTGTTGTGCGCACTTTTTTTTCGTTTTTTGCACTTGGTGCCAAAACAGCTGCCTAAAAGTCAACACAATGTTGGCAACAGCAGCAAGTTAGAGTAAGCAAGTGCCATTGGTAACTGTGCAATTAAGAGAATCTGCTGCTGGTAAACACTTGATACTGACCAGAAACTGGGGGGGAAGACCATATCTCAAAATGCTCTCTGTGAAGATACGTATTGCACATATGTGCATCCATGAGCTGAAAACCTACACAAGGAAGAGATGTTCACAATGCCTTGGAGTTCAGTAAAAATCCATGGCAAGTTTCCCCTGCTTCAATTCCTGTGCACCTGTCACTTCTCTGAACGTGCCAACATTGTTTGAGCAACATGATATCCTAGAATGTACTCCTTCTGAATACATGGAGAATTGAAGTTGATTTCAGATTCCACTTGTAACCTTAACAAGAGCCCCTTCACTGATAATTGCTGGATACAGTTCATTCAATGCATCCTCCCAAACTAATATATTTTTCTCTTTCCACCTTGGATTTGCATGGAAACATGAATACTCAAGCAAGAAAGGACTTCCAGCTAGGTGGCTGATGCCCTATGTTGATATGGGTACCTCTCCATAACTTGCATAACACCACTGCAGCAAAGTACTCTGTAAGATTTCTTGGTCATGCTGCAGACGGTCTAGTTCTTCACTTCGTTGCATCTGGCCTTCTGGATCAAACTCAAAATCTCGAACCTGATTTCACAAGTCTCCACAAGAGTCAGCGAATATGAGTTGTCAAATTTGTGTCATGAATCCTAAATAATAATCAAAACAAATATGTTTTACACTGCAGCATAGGCTTGGAGCACACCTGAAAACCCTTCTCACGAGCAGATGTTTTGAATGTGTCTGCCACCTTACGAAACAGAGTCACTGTGTACAGTGCATACTCATTGTCCTCTGACAGTTTCTTTGAGGACCGTGGGACCTGCATCAGCAGATCATAGTGTCATAACAGCCACACAAAGCAACAAAACTCACAGATGCGATAACACAAAACCTGGTGTACCACTTCATGCACCTTGCTTGATGTTCATAACAGACAACACACTGATCACACAAGTCAACAATGCATAAGACATATGACCTGGAGTTGTTGACACTGTCTTAGCTCACCACATACCACAAAAGAAGAGAGTGTCTCATAGTGAGAAAGCCAATCCTTCTGTGAATACTTGGAAACCACCACCAACAAAGTGACCAAATTCTCAGTGCTGATAACATCATCAGCTTTTACCAGGTTTGACAGATCCCGTACTGCCATGCTGTCCACATTACCTCCACTTGGTCAGCAACCTTCTTATTCAACAGCAGCACATGTGAAGTCCCATTTCCAGTGCAGAAACAGAAAATGATTACATCAGCAGTAGGGAAAAGGTAATGTGATCACAGTTACAACCCATTTCAAGCATATTTGGGCAAAGCATAAAATACCTCCCACTCTGTTTTCGAAGAGTAGTACTCAGTTGTGTTTTCACATTACTGTACTCTGCTACTCTGACCTGCCAATACATAACCCCTCTCTATCATGATGTGGCAACACAGGGTTTGAAAAGCTAAAAGCTGAATTCTTTCACCAACCAAAAATCTGACAGAAAGGTGACTGGTATTGCAATTTTACTGGTAGTACTTAGTTATAGCAGCTCCACTCACAGTGAGAGCCACAATGGTATCTGGAGTATCACCCTGAATGAAGTTCAACAAAATGACCTTTTTCTCCACACCTAAACAGAATGCTTGCAGATTCTCACCCTCACATTATCATGTTCTGCTTTTTTTAACACAGTAAAATACAATGGAGCTGGGCTTTGCACACCTTCAGATCATCTTCAAGCTTAGCCACACTATCTTGAATAGAATCCACAACCTCCCTCAGAGGTGTCATGATAGGATACTTTGCTTCATCCCAACTGAACCTGCAGTCAACTGGACCTTCAGTTCCACTTCAAGCACTGCTGGTGCAGATGCAAGCCAATAAGACCACTTCAAAGAGATGTTTCTGTTCTCCTCCCATGTAACAGTTTTCGAGTGGTGAGATATTTGGTGCATATGCTGGAGTAGCAGCTAAATTATTCAAGCAGAAGTTTTCTTCCACCTTAGAACCAGAACTTCATGTGGCGCAACAAGCTGGCTTACAGAATCTAACGTCTCTCAGATCCATGCCAAGGATGATCCAAATGATTTCAGGTTTGTGAAGCCTTCTGCCTTATCCAGGTTCTTCCATGCCCATATAACAGTTCAAGACAAACTCAGACCTAATTTCTCGAGCATCTGGCTGCTCCCCTCTTGGAGGAGGATGAAGCTCAAATGGAAAAGAATGTTTGTGGTATGTCCAACTCCTCTGCAGATATTGTCCCCTTCCAACTGTGTGACTGCTATTATCTCACATGTGCCCAGCGATGCAACTAAGTTAGATGGTATACTTGAGTGTCGTCCTTCCTTCTGAGTTCTCAAGGCAATGCAAAAGACAAGAAGGAAACTACTTGGAATTCCATACTCAAAGTTGTGAGGAGTTTTTCAGGTCAGAAGAAATGAGAAGAAGGAACTGGTTTGGTTTCCCAGATTCACCTGGTGACATAAGAATCGATAGGAACACCATCCACAGCAAGAGCGCTTGAATCTGCAATGGCCACTCGCTCCAGCTCGTCAATCTGCCTCTTCACCTTGTGTGTCACTCCCTCCACGACCGAATTCGCCTACAGAGCAACCATCTTCATAAGCCTCAAATTCCCGAAGACGCCACAAAGAAGCGAAATGGCGGAGTAGTACAGAAACCAAAATTCTGTCAGCAGACCCTGCACCGATTTCAGAACGCAACCTAGCGTAAAGAAGCGTGATGACCGATCAGACTGTCTCTCACCTTTGTCAAGTCATCGCTGAGGGCCAGTAAAGAGTCCAGCGTGCCGACACGCAAATCTGGAATATGAAACTGCAAAATACAAAAGACTTCAGCATTTCTTCTTCAACCATTACAGCATGTGACCACAACCGGCAGTTCTAAGCGTATCGGAGCATGCGGACACCTCTTATGCCCCGCCAACGCCATGACAAACCTCGTTCACTGATCGAAATACGAATTACAATCGCCACACTTTCCGGCATACTGGATACGTTGCGGCAACAGAACTTTCAGATCCGCCATGAAGAGAAACAGAACATAAATCCCGACAAGAAAAAAGAGCTCCTCAAAAAGGCCGTCCTGTGCATAAGCTACCCTGATAGGTCATACGAGAAGCAAACAGCTGATACGATCCCGAGCGGAAGCAAAGAAGCTCCGAGATCTACAAACTCCGGTGTGCTTTCATATCACGTACCTTGTAAGTAGGAATATCAAACGCAATTTTGGAGATGCCGCGCTGCAAATTCTCCCATGCGGAGGAAGCCGATCCCTGCAATGGCAACGAAACTAAAATGTACTTGGAAACTGCCATCGCCGAGCACCACCTTCCTTCCCCTCGATCCACAGACACTCAATCTCCCCGCCCCACCCCACACCGTCTCTTCTCTCTCCGGAGACTTCGTCGTGCCTATCCGTCTCCTCGCTGCAAGAATCTGGGATACATTCTTCGTAAGCGAGGAGGAGGAGGAAGAGGAGGGGGAAACCAAATTCTCTAGTCTTTCTGACGACCAGACGAGTGCCTCTTTCGCGCGCGCGAAGCGCCAAAAATCAGTGTACAGCAAGCAAGCAGCTCTTGGGCACCGCTTCCCAAGTTCGAACGCGCGACCTCCTCAGCAAGAGAATCAATCACAAAAGGCACTTGCCACCAAGTTATGGCAAAAAATGAGACATTGGTCGTCATTATAGAGTATAGTAGCTTAAGGGATTTTTATAGGCCCCTAGGCAATAATCATAATAATAATAGGTTTTTTTTTTTTAATTTGAGGATTTTTTGAAAGATGAAGAAGATACATTGGGCTTGTGTTGAAACTTGAGATTATAATTAGAGTTCTAATAATATCTTGAAGGATTTTGGTTTCTTTCAAAGGATTTTTGGAAGATTATATATTTTTGCATGGTGAAAAAAAATATTTGAGTTTCCATGATTCTTCTTCATTTTGCCTTAAGATACGGTTTTCAATGTAAATGGCAAAGGCCATAGTGGGTTTATGTTTTTACATGTTTCCAGTAAGTCAGGGTTTCAACCTTACCAATCCATAGGACCTTCGTACTCCTAGAATTTAATGGCTACATATTTGTCACTTTTTTGCAATCGGTATTCTTAGCCCACCTCATCAGTATTTGCAAAGTTTCTGTAATGGAAATGAAGTTTTATCGGAGTGTGGCAGATTCAAACCTCAAGTCACAATACTCGTAGAAAAATCCCATTTTGTGACTTGTCCAAAGCAACTAAAAGTGTTGTTTGCAACTATTTTTGATCTCCAAATAATGTTTCTCTTTTCATAGTTGTTTGTTGCAATAGGTGCACATGCAGCTGGTGTGAGGGACAGTTGATTGGCGGCCCTTGCACTGACTCAGGTGCTTGAAGAAGACCCAAATGTATGTGTTGGCTCTCGTAGGTGTGCTCAATCTGCTCTCTCACCTTCAAAAGGGCAACAATACTTTTGTTTGTTGAATGGCATGCGAGAAAGAGAGTGTGTTTGTAAAGACTTTACTTGCTTGCTTCACAATTCATATCACATTTTTTTTTTGGTTTCCTCCTATCTTTGATGGGTTCATCTCAATGGTTCTGTCAGGTTCTGATTTGGAGTTATAAAGGTCATCATGAGCTGTGTGGTGAGCTAGTTGGAGGAGAAGCAGGGATGATTCGGAGGGTACTGGAAGATGTTGTAGCTGAGGCTGTCAACCATGCACCCTCTTTGATCATACTGGATGATCTGGATGGCTTAATCCCTTGTGGATTAGAGGGCCCCAAGCCAGCAACAACAGTTGTGGCACTAGCTGAGTTTCTTGGTGATCTCGTAGACCTTTACCAGGTATAGTTTGGATACCTTGCAAATGCAACAGGTTTATGTCTAGTCATCTCTACAGTGTTAGCTACTGTCTTGATAAGGAGAGACTGGAACCCCGAACTGATTTACCTCAATGGGCAATTTGTGACACAGGAAGGTGGCCAGAAGGATAATGGAAGGCCAGCAATCGTGTTTCTTGCAATTGCAAGGTCACCTAATACACTTCCATCAAGTTTGTGCCTTTCTGGTAAAAAAATTAGTCTGTTTCTTTGTCCGAGTGTTGTTTTGGCTAAGATTTTGCCTATAACATTTGCCTTACCACCAAAATCAATCTTGCCTTGGACATTGGAGAAATCCATCATTACTTTCAAGGATTAGACACAATTACATCAATTTGCAGACAAACTCATGGTTGTTTGCATGAAGGAGTATGTAGCGGTAGTCAATTCTGAGGTTTTAGAGGACATGTGAAGAAAGATGGCATTGTTCAAATAACCTGGACTGAGATCTGCTTGCAAATATTGGTAGAGCATGTATGAAGCATATGGATAAATAGACATGTGTGGATGATTTGAAGATCGTGTTGTCCACAGGTCAGTTTGACTTCCATATTGGGTTGCCAACGCCCGCAGCTTCAGAAAGGGCAGCAATTCTAGCTCAAGTTGTAGCTGCAAGGGGGCTAGTCTGTGCTGAACCAACTCCAACTGAAGTGGCAGCAAATTGTGATGGAGCTGATGCTTCTGATTTGGTGATAATTCTAGATATGTGTCCTCTGTACCTAGCAAAACTGTTCAACGACCCATCTCTAAGATACTCAGTCATTCTAACCATTGTCTCATTGTGGCCTGAACAATTAGGCAAATGTAGGAGGTCTTAGTGGACAGGGCAGTGCATGTTGCAGCTACTGGATTTCTTTCCTTTTCTTCAGCTGCAAATATTCTGAGTTTTGCTGCCACCTCCAGCTTGGCTGCAGAGGTGGATTGTATAAAGAACATGCAAATGATGTAACGAATTAGAGTTGAGCAAGCAATGCCTCTAGATTTGAACTAGGGGCATCAGACTTTACTGTGGCTCTTCAAGATTTTGTGCCTGTGGCTATGCCAGGCATTGCCAAAGGAGGAACTCAAGTGGGTAGATCTGGATGGGAGGATGTGGGAGGTCTTACTGAGACATGCCGTGCATTGCAAGAGGTTGTTATTTCACACCCTTATTGGTCATCATTTATCTCAAGTATGAACATTGGGTTTTGCATTTTTCCTTCAGTTAGTTTTGACTATTGCCCCGTGTGTTTGCTGTTGTATTCTATTACTGTGTGTGTTTGCTGTTGTATTCTATTACTCTGTGTGTTTGATATGATAATTCCATCAACATTTTTCAGAGCAAATCCACATTTGTCTCTGTGTGTGCTACAAATCAGATTGACTCATGCTGGAGCCTTAATACCTGGCTATTGGTGTAACAGATGTTAGAGATGCCAATCAAGCATGGAGAACTCTTTGCAAGAGCACCTTTAAGGCTACGCTCTAGTGTTCTTTTATACGGTCCACCAGGATGTGGCAAAACCCATATAGAGGTTGTGTCAAATGCAGCATGCTCTCTGTGTTTTGTTTCTGTGAAGGGTCCAGAACTGCTAAACAAGTACATTGGCGCTTTTGAGCAAGGGGTGAGATCTCTTGTCCCCTTCTCTCTGTAGTTACATGGAGATTGGGGATATTTATATAAGGATGTGCATTGATCCAGGGATTGCATGAGAGAGTAAATGGCAATTCCATGGGAAACACTACAATGCAACCGAAAGGAAATGTAGATGCTTTGCTGCATCAGACAAAAGTGACAATTTGTATTGGGTTTGTTGGCTTAGACAACAGGTACGTGATATCTTTGCAAGAGCAGCAACAGCCCCAGCACTGTTGTTCTTTGATGAGTTTGATGCGATTGCTCCACAGTGAGGGCATGATAACACAGGTGTAATTGACCGAATTGTTAATCAAATATGTTATCCCAGGGCCATTTGTTTTTATTAACAAAGTTAACAGATCTCAGAAACAAAGTACCTTCATTTCTCCTTCTAAAGTATGTTTCTTCTATAGACTGGATGTACCCTCTAGACCCACCCAATTCAATGTTACTCGTTACTCTCCTGCCATGAACCCACAATGGTGTGGATGCTTGGAACCTTCTGATTCTGGCAGGTTTCTGTCATGCTCTTGTCATAGATGTGATCCAATTTTTACCCAGGAAATAAACGGAAGACCTAGGAAAGGCTTTGCTGTGAGAGCATTTGCTTAGTAATTGAATAAAACTGATGTGACATGTTTGCAGCTGCTGACAGAACTTGATGGAATGGAAGCCCTTACTGCTGTGTTTGTGTTTGCTGCTACCGGGTACAGTCCTCTTTGAGGTGCATGTTGTCGTTCATGATACATGTTCTTTCTTCCTATGCCTACCCCATTTTTCAAAGTGTTCAATTGGTCAATCAATGGGTTGCACTGTTTTCTTGCAGTCAGCCTGATTTGTTGGATGTGGCACTCCTACAACCAGGGCGGCTAGACAGGATGCTTTTGTGTGATTTTCCCTCTATGTCTGAACCGTGTGAGATTCTCCAAGTACTCTCACAGAAGGAAGAATTCTCCCCCAGTCTACAGTTGTTGCTTGACTTAATGAGAACATGTCAACGCATCAGTACTAGTTGCTTAGTCTGAAGACAAAGCGGAGATGGTTTCACAGGCTTGTGAGAGATTGCTTCCAAGTCTCAGGGCCCGGTCTCTGAAAAGAAGAACACACAATCTCTGTTTCTGTGCCCACTCTGATCATTCAAGTGCTGTAATTTACCGGGTGTGCAATTGATTAAAGAGCTTCAGTGGTGCAAATATCAGCTTTAACTAGACAAATTTTGGTTCTGCATGGAGGAATGAAATCCTTGGTGGTGGTCAGTGCTGTTCAGATTGGCAATGTTTGCAGGTAATGCTCACACCCACCTGGCTGACCTATTCCACTTGGTAATGGAAATCTTATATAGCTTGACAGCATGCAGCATTCATGGGGTGAGAGGTACCAATCTAGTCAGTGGATATCTTCCTCTGGTATCTCTCACTTAACCAAACTCTGCTTCACCCAGTTTACCTAAATGCTGCTTGCAACTTCAGGTAATCATTGCTGCTTCAGTGAAAACAATGTTATATGATAGTGAGCAGGAATCCTTATGAGAATTTCCCGAACAATTTTCATCTTTTGGGCTTACAAATCTGTTGTGGATCATTGTGGCACCATATCACATACTAAACCCTCAAGACTTAATGCACAAAGGAAGTGTTTGATCAAGTCATGTAATCATATCAAGCACACAATTGTAAACCTTGGTGCGTCAGTTCAATGTTTTGATCTTTGTGGATTTGTATCAGTTTCAATGGGTTTGAACTCTTTTCAGTCTTTTGAATATGTTGAAATTATGCTTCTGTTAGATCAGCTCTCAGATTACACAAAAACCATGTATGATTTCCAGGAGAACAATCACCAAGAGACCCTCTTATAAGTAAGGGAGGTACTTGTAAACCCAATGTCTTCGGCCCTAAGCCAAATGGCCTAGCCATGAACCCAATGTCTTGGGCCCTAAGCCAATTGGTCTAGCCATAAACCCAATGTCTTGGGCCCTTAGCCAAATGGCCTAGCGATGAACCCAATGTCTTGGGCCCTAAGTCGTTTGTCTTACGCATCGAAGCCAAGTATCTTAAACCTTAAGCCCAATGTTTTAGGGCCTAATTCAAATGCCATGACCCTTAAAGCCAAATCTCTAAGACCTTAATCAAATGTCTTAAACCCTAAAGTCAAATGTTCTAGGCCTTAAGCCCATTGGCCTCTACCACATGTGAAAATTTCATATAAACACCCTAAGCCAACTATCCTTAGGCCATTGGTGAAAGATCTCACCAAAGATCCTATGCCAACTATCCTATGCCAATAATGAGGTCTAACAAATTCTTTTAAGCCAAATCTCTTAAACTAAGCCAAAAATCCCATGACCACCCTAAGCCAAAAGTTTATGAACTCTTCCTTGGCCACAAGTCTTACGCCACAAGCCAAAAGTCCCATTCACATCCTAAGCCAAATATTTTTCATAATAAGCCAAGTGTACTCGGATTCAATATGGAGTAACCCTAAACCATAGAAACAAAAACATATGTTAAAAGCCAATGCAATTTGGCTTAGTGTTAAACCCTAAGCCAATAAATATATCAGATTCTTTCAAAAATCCTCAAATTAAAAACATATATAGACCTATTTATTATTATTATTATTATTATTACCTAGGGGCCTATAAAAGTCCCTTAAGCTACTATACTCTATAATGAATCTAAACACCAATATCCTTCCTTGCCTTGGTAGGCTAAGGCCAACAAGTGTACCCATGATAATATAGGCCTAGGCCATGGAGTTGGAGGTAGTTCTAAGACTTCCTAAAAAACCAAACCTCTAGAGAACAACAACAACAACAACAACCAAAAGTATCAACAATACTTTTGTATTAATTATTCAGAATTTAGCGTCATTTTAGAAAAGTGGGTTGTGTGGCATGTAGCAAGATTCCTAAACTTTTTGTCTAGTGTCCTTTAGTGTATAACCAAATCTGGCTAAAATCCTCTTGTTGTTGTAGATGATAGAATAGCATCCATGCAATGCATCTACCTCACAAATTTGGAAAAAAACAAACACTTTTCATAGCATGTCAGGTAGTTGAGGTCGATTGAAGCCACAAAGATTAGCCAGAAAGATATTTGGTTGTGGGTGGAGAGTTTTTGTTCATCACTTGGTCTGGAGCTGGTGGATGAAGAGAAGAGAAGAAAGGTCCATAACAAGAGAAGAGAAGAGAGGTCCATAACATTGGAAGAAGAGGATCTGGTCCTCAGGCTCTAAGTAGACATGGCTAGCATGGTGTGGAAGAAGAAGGTGCTGCTCTTGTGGGCAATAATGGCGGTACTTATGCTTAGTATAAGCATGGCTGTAATGGGTGGTAGTAGTAGTAGTAGTAGTAGTAGTAGGATAGGAGCCAGAAGAACATCGGAGGTCGGCAGGCAGCCAGCAGAAAGTCTTGACATCGGATCAGAGAAGGAGAATATGGAGCTCATGGATTTGCAGAGGACGTCACCTAGTGCTACTACAACAGCAGAGTCTCTCCACAGAAATGACTTTCCAAATGGTTTTGTGTTTGGCACTTCTTCATCTTCCTACCAGGCAGCAATATATCCTCACTCCTCTCAACATTAATACATACATATCTTCCTTTGATTCATGATCTACACATCACTTGATTTCTTCCTCCTGCCCACATTTGGATGAATCATTTTCAAAGGGGATAAAGTGGTGGGTCCAAATTAGACTAATCCCTCTCAAGGGGATCAAGGAGAATTTGGGCCCAAGACACTTTTGTTGATTGGAGTTTTTCCAGTCCAATGTTTGATCATTTGGACTCATATTATATTTCTTAACTGCCTCCTGGGGATATGGGAGATTTCTATTGAGATTGGGATCTATTTTTTTAAATCATTGAAACAATGGTTTAAAGCAATTTTCCAAATTGGGTTATGTGTTTTTCTTTCTGCTATGCAGTTTGAACTTTGGATGTTGCACTTGTACACAAAGTTTTCAACCAGTCTCACAATCTTTTGTCAACTGCGCAGTTTGAAGGTGCAGTGAAAGAGGGAGGTCGAGGCCCAAGTATATGGGACACTGCTTCTCACATACCAGGTACTTTAGACATCCCATTGAAACCATGTCACAAACTTCAAAACTTTGGCACCCATTTTCCCAATACATGTGTGTAATCTTGTCACCACTCAAAAGCAAGCAGATGGTTCATGTTCATAGTTCTCACATTATGCAAAAAACCTTGGAATGAATTTCTGATCCAGGATCAGACTAGTTGGTTTTTGGTTTCATGTAAAACAGGAGCAATTGCAGACAATAGTACTGGTGATGTCACCACTGATCAATATCACCGATATAAGGTAAATTCACAAATATGTTTCCAAAGCATTTTCAGCACAACTATATGGCAATTGCTTTGCTTTTGATCCCTTAGTTGTTTAGCAAGCTCTTCCCACACAAGATAACCTATTCATATTGTACTTAAGCTTTGTAGATTATTACCTAAATGGGTTGAGAAAAGGTCTTAGTTAAATATGTCTACATTCATTTATGAGTTTGGATATGTGACATGGATTTCTTGGTAATCCAAAGATATTGGTGTTTGATTCCAATGGTAGGTACCATATACAGAGAGAGCTGAATTCTATCCAATGAAATTGCGAATGATTGTCAATTGTCACATGAATTTGTGCAATAGGCGTTCAAATGAAGTTGGTTATTTGTTACAAGCCCAAATCGAGTTCATTTTGGATTTGTGTTAAAGAATAGTTTTTTGTGTTGGGGGTTTGCAATGTAGGAGGATGTAGAACTCTTGGTGCAACTTGGTGTGGATGCTTACCACTTCTCCATTGCTTGGTCTCGCATTTTTCCAGGTATTTATTTAAGATGCTTGGAATTTGAAGTGCAAGAATTTTGTACACAATCCTTTTAGTGCCCACTTTTATTTGAAGGTCATTTGTCCTAATTGCGCTAGATTTCCCTTCTTAGTAGTGCTTAAGGACATAAATTTTCTCCTTTCTTCCTCTTACTATCTCCATTTTGGTGTTGTTAGATGGCAAAGGACCAATTGCAAATAAGGAAGGAATTGCATATTATAATCGTCTCATTGATGCACTCCTTGAAAATGGTACATCTCTCTATCAGGCCCCCTACCTAATATTTGGTTCAAATGTTTAAAAGTCTTGGGGTTTAAGGATGGGCTTGTTTTAAACTTAATACATGGGTCGTGGATAGGAATACAACCATATGTGAAACTTTTCCATTTTGACCTACCACAAGCACTTCAAGACTCATTTGGTGGTTGGAGGAGCCCTTTGATTGTGTGAGTGATCTTTTATAACTTTTGAAAACCTTAATCCTTGAATCTTGATATACTTAAGCTTTCAACCTTGGTTTTTATGAATAACAATTTTTTTTACACAAAAAATTGCAAGCAACTATGATCAATGGGTTCATTGTATTTGCATGCCACAAGTTGATCTTGATAAGAAATAGATAGTTTTTGAAAGAGTTACCAAATCTTGAGAGTTGACTCATTCCATGAAATGTTGATTTTCAAAGTACGTTGAAATTTTTTTAATGATAATTTATTGGACTAATCAAAGTCAAATTAATGGATACTAATGCCCTTTTTAGGCCTTTATTTGTGGCATATGCTGAGACATGTTTTGCAACATTTGGAGATCGTGTGAAAAATTGGGCTACCTTTAATGAACCCCATTTGTTTGCATACAAGTACAACAACTATGGTTGTGTGGTGGGGAATTGTAAACTTGGAATGAATAACATGTCATGGCCATACATCACTATGCATCACATGCTCCTTTCTCATGCTGCCACTTTTCAAGTCTACAAATCAAAGTTTCAGGTTAGTTCACACCTGTTTTTTCTAATGAATTTGGCAATACACATGTTGCAAATGAATAATGCAATTGGTCTTTAAACACATTATCTATCAAACAAAAGTTTAACGAATGAAATCAAATAATTTGGTGCTCACATTGAAAATGTCAATTCTTTATCAAAACAACGATGTTCACGCAATGTCTTTCAAAAAATGTATGATTGATAACAAAAGTATTGTATTTTTTTTTGCAACACAGGCCAACCAAGGTGGTGTAATTGGGATCATTTTGGATGCACAATGGTATGAGCCCCATTCAAATTCTCAAGAAGATATTGAAGCTACTGAGCGAATGCAAATGTTCCAAGTGCAATGGTATACTCTGTGCATTGATGCATATGAAATTATTTGATTTTGTTAAAAACCTTTGGTTCTAGTTTTTTTCAATTTTCAAAAATCAAAGAAACTCTAGTTCTAATTTTCTGAAAAAGATTGGAATGGAAAAACCTCCAATTGTGTATGTATTATGTACCATTATTGTAAAATGCATAGATTTTAATACTTATTAATCATTGGTACATTGTCAAAGTTTTAGGATTAGATGTCTAGTTTGCAAGTTTAAGGATGTGCACCCTAGACAACTCAAATGATAATAGGTGTAAAGTATATGAATGATGCAACATTGAATTTTTTGTAGGATATTGGATCCCATATATTTTGGAAAATACCCAACAATCATGCAAGAGCAACTTGGGGACCTTTTACCATGCCTTTCACCTAGTGAATCAAAGACTATCAAAGGGACAGTGGACTTCTTGGGTATTAACCATTACACAAGTCATTATACCATTAATCAACCAAATTCTTCAATCCCTCCAAGTAAACCTATGTATCGAGATACAAAAGCTGACACAATTGGTAAGTAATTTCTTTCAATCTTCACTTGTCTTCCTCATGTCACCAATTTTACTTCCTTCATCAAATTGTATTGAAATAATTTGGTTGCACAAGAAGGACGAGTTCATAAAAGAATTAGCCAAATAATTGTTTGAAAAAATGGTCTTAAATGAATAAAAGGTTTCATTCATCTTGTTGGGGTCATTTGATAAATTGTGTTTTCATAAACTCATAAGGTCACCCACTTGGTTTGGCAGAAATGAAGAATGGTGTTTACATTGGACCCAAGGTACATTTCTTGTCACACATTCGTATGTGCATTTTACAACTTCTAAATAACAACCGCTAATATGATGATTGACAAAATTTTACTTGTTACATATTTTTGTAATCTTGAATGTTGGGTTCATGATGTCAATGTTATATTGACCATGCAACCATTATGGTGTTGTGATTTGAGCAATTCCAATATATAATTTTGTATTAAATAAATCATGATTCACCATACCAAGTAAAGACTTGAAAACTTAGACTAACAAGGCTCCTTCCTAAGATTGTATTCCATAAGCATTCATCCATTCAAGGATGTTATGATCTTTGGGTAGGATATGGCCAATTGCTTAATAAAATAACCATTATAATGCATTTTTTGAATGTATTTTTCATGTACATGGTATAAATAATAGTCAAATGTAGTCATTACCTTGCAATATTGTGTTTTTGTATCAACATAATTTAAATTCTTATTATACATGAATGGTGGGTAAATTAAATGTAGGCTGCATCAGATTGGCTTAATATTGTACCATGGGGCATTCATAAAATGCTCAATTACATCAAAGTGCGCTACAACAACCCCACAATCTACATCACTGAAAATGGTATTCATATATTGATTTCCCTTCCATTTAGATTTTATAAGTATTGGGTTGTTAGATGTCATCTAGGATTTATTTCTATAATGATTATATACAACCAAATGTAGAAGTTTTCAAAATATTCTTAACGACACAAGTGTTATCATTTGTAAATGATTAGTAAACTAGATCTATGGTTTAATGTTCTTTGAAGTTGCAAGAAATATAATTGGTGTTTATTTGTGATGTGTAGGTGTTGATGAACAACACAACAATTATTCAATGCCTTTGGAGGTTCTTTTGCAAGACCAATTTCGAATCAAATTCCATCTTGATTATCTTTCTTATGTAATTGCCACCATCAGGTAATCCATATCCACTTACTCTAGATAGGGAATCTATATACATTTTATTTAGACAAACATTCCTTAAAAAATCAATTGGCAATTTTTGTGCGCAAATCAAGGATTAAATTATTAGATTTTCTAGGTTTTTGTATTGTTGTATCCAATGACTTGCTATTTGGTGGTTTGTGATATAGAGATGGGTGTGATGTGCGTGGCTATTTTACATGGTCATTTCTTGACAACTTTGAATGGGAAGATGGAAGAGAAAAACGATTTGGATTTTATTATGTTGATTATACCCAAAATAACACACGACATCCTAAAGCCTCTGTAAAGTGGTTTAAGCAATTTCTTTGTCAAACATCTCATTTAAAGCAACTTGACATTTGATACATTTCAAATAGGGTTTAAGCAATGTGAATTAAGAATTTCATGGTCATTAAGAATCAATTTACCATGAGATGCCTTGTGACCTTATGAATTATGGTTTTATTTTTAAAATCAAATTGATGATAAAACTCCAAATTCAAACCAACATTGCGCATATATATGGTTTTTGATATTCCATTCAAATAAATGTAATGTATTTTGAAAATATATACATTTCACATGTATGTGTCTAATCGAGGCTGCGATTTGGGGAAGGTTGAAGATAAAGAACACTTGCTCCTTGTCTGTCCAAATACACAAAAAGTCAAGGAATGCTTTTGTTCGGCCCTGCCCTTCACCCACATTAGCACTCTTGCTGAGTTCATGGAGACTCTGGCCAAGTTTGTGGCATGCTGCCAATACCAAAGGATAATCTATCCTCCATGATCTATCTTTCGTCTAATGGATTCTTTGGTCCCAAACGAACGTTAAATTGTAAATAGTAAATAGTAAACAAATGCATGAATGCAATCCTAAAACTTCAAAGGCCATTTCAATCAACCTTATAACACATGCTAAAAGGGTAAGTGTAAAACACACCTTCCACCCCCAAATACGTATACTTACACAATTTATATGCAAATTTGGCAACTTGTGGATAAAATTCTACAAATCAGATTTTGAATGACAAAGGCTTCCATGTCTATATTGACACCTTTAGATGAAGAGTCTTGGGTGCCTTTTAATGTAGGATCATTTAGAGGCAAGGAAACAAGAATTAGTTATTTAGGAAATTGGGGTTGTTTTTTTCATTTGGCAATGGGCTTAAAGCTTATAAATTTGAATACATTTGCCCACTTGCCATAGCATTAGACATGAAACCAAAAACATGGGTCATGAATTTTGTTTTTGAAACCCATCATTATAAAATACAATTGTAGACTATAATCAAATTAGATTGTACATCCTATGTATAACAATGAAACCACAATCATCAATGATTGTGTATGCAATCTACCATAACAAAAGTGTGTGCAATATGACAATGGGTGAAATTCACTTAAAATGGGTTGTTAACGAAGCTTGCAACAATGCTAGGAATTGCAATATCACCACAACACCACCACCTACACCTTTAAAAAATGTAGATAAAAAAGAACATGTGGGAATCCACCTTAAACCCTATACTCAGATCTTAACACAACCAATGCCAAATTTGATAATTGTTTGCTCACAATTACCATACCAAAGACCATTAAGTTTAAGGATTAGCAAGACCAACTCATGTTAATGTTATTAAAATGATAAACATTGACTAAGTTCAAAATAGTTTTTTTGAATAAATTAATACATACATTGTGCACATAATCCATGCGAAGGGGGACATCCCATCAATTTTAGATTGTCAATTTGAAGCTAAACATTGTCATAAGAAATTTATGCTATAAATGTACACCAAACATTTGTAAATAGACTTTTGAAATAACTATATATGGACAATTATAGCATCTTGCACTTAAATATAAAAACATTTTTTTTTATCAATTTCATTCCAAACATGTTATAAGGACTCAATATATGATACATTAAAGAAAAAAAAACTTAGATCCAAAAACATGGTTAGAAAAGCCTATAAAAATAATTTATACATCGACTTGTGAATGACCTATTCTTTCAAAAGTTTGTAGTTTAGTCATTTTTGGTTGGAATTTTTTTCCCCCATAACATGTGTGTTAAAGAGGTGTCAAGGTGGGTAGTTTTTTTGATGAATTAAATTTGTCCAATTTTCACCACATAATTCATGCTTGACCACTTTTAATATTTAAAAATGGATTAATATGAAATGTTTAATCTGCCAAAAGTGATCCACCCTAGCCTACAACTACCTTGAATATCAATACTATGAAAAATTGTACTATGCATAATGTATTTCCATTCTCAAGCCTTTGAAATGACAATGCAACCCTACTTTCAACTAAAATAGGTTCTTTCAAATGTGTATGTTGCCTTTGCAAACATGGACCTAAATTTTCACAAAGAAATTGCAATGTAATATGATGTATTTATGTTCTTTATTTGAACATCTTTTTCGTAAAAGAACCCAATAACATTCTATCTATAAAACCAAATTGCATGTGAAAAGCCCATTCAACACATTTTCTTACATTCATAACATTGAAACAAATGTTCAAAATCAATGCATTCTCCCTTTTTTTTTTGAAAGCCAACACTTGCATATCAAGCACATGTTGTACCATCATGCACAAACACCAATACATGGTTGTTAGCACAAAAATCCTTCCCTTTTTCTTGTACACAATGATCCTACTTGTTAAAATTTTAAAAGTAAAGAAAATAATGAAAAATAAAACACATAACATATTAAAAAAATATGCCAAAAAAAAACTCACTAATATGTAGTGATAAATGAAAATTTATTACAAATAAGGTGGAAATAGGTTAATTCTTCTATTTTTCCTATTGAATAATACCAAGGTCCTTCAACAACTATTTTGACTTTACACTACATTTGATAGTCATGGCCCACTCAAAATCTTTCAAATTGGAATGGGATGGCCATCAGTACGAGTTTTAATGGTTCTTAGATTTCATGGTCCATGGGCCTTCAACACTGGTGCAAAGAAGCCATGATCAAGAAAAGATCCCATTGCAAATAATTTTCAAATGATTTGATATTTCAAGTTTCAACAAGAATTGACTTTTCATTGGACCAAACCTTAAATTTTATTTTTCTACTAAATTGGGTCAAGTAAAGAACTTTCCCACATAAACTTGATTCTAAACTTCTTTAGTAATTGGAACAATAATTACACACATGAACAAAAAATCTTTGTAAATGTGTAAACATCTAAAATCAAAAACATTAAAAATATTTATTAAAATATCCCCTTCCCCCACCCAACCAAAGATGGTCATTTTGACTCAATTTTTATATATAAATAAGTTATGAGAACAAAGTTGTACCTCATAAGTTTCTTCACATTCTTTTTTGTTATAATATATTTTAAACTTATTTTCCAATGTTGAATAGTTTTTTGTTTTTACAAAGAACCTATGATTTATTTCTGAAAAATAAATTAAAATGGTATTGCTTCCAATTCTACACATATAATTTCAAGTTTATTTTTCAAAAACTAAATTCCAATTATGGTTTTTATTTTGGTTTTGAAAATTAAACCAAATTATGATCAATTTGTATTAATTCAAATTGGAATCAATAATTAACCATCAATTAACCCTTGGTTCTAATCATTTTTTTCATAAACATTTAACTCAATTATAGTTTGGTTACACAAATAAATAAAATTTCAATTCCAAGTCTAGTTCTTAAAAAAATAATTAATTATGATTTGGCCTAGGGGGGACACTTAGTGTAAAGTTTAGGGTCTACATGCATCAAATGAGGTGTATTAAATAATTGTCCAACCTATTTTTTATCACCTTATTATTATCTATTTTTTTAGTATATACATATTAAAGTGACCCTATAGTAATTATAATCCATTATTTCATATTATTACATACCCTATATTAAAATTAAATTTATTATTTGAATAAAATATATCTTATTTTCAACTAATTAATTTATAGTTTTTACCCAACAACCAATATATTGCACTTAATATTTTTATTCACATATTTTTTACTTTTTTTACTAATGTCCACCCTAAAGATTTTGGTTTTTGTTCTAAAAATCAAACTCAATTTGACTCTTACTAATCAAAACCAAAATCAATAATTCTCGCTTACCAAAAGGCCCACCCAACATTGGTTTTTTTTGTTAAAGAAAAAAAAACCATTAAATTTAATTACAAAGTTTTCCATGAAGGGATATTATTTTAAGGTGATTTTTTCTTGTCATTTGGATGAGAGATAGATTTCCATATAAGGGAGTACCTAGAGATAAACATTATAGTTGGAACAAAATTGGAGTTGTCATCATCTATTAATCCAACTTTGTCAGATTTTTCACTTTGTCAACAATACCATAATACCTTTACCATTTCAACATAAATTAAATTATTTTTCATTTTGTTGAAATTTTGAGAAATTATTTATTATTTGTGCCAAAATTTTAATAAAATCAAAACTTTCAACTATGAGGTTTTGAATTGCAAACCTCCCAAGTTTTAAACCATATATTTCCTAGGTCAATGATTTAAAATTGATATAGTCTAAACACCCTAAAATATTCCATGATTCTGAAAAGACCCATTTTATTATTTGCTATAACCATTACATGTCAAAAAATTTAGAATTAAAAAACCAACTATTGAAGTTAAGATTTCAAATTTAATTAACTATTTGACATTTTGTTGCCAAAATGGTAAAAATATTATAGTAATCAATTGTTAGTGCCTTTAGCCCTCTATTCAAGGTGAGAAAAATGTAGTAGTTAAAGATAGACTTGAACAAATTTATCATTTTGATGCCCTTGGGAAATGAAAGCAAAATATATAAATGGTTTTTGAGAATGAAATAGTTGAAACAAAGTTTACAAAGTGGTTTATTAAACTGGTGGAACAATTTATGTGATATTGGGTTCAACCGTATTATCTAACATCAATATTACAACATTTGACAATATGACAACCTCCACCACATGACACATTTTTGCATGATCAAATTTCCTACTTCAAAATCATATCCTATGATATGACTAACACAAAATGATATGACAAAAAACCCTCCCATAGTCATAAAATTGAGGTAATTAATGTTTAATATAAATGAATTTCATGTCATAATGAAAACGTTTTGCAAGGAGAGGATTGTTTCATTTGTACACTATTCAAAACTTTCTAATAGCTCAAAGTGAATTTGGAAAGAAGTTAAAATAAAATTGGGGTCATGTTTTAGGGTTTATGATTTTAATATCTTCATGCATAGCTTTTGTCACTCTTATGATTGTTCATTGTTGTTGCCCTTGTTTGTCACCTTTTGAGTACTTTTTAATGCACATTAGTGCACTTGATTGTATTCACTTCATTGACTTGTTAATAAACTCTTTTTGTTCATGATTTTCTTTCTCATAGTATAACAATTCATTTCCATATGCAAGCAAGTTGTAAAAGGAAAAGGATTGATTAACATTTTCAAAAAATAAAATAAAATATACCATAAAGGTCACCTTTCATGGACCCAACAAGCCATTACTAATGAATTCAATTTGAATTTCAATGAGTAGGTGAAAAGAAACACAATTTCTCAAGTGCTCAAGGATTATGAAAAGATTGTGCAAATCACAAATGAGGTTGCTAAGGGTGTTAAAAGAATTATTGAAGCAATTTTTTTAGAATTTGATGGCAAATTACTAACATGATTTTAAAAAGTGATTTGCCTTCATTCAATCTTGTGATAATACATTATGTTTGAATCAAAATGTATTAATGTGCACTTGAATTGAACTTAAGTTTTTTTTGGTTGATTATTGTTATTGTGAACAAATAAGTATGCTCCAAAAATGGGACCTTAATAATTGATATGTTACTTAAGAAGGCCACAACCCTTCAACAATCGTTTTGGAGACATTTTGTTGATGACTAGAACAAGGTTGATAAGTGTAAAAGCTTCAAGATCTCATTTGGGTGTATGGGTTTTTCAAAAAAGAAGCAAGGTTCCATGTGCATCTAACTTCATATACAAGATCACTTTATGTTTTTTATTTTCTTTTTTATATATTTGAAGTTCTCAAAAATGTATCAATATGTCATTATGTCATCACAAATCTTCTTTTTTTTGCCCTTACATGGACAAAGTTTATTTTAATGGCTAAAGTGGTGATGTTTTTGGTAATGGAGTTTTACAAGTTTTAAGTCAACTTTTAAATTGTTTTTTAAATCCGCTATTTTATTTGACCTTTATCCAAATTTGGCTCATTCCTCTTTGGGCAATTTCCAATCCACCTACTTGAAAAAGTTGAAAAAAACCCATGAGTGGGGTACATAAATTTTGGCATGGCCCACTTATGGTGGCCTTTGAATAGTTGTGGAAAAAAGTAGCTTAAAGTCTCATGTGGATTCATGCATGTTTGAAGAAATCCCCCCAACCAACACACTTTCCCAAAAGGATGAGAATCCATCAACCCTAAAACATGGCCAAATTTCACTTGACATAATGCACAATCCATTAAAGGGATATGTTAAACAATCCATCTACATTGTTGCATTATGGACACCCACATCACCTCTAACAACAATTGCAAAACATTCTTTTCTACTTAAAGTAGACTAGAAATGCAACCCATTTCCATTCACGGATGTCATGCATGTGGTGGAAATTTGAAGTTTGCAAGATCTTCTCCATGGAATGGTTGAAAATCAAAGAACCATTGTTAGTTTTGCCCCACCTCTAGTCCACTTCCAAATTATTATTATTTTAATTTCCTTTTCTTTTTTAATAGAAGAAATAACCTATAGGGTAGCTAGGTTGATCACCAAAACACATAAGGACTCTAGAAGAATTCATGCATTATGAATGGTTTTTTGGGGGCATAGTGTGTAAAGAGAATTTGTGCCTCACTTCTAGACACATCCATAACCACCCACACACACATACACACACACAAAGTGCTTTGGTGAAAAGATGTGAAAGTTATGCCTCCCCAATGGAAAGGAAAGGAAAGGAAAGGGGAGGGTGGGGTCTGATGGTTAGAAAAATTCTTAAGCAAACACTTGTTCTCTCAATGAACAAACATTTTTCTCCCTTGCGATGCACATTCAACATTTGACAAATGGAATCAAACAAAAATCATTTCATTTTGTAATTTCAAACATTTTTTGTGTTCATCCTCCATCAATGGAAGAGATCACGAACACAAAAAATTGAAGAAAATATATGGTCATCATCGACAAGGCCTTGTCTATCTAACCCTAAAATCTCAAGCAATGCCACATTTCTAACATCATGGGTTTGGTGTTCTTGTTGTTGTAAAGCAACCTAGCCTACTACATGATAATCTTGTGTCGCCTTCTTTTGTGATGTCGATCATAACCATTGTTTTCTCCATCCTAATCATGGTTGTTGTCTTCTTTTGTGTGTTTTTGACCATGATCATTACTTTCTCTTGTGCTCTTAGAACTATTGTTGATCATTGTTGTCACCTTCTTCTTTTGTGTTCCTAATCACGTGACACTTGCAAGTGTCAAAGAAGAAAAAAAACAAAAGAAAAGAAAAAAACACTCCTGTGAGTAATTTTGATTCTCTTCTGTGTATTTGTGGCAGGGCACTAAACACTCCCTAACGAGCTCTGTCCAAAGCTGGTTTCGCTTCTCATTTTGCACACCCTTTTTGTCGGCCTTGCACAGTTCTGCAAAGAAACCATGCAACCCAGTTTTCAATGTTCTTCAGTTCTTCAAGAAAAGGAAAGAGCATTCTCTGTGCATGTTCTTCGTCCCGATGCTGGTTCCACTTGTCTTTTTGCACACCTTATCCACCCTTGCACAGTTCTGCAAGAAACCATGCAACCCAATTTTCAATGTTCCTCAGTTCTTCAAAAAAAATTGAAGAGAATGTCTGTGCATATTCCCTCATTACCAATGTTCTGCATGAACGTCTTCTTGCATCATGGCACACTTCATTACCAATGTACTGCATGAACGTCTTGCATCACTGTGCCGGGATTGAACCCAGATCCTTCCCAGCAGGAAGTGTGGCACTAAGCACTAGCATACCATCAGAAAATGAGGAAAGGAGTTCAATGTACAGTCAACAAGTTATTGAATATTGAACAATTTTTTTCACTACAAGTTACAGAAGAATTTGGGCTTGCTCTTGGTATTATTTGAAAGCCCTTGATAAGTAGGATTTAATGGCACAGGCTATACTACTACCTTAAATCCATACTAAAGAATGAACCACAAAACATTTGCATATATTGGTAAGATTTTGATACCAAAAAGTACACTTCACCCCTAGGGGCATATGATTGCATTTTGCATCTAAAAGCATGCACCAGTATAGACCTCCATATTGTCAATAGCAGTAGGCACTTGAACATGTTAAGATAACCAAGGAAACCATCAAACTAGCCCAAACATATTGAGAGCCACAGTTGGCATAGCAAATAAACAAACTAGCAACCAAGGTAATCAACCTCAGGGAACAACTGTCTGCCATTAAATGTCAACACCATAAGAATTAAAAAAGGATGAAGTTGGAAGAGAAATCATGCACCAAAATCACTACTAAGCTAAATCAAAGATCTCATTTCACAAGGCCATCATATAGCCAGACAAGGCAAAGATATGACACCCTTGAAAAGTCAAAGATGTGCAACAACAAAACCGTTTAACACCTTTATAACTAGATTTAACATTTCGAAAATGGGTTGGCATAGATCCCAGCAACCTCGCCAAGATGGTATGCTGACACATCTTGCTCTTGAACATCAACACAAGCCCACAAGGCACAAATAAGAGATCATGAATGAATATAAAGTTAAATTTCAAATTAGCCAACCATCACATCAAACAACCAAACCAAGCTACTCAGGACTAAGCTCCCAGTTCTGCAACCTCATTAGATGTGTTAGTGGTGGGAAGCAAGCTCCTTCCTCAGAATTAGAAGATAAATTGAAATGAGCTCCAAGACACCCAAATTGAATGAAAAAAACTTTAATAATGCTACCTTAACCTTGGAAGTCTTTGAGCCATATCTAAAAGCTTATGGGTGCCTTCAGAATCATAAGTACAACCCTCCAAAGGGTGATAGCCATGGGAATAAACTTACCTTGGAGTATCACAGAGGTAATCCTATTCATGAACCCAACAGTTCTTGAAATACTCCTAAGTTGAGACTGAGTGAGTCAATCCAACCACCTTTAAAAAAAAGGACTAAATTGGACCTAACTGTCCACTAATTTTGGACCACTAGCAAGGCTGGACAACTTGGTTGCGAAATGATGGTGCAGAACAATTTCCAGCCCACAAAACAGATCCAAGCCTTAGTATGAGTTGTAGACCTTCAAGGGTGCTGCTTGGTTTATGCAATAGAAATAGCATAAAGAGGGCAGTATAAAACTCCTCATGGACACTGGAGAAAAGAAGACATTTCGTCATCTTCACCTATCTGCAACAGGACTCCACTGAAAGATCACAAATCATTTGAGTAGCAAATAAAATCAAACTCATTTACCTGAAAGCAACCACAATTGTGTCTGTGACTATGTGACAGTTAAGAATAACTGTACCAAAAACACTTCACCTGTCTGGTCATGAGGAAAACATCTGATTGTGCACAATCAGATCCTGTATCCCAGGCATAACAGGCCTACAGTGAGCAACAAGGAAATAGACCGAGAGAGACAGCTCCTAGGGCGGACTCTCCCATTTCGTGCACTGATGAATAGGTTCAAGACTGCTTTTCTTGATGTAATAAAGGGACACTATAGTAAAAAGACGACCTAGGTTCCTATCTTACTCTTCCGCAGAGAGCTCAGAATCAGAAGGCGAGATGCGTGATGCCATACCATGAAGGTGGCCATTCACACACACAAAATACTCTACATTGTCTTCATAAGCACCCAGTCTCTTTACTGCACTTGGAGGCACCAGCTTTGCATCAGTCATACTCCATACCTGCATGTTGAAGGAACACATGATCAGGCAAAATGCACCCATTGCATTGTTGCAACCTCTAATAGAGATACTAGTGTGCCAGTAGCCCAGCAGAAGTACCTATTAATGACCTCAAGAAAGTCTCTGACTGGCCTGGTAGGAATATCCCCACTGTGGTGACTTTACAACCATTTGGAACTGCTCTGAATGAATGAGTCAAATCTAAAGATTTCTTGACAATTCACATCCAGCTACAACACACTATAGCATTAGAACACAGAGAACAGTTCTGTGGTTCACAGCTAATTAGACAAAGCACATCAAAGTGGCTGTTGCAAAAGGTCTTTCTTTCCAAGCTTACAGACCACTATGGAACATTGATACAATAGTTCAAGAATTGAATCTTAAATCTTAACATTAAAACTGGTTGTACATTGAATTATCAAGCAAATGTTGTGAACAGTCAGCATGAATTGCGATAGTAAAAAAACTAATTACCCCACTCACAGACGGAGACACTTATCCCTATTGGAATCAGGTCTTCTTTGAAATGAATGAAAACACTTTGGATATCCATGGAAAGGAACCCCCCTTACCTGAATCATGCCAGGTATGAGAATCGTACTCTCACATCCTAGTCTGGTTGGTCAGCTACTCTATGGAATATGTTTAACAGAGTTGTGACAAAACAGAATGTGGTTATATGGGTATACTGCACTAACATTAATCTGTTGATGCATCATCCAGTCTTTCCAGAATTATCTACCCTCGCACTTGCACCTGCTCAGTCTGCTGGATATAGAGGTACCTTGAGGTAGAAAAATGCATAACCAGCTCATTAAGGACAGGAAACAAAATGCAGGGGTTTACTTTTCTGGTGTAAAAAAGATGACACACAGCCACAAGAGCAAGGTCACAGTATGGCGGTAATCAAAGAAAAGAGAGGACATTATTTCTGAGGACGTTGGATGGAGTTTCAAAGCCTGGTTTGAACTTGGCAGGATCAACCTGGTAAAGCAATGGCAAGGTATGAGTGAGAAAAAAGGAGAGGAGACATGGAAGAAATGCAAGCAAAGGATCAACCATACCTTATCACGACAAAATGGGCACAGCTCATCCTCCTCCAGCTTGGCACCCCTTTCCATGAGCATTTGTCGTGTCCTGGAAGTCCCAAATGAGCTGAAGATCCCACGATATAATACCAAGTCATCGTCATCACCATTATCGAAGTGCTCACAGATTTTGGAAATATACAAAATATCTGCCTGGCATTGTGGAACGAGGAACCGCTTCCCTGAAGTTTTTGAAAACCTTGTCTTCCACACAAAATGGCCAGGGATTGTCTTTGATATGAAATGCGTGCTAGCATGGCAGCCAGGGCAATAGAACATGAGCTTCCCTAGTGGCTCCCAGCCTCCAGGTATGGTTCCATCTCTCCCGCCACTCAGAAGATGGCCCACCATCTTTGGAGCTCGTGAGAGACAAAACTCTTTCCAAACCACTCTTTTCATAATATCCGCCCATCTTTTGCAAACCTGGGCTGATCTGCATAGCAGAAATGGGTTCCAGTTTGTTGCTCTTAACACCAACAGCAGCATTTTCTCATCAAGTAGCCCTAGTCCTGGACTCATGACATCCAACACCTCTGGCAGCCTCTGTCGCTGCTGTCTGGACAGCATGATCAATGATCTCTTCGCCAACATTAAGGAATTCTCTTCCTGTAGAGCAATCATCCCCATCATCACAAACTCTCTGAAGAATAACAGAATTCAATAGTTCCATGAATTTCAGACATAGCAGGTTTGCTGTTAGGATAACCCTAATTTTCTGAAAACCCTCCAGTCCCCTGCAAAACCATTCTGAACCAAACTTTGAACTGATCCTAGCTTCTCAGAACACCTTGGCTCTCTTAAACAAAAACCGCAACAAACAATCATGCTCCAAATTGTTCTCTGTAGGCTTTTTGGCTGCTGTTTTTTTCTCTGCAACGAGAATCTTTCCCCCCTCCCCAAAAAACAACTATCCCCAAAGCAGCCTATGGTTCTCACGCTTCCAAGCAACTAAAAACCACAACTGGAAAGGATGGCTCTACAATATATTCTAGCTCTTCTGTTGCCTTTTCCCCCCCCCAAGAGACTTGTAACTCGTTCATTGACCAAGTAGTGAAGAACATTACCTGGAACAACAAAGAATTAGGGTTCGTTGCCACCGATAGTACACAAAAGGAAAATGCCCAGGTCTTGGAATCCAGAAACAGGACTGCCACGAGCACAATTAGACTTCTTCTTCTTCTTCTTCTTCTGTCTGTTGAGAAACTTGAGAACCTCTTTCTTTAATTTGCAAAATTCTAGCAATCATGAAGAGAGGAGGAAGAAAAATCCTCAAAGAGAAAAACCAGGAGCCAACTGCTGCTGCTGCTGCTGCTGCTGATGTTGTTGTTGGCCTTCAGAGCGTAAAACTATGCACAGCAAGATGACTGCACAAAACCTATCAGAGAAAAACAAAAAAGAAGGATGCTGTTCCTGCTCTTTAGACCTAAACCATGTCTCCTGCATTGCTCCACCTGCTGGGTGGAGCTGGACACTTAAGAAAAAAGACCCCCCAAAACCAAACAAAAGGGTGGGTGGCAAGGAAAACAAAACAGGAGGAGAGATGATGAATCAAAAAACCAAATAGAAAAGCTTTCTCTCTCTCTCTCTCTCTCTCTCTCTCTCTCTCTCTCTTCATCAGCAAAGGTGAACCAGGAACCGAAACCTTGACCCTACAACAGAAATCACACAAAACTGCTGCTCTTGTTTTGCTCTCGTGTTGTGTGTGAGTGTGTTTTGTCGCACTTCACTTGGGTTTCCAAACTCCTCTCCTTTTCCTACTCCTCTCTTTTTTGCTTTTTTTCTTTCCCCCTTTTTTCAAAGCAGCGTCACACCAGCACTACTACCTCTGGTGGCCCACTTCTTCATTTACTAGCCTTAATGGTGCATTCACACTTGAAGTTAAGTCCATGTTAAATGAAAATATAGGTGGCATCCTAGGTGGCACCCAATGTTGAATGGGCCATAGCTCAATGTTAAGTTGGAATGCCAACTTAATGAACGCACCTTCTTCATTTACTAGCCTTAATGGTGCATTCACACTTGAAGTTAAGTCCATGTTAAATGAAAAATCTAGGTGGCATCCTAGGTGGCACCCAATGCTAAATGGGCCATAGTTCAATGTTAAGTTGAAATGCCAACTTAACATAAATTGTTTTATGGTAAGTAAGTGTAAGTCCTACATGACTAGCATGGTGTTAGTGGACTCAACACTAAAGTCTCTAACACCAAGTGTGAATGCACCTTTAAGGGTGCATTCATACTTGGTGTTAGCAACTCTACGGTTGAGTCCCATAACACCATGCAAGTCATTTAGGACTTAAATCTAGTTGCCATGAAAATTTTATGTTAAGTTGGCATTCCAACTTAGCATTGAGCTATGGCCCATTCAACATTGGGTGCCACCTAGGATGCCACCTAGATTTTCATTTAATGTTGACTTAACTTCAAGTGTGAATGCACCACAATTTTATAAGAAGCCAATTTTTTTTCCCATTTACTACCCTATTTTTTAACATTTTTCTAAACCCTTTGACTAGGCCTAGGTACTTACCTACCTAACTACCTACTATGGTATTTACATACCTACCAATCTAAATACCGTACAAATAGTGCATTCACACTCGATGTTAAGTCAATGTTTAAATGAAAATCTAGGTGGCATCATCCGAGGTGGCACCCAATGTTCAATGGGCCATACCTTAATGGTCCGTGAATGTTAGCTTAACATAAAATTTTCATGGTCACTAGGTTTAAGGCCTAAATGGCTAGCATGGTGTTAGGTGACGTAACCCCCTAGAGTCCCTAACACCAAGTGCAAATGCTCTTTTAAGTATCTAAGTCATTTTAAGCTAGCTAACCCTAAACCAGGCACTAGGGTAGTGATGTTTCTAAAAGACCCCGGGACCAGAATTATCTATCTATGAAGGAAGGTAGTTTGTTTTGTTTTGTAGTTACGAGATCCACCAAACCAGGATGCTTCAGATCGTGTTCTTGGTGTCTTGGAAAGCTCTCGACAAGGAGGGGTGCATGGGCTTGATTCCATGACGTTTGGACTTGTGGGTGCAAAAGTTCTTGAATATTGAATGATTTTTTCATTGAAATTTAAATTAAATTGTAGCTGAAAATTTCAGAGGAATTGGAATGCGCCTTTGTTGTTGTAGGAAAGATCTTGATGAGCAGGATTTAATGGAATTTATTTGGTAAGATTTGGATTCAGAATGTGGAAGATATTAAGTTTTCTGCCGTTTAAAATTCAAATAAATTTTCAAAAAATCAGGTTTTGAAAGGAAAAATCAGTTGAGAACGTGGTAACACTTGAAGGCTTACCATTCAATTCAAGCACGATTTTCCTTTCAAATTCGGCTGTTCAAAACATTGATACATCCATTGCAAAACAATGTTCACATGGATGAGTTTTCCCCTATTTTGTAATGGGTTCACATTTGGGCCAACGGCATAGATTTTCACTGCTCCTACCTTTACAACTACTATAATTCCTCTCGAACCTTGTGCATTAAATGCTGAGACTCAGCATTTCGCACTGAGTTTTAGCATTTCATACTGAGATTTAATAAAATTTCCATACTTTGCAGATACCACTAAAAGAGGAGTCAGGGGGTGAAAGACAAGGTGAACACAGGGTGACTTTACGAATGATATCTTTATTATTATCATGATTTTTACTAATGGTAAGGCACTCCATTGAGGGCATTATGTCTGGAGGTTCCTTATACCCGAGGGGCCCATCCATTATAAACTATGATCTTGGGCTGGGTCCCTTTTGTACTAATTTTTTTAGGTTTCATTCCTCATGGCTGTACCTAAGGCAGACCTCATAGTTTGTGGCAAATGCCAACTTTGCCAAAATTAATTTAATTTTGGCAACTTTCTTTGGGTAATTTTGGCAAAATTGGCAGTGTGTGTATTTTAACGTGAGAAAGTGAATTTCAAGGGTTGCCGCCATCGTGTGCAGCGTTTTGACGTTTGAAAAGGGCCTTTAAATCCTAGGGTGAGGTTGAATCCGGCGTGACATTTTGGGAATGGCCTTCATCATGAGCATCATAAACCACAAGGGAAATACTATTATGGACCTAAGCTTACATAGGTCACTAGGCATAGGAGAGCAAGGATTTGTACACCTAAAAATCCCTCCCTCTCATAAGGAGTAGGCCTATTCTCAAGGCCTATGCTTACATAGGTCACTAGGCATAGGAGAGCAAGGATGTGTACACCTAAAGATCCCTCCCTCTCTTAAGGAGTAGGCCTATTCTCAAAGCCTAAGCTTACATAGGTCACTAGGCTAGGAGAGCATGGATTTGTACACCTAAAAATCCCTCCCTCTCTTAAGGAGTAGGCCTATTCTCAAGGCCTATGCTTACATAGGTCACTAGGCATAGGAGAGTGAGGATTCCTACACCTAAAAGATCCCTCCCTCTCTTAAGGAGTACTCAGTAGGCCAACTCTCCAAAGATTATTTGCCTATTATTACTACTACTACTACAACTACTACTACTTATACCGACTTAATTTTGGCAACTTTGAGTTTTTATTTTTGGCCAATGCCAAATTTTTTTGGTAGAATGCCAAATTTTATGAGGCCTGACCTAAGGTCCTATTTGCTCATTTGGGATGTGTGTGTGTGTGTGTGTATACAAATGGCTCATTTGGGAGTTGTGTTATGTGTATGTGTGTATACATATCGCTCATTTGAGTATATGTATGTGAGTATATATATACACATACATATGCCCTCATACGGGCTTTGTGGTATGGACTCTCAAGTTCTCGGATTAATCAAACAAACCTTTTTTTTCCCTTGCATTGTTGTCTTGTATTGCAACTTGCAAAACACTTTACAGACGGGATGGAAGGAGAGCAGAAATTCTGCTTTCATTTTATTTATTTATTTATTTATTTTATTATTATTATTTTGGTTGCCGTACAAAATAATAATAATAATAACAATAAATAGAGTATAAAATTACCTAGTCTTTTTTTAGTGAGTTGCTGTGAAGAAAAGTGTACAAGTTGATGAAAGTTGTTAACCTTCAATTTGTTTTAGGGTTTAAGGTTTTGGATTACCATGGGTCCATCTTCCAAAGGCCAGGCTGAACCGAAGCAGTGCAGCACCTTCAAAGGTAAAGCCCGAGGATGAGATGAGGTCAAGAGCCAAGTGCAAGGCTGATTTCAATAATGCTCTCACCCACGCATGGGCTTCGACTATACAACTCAATGGCAACCTTGAGAAAAGAGGGGGTTTATGTTGTTCATTAAACTTGTTCTGAAAGGCATAATGCTTTGCTCATGGGGTGAAGGAGGAAATATTACATGTTATAATGTGAGCTTCACATCCATTAAGAATTTCTAAAAGCTTTTCATAATGCTGTATTGCAACTCATTGTTGGCACACAAGAAGTGATCTCGTGTTTTTAGAGAAACTTAATGATGAGTCTTTATTTAAAAAGTTAAATTGTCACTATTATTTATTTATTTATCTATTTATTGTTGTTCCGAGCATAAATTATCAAGTCACCTAAGTTTATCCTATGGTGATATTCCTTCCATCCTATCATTTTTTTGGGGAAGCACAAAATGCGAACCTTTGGCTCCACAAAATGATTAAAAAACAATTTGCATGGTGTGCTTGGCCCTTATGAGCAAGGAATAACTAAGGCTATCCATATGAATCGTCATCAATGTTGCATCTTGCAACTTATCCATCTATAGGAGGCTTAAGGGCCAACCACACCTAGTGGTAGTACCAAATTTAGAAAGGTGTTTAGGATGATAAAAATACATTATCATTCACACCTATGATGCTACCTAACATAAAGTCTTACATGGTGTCTGACATGGCATTAGTGTTAACTTAGTGTTAAAATCTAGTAATAATTAATAATGAATCTTCAAAAAATGTACATTTAAAACAAAAAGTATAATATTACACTAACTCTCAAAATTGGAGCCATTTAATTCAATGCTAGCGCCCCCTTGACTCTATCTCTCCATTCATCTCTCATCAAGCTTTTGTTTTGCAACAAACATAACCTCTACAATAGTAAATGTTTTGACATGAGCTCAAAGTGCCTCCAAACACATCTCTCTCCCTCCACAATGCACTAGAATCCAATGGATCTTACAAACATCATTACAATCCTTCATCATATCTCTTTATAGTATGTGAAGTGAACTTTATGCTTGGCATTCAATTATAAAGTTCCACATCCAACCTATATACACATTGTAGCAAAGCTTACCTATCTACACATAATGTGTAGAAAAGTTTTAATTGTCTCCTTCAATTATCATGAATAGAAAACAATGCACACGACGAAACATTGACATATTTGAAACTAAGACAAGTTTACATTTAGAGACTCGAATCAAATGAATGCTAACATAGGATTGAATACCTCCATGTAGCTATAATGTTCATGTTAAATAAGCTTCAAGTGACTTTATGCATCAATGTTCACCTCTAGGTTGCAACAATGGTGTTCCTTTGAAAATCATTGGCCTTGAATGGGAACCTCATATTGATGTAATCCACTTGCATTAACAACTTGTATGGGTTCATTCTAAATCAAGCATATGAATTCTTCAACATCCACATTTTTCCACCCAATTATCATACTTGTCAAGCAAACAACAAGCAATATACATAATAAATACAATAGTTATGTGCAATTCAATCTTTTCAAAGGCTCTTTGAATGTTCATTTCATTATAATAAGTTTATTTTATGGCCACTCTTACATTCACAATTGTACAAAAGTTCCAAAATGAATGATATTTTCCATCCATTTTGTGCAATATCATGAGCTAAGGAAACACTTTGTAACCCTTATCCCTAAACAAATAAAATCACTAATAAAAATCAGCAAAAATGTAAGCGTTCCATTTACAACTACATGCGACTTATACTCATTTATAACTAGATTTGGGAATATTTGCAACCACAAGACCAAATTCAACTATTTTGATCATTATCACAACTATGATGCAACTATTAAATTTTTTATCCTATTGGTTGGATTGACTTTACATTTATTTTCATCCATTAATAGGTTGATATGTCCCATTAGTCGCAATAGTCATCAAATTAGTTGCATCCTAAGGTATTTTACACTGACATAGTGGTGTATTTGAATGTATGTACTATATATATATATATATATATATATATATATATATATATATATATATATATATATATATATGCCTATGTATGTATATTGTTCATATAATGAGTCTCAAAATTAATATTTGAACTTTGAATTTTTTATTCAAATCTGAAAATTTGATAATCCAATTCTGAAAACTATTATTTAATTTATTTTTAATATATTAGAATTTGAAACTTCATATTTGACTCTGAAAATAATTATTTCAATTGTTTGAAAATTTATTTGAATTTGAATTTTTTCATTTTGATATGATATTTTCAATTTAAATTCGAAAAGGCTTATTTGCTCTAAATTTTGATATTTGAATTCTAAATTAGTATTTTCCAATCCAAAAATTAGTATTTCCATTCAGAAAATTATTATTTGATTATAAAAATGGAAATTTTAGTTTTCAATATTTTTATATGAATACGGAATTTTATATTTCAAATGTGAAAATTTTGTATTTGAATTTAAATAATCATTTGATTTGAACCTGAAATTTCAATTCCAAATTATTATTTTGGATTCTCAAAATTAATATTCCAAGTGTGAAAAATATTAATTGAGTCTAAAAATGGACATTTCAATTTCAAATATTTTTATTTGAATCTGAAAATTGACATTTCAATTCTGGAAATTGTTATTTAAATTCAAAAAACTTATTTGATCTAAAAATTGATATTTGAATTCTAAATTATTATTTTCGAATCCAAAAATTAGTATTTCGATTCAAAAAACTTTATTGAATCTAAAAATTGACACTTTGATTTTAAATATTATAATTTGAACTTGAAATTTGATATTTGCATTCTGAATTTTTATATTTAAATTTTAAGAAATTATTTGACTTGAAAGTTGAAATTTCAATTCCAAATTATTATTTTGGATTCCCGAAATTAGTATTTCAATTCATAAAACTATTAATTGAGTCTTCAAATGGACATTTTAATTTTGAATATTATTATTTGAATCTGAAAATTGACATTTCAATTCCAAAATTTGTTATTTAACTTCAAAAAATTTATTTGATCTAAAAATTGATACTGGAATTCTGAATTACTATTTTGGAATCTCAAATTTATCTTTTAATTACAAAAACTTACTGATTGAATTTTAAGGGTTTTTCTACTAATGTTATCCATAACAAATCACATTTATAAATAATTATAAATGATTATTTTTATTAAATTTCAGTTACACTAAATAATTATTGTTATAACATATATTTGTATATTATATAATTTATATTCTTATATTAGACGAAATTAATTAATGTAATTAATGTGACATTACTTTAAAATCATTGTAATTACTTCAGATAATAATTAATTAATATGTGCATAATTATTTTACTGATTTTTATTTCCTGAATTATTATATAATATTATTATTTGTAAAAATCATGTGATTAATCATCTATGATAAATATTTTATAGTAATTTTATAGTAATTATGAAAATTAATGTTATGTTTAACATATTATTGTATTTATAATTAATAATTACCAAGAGAAAGAAATTACTTTACCTATAATTATTTTTACAACAATAAATGCAATTATACAATAAATAATGTAATGAGTTGATTTTTAAAATAATTCGTGTAAGAATTTACTTTCTAATAACAATTATTAATTCATTATTTATAATTTAACATAAATATTTAAAATAATTAATGTTCTAATTATAGTCATTAAATTATTTTTACATTAATTATATTATATATGATTTGATCAGATTCTAAAAAATAATTAAATATTTTTAAATATTTTATTTATTTATTTATCTATGAATTATGTATTAGTAACTTGTGGTTAAGTAAATAGTTAATTTGTTAAATATTAAAAAAATATTGGTTATTTAAGTAATTGATACTGAATACTGAATATTTGTAATGTATGATTTATAATTTAAATATATGTAAATTTAATCATTAATAATTAAATGATTATCGAATACTTGAATTGTTTAAAAATCTAAAAATTAAGAAAGTAAGGCATGAAGAAAGTTTTGGATTTATAATTTAGTTTGTGAGGAAGTTGTAACTTAAAAACTTATCTAATATTGTTTGTTCATTATTCCTATTTTGTACATTATATAAATTGTTTATTGTTTACAATTTAACGTCCGTTTGAGACCAGAAAGTCCATTAGACGAAAGGTAAATCATGGAGGACAATTTGTCCTCTGGTATTGGCAACATGCCACAAACTTGGTGGGGTTGATTATGTTCATGGTCTGCATGAGTTCAGCAAGAATGCTAATGTGGGTGAAGGGTAGGTCGAACAAAAACATTCCCTAACTTTCTATCTATGTAGACAGACAAAGAGCAAATGCTCTTCATCTTCAACCTTCCCCAAATAGCAACCTCGACAAAGCTTTTCTATGTATGGCACGCCCTTCCATGCACCTAACACTACCTCAAGCTAAGTTGCCACATCGAAACTAGGCCAGAACTTTTTGCATCTAAACACAGTTGATGTCACACAAGTAGCTTTTGCTCTTGTATGACATACCTTTGAAACATAAATATCTTGTCTGCACACTAGTCCCAATCTCGTGGTTAATGAAGAGCTTTTCAATGAAAGCTAGCCACATATTATGTTTCACCTTTTTCACATTCAACATTGTGTGGGGAAGACCTAGAGGGGGTGGGCCCCAACCTCCTGGTTTATCGGGCCTCCTTTCGTAGATCTAGCACCAACCGGTTGCACTAATTGTAGTGTGACTAGTTTAACGATCCTAACTTCCACCTATACGTTGTGCGTGTTACACCAAAGCACGTGGCTCTCTGCCCGGCCTTTCACCCCTACTAGACGGGTTGAATGTATGTGCGTTGTGTCAAGAGCCGTTTTTAGTGGTAGTAGAGTAGTCCTCGCCTAGAGCGCACTGGTCGTTGCAAGCTAAAGCGCCATTTCCAATGACAATTGAATCAGAGGCAAAAAACTTGCCACGTCGTAAGGCTGATTCTTGAGTAGCCATTTTTTCACGGATCCAGGCCAAATTTCATTCTCACAACAAGCATAGCGAGCTAGGCTTCCCATGCCTTTCCCAAGATGCGATCTTTAATGACCGTGCTCACATGGTTACAATACAACAATGTTTATCCCCATGCAAAATGTTCAAAGGGAATTCACCAAATTCTGCTAACATGATGGACGTGCTGGTTGTTTTTTGCACCCCAAGCAAAAACTTGAAGACCTTTGGTACACTACTTCAATAGCCTCTATTTTCTTGCAGTCCATCCAAACCTCACATGCATAGCTTGCTATGGAACACACCAACATGTCGAATAGGTCACAATGTAGCTTAACGTCCATAATACGTAGCTCCGCACAACAATGGTTCAATGCGAACAGTGAACGTCTATTAACAGTTGCTAGATGTTCCATTGCATTATCCAAGTTCGAGGTGGTTTCGAGCAGGATCCCCAGGTATTTGAAGGTTTGCACAAGCTCAATAGCGTCACCTTTAAACACAAACTATTGGCATGGGTCAACAAAGTTGAACACCATGACTATTATTTTTTTCACATTCACAGTAAGCTCACGTTCAGCATAGAATTGTTGGAGCGCGTCTAACTGTTGTTGTAGTCCCACCTCTGACTCCAATGTCAGAGTGAGGTTGTTTACAAAAAGCAACAACCATACGTGCACGTTTGCTAGAGCTAATGCATCGCATTCTATGCCATCCAAGCACCCCTCCAGGGCATCCAAATATAGCCCAAACAGTAGGGGGCTGAGAGGGCAACCTTGTTTCACACCTTGCTAACATTTGAAATTGGAGGTGACACCTTCGCTTGGGTGGTTGATGCGTATGACATCCTTGGCATACATCGCCTACAGGCATTGCAAGAAGCATCCTTCCACCCCGAGGCCGCCCAACACTTGCCACAGAACTTCACGCGACATAATATCGAACATTTTTTAAAAGTCCACAAAGTAACAATAGAGTGGCTTCTTTTTTGCTTTACTCTATTCTATCAAAGTTCGCAAGATGAAAAGTTGGTCAGTAGTGTGGTAATCTTTACAAAACTTAGCTTGACCCATGGCACGTAACCCATGTTGTTCAGTTCATTCGCTCAGACTTTTGTCAAGGATCATAGTGAATAATTTTGCTAGGATAGGCCTAACAATTATCCCCCTATGGTTGTCAAATTTAGAGGCATCGCCCCCTTTAAAAAACTTGTGGACCATTCCAGTGGAAAGGGCGTCTAGAAAACCTTTTGCCATAAAACAATTGAACATTGTCAATAATGGCATGTGTAGCAACTCTCCTGCATCCAAAATGAAGTCAGCTTTCATACCATCCAAACCAGCAACCTTGTTCCTTTGTAACTTTTTGAACGTTCGAAATAGCTCAACAAGTGGGATATCTGTGTTCAGGGTGTGGTTAGGTGCAAGTTTCGTCACCTGAGTCGAGTGATCAATTCAGAACCGTATGGGTGGCGAAGACTTGCCAACTAGCTCACGAAAACCTTCCAAAAGCATAGCTGTACTAATCTTGTCCACAATAGGTGCCCTTAGTTAATATTTTTTCCAGAATGAAAACACATACACCTTGGTAAGCATACACATATGTTGAGCTCTTATAATTTCCTAGAATATATATATATATATATATATATATATATATATATAAACTTTTAAGTTTATTTTCCTAACGTTTAGGGGCATGTGAATCAGGGTTGGCTTTTTGTGAGAGCCTCAGCTCACGTTTCACTATACGACAGTCAACGTCAAACTAGGGTTTATGGCAATGTCTCTTTCTGCAACTCCTTCTCGAAGACTTATTGCCAAAAATAGACTCCACTATAACATCCACACATTGTTGTAGTAGATCAACTAACCCATCTGCCCCTAGATTCCCAATCAAGTTAGCAACCCACAAGTTTCCAAAATTTGTTATTAGGGCAAATTGATACTCCCCAACTTTTGATTTATCATATTTAAACCTAGGCATGAATTTTTTTTGTTACAACTATATGTTGTGCTCAACAAAGGTATAATCGATGTTCAACCGTAGGTGCAACAGCCTGTGGTCAAAATCTCCCCTAATCACGCAATAACGGGTGTCATTTATTATCACCTCGAGGTGTGTAGGAGTTTGCCAAATTGCAAGTGAACCAACAATATAATCAACAATGTTACACCCCCCATTTGCTAAGCAAGTGAACTCCCCTGATTCATCACCGAATGTTCGACCATTAAAAATGAGCAACCCAACGTCACAACATAGGTCCAAGAGCTCGCGACCCCAACCACCAACACTAGCGTCGCAATTTTGTCACTTAGCCACAACGCTTGGTTGCTATGTCTCTGCAAGCTAAGGCGCTTATAACATTTCACAAAAGTCATTAGTGTCAATGGTATCTAGTAGCATTATAATACACGGATTAAAGTCCCCTCTCAATAGTATTATGCCCCCTAGAATTTAAACTTCAATAATATCTACTGCCAAGTTTTGGAACAAGGATTTGTTCTCGTGTTTGGAACCAACAGGGGCAGCATACATCACGAAAATAAACAAGTCAGGGGCAACACCCCTAATGACCTGTAGCCATAAATAAGAATCATGGTTGTGACAGGTTTAGGCTGAGGTGGTTGCGAAAGTAAACAATAACCCCCCCATTATGTTTTATCGTTTTTATTCTTCCCAACTGCATAGTGCGTGTTACTGCAAGTGAGTCAAACCCTTCAACATGTGGCAAATGTTGGCCTGGGAATTTCCAAGTTTTGATTAATAAAACAAGGTCAACACCCTAAAACATCTTTAGTATTTGCACCCTTGTTTCCAATTTATTTACATCACCCCCATGCATGTTCCATAATACACACATAGGTCTCCCTGGTCCCTGCGCCCCTAGATAAAAGAGGGTGGGCAAATCTGAGTGCCATTGATGAAGAGTTCGGCTACACGCCATAAGGCGCACTTGCCTACCACCTTGGACTCCTTGAACAATGGCCATAGCTTTGAGTTGCGCACGTGCTGCTTGGGCATGAGGTCCTCATCTAAGCCTAGTTTTGTCCCCACCAAGCCTTTGCGCCCTTGAAGCACAGCCTGACGGTCCTTGCTTGTTACAAACTTGAACAACATCACACCAAGGCACACGCCCACCGCCGAGGTGGAGGCCCGCATAGTCGCAAGTTATTATTACGTGGCGGCAACGACCTTGGCACATAGCCTCATTTGGCCTTGCAATAGCTCTATGTTGAGTCGTTGCATTAACTTTGTCTTGGTCTCACCCTCTTTGACCTCAAAACCCGTGAAGCGCAAGTTGAGCTTGCGCTCCTCCTGTTTGGGCATGTTGGCCAGGGTTTCCACAGTTCGGTTGACTACCTGGCACACGTTCTTGGCCATCACCATGGTCCATTTGGGTTCCTCCACAAATGCAACCTTGGTTATGATAGCCATAACTACCTCATGTTCCATCAACTGGGTAATCGCAAAGTTGCCAACGACCGTGAAAGATGCAATGTTTTTGATGGCCGCCTCCATCTTACACAACCGCACGTCAACATGTGAGCTATCGGTCTTGAGGCCCATGATTAGCCAGTGCCCGGCCAGGGCTGCCTGGTAGACCACCAAGGGTGCATTGAGTTCGGTGTTGTAGTCGTTTTGGCAGTGTCCTTCTTCAACATGAAAATGTCTAATGCTACATTGAAAAGACACAGCAACGGTGTGGTAACAAGTGCCATCACAAAGTTCTTCAAATCTTAAACCTTAAATCAAAGTCTTTCAAAACATTAAAACATCGATTTTGAAAAGCCTAAAATCTTCTATCATTATAAAATTTGAAACTTTGAAGCCCTTAACACCACAAGTTGCTTGCTTATAAAACCTAAAATCTTGAAACTTCAAGCTCATAAAACTTTGAAAATCTTCAAAAGTAGAATTTGAAGCCTTAAACCTTAAGCCTTAAAGATCTTGAATTCCTTTGGGTTTGAAAGGCCTAAAATTTTCAAAGACTACTATTTTAGAAACCCTAAAGATTTAGTACCCTAAGATTTATAACACCTTAAAAACTTCGAATGCTACAAATACTAAAACCCTAAAATCTTCAAATCATTAGAAATATAAAACCTTAAATCTTCAACAAAACATTATAAATCTTGGAATCCTAAAAATTCAAATGTATGGAATCCTAAAAACTTCAAATGTATGGAAGCCCTAAAGTCCTTAAACCTTGAAGGCCAAGAAAAAATTTAAAAAAAACCCTAATCACCACAAACCTGTTGCTGGTTGCGCCTAATGGGGCCCTTCACCGTTGTCGTCGTCAGGCCGCTAAGTGAGCGAGCTATCATGGATGCTGCTCTTTGCATCCCCTGCTTGCTTCTGTAGTTGCGCCTGTCACTGGAGATGATGATGGAGAGAGCCAGAGCTGGCACCAAGTGTAAAAAAGGACGGCCACCAGCTTTCTTGTTGCTCAAAACCAAAGAGGTTGTTGTCACCCTTTCCCAGAAGGAAGAGGAAACTATTGTTGCTACTGCCAAGGATTTGTCAAGAAGACGACAAACGCGTTGCATTGCAGCAATTTGCAAAGTAGACATGTCCCCGCTTTGCATGCTTTTTCGTTCGCTTGTTTGCAATTTTTCTTCTTTGTTAAACAAGGGGCTATGGTCATCAAATTTCACAATAAGAAATTTGTGCACATGGGATCAGCTAATTAAAAGGCTCAACCCCCAAAAAAAGAAGCAAATATGCACATTTATAAAGTACTTACCTTCGCAATCTACCTATCTATCTAATTAAGTAGGTACCTAGTTTGACCTACCCACCTTAGTCAACCAATATACCTACCTATTTATTTTTTACCTAAGTAAGTAGGTTTGTAAGCACCTATTTATGTACTTATTTAGATACCTACTACCTAATATTAATATTTTTATTTAATAAAATTGTTGTCACGTAGCATACTTACATTGGGCCATGTGTCACAATATAAGATCATCCAAGTATTTGAATTGAACGTCCTAAATTATTTCAAAATAATAATAATAATTTAAATAATTAAATATTGAAACATGTGAGAACACATCATTTGCTTTTAATTGTGACCAAAATAGTTACATCTTAGTCATGTGTGACAATACATATATAATGGAATCAAAGGATGAAATATATTTGTTGATTTTATTTTTTCATACAACACCTTTTTTTTATTTACAATTAATTTTATGGCAAATGAAGTTTGATGTTTTTTGTTCTCTGTGTAGAACATCAAAACATGAAATTTTGCAAATATACACAAAACCATGCAAAGCACAAAATGACAAGCACCATGAAGTTTGATGGGGGAGTATAACATGTGCATTTGTGGGTGCATCGCAATGTCTCTAGTCTCTACCCTGAAGAGCAAAGCCAATGAAAATGATACTTACTAGTCAGTCTACCAAATTCGTAAGGTTCGGCCCTCTACATTGTCTGTCACTCGTCGTCCTCGTCGTCAGTATTTTCTCATCCGAGTTTCCTTCGTTCTTCCAGCACGAATTCTGTCCACGTATCCCGCACTATCATCCATAATGAAGCGCTCTCCTCTGGCTTTTTAGTTTGTCCCTTGCTGCCTGCGCTCGGGTTCTCTCTCTCTCTCTCGCTCGCTGTGTTTCCTTTTCTTCCTTTTCTCGCTCTTTCGGGTTCTTCTGTAAACTATTTGCACTTCTTTGCGCTTTTCTTCTTTCAAAATCTGCTAAAAAATCTCTTCACTGTTGGGTTTTTTTTCCCCCCACCACCCCCCCCCCCAACACCCTTCCCTCGGGGCTTTTGTTTTCTCCCCTCATGCTGGCTCCTTTCAAATGTAGTGTGCACATTTTTTCCTCGAGGTGTACTCGCTGTTACATTTTCTCTCTCCTTCTCTTATCTGTGTATTTCTGTATTTCTTCGAGCTAGTTGTTTTGTGAAGTGTGTGTTTCCTTTTGTCTGTTTTTTTGCGGTTTTTTTTTTTGGTGGGGGGCGTGTTTTTCTAGTTGACGGATCTTTTTGTGTGTGTGTGTGTGTGTGTGTGTGTGTGTGTGTGTGTGTGTGTTCTGGTCCATTTTGCTGCAACGGGTTTCTAGAATGACTTGGGGTTTTGGGTTTGGGACCAGAACTGCTGCTGCAAAGGAAAGGATGGTTCTGGGATCTTCGGTGTTTTGGCGACTTTGGGTTGAATGTGGCTGTTTCGAGAACATGTTGTCGATGAAACTCATAAGAAGTGGTTTTGTGTATGAGAGATTTCCTCGCTCGAGGAAGGATATCTGTTTCGTACTTCTTTTATACAATTTTTAGGGTTTCTCAACGAGACAAGGACGAGGGTTTTCTTGCACCATCAAACTGCCCTTGCTACCCTCTTTCAAGTCAGTGTTCCTTTCTCCTTGTCCCTATGCTGCTGCCATTCGTGCAATTGAAAACGCGTGGGAAAACACAGAGGGGCGGGGGAACATGTTTCACGAGGTTTGGGGATTGGCAGGTGAGCATAGGGTTCATGAGGTTCAGGGTTTTCCAGAGCTGGTTACCATTTGTGATTAGAAATCGCAACCACTGTCTAAACCCAGTAGCAGAATGAGTAGAATTCTGTGCAGGTTTCTGAATGTGGTGCAAGAATTTCTTTTTTGGATGGGAATGCTGGGGTACACATGAATTCGTTGATTCACATCATGATACATGGTCTGCCCATGGGTGCAGAAACAGCAGCAGGAGTGGAACGGGATCAAATGGCAGATCGACAGAAAGCAGAGATTGACAGTTCAATTCCGTTTGCATCTGTGAGGGCAGCAGTGAGTATGTTTGGAGACTGCATACAGACAGGCCATGCACATCACCCACAACCACACTCATCTTCCCACCAAGGCTATGTTGGCTACCAGGCTCCACATGCCCCATCCCACAATGCAGAGGTACATGCTTCTGCTCTTTGGAAGCCCAGATTCCAAATTTTCGGTGTGAAATATGGGGAATTTGCTTTGTTGCTGATTCACAGTCTTACCTTTAAATGGATGGCACTGGAGACTATTCTGAATTTGATTTCATTTTCGGCATGTTGATGACAGAAGATAGCTACATTGGAGAGTAAATTGCTACTTGCACATGAAGAGCTAGCAAAGTCACAAACAGCACTATCTGTTGCTGAAAGTGAGAAGGCTAAAGTTTTGAGGGAACTTGCGGAGATAAGGGTTCAATTAGAAGACAAATCTCGATTAAAACATACTGCTGCTATGTTGGATGCAGCTGCTATTGAAGCCCACAATTCATCGCAGTTACGGGAGGAAGCCACAGACTGGCAGGCCCAGATTGATGCAGTGTTAGGCAGTGATTTGGGCAATATAGATATGGGAAATGCAGCTCAGGAACACATAGCAGGCATACAAGCTGAGCCAGGCAGAGCTGAAAGAGATGTTATAGGGTTGGGGACTCAGCAGGAGGCTGAACTTGAACGAGCTCGGAAAGAGATTTTAGGATTGCAAGCTCAGCATGCAATTTCTGCTTCACATCAAGAATGCTTGGAAAGAGATTGTGGAATTGCAAGCTCAGTTAATATCTTCTTCAGCTCAACATGGGAATGTGACTGCAGACCTGGAAATTGCAAGAGCTGAGGTTGCTAAGCTGCAAGCAGAGCTATGTTTTTAACAGAGCAACATGGAGGCTCTGCTGCCAACCTTGAAAGTGTGAAGCAAGAGATTAACAGACTGGAGGCTGAACTGGTGCAGTACAGAAGCTCTGTTGTAGATCTTCAAAATGCAAGAAATGAGATTGTAGGGTTGCAAGCTCAGATGAAGCATGCTATAGGGCAACATGGAGCCTCCATTGCACAACTTGCAAGTGCTCTAGAAGAAATCAACAGTTTGCAGGCTGAATTGACAACAGTGCAAAATGATGCTGTGGGTTTGCAGACTCAGCTAAACGATGCTTTAGGGCAACATGGAACCACTGTTGCAGAACTTGCAAGTGCTCAAGAAGAGATTGCCAGTTTTCTGGTGGATTTGCAAACAGCTTCAGAGCAAAACAGAAGCTACACCCAGGATCTTGAAAATGCAAGACAAGAGAGAAGCAGACTACTAGACGAACTGCATGGAGAACAGCAATCAGATGAACTTCTCAAGGAGCTTATTGCAACAAACGAGTCTTTGGAGAAGGCAAGTGCTGCATGTGCTTTGGCAGAGACAGAGCTTACAATCTTGAGGGAAGCAGCTTCAAATAGCTCGGCAGCTGAAGCTGAGCTTGAAAAGGTGAGTGCAGAGCGTAATGTGTTAAAGGAAGCTGAAGCCAAGCTTGCAGAGAGTATTGCTCAGCAACAAAGGCTGAGGTTGCACTCTTCAAAGAAATAGAAGTGAGCTTGCAGTTAACCACAGCCTCCAAAACTGCTGAGCTTGAGGAGCTGAATGCAGAGCTTGGACTAGTCAAGGAAGCAGAACAAAGGCAGAGAGGCGTTGTGGAAGCAACTGCTTCAGAGTTGCCAAGTACTGAAATTCTGCAGCATCCAATCAAGACTTCCTCTACATTATGTTACATAGATAGTCTGTTATTTATGTGAAAGTTGCAGCATTGCCCTTCAGTAGTAGCCTGGGAGTCCACACTCGCAGGAGTGCTTCTACTAGACAGACACCCAGAGTTCTACATTTATCACACATATAACTGAAGGTTACTACTCTTGTGACTGTTTGGAAGCGCCTTTGTAGAATCATGTTTGTAACATAAGAATGATGCCTACTTGTGTTCTGCCTTTTTGTGAAGATGCCAGGAAGCAGTAATGAAAGGCTAGGACCTGAAAATAAAGCTCATATGACAGTTTGTACTCTACAGCTAAAGGTATATTGGAGTGAAAACATGGTTAAATTCTTAAGCAATGCTTCCAGTGACTTCCAGCCAACTCCTGCAAGTACTTCCAAGTAGAGACTTATCACAAAATCTTCACAAACTGTCATTGCTCATTACAAAAAACATTGAGAAAATTTGCCCAAAAGCACAGATTTCAGGTTATCACAAAAGCATTGAGAGAAATCTTCCTGAACCATGGATTTCAGTGAGAAGAAAAGTAAGCCCACCTTTTTGTAAACCTGATGCTGATGATGCACCAGTGAAATCCCTAATCCTGAATGCAAGTGACCCTTTTTATGCATCAACGTCCTCATTGATGGATTGTGATTCCACCTTCCAAGCTCAAAGACTCTTTTTGCATCAGATCTGCTGAACTTCATCACATTCCATAAGAGCAAACATCTCAAACTCTGATTCCCATGTGTGAAGCGTTTCAGAATATGAAAGCTTCAAACCCTAATGCTGAAAGCCTTCCTCTTCTATCAACCCTCTTCCTCCTGTTTCCTACCTCAACAATATTTCAGTTCATCTCTGATTCTTCCTACACTGTACATGCAAATGCAACAACAGCAGCAGCTTCAGTGATACTTCAGGTAAGCAACTCTGAACGTGCCAGATCCAAACCCTAATCCTGAAAGCCTTCCCTCTTCTATCAACTCCTTCCTCCTGTTTCTTCTGCTCAACAGCAATTCAGCTCATTACCTTCCTCTTTGATTCTTCTTGCACTGTACATACAAATGCCAAGATTTATGGGCGCTCTTAAATGACACAAGATTTCTCCACAACACGAGTTGCACTGCAATTGCACTTCTTCTAAAACCACTCCTTCTTCGTCTTCTTCTTCTTCTCCTTCTTCTTCTTCAAGTGCTCGGGGTGTTTACAAAGCTCAAGACGATCTGTAATCCCACACGATCTGATCCAGGAGTGGCTCTAGATATGTGTCTTGGGCTGCTATCTGTGGGGAGCTCTCTTGCTCTCCGATGATTCCGTCTCCTGGCGCTTAAGGTATCGGGGAGCTGCCCAGAAATCCTGTGCAGTAACGAATCACAAATCTCTCGGGGAGGGAGGCAACTTTGAAGCTCACCGAAGAAGGACCTGCAATCACCAGTCAGCTGGATCTTCATCTGGATGCTCAGATAAGACTAGTATTTTCCTTTGCTTGCGAGCAGTTTTGCGCGCGCGCGCATGCGGAGCCTCGCAAAACTGTGAGAGAGAATCAAAGAAGCAACCTCGCAAACCTCATGTCTAGACTTTGCTTTCAATTTCTAAACCCTGAAACCTAAACCCTTAAAACAAAAAAAGCATGAAGAAAATGAGCTTGTCCATTTTACTACATGTCCCATTTGACTAAAATCCATTGGTCATTTTGATTACGGTTGTTCAACTTGATTAAATGTAATAAACAAATAGGTCATTCTAGTCAAGTTGATTGGTCAAAAAATACATGCCTTGGACTTTTAGTCAAAATGGATATGTTCATTAATAAAAACATATTAATAAACCAACTCAGACCATTTGAAAAACCAAGAATTCTAGTAATGTAAATATGGAGACTTATATGGGTTGTTATTTCGAATGCATAGTTTCAACCTTTTTATTGGAAATTTTTTGTTTAAAATGAAATAATTTTGGAAGGTTTCAATTGTAAGAAGTTAAATTAAAATAATTTAAATTGTCAATTTTTAGCCATAAATGTAAAAGGTTTAATGCAAAGGGACAAGAACAACGTAAGGTGCACCCTCTTGAAATTATTATTTTTTGGATTGTAAGGAGGCACATTGATTGGTCCATATTACAAAAAAATTGAAACATTGAGTAATCTTGAAAAAGAAATATAGAAGTGTTTTTTTTTTTGGCTTGTTTTTATAAGTTATGAAACTTCAACTTTGGGCAAATTTTATGGAATAAAATGTGTTACTTTTAGGAATTTAGGGAACACATTGAAAAAATCATTGGGAACCATTTTGGAACTTGTGAAAACATTATTAACATGGTGAGAACATTAACATTCTAAAAAATCAAACTATTGAAATGGTGGTCACTTGAAAATTTGAAAAATCATCCAAATCATTCATTATATATGTTGGTTGTTGGTGGGTTGGAAGTTAATGTCAACCGAACAATTTTTTTCGAAAAGTATATTGTCATGTGTTACCATATTGGCACTTAAAAGAATCATTGTTCACACACATGTAAACCAAATAACATAAACCACCTTAAACGATGCATCAAATCTAAATCAAATTGTTGCAAATATTTTGAATCACCAAAAATGATTTGAATCACACATCATGGCATTATATCCCAAACAAGAAATATTTCAAACTTAGTTCACACCTAAACTAGTCTCAAGCTAAAACACATTTAATTGCACTAATCCAACTTAAAATGAATTTAATTATGATTTAATTGGGCAGTTAAATTAACACTCTTGATAATTGTTGTGTGTTACCATATTAATGCCTACAACTATGATTTTCCACATACATGTAAGGCCTCCATGTTTGACCATTTCAACAATAATGCTCTCAAAAGTAACACCTTTCACACATGCAAAAAAATTTGTAATCACATCCAATGTAATTAGCGTTGTTTGTTGCAAGTACACATAATTTCCTAAGTCAAATTTACAAACTTAAGCCAATGATCATCACCTCCTCAAATCATGGCATAACAAAAACATATTTTGGTGTTGAACAATTGTTAGATTTTCCATAGCCATTGACATTACATGTCAAAATAAAATCATTTATTGTTCACATGCCTAAAGCCACACATTTGGATCATCCAAATTGATTATTATTGTTGCATCATGTTGGATTAAGGATAATAGTTTGGGTTCATGACTGAATAATATAAATTATAATGAGAATAATGCAAGAAAAGCCTATCAAGTGAATCTATACTCCATAGCTAATCATGGTACATAGTTGTAGATCCCAAATTTTAGTATGGCCCTTTGGAAGCCCAACTTCCATAAACTTTGTTTCATAGTTTGCAACAATGTTGGGTGGTTCTCATATTTTGGAAAAACTAACTGTTTTGATTTTTGTAAAAAAATTTAAAAAGTTGATCTAGTTCTTACAATTATTATTTTTTCAAAATCTTATACCTTGGTTTTTAGATGATCATCAAAATGATAATTGTCAATTTTCAACCCAATTTTCAAGTAAGTCAATTTTCATTTCAATGAAATTTGAACCCAAGATCTTTTCAAAGTAGACTTAACTATTAAGCATAAAGTCACACTTAATTATATGAAATAATGCATATGACTACTTTCATTTAATGTTCATTCATCCTAATGGTTTTTAAGTTAAGGCCATTGATATGTGTGAACTTTAAATCTAAAGTTCAACTTCCTTTGCCCACATGAAAGATTGTGAAATAACAGTTAATGTTTTCTACTTGATGTTTAGAAAAGCTTGGGTTCAAACCTTGTTGTGATGATGGGTAAGTGATTACTTATTTGGTTTTTATACACCTATACAAGCATGAAAACCAACATTGAAGGTTCATTGATAACCTCCATATGTATTACATTCTAGCCAATTTTCAAAATGTGTCGTCTCATGCAAAACGAGAACAATTGATTTTCAAATTGAAAATTAAACTAAAAACTCATTTGAAATTTGGCATATTTTTGATACCCACCCAACATGGTTTACACCATCTATTTAGCTAATTTGTTTACCTCAAGATGGTTTCTTGAAATTGTGTAATGATCATTTTTTTTCTTATACAATTCTTGAAATTTTTCACAAAATTCCTTACCTTGATCAATGATTAATTCAATTGAAACACAAAATTTGTTAAACACCGTGTCTATAAATGCATAGGCTATTCCTACATCAATACAATTTAACAAATGACATTAGATTTTAACCATTTTGATAAGTGTTTAATCATAACCAAACATATTGATTATGTCACATTATTAAATTTAATGGACTAACAAAATTAAAATTCCACTGATAACCAATTTTCATGATGGGCAATGGCCATAAATGAAGTGTAGATGCACTCAATCACACATAGTACATACCACACATCAAGAAACAAATTGTTGAACTTGAAGTTGCATCCTTCACCATCAATTTTATGCCTAAAGCAAGTTGTAAGCCCATTAAACCCCAAAATGGTTTTATTTTTGTGAACATGTTTTACAAGGCCTTCACAGTGTTTTAGGCAAGGCATTATTTACACTTGTTTATTTATCCATACCCATAAAAAGAAGATCACCCAAGGATTTCACAATTAATTCAATCGGGACTTCACATGCTTATAAATATGTGATAACATGTGCATCATCATGTATGTTCAAGGCACCATCACCTTTTGACTCAATGTTTGTATCATGGAAATCTTTGTTACCCATGTTCATTTGGAATACATTTTTAAAACACCCCAACATGGTACATAAGTATGTTAAAATCTGTCATCTTATTATTGCCTCCAAATCTACACCATTGTGCCAACAAGCCCCAATAAGATCCTCTTCATTACAACTTGGGCTTCAAATTAATCCATCAACATCCCAATTAACCTTACCAACCCTATGAACAATGTCAAAATCGTACTCATGCAAGATATGGAATGCCCACTTAACTAACTTTCTTATAAGATTATTTAATTCTATCAAATTTCAAAGGCCAATGATTTCTAATCAACATAAACTACCATAAAAATAACATTTGAATAATGAAACCACCCAAACAACAAGGCTATTACAACTTTCAATTGATTTCCCCAATTGCTTGGTTCCCATAGTCCACCTATGTCACAACGAAGATTTTTATAAATGAACACTTCAAAAGGAAACCATCCTAATTTAGCCTTTTAGTGGATTGATTACCCCAAATAGAGAGGTCCTTGAAAGAAACACAATCCACTTCTATGGCCTTTTATATGTTTTCTTCCTAGCAAATTAACGTAATGTTGATTCCTCTCTTTATTGTCACTAACCACATCTTCAACCAAATATTTTCTTTTCTTTGTTTTTCCTATTATCCATCCTTTTATAATCTATTTTTTCATAATCTATCCTTTCTCTACCCTAATCCTCTTCTTACCTCCTTGTGCTCTCCTCATGCATCACATTATAAAATTAACAACTTTTGGTTCTATAAAAAATTTACAATTTACAACTTTTAGGTCCAATGTTGCATGTTCACTTAAAACTCTACTATGTTCTTGGTTTGTACCTTTCCATTTTTCAGAAGGTTGTTACAAAAACATATCTTTTCATATTTTGTGTTTGTCTTATTATTGGATCAATTGGCATATGCCATCGTAAACTTTTGACCATCACCATTAAGTTGAATAAACATGACCCTTAATTTTAAAATATTCTAGTCAATGTGTAGTTAAAAAGGTTTTCCTTTTATGAATTTCCTTATACAAAGGTTTTGTCACACAATGAAAGGTAAGTGAATTAGGTTTTCAATGTTCCTATGCCTCAGCCTAAATGTATTCCAAGTTTATTTTTTTAATTGGGTTAAAAGTTTAGCAATGTTATTAAATATTTTAATAAAATTTTAATAATAATTACACAAGCCCAATAAGGTTCACAATCAACTAACATTTAATGGTTGGGGCACTTATGAGATGGCTTTAACCTTGGCCTTTTAAACCCCTAATGCACTAGGATAAATCATGTCACCTTAAATATTCCATTTGAGTTTGAAGGAATTGGCACTTGCCAAGATGTAATGTTAGGTTATGTTCATTAAATCAAATCAAACACTTCTTACAAATGATGTGTGTGACCCCCTAAAATCAAGTTAAAAACAATAATATTGTTACTGTAATATTCGGTGAAGATAACCAAAACCTTATTTATGACTTTTCAAACCAAATGGCAAAAACTATCATTGATACAAATAACATTTCCCATTAGGATCAATCCCCTAAAATGTTGTTTTAACTTTGTCGCCTTCTTTCAATGGCAACTAATGGTAGCCAAAAACACAAATCCAAAGTATTAAACACCTTGACTTCCCCAAGGGCATTGAAAATTTCTCTTGATAAAGACATGACATACTTATTCAAATGTTTTTGGGTTTTTTCAACAAATGTTAGTCTGCACACATACGACGATAAATTCAATTGTGAAAAATAGATATTTCTTGGTTGGCATTATTGCTATTAAATCATATTCACTCATGGACAATTCTACTAACCTAACATCCAACAACTATATTATTCAAGCTTAAACCAAGGCTCTTTCCACTTCATTAAATTTGAAAGGTCATCTAGAAATTGTTTTATCATCTTCAAATATGATGTGGATCTTTTATCATTTTACCTAGCCAAATTTGTTCAAAATGAATATAAAACATCTAATATATATTATAATCATTTTTTTGGGCCATTATTGATGAAGTAGTCATTTTTTTATTACATGTTTAACATGCATAAGAAAAAACCAAAAGGAGAAACTTTTGACATCAATTTTTGCGTTAGGTTTTGTATTTTTTTGTGTATGGATTTTTTTTTGGGGATTTTCTTAAGTGTATATGAAAATTTTAAAATTTGATAATTGTCTATAATTTCCCAATTTTTTTGGAGAATTTCTAATGCACTATTGAACATATATATATGATGTTGCTAAATTTCATAAATTTATAAATGGGTTTAACATATAACTATATAATTATTGAATATTGCAAATTTTTTTTTAAAGTAGGATGTTGATTCAAGTTGTTGAGGGAACTAACAATGATTGCAATGTTATAAATAATAATATGATATTGAACTTCAAAAATGTTTGATTTGTAAATTTGTGTTGATTTGGTATTGGTGAAGTGTCGCACCATCGACAAATTCATGAAATATTGTAATACCTTTACCATTTTGGCAAAAAACTGAAATAATTAATTAAATTTGAAATATTAACTTTGGCACTTGATTTTTTAATTTTTTAATTTTTGGTAAGTAATGGTTATACAAAACAATAACCAAGTTCTTGTTAATGATATGGAACAATTTGATGTGTCTAGATTGTCTCAATTTTAAGTCACTATTATGGAAGGTCCATGATTCAAAACTTGACAGTTGAACTTTTGATTTTATTAAAAATTTGGCACAAATAATAAATAAAATTTCAAAATTTTGGCAAAATGAAATTAATTTATTTTAGATTGAATTGGTAAAGGTCCTATGGTATTTTCATTGTAATTTTTGAATGAAAATTACAACAAGTGGAGGTTATGTTGCATGAATAGTTACCTCACATTGTGTCGTTGGGTCTGCACATATTTTTATGTTTATACATTGATTTGGCTATTAGTTCTTTTCAATGGGTAAAGCGGTTTTTTGAATTGTGTGTTTTTGACCAACATCACAAAGCAAACATGTGTTTTATGTGGTGACCTTTCAAAAGCCTATTCATATTATTTAATAAAAAACCATGGGTGAAAGGCTATGTGTTTTCCCACATGTACTAATTGTTGTAATGAACCCAAAGGTTGTGATTGGTGTGGTTAATGGCCAAACATGAAAAAAACCACAACCCAATTTTGATTACAAAATATGTTTTGCTTGACATTTAAATTGCCCACATGCAAAGATTAAAGTTTAATGAAGGGTAGGTTGTAATTTATGTGGTGTTGTTTATTGTCATTGTTATAAAATTAAAATGATGACCAATAAACCCTTGTAATAGTGAAATCAAATTGATGATCAGTATATCATAATTGTTGTTTCCACAGTTGTGCAACCCCAAGTACATTTAGCTTTATGGAATGTGTTAGTGAATACATGTGCACATTTATAGGTTTATGATTAAGACATTTTAATTTATGGGTTAAATCACAATGTATTCAACATCTTGTTAGGTTTAACACCAACCCATAAGTGTAACAACCTTTGGTTTTATTCATTTTAGGGTGTAGATATCCAAAGTTAAAGTCTAAATATCCAGGTTAGGGTTAGGGTTCACCATGGAGATAACACATGATTCAAATATAAATAGCAAGTTCATCAATCAATTTATTAAGTGGGGGTGAAGTTCAACCACCCATGCCACTTATAACATCATATAAAGGAGATTCCTCATATTTAAAAACAAAATTATTTTCACACCTGATTTCTACACTATTATGGGACATGAAAAATGTGTTTGGTGCTTTCAAAAGACCCTACCAATATTCAAAAGTTCGACATATGATGTGATATGCAACAATTATTAAATCCCTAGTTGTTTATTCTTTTCCTAAATTGGAAAAGTTTATTTTAACATTTAAAGGGGCTAGCTCTGGATGATTACCATGAATTTTGTCAAGTTTATGAAGTTGAAGTTGAAGATTGACACCACTATTGGCCACCCAACTACTTTTTATTACACAAGGATGAATTTCTTCATCTACTAGTATAGTTACATCAAATAAGCATTCATTAACTAAAACCACATCTCTTTTCATGTTAATTGTCATTCTTAACATTTTTTCCATGAGTGGACAAGGGGTTTTGTTTGCTTTCAACCTTGTCACATTGCTTTTAAAAGAATTACAAACCAACTATTAAGGAGTCACACTTTCCAAACATTTCATGATAGACCAATGAAAGTTTGTAAGAAGCATATGCTCAAATGTGACAATTGATCAATAAGACTCAAGGAATCACATAAGCTTAAACAATTGAGTTTTGGTCAGGCATCTTTGACAAAGATTTCAAGTGATGTGTGCAAGACATTGTGTTGAGTCTAAGGATCACTTCAAATTAATAGATCACACACACAAAAACATGCACAAAATAAAACATAAATCCCCAATAATTACATAAATTAAAACCCCATTCACATTAAATTAAATTCTAACAACAAATAACAATTATAAAAACCAATATTTTGGAATAAACACTTGACAATAAACCAAAATGTGATATGTAATCATTCAATATTGTACAAAAATGTTTGAAGGTTGGCCATTTGAATGCATGATGCCAATAATTCAACTCACCAAATGTTTTGAACAATTTATTTTTTTTCAAATTCCTCAAGTAGGTGCATTGGCTAGGATCCTCGACACTAATTAACAATAAATAGTGACTATTATGGTGGACTAGTAGATTTTTTTGGGAATCTTGCCTAGTTCTGATGGCCTATAAGAACACATTGTGTAAATCTAATGACTTTTAAGATTTTTTTGGTCAAGATATGACAAATTGTTTTAAAAAAATCTCAAAAATCTCTTTGTTGGATTCGCTAGCCCTTGTTTTGTTGCTAGGTTGCAAAAATTTGCCAAAAGAAAAAAACATTGATTTTGAGTATGATAATAAAGGGTGGTGGAAGGCAAACGATGTTTATGTTGTGGAAATCTATTTGGACTATTTTGTCATTTTGATTTATACAACATTAGATGCCTTGTAAGATTGTACAAATAATTACAATCAAAGTCAACTAAATGTTAAAGATTGGGAATAGATATTTATACAATATTAATGATTGTGAAAATATAACAATGTTTCAAAAAATAAGATTTATAATAAATACAATATTTCAATATTTTATATAGTTAATGTAACCATTCATTTTACGTAAAATCTTGAACCCCCAAGTTCCCAACAACATACCATTTTATGTCATGATTTATCCCAACCTTTGCTCCTTGAGATCCCAACCATTTGGCAAACCTGTAGCTAGACTAATAACCACCCTTTCCCACACAAATCTACAGCTCACAAATGATTTGATCCAACAAGTGTGATTCTTATACACTAAAACTCAAAGAACTCATTTTTGGGGAATATCCTTTAGCCATTATCAATTTCTTCATTTATGTTTCTTCAAAATAAATTTATAACTAAGAATAAAGCAATTTCTAATTGTTCATCAAAATAAGCTTTTGAGATCATAGCTATAAGGGCAAAAGAGAAATACTTACCTCATACAACTTAATTGGCAAAAACTTCAGTGCCATTGTTCTTCTTCATGTTTAAACTGACACAACAAAGCAATCAAACAAAGGAATCAATCCCTAATACAAAAAGCTAGTTGTTGAAATAGGTCATTCTATTCCACCTATTCTGCACACAATTTTGTTGTGTGCCTTTTGGCCTGAGGATTCTGGGAGTGATATCTGCATAAGCAGGCAGCCAATTAATGCTCAGTTCATCAATGATCCACCATCCCCTCTAAGAATGGAAGAATATTCCCATGTGAAACTCTATTCGGATGAGACATCATCCCCTCTGAGAATCAATGAATGGGTCCCATGTATAACTCTACTACTCCAATGATCCATCATCCCCTCCCAGAATCAAAGAATGGGTCCCATGTAACTCAGTTCATCAATGATCCATCAGCCTCTCAAAGAATCCAAAGAATGGATCCCATCAACAAATCTTCCCCAAAATCAAAAGGGTTGGGTTTGAAAAGAAGGATGGAGAGGCACTTTAGTCAAGGAAGTGATGAAGGACAGGCACTTTAGTCAAGGGCAGCGATCATCAGATCTTTGAGCGTGACTTTTTTTTGTCTTTTTCCTCCTTGATCAGAAGAACCTCAAGGAGGACAAGTCCTCATCTCTCCCACATGGATTTTAAGTTGTCCAGAAGATACAGTCTGGATATTTGTAGCTTGGTAATAGCAAAAAGTTTGTCCTTTCCTGCATGAATTTAGTCAAGATATGGTCTGGATATTTTTATTCTATTAATGGCAAAGAAAAAAGCAAAAACAGCTCTAAATCTTGTCAATGAGTGAGTTTGAAACGGACAAGTAAAATTGGGTTGCCAATTGCTTCGTTTCAAAAGAAAGAAGAAGAGAACAAGAAATTTGGAATTTATCAAGAATGCCATATTTTTTGCTTTGCCTTTGTTACCCACTTGACCTGCCAGTCTGCAAGAGATGGAAACAATTTCTTAGCAATGGGAGTAAGTAAAATGGAAGGAGGGCATCTATCTTGGGAGTAAAACTTCACTGCACTGCATGCTGAAGAAGAGGCCAAATGAATTTAACATCAAAGATGCCAGCAAAACTACTGAATTTGCAACAATTTCATAGAAATTTAGTGTCAAAGATGCCACCAAAACCACTGAAATCACAACACTTTCAGAGGAATCTAGTGTCAAAGATGCCAACAAAACTACTGAAATCAAAACACTTTCAATAGGAATTTAGTGTCAAAGATGCCAGCAAAACTACTGAATTTGCAGATCATTCCTAGGTTCGAAAGAGATGAAGTAGGATGTTTACCTCACCCAACTGGTTGCATGAAACAGAAACTCCATTGCACTCTGAGAATACATGACATAACACCAGGATGAAAGATAATATGGGACCATGATGAAACATCTTGGAGAGACACCAAAGGAAGGAATCAGAAAGGACATGAGTTATTGCAAATGCCTTTATATATAGTATGAACATTGATAAATGGTACAACAGGTTTGCAAGACACTTAGCAGGGACCAAAATAACACTAGCAAATGCAACTATGCAATAGCAATTATAATAAATCTAGTTTATCATTGGCGGCAAAATTGACAAGCACACATAGCACACTCTTTGAGTAAGCAAATTTTAGCAATACAGCCTTTGAGCGTCTCATAACTTTGGACTTGATAGACCAAAATCACTACTTACACTCCTCGATGTGAACTTCACCACAGTTAAGACTAAGGTAGCAGAAGGATGCTTTCAAATTCCAGCTTAAGAAAATTTGAGTTGAATTTTTATTTAACTACTCTAATTTCCACAGCGCCCTCTACTGACATGACATCCTAGCTCAGTTTAAATCCAGTTAATGGCTCAAATGTCCACACAGCCATCAAATTGTCTTGCTTGCCTGTACACTAGATTTCTTGAGGTTGGAGCGCCCATTGCCCCTTGCTATTTCCATCACGTTGTAAAATACAGTCTTCCTCAGTCATGAAGATACTGCATCCAGGGCAAGGGTTTTTTGTTACATGAGAAATCAACTTCCAGATAGTCCTGTCAAAATGCCACACCACCATGCATTTAAGGGTTCTTCACAGAGCCCTAACTCGTACATGATCTAGGTTGGAAGCCAGTGACCACTTTTGATATGTTGCTGCAACTGTCCACTTAAAGAGAGGAAGTGTTACTGCAATCAGTGAGAGCTTGTTGGGAACAAAGTGAGAATACGCTGAGGGGGCGAACTCGGTTGATTGTGGTTGTGATTGTAGTTATGGCTGTGATTCTGATGATTTCTGTTGTCCATCATGTGCTCTCTGTGGTCACCTTGAGGAGACTGCTGTGGCAAACCCCTTCCAACAGCACTGTAAGGATATTGCTCATACCCGCCATAATGACCTGGGCCCATTGGATATGGTGCTATTGCTGTGTAAGGAATGGGAACATTTGGTGATGCGAATGGTGAAGGGCCTACATCATCCCTGTGGTTAGGCATGTAATGTGGGCCACTGAGATTGGGGGGTATTGGAGTAGATGCAAACAGATGGTCAGATGCTGAAGGACCTTCAGATGAAAGTCCCTGCATCCGCTTCAAATACAATCTATACTTCTGCAAATGAGAGGCAACATTCTCCCTTGTCAAACCCTCTACATTCATAAGCTGCATGATGGTTTTTGGCACTGCATTCTTGATGCCTAGGTGTCCCACAGCATCCACAAAGCGCTTGTGCAGCTGTGGAGTCCACACTAGCCGTGGTCTTTTCAGTGTTCGGGCGTTAGGCTCTTCACCACTATTCTCTGGGCCCCCTGCAGAATCATCATCCTCTGATTCAGAATCCCCTCTCTTGTGAACATTCTTGGATGTGCCTCCGCCCTTGTTACTGTCATCACCCATTGCACCATAAGAGTTTTCAGGCCGTCTCTCATATGGTGAACCCCCTGCATATGACATCATATAGGGAAGAGAACCTTGATCCAATCGTTCATCCCCTGGGTTGAAGCTGGTCTCATCACTCCCCCCTCTATAGTTCCCTGGAGCAGCAAGCTCAGCTCTTGTTACTGGGTAAGGTCCTGAGGGATGAGATGATGGACCTTGCTGGCTTGCACCTCCTCCTATTACTCTTTCTGCCTCATCACCACTTCTAATACCCCCATTTCCACCAACAGGCCTGCCGCTTCCACCACCACCATCTCCCAGCCGAACATCACCCACATAACTGTGTCCACCTGCAAAAAACACTGAATCAGAGTTCTCTTCCTGCATTGCATAGCCATGCAAAGATCAGAGAGTTGACAAAATAAAGCACTAAACAGTCAGGTAAAACCAATGTACATTGGCATCTGTAGTACTCTGCAGTCATTGGACTGTTCTGTTAGCACAATCATTTTTGTCTCTCTCACAATGATATCATTTGTGCACAGGTAAAAAAGCTCATGATGCAATTGGTCTATTATGTCTGCAACACCCCTGTTCCACAACAGCTGCAAAAGAGCTGGGTGGTGAATGATTGCAGCAGTGTTTCAGGATCATTGTCCCTTCCATTCGAACATGAAAAGAGCATTTAGATCCATCCTGTACATGTGCAGGGAGAACAGCACATCAAACTTGGAAACTAAACCAATGCAGCAGACAAGATGTTTGTTCTTTCATGGCCCAACCACACACAATTGCCGACCCTTCCCCACTTCAAAGCTCTCATTTCAAGCTATAGGTCAAAGGACACTGGATGACAGAAGCACAGGAAAAAAAAACTAGACAACAAAGTGAAGAACATGGAAGAACATGGAAGAAGCAAGAAGCTAGGGATGGTGTCTCTAGAACACAGAGACACAGAGAGAGACCGAGACAGAGGGGGAGAGATGAGCTAGATCCTGAAACATGAGCTCAGACTTTTCTGGCAATGGGAGAGGAGAGCTAGAGAGTCGTGTGTGTGGTTCAAACAATACCTCTATTCTCATGTCCTTGGAAGGAAGGGAAGGAATCAAAGGAAGTGATTGGTGCCTTGTGGTTCCTGAGGTTGAAGAGAGTGGCTCGAGATCCGCGTTGGACATCCACGGCCGTCTTGGCAGGCTCATGCTTGATGCTGAAGGCAGAGGCAAGCACAGGGGAGATGAGAGAATGAGAGAGTGGCGTGAGCTCCTCGTCGGTTGGCAATCCGTTCTCCCACTCCGATACATGAGCATCATCTTCCTTCACCATCATCTATCCTCCTCCCTCGCACACCCGACTATCTCGTGTACGCATGCATACAGTCGCAGACAGAACACAACACAACACAACCGACAGACAGACAGACAGACAGATTCCAGTTTTTCTCTCACTCCATTCTAACCTGCTTCGCCTCCTCTTGTGTACCTGCTACTCATTTATCACGGCACCTATCTCCTTGTTCTTTTGTACAGGTGAAGGTTCTCTCCTCCAAAGAAGCTCCATACATCAGCTGTCCATCACCACCCTACTACTAACAACACGGAAATCTCCTTCAAAGAAAGATCAGAAGCAGAAGAAGAAGAAGAAGAAGCCGTCAAAGTCTTGTTTGCCCCTCTCTCTCCCTCTCTCTCTCTCTCTCTCTCGCTCGTATTGCGCACATGAAGGCGTACTGCGCACATGAACGGGCAAGCCCTCGTCTCCGCTGAAGACCACGACGCAAATCGCTTGCGTACGCCCGCTGCGCCGGCGAAGCTTGAAAACAGAAAATCCTCTCTCGCCGACCCCCCCCCCACCCCCACGTTTTTTTTTCCAGGAAATAACCTAAATTTTGAAAAATAAAACTGACCCACTTTCATTAAATTCTTAAGTAAACTTCGTTTTTAAACTTTAATTAATTTCTTAATTACTCAATTATCTTCTTAATCCTGTTATAAATTTTTTTTAATTCTTTTTTTAAATTTCATTTTCCACTTTCTCCTTTTAGATCTCATCCATCCATCCATCACCATACCCAAGGTGATCACATCCTGCTTTGGAAAAGAGAAAATTGAAGAAAAATAACAATTAAAAAAAGGAGGAAATTGTTTTTTAGTGAAAACAAAAATGACCCTCTTTCATTAAATTTTTAAAAGTAAACTTCTTTAACTTCAATTACCTTTTTTTAATCCTCTTTTTTTAACCTTCTTAATTAATTTTCTTAATCATTTTTCTAACATTTAAATTAATAAAAATTCTTTTTATTTCATTTTCACTTTCTCCTTTTTAGATTTCATCCATCCATCACCAAAGGCAAGGTGATCACATCCTTCTCAACACCTTTTTGTTCTTCTTGTTCTTCTTTTCTTCCTCTTCTTCACAGTTTGTATTCTCTTCTCCTCCTCCTCTTCAGAGCTTGTATACACAGCTCGGGTTTTCTTCTTCTTCTTCTCCTCCTCTTCAGAGCTTGTATACACAGCTCGGGTTTTCTTCTTCTTCTTCTCCTCCTCTTCAGAGCTTGTATACACAGCTTGGGTTTTCTTCTTCTTCTTCTTCTTCTTCTTCACAGCTTGTGGTTGTGTAAACAGTAAAAACCTTACAGAAAGAAAAGATTGCTTGTTTTTGTTGTAGCTTTCTTCTCCACCTTCCATTGCAGAAATATATTACCAAACTTTTTGTGTTTTTCCCGTTCCATTGACTCTCTTGTTCTCTCTTGTTTCTTTCTTTACACTTTCTTCGTGCACCTACATGGTGATGATATGACACATGATGACAAAATTGCTACATGTTTTCTCTCTTTACATTTTTTCTGCATGCACAGACTTGGTGATGATACATGAGACAAAAATTGTTACAGAGAAGGATAAAGAGAGGTCTTGAAGCAAAATCACCTTCAATGCAAACAGACAAACTTGAGAAATGTTTCAATTTGTAGAGAAGGTTGGGGATATAATTTGATAATCACTTTGTAACCATGTTCCATTTGTCACTTGATGATCTTTCTGTTTCTGGCACATACCCTTCATTGATCATGTGCTTCGACAATCTCTCAAGTTCTGCATGGATTTCAAGCATGCAAGGATGGTCTTGATCCTCTACCACAAATGTATGCACCTTGTTATTCACTTCAATCCAAGTACGACCGAGGTTTTTTTTCATGCCCCTCTCCTTCCTCTGTTGTTGTATGTTTGCCCTGAGATCCCACTTGCCAGCAGCCGCATAGATATTTGATAGCAGCACATAGCCTGCAGCATTTCCAGGGTCCGCTTCAAGAGCTTGTTTTGCAATGTATTCTCCCATGCCCACATCACTGTGAATTCTGCAGCAAGGCCATCCAAACAGCCGCATTTGATTGGAAGGGCATTGTCTGGATCATATCCAATGCCTCCTGCAGATGGCCCGAGCGGCCTAGAAGATCAACAATACAGGCATAGTGTTCCACTGTTGTAGAAATACTGTAAACTGAACCCATGGAATCAAAGTAACTCAGGCCTTCATAAACTAGACTTGCATGGTTACATGTGGAAAGAAGACAAACAAAAGTGGCATCATTGATATCTACACCTTCTTCACACATCCATTCAAAATGTGCCAGAGCTTCCTTACCATGCGCATGCATGGCAAATCCTCCAAGCATGGCATTTGAAGGAACCACATCATGTGTGGGCATCTTGTTGAAGACTCTCCAAGCATCATCAACACTCCCGGATTTGGCATACATGTCAATAAGACTATTACCCACAAAGACACTAGATTTCAACCCATATAGAATGACCTGTTCCTCAATGTGCCTGCCTCCATCAAGTGCTGCTACACTGGCACAAGCATTCAAAGCACCTATAAAAGTGATGGCATCTGGTTCCACCCCTTCCTGTCGCATTTCTTGAAATAGTTCCAACACCTTCTCCCCTTGCGCACATTGCACAAGTCCCAGAATCATGGCATTGAAAGAGACCAAATCATGTGAGGGCCTCTTGTTGAATACTCTCCAAGCATCCTCCATGCTCCCACATTTGGCATACATGTCAATGAGGCTACTGGCCACAAAGACATTACACTCACAACCACATTGGATGATCCTTTCCTCGCTGTCCCTGCCTTCTTCAAGAGCAGCTACACTGGCACAAGCATTCAAAGCAGGAACAAAAGTGTGAAGGCCTGGCTCCACACCTTCCCTTTGCATTTGTTGATATAGTTCCAATGCCTTTTGCCCGTGCCCACATTTTACATGTCCTTGAATCATGGCTGTCCAGGACACCACATCATGTTGAACACTCTCCAAGCATCCTCCATGCTTCCACATTTGGCATACATGTCCACAAGGCTACTGCTCACGGAAACATCAGACTCATAACCACTGCAAATGACCTGTTCATGAGTAAGCCTACCCTCGTCAAGTGCCAATACACTGGTGCATGCATTCAGGACCCCTATGAAAGTGGCAGGGTCTGGTTCCAAACCTTCCTGTTGCATTAGTTGAAAACCTTCCAATGCCTTCTGACCTTGCCCACATTTCACATGTCCATATATCATGGCATTGCAACAGACCACATCACATACAGGCATCCTGTTGAACACTCTCTGGGCATCTTCCAAGCTCCCACATTTAGCATACATGTTGACAAGGCTACTCCCCACAAAGACATTACACTCACAACCACTTTGAAGGATCTGCTCATGAGCATGCCTGCCCTCTTCAAGTGTAACAAAACTGGCACATGCATTCAGGACCCCCACAAAAGTGACAGGATCCAGCTCCACACCTGCCAGTTGCATTTGTTGGAAAAGTTCCAATGATTTTCGGCCTTGCCCATATTTCACATGTCCAAATATTAAAGCATTCCAAGATACCACATCATGGGAGGCCATCTTCTTGAAGACCCGCAAAGCATCTTCCATGCTCCCACATTTGGTGTACATGTTAATGAGGCTACTGCCAACAAAGACATCTGACTCAAAACCACTTTGAACAATCTGCTCATGAGCATGCCTGCCTTCTTCAAGTGCCACTTCACTGGCACATGCACTCAGCACCCCTACAAAAGTGTTTGGGGCTGGCTTCATGCCTTCCTGTTGCATCTGTTTTGAATAGTCGCAATGCTTTCTGGCGTTGCCCACGTTTCAAATGCCCCAGTATCATGATATTCCAAGAAACTACATCATGTGAGGCCATCTTGTTGAACACTCTCCAAGCATCCTCCATGCTCCCGCATTTTGCATACATGTCAATGAGGCTGTTTTGCACATTGACATTGGACTCACAACCACTTTGAATGATTTGTTGATGAGCATGCCTACCCTCTTCAAGTGCCACTATACTGGCACATGCATTTACTACCCCTGCAAAAGTTGCAGAGTTGGGCTTCATGCCTTCCAGTTGCATTTGTCGAAATAGTGCCAATGCCTTGTGGCCTTGACCACATTTAACATGTCCTGATATCATGATGTTCCAGGAGACCACATCACAGCAGGGGATCTTGTTGAACACTGTCCATGCTTCCTCCATGCTCCCACATTTCAAATACATGTCAATGAGGCTGTTGACCACAAACAGATCAGACTCAAAGCTGCTTGAAATGATCTGTTGATGAGTACATCTCCCCACGAAAGTGATAGTGTTTGGCTGCACACCTTCCTGTTGCATTTGTTGAAAGAGCTCCAAGGCCTTGTACCCTTGCCCACATTTCACATGTCCGAATATCAGGGCATTCCAAGTGACCACATCATGTGAGGGCATCTTGTTGAACACTCGCCGTGCATCCTCCATGCTCCCACATTTGGCATACATGTCAACAAGGCTATTACTGACAAAGACATCGAATTCAAGGCCACGTTGAATGATCTGCTCATGCACAAACCTGCCCTCTTCAAGTGCAACTACACTTGCACATGCATTCAGGACCCCCACAAAGGTGATATGGTCTGGCTCCATGCCTTCCTGCACCATCTGTTGAAATAGTCGCAATGCCTTCTGCCCTTGCCCACATTTCACATGTCCTGATATCATGGCATTCCAAGATACCACATCACATGAGGGCATCTTGTTGAACACTCTCCAAGTGTCTTCCATGCTCACACATTTGGCATACATGTCAATGACGCTATTTCCCACAAAGAGATCAGACTCAAAACCACTTTGAATAATCTGTTTATGAATGCACCTGCCCTCCGCAAGTGCTTGTAAACTAGCACATGCATTGAGCACTGGAACAAAGGTGTACCTGTCAGGACTCAACCCTTCTTGTTGTAGTTGGTGGAAAAGCTCCATTGTCTGCTTGTATTGCCCAGCCTTGACATGTCTAAAAAGTCTTCTATTCCATGAAAAAACATTCAATTGTACTGTCCCTGGTGCCATTGCAGCCACCTCTGCTTCTACCCATGGAGGGTTTTGTTGATCAATGAGCCAGAGTGCCTCCTGTGTCTTTTTGTGTTTGAAATCCGGATACTTTCTATTCACCTTTTGCCAGAAGTCCAATCCAGCTCATTGTCACACATGCAATTCATCACAGGTTGTGCACATCCAAAGCTATTATAACAAACAAGAAAGAAAGCTGTCTGACTTCCTCAATCCTTTGTCAAGAGAATCGTGACAGCAGCAGTCATATTCACTTACCTTCTCTGACCTGTGATCCCACCACTGTGAAGGATCTGAGAAGAACTCCCGCCAACGTTTCTCTTTCTTGTCCGCAAGCAACTGCAGTAAAAAGCGTGCCAAAACAGACAACCTCAGAAGAGACTTCCATCCAATGCTTGGACAATGTCTTCACATAAAAGCCTCGACGACAACATCACATTTTGATTTTTTCACAATAAGAACCATCAACTTCAATCTGCAACAAAGCATTCAGTTCCAAAAGTTCTCGTAATAGTGCCTTTCTCCCATTCACAAAGCACTGCAAAGTTCAATTGAAAGATTCTGAAACCACTTTGCCAATTATAGTGGTTTCCAAATTAAGATAGGTCCTCGCAGAGTGTGTTCCAATTCTTATATACAAAAAGGAGAGCTCAAAGAAAAAACAAGCTTATCTTACCCACCGTTATGATGATGATGATGATGATCTCTGGACGCCACTTTGTGTTCTATCCATTGCGCTTTAGGAAGAAAAGCTCCGGACTGCAGAAATTGATGTAGACCATGATGAAACAGAGACGACGGAGCACCGAAAGCAGCAGGTAAAGGAACCCTAGGCAGCGTCCCTCCCGATGTAATGCTGCTACTATTACCACCACAAACTTTACTGTTTTGCTGCTGCAGAGAAGAAGAGCGTTTGCTCCATCGGCCATCAAGCGATTGCACTTCAGGCAGCGATGAAAAAAGCCATTTCCCTTCCTCTGAAAGCCGTGACAAAGAGGAAACGCTTTGTGTGACCAAAAAACAATTCTGTGATCCTCTCTTTGCATCCAATTTGTGAAGAGGAATTTACCACCAAATTCTTTTCTTCTTCTTCTTCACCAAGCAACAGAGAAACTCCTTTCTTACTCGCATTCTCTCTCTCTCTCTCAAATTCTTCGTGGTATCTACCACTCCAAAACCACCGTATCCAAAACTCCGATTCTCTTTTGCGCGAGAGCGCACTCGGTCTGCAATCGTCGAAGGAGAACACACCCGGCGGAATGCCGGAGAACCCTTCCCAAAAGTGCAACCATCGAAAGTAAAGGACCCGGCGAAATACCGGGCGAAGTTTTCTTTCCTTCTGGATAGTCTAAACTAACTGGTAACAGAATAAGTGAACGGTTCAGATTATTTATTCGATTCAAATTGTGGTTAATCTGTGGTCAAGATTCACCTTTGTTCTTCCAAATTGGAATGGCCACGAATTTTTACTTTTGTTTTTCCCTCCTTTATTGTAACTTTTTTACCACTACTAGAGTAGATAATTTAAGAGGGTTAATCTATGGTTTACATCTTTGGTTGTGATTGCTTTAGTGAGGGGAGTGACATTCCTACAATTGCAATAAGTGTGCAGAAATTTTATTAAATCTTTGTATGAAATGCTATAACTCATTGAAACTGAGCATTTAATGCACAAGGTTCGAGAGTAATTATAGTAGTTGTACAGGTAGAAGCAGTGAAAGTATATGTAGCAGCAGTGAAGGTGCTCAGGACAAACAAAAGACAGGATGAAACTCAGCTTCCTACAAAAATTTGATGGTTTTCTGAATTTCACTCCCCTTTCAATGCTAATGTACTTTTGGCAGGGCTCGTTTGAATCTCACCAAGCCATGACAAACTCAAGGTTTGGGTGCTGTGTTTTCCTTCCTTTAAGACTAACTCTATTATACTCCATCCAAAGTATTGTGTACATACCATTATACACTGCCAGTTGAGAAAATTCAGTTTGAAATTACCATGAGGAGTAGAACCATTACAGGATGACACAAAAAGCTATGCACCTGACTTCTGGATTGCATAGGGGAAAATCACCTCTGAAATCACTACTGCCCAAAACAGATTTTTAAGGATATTATAACAGAAGGTTCTGTAAGGTGCTAACGCCCTCACAAGCTGACCATGTCTCATTTTTGAGAGTATGAACAGCTGCAGCTTGAAGAGTATTACTTACTGCCCTGCAAGTCACTTAAAACTGTCACAACTTGAATCAATATAGTGCCAGCAATCTTATTAATACAAGAGCTAGAAAGGCAAACCTCTGTTTTTGTTTGCCTAGATCTTTTTTTTGTGCACAATGTTAGCATTGTTCATGTGAAATACAAAGGCGAATGTGCAACTTTCCCTTCCTACCATACAGGAAAGTTGCAGGATAGCAAATGAAAGATGAAATACATGCACCTCTACACTGTGTAGGTAGCCCCAGAAACATTTGGAGCCTGTGGTTGTGAAGTGCCCAGCCTGAACTTGCACACAGGGCATGTGGCCTGCTGCTTCAGCCATTGATCAATGCACATAGAATGGAACTGCAGAGGAGGATAAAACCAACCACAAGCATTCAGTTCAATCCACTGAAAAACCACAAAATAGATTACTATCTGGCTGCACACACTGTCCAACTGTACACTGCTCTGTTTTATATCAAAGCATGGGACACAATCTCTACTGCACATTTGGGTTGGTATTAAGAGAACAAGGAACTCAATGAGTAGTGAAGACCATCTCCCAGCATTACAATTCCATTAGATCATTTGATAATGCCATTCATGAGCTTTTCACGGTGCTGCTCTACATTGTTATATCAGTTCTTGCTCTTTTAACTCAAGATGGAGTGCGAGAGAAATGAAATGAATTCTTACTTGGTGAACACAAGGAAGACTGCGGACAAGTTCACCATCCTTAACTTGCTCCAGGCAAATGCTGCATGTCAGCTCCTCATCCAGTCTTAGCTTCTCACCCTCATCACTACTCTTCTGCACAACAAAAGGTTGATACCAAATTAGACCATAGGACTATTCTCACAGCAGAGAAGATGTTTTTTCAGGCATCAGTGAAATCTGACTGGCTACAAATTTCCACTGAATGATCATAGTCCCCTCCTTTTACAAACCAGGAATTCTTAAAGTTTAAGTTGGATTCATCTTAAAATTGACATGACCATCAAAAGACAACAAAGTGAAACACATTGCCCAGATCAGGTAGTGACTGCTGGGAGGATCTGGGAAGAGACGGACCAAACATGAATCAGTAGCTGCCATGTTCACAGCCATAGGGGGCAAGGGTGCTCCTTCACTGCAGTAAGCAAACAAAACCAAATCAGAGCAACAAAAAGAAATAACTCTGATCAGAATCAAGAAATCTCCATACTCATGATTAAGAAATCACCAAAAACACCCCAAAAAATAAAATACCCATATCTGTAAGACTGCAGAGAATACTCTGTAGCAACACTTTGAAGGAAACCATTATGTAAGTTCCAACAAACGCAAAAAGAACAGGTGTGGTCATAATCTTGTGAGCATCACTCACAAAGTAACAGACCATCACCTTCATCATGCATGCCTGTGGGCTGGCTGCCATTACTCCCCACTGACTTCATCAGCTTCTGATGAGTGTCAATATAAGTATACAATAATCTGCTCATAATTTCAAGCAAAAAAATTATATGAAGATCTGTGCCCTCATTTTCAGTTGCATTCCTGAATCAATGGGAGGACTTACTCATAACATCAACTAGCATTCAAGACATAGCTACTGAGAGAAGTCAATAGTTTCCTCATTCAAGCTGCAACAAGCTTGAGAGAGTAAGCTTCATTTGAATTTAGCTTGCCCCTGTGCAACTACAACCCAGTGTGTCTAGAATTTGAAAATTTGAGGCAAAAGACAAAGCGTAGCCATTGCACTTGCCTCAGTTGAGAATGGGGTGTTGGTAATACTGGTGCTGCTTTGTAGTTACGAACTGGTAACCTGTTGATCTCTATGTCACTCATTGCTGAGACCCCTGGTGGATTATCAGCATCCAAAGCCCTCAGTGCATCATAGTCTGCATCAGTACCACCTATGATGAGATCCAGGAACCAAGAGTGACTATGCAGAGATGATCAACAGATCTTGTCTTCAGAGAATAGGACTCATAGTGATGCAGCCACTAGATAAAAGATAAAAAACGCACCTAGGTCATCAAATTCACGGTCTAGAAGAGCAAGCTGCAGGCGCAGGCCTTGAAGCTGGGCTCTAGTTGCAAATGAGAGTAGAGGGTTCATACGTAGCCGAAGCTCAGGGTGGCCCACTAACCCTCCTGTAGAGGCTGCAGCAGCAGCAGCAGCATGTGCCTGAGCTTGTAACTGATGACAAATAGCATACAAGCGGAGGCTTGATGCTATGAGGAACACTCCCATTCCTGCCCACAGCTGCCCCAAGTTCCAATCAACTTGACATCATCCACATTCCTACTGGAAGCAGAGACTACCAGACATAAAAGATGTTGCTCTTTCAACTACTTTTTTACATATGAGTTGCTCTTTCAACTTCCTAGTACTACTAGATGCTTTCATGTTGGCAGAAATGAAAAGGACCAGACATCCAGCCACCATTGACTTGAGCATTTCTTTCCATGGTACAAAGCATTTGTAATGCAGTAGCTGCACTAACTAGCTGCAGACACAATAACATGAAACAAAATAGGTAAGTAATCAAGCAGCATCAAAAGAATAGATAGAGAACTGCACCAAAAAATTCGGCGAAATTTGTTGTGAGTTGACAATCATCAACAAAAGTAGCACTGTGTGCAACACACAAACAACCACATCACAAAAACATTAGAAACACCAGAGTCTCAGTTGAAGCTCCATGCTTGGAAGATATTAGACACAAACATGGTGATCAACATTCATGCAAGAACATAGGGTTGCATGCCATAGGTAGGCCTAAAGCCAGCAAGCAGCTGGAGATTAGTTGAAGATATCATTCAGTTGAAAGCTCTTGCAGCAGGTGTTCATATACTGAAGAGTAGAAGTCAGTACCTGTCACAAGGAAAGCCATTGGACTTGCATTGAAAGCTCGTCCAGTGCCATGGAATCTCTGGCAGAAGGGCAGCCCCAACAAATAAAATCTCATAAATAATACAGAAGCAACCAAAAACAATTCGCTGCACTACAAAACAAGATGTGCAATTGCCCAATACTATTTCTTTCTTTCATCACTTGCAGATTTTCAAAGCTTCTCTGACATAAGTCTTGTTGTTCAATGTTACAATTGCAGGACGAGGTCTTGTTTTCTGAAGCAGCTCTTTTCTTGTGTTTCTTTTCTCAATTGCAGATTTGAAAGCTTCTCTGGCATAAAGTTTTGTGGTTCAATGTTACAATTGCCGGAAGAACTCATGTTTTTTTTTTCCTTGTATGGTGGAAGAACATATGAGCAGTGCCAAACTTGCAAAAAAAAGAGAAAAACAGAATAGCTTCAAGCTGTAACACAAAAAAAATACAGAAGATGAAAAATGAAAAAAGAAAGAAAGAGAAAGACAGTATCGAGATGAGTAATGGAGAAAGAAACAACCACGCACCATGTTGCTGCTGCTGCTGCTGCTGCTGCTACGCCGATCAGGCATCAAATTGTGAAGTCCAGTCTCCAAATCACCTCTCGATCCTCGAAATACGAAACTCATTTCGCCTTCTCCTCCTACTCCTACTCCTCCTTCTCCTGCCGCTGCCGCCGTTGCTACAAAACTAGAATTCCAGGAGCTGAACTTGTGCGTTTCCTCGAGTTCCAAAACTCCTCCTCCTTCTTCTTCTTCTTCTTCAACTCCCGGACGAGATCCTTCCCCAAAGAAATTCCAGACCTAAACTCGAGTGTTTGCTGTTTCCGCGCGCCCTTCGCACATCCACTTCCAAAGGCACGACCCAAGAAATTTTCACAGGGTGGGCAGCAGCTACGCCTCCACCCTATAGCCAAGACGTTCTTATCAACCACATCTACTAGAGTAGGTCGGGCAGCAGCTAAAATTAGCTAAAAAACGTAGGTAGTAGTAACTAGTAACCTCCACTATGTCTAGGGTAAGGACTCACGAGTCCCAGGTCTATATCTAGGGTAAGGACTCATGAGTCCTAGGACTATGTCTAGGGTAAGGACTCACAAGTCCTAAATGGCCCTAAGTAATGAGGGCCCGGAGCCAGGCAGGATGTGGTTAGAATTTTGAACGGCTGGGATTTTCGTTGAAAGGACGGAAAATGGGGTTGTTCTGTGAATGAGGCCTGGTGCAAGCCAAAATGTGATTTTTTGAGGAACCAATAGCCGTAAGGTGTTTTGAGGATCCATATGCACAAGGAGATATGGGGGAACCAATAGCCGTAATGTGTTGGAGGAACCTTATGTATTTGGCGATTTTGAGGAACCAAATAGCCCATATAAGGTGTTTGAGGAGCCATATTGCATAAGGGTGATTTTTGAGAAACCAATAGCCGTAAGGTGTTTTGAGGAGCCGTATGTACGCATAAGTTGATTTTGTGGGGAACCAATAGCCGTAAGGTGTTTCGGGAGCCGTATGTATGCATAAAGGCGATGATTTTGGGGGAACCAATAGCCGTAATGTATTGTAAGGTACACACACATACACTAAAAAAAATAAAAATTCTTCCAATTCTCTTCACGGACGACAACCGGTAACAAATTCCCTTCCCCCTTAAGAGGTCGGGGGGTCATCTACATAATAATCGAGGTGCCGAAAGAAAGACGAAAAGGCGTAATGAATGCCATTACGGATCATTAGGGGTCCATTACGGATCAAAGGATAAAATGACATGATCACATCTCTGTACCGTATACCTACCCTTGACACTAACAAATGACAAAAAAAAAATTGTCACAAAAAAAAAAGCAAATTTTTATTTTTTACAAAACAAAAGAGGGGGGGGGGGGGGGCGTCTGACGGTCTGAAATTTGAATATTTCAAACAGTCATGAATTAGGTTTAGGGTTTATGTCATTTAGGGTTTTAGGTGTTTAGGAATTAGGGTTTGCAAAAAGCCAACAACGTAATCGAGTGTTTGGGCTTTGTGCTTTTGCATTTTGTAACAGATCAATCCGGATATGAATTAGGTTTAGGGTTTATGTCATTTAGGGTTAGGTGTTTAGGAATTAGGGTTTGCAAAAAGCCGACAACGTAATCGAGTGTTTGGGCTTTGTGCTTTTGCATTTTGTAACAGATCAATCCGGATATGAATTAGGTTTAGGGTTTATGTCATTTAGGGTTTTAGGTGTTTAGGAATTAGGGTTTGCAAAAAGCCGACAACGTAATCGAGTGTTTGGGCTTTGTGCTTTTGCATTTTGTAACAGATCAATCCGGATATGAATTAGGTTTAGGGTTTATGTCATTTAGGGTTTTAGGTGTTTAGGAATTAGGGTTTGCAAAAGTAGACAACGCAATCGAGTGTTTGGGCTTTTGTGCTTTGCAACAAATCATTGCTTTCTTCGTGTGCACAATGTGCACAAACACAACACAACACACACGCATCAATTCTAGGTTGCTTCATTTCTTTGAATGCATCCTCTTTCTTCTCGTTTCCCATTGCTCTTAGGAATCGTCGTTTTGCAACAATGCTACGAATGGGAATTGATTTGCAACAACACACTATTTTCTTCATTCATTTTTTTTTGAATTACACAATGCAATTTTGTCTACTTATTGTTTTTGAATGCATTTGAGCACTCAAGGAGCTTGGCTCTACAATACATCACTCTTATTTTTTTGACTACACAAGTGCACAATGCTTTGAAATTTTTTTTGGTTGGAGAACTTGGCATTTTCATTGTGCATTACACATGAGTTCAACATCGACTTTGCATTTCACGTGCATGTTCACTATTTGACATTGTGTGTGTGCATGCTACTTGCTTGCTTTGAATGCATAGTGCACATGACACCTCGATTTCAACTACTTTCTTTTCTTTGCAAGCACTTGAATGTGTGCACTATGGACACACACTTTCATTTTCACAACTTCGTTTTCTTTGACTCAAACAATAATACTAAAAGTATTAGTAAACCACCCTCTAAATGTCATTAGACTTGTGATTGGTCCAAAATATTATGTGAAAGTTTGAATATTTGAGTGTGAAATGGATTATAAATGATAGAAAAAATGACAAAAATCATGGCATTAATTTTTTTTTGAAATCATAATTTATTATATTGAAAAAGTTTCAATGCATTTTATTCTTAAATTATTATTATTTTGTTGATTTATTTTTCAATTTTTATCCAACATGACCCTCTACCCCTCAAAGTGTTGTGAGCTAGGGAGCGTGTCCCGACTCCTCCTTCTTCCACACATTATTAGGACATACTTTTTGGGTCCACATTTTTCATCCTATTTGCAGGATAAACTCAAAATTATCATTTCAAAGGTCCATTATGACTTCACTTCAGATATATATGCCAAAATATAGATTTGACAACTATGATAACTTGTTGATTGTTGCTCTAGTGTAACCATGTAATCATTACAAGACTATAAATATGGTTATAAGTAATTATGACTATAAATGCAATGAATTGATTAATAATCATGTTGACTTGGAATTAACCTTGTTTATGGGGACCTTTGTGAAAATAAACAAATCTTTTATATATGTGTCATCAATTTACATGAAGTCTTAGATTTTCTTAGGTTTTTTAAAAAAAATCTTGGAATCTTTTTTAACTAATTGCATAAATATGATTTTCAAACTTTTTGGCCAATGTAAAAAAAAGTTATTTTAATTTAACCTAGCGTAGCTTACTTGAACCTAATTTAGCTTAATTTAATCAAGTTTTGTGTAATTTAGCCTAATTAGCCTTAGTTTAACCTATAATATAACCTAATTTACAAAGTTTAACCTAAATAGATTAATTTAACTTTGTTTAGCCTAAGTAACCTGAATTGAACCTAATATAATTTAGTTTACATAGTTTAACCAAACAAACCAAAATGAACCTAATTTAGCTTAAATAATTTAATTTAACCTAATTTAACCTAGTCTAACAAAGTGGCCCTTGGTTGTATGAAATTAACCTAGGTTAGCTTAAGTGAACCTAAGCTAGATTAGTGGGTGGCCTAAAATGATTAGCCTAGGCTAAAAAATGTTATTGTTTATAGTTTTGTATTAATTTGTTTGTTAAAAAGAATGTTGTGGTGCAATGGTTAAAGGCTAGAACCTTTTAGTGGTTTAGCCTATGCTAAATTTTTTATGTTAGGTTGCATATGCAATTTAGCCTAGGTTTAGCCTTCTATGCTAGGTCATGTAGCCTAATTGTCCTAGGCTAAGTTGCATAGGTTAACTCACATAGTCTTATTTAATTAATTTTTTGATTGCCATGTGGCATCACATGATTGGGCCATTAAAAAAATTAGGCTATCATGTGGTAATTCATAAGTGATCAATAATTTTTTGAATGTATCATAGGTTGCCATGTGGGAATAAAAAATTGATCAAAATATTTATATTTGAGAATTAAATCTTAGCCATTGGATTTGTCTTCCATAAATGTGGTAAATATGAATTAATCATGAAAAACTTAGTCACAAAATGGTAGTTATGATGGTGACCATGGGTATGACTTGGGGGCATATATGACATGGATGTTTAAACTATGTAGTCATGTAATTATGCTTAGTTATATATGGTGGTTAGCATTACAAATAGAGTCATTTTTTTAGTCTTATGTGCCATGTTTTTACGTAATGAAAATTGGCCTCTAAATGTGTTCAATCAAATAGTCATTCTTTCATGCAAAAAGGATGTAATTGATTTTTTTCAATCAAAAAATGAAATTGCTTAATGAAATATGAAGTTGAACTTGAAGAGTTGGCTACCTACTTTCAAGAGGATTGAGTTTTTTGAACACTTCAAATCATGCCTTACCAACAAAATTATATTAATCAAGTTGTTTGTAATTTTGAGAATAGATAATATATCCATTTCTACAGGAATTTTAATTTATTACTTTTTTAAAATGCATCAATCAAGATTTTCCATTTGTATTGAGATAAGGTTTAATCTCAACCCAAATATATCAATACTCATATTTCCTTGGTAACACATTATTCCTACACAACCATATATCTAGTAATGTGGGTTGTGTCATCAACCCAAGTGTGAACATGACCTTGGGATAAAATTCAATTGTGAAAATATTGTTTTATATTTTTAATTAATTTCAAATGATAATTTTATTTTATTTTTTTTCAAATTTCAATATCTCCTCGACCTTTAGTCTAAAATTTATGAAAACACCTCCAAGAAATTCCACTCATCAAGGGGTTTCCAACAACACCAACATTGCACCACGATTCCCCTAAAAAAATTAGTTTTGATTTTATTGAATTTTTTATGAAAATTTTGTTAAATATTCAATGGCTTTTGTATCATAATTCTAAACAATACAAAGCCACTTTAATGCACACCCATATGAAAAGAATATTGTGTTCAATTCAATTCAATTTAGGAATTTGAATCCAATTACATGAAATTTGAATTGGATTCAAATTATATTCAAATTGCATGCAATGTCATTTAATGCTTTCATTCAATGAAACTTAATTTCATTTTTAAAGAAAACACATGCGAATTCAATATTGATATCTATATATTAAGGGTTTGCTAGTAGTAGGGTTTGATTTTTTTCTTTGGATTTATCTAGGGTTTATGGCTTCAAATGGTCCATTATATATATTCAATATTATTATTATATTAGTACCTTTTCCAAGAAATACATGAAAAGACATAACAACATGTGTCTTTTCATGGATTACCTTATTTATTTCATAATAACTATCTCACCTTTGATTTTTTTTGGTTTTATTTCCCCAATGTGTTCCAATCAACTTTTCAAAAAATTCACAAGGGTGCAAACAAGATATCATGAACCACATCAAATCCTTTGGGTGACTATTATTGGGTGTTTATTTTGAAATATCTTTGGAATAATTTGAACATTTTATTTTATTTTTGATAAATCTTGAAAGTTTTCATCACACTATTATGTTATGGTCTACTTCAAAATTTTACTAATATTTTTTATTTTCAAAAGAAATAAAATCCATTTACAAGTCCTTTTACTATTTAAAAACATTGGTTACAATGTTTTCAAAGTCCTCTTGGTTTTTAAGGTTTAGATTGATTTTTAAAAATATATATATAAAAATACATTGAAAATAACATTATGTAAGAAAATTTCATTTGAATTTTTTTTATTTAAAAAAAAATTAGATACACAAAACCAAAGATCAATTACAATTACAATTGCTTGTCTACATGTTTGCGTGATTGCACTCACAAAAGACTCCAAACATTCTCAATGTGTTCCCAAGATGTTTTCAACAATCCCACCCTCTTTTCATCTCAAGGAAAGCCCAAAAAGGATTTCCCAAACCACCTTGGTGCGCCCTCAACTCATTGAAGGAAGAATGCAACAAGGGGCAAAGTGGTTTGGGAAATCTCAACATTACAAACAAAACAAACAAACAACCTTTAATCTTGAAAGGTAGGTGAATAAAAAAAAAGGCAATTTGGATTTCTATCTTGAGAATAAAAAGTCCATTTTTGGGAGCCTCCAAAGTTTCAATATTTTATTTGTGATGGGCCAATCAAAATGGCTCATTGCCAAAAAATAATAATAATAATAAAATATAATAGAAGTTGAACTTGGGAGGCACCTCCTCCCATCTAATTAATTCAAAGAAGAAATGAGTTCCCTAAAAATAAAGGGTAGGGTCACTTTGTGATCCCCAACAAGTTTGACTTGAAGAGAAAAATGGCAAAAGCATATCATGGGTGCCCATCCATATTGGGTTGTGTAATTAGTTTTGTGAGCCCAAGCACATTTGACTTGAAGAAAAGAAAAAGGGCAAAAGCAGATCATGGGTGTTTGTCCTCATTGGGTTATGTAATTAGTTTGTGAGCCCAAACAATTTTGGCTATCAATGGCAAAACTATTGGTCACATTGGGCCATGGTGAACCAACACCTACACTTGTGCCTTCATCTTCTTGAGTAAGGCCTCATAGAGCTAATAATTAAGGGAGGAAATGTAAAATTTGGACTCGGAGACCCTATTTTAGTCTAGGGATGCAATATCTATAATGTTTAGAAACAACCCAAATTTTATTTTTTTAGGGTTTTTGGTTTTTACCATGGTACCTAGGTATCAGTGTATGTACATAACCCTATGTTTCAATTACATTGGGCTATGTACTGGATTTCTTTGGCCTAGAACAATTTCAATTGGAAGAAAATGGCAAAAACTAATTAAGAAAATGGCAAAACTAACTCATGGGTGTCCATGGACATTGAGTTCAAACCTAACTTTACAGTTCATGTGTTTCTTCTTTCCAGACCTTTTTTTTTTCCCCCACTTTTCTCCAACTTTTAATCCTATATGGCTATTCCCAACACCTATTTTTACATGTACATACTAAGCAAGTAGGCTACCCCCACCAAAGCAAATTGCAGCAGAATTTTTGGATCGATCATTACCCTTTTTTTGAAACCAAAAAACACAATGCAAATGTCACATGCAATGTTTTTTTTCCTTTCAAATTTGTAGTGTTAAAGAGCATCTCCACCAATGTTCAGTATGTGATCCTGCACTGGAAATCTTGGATGAGGTTCATAAGTGGAATCCCACCAGTGGATTAATCCACTGGAAGACTGCTTGCTGGGACCCTTGTAAGAGAGAGCCCTGGAGGAGTTTCAGTTTTATGGGTGGGGTTGGAAAAAGTTAGTAACTAAAGAGCATCCCCAAATGGTCCTTGGTATGTGACCCTGCCACATTAAAATTTGGATGAAGAAAAGTCCAAAGATGCTGGTTTGGCTAAGCAAAATGGGCTTTGCCCAGCAGTTTTTGCAGACTTTCGCTGAGGCTGGTAAACCTGTGCAGCTGCGAGAGAAGAGTGTAATAAGTATGATCTAACTGCTGCTCCCAGTTTCAGATTGGTCAATCATAATGATTCGTCCAGGTGGTTTGTTAGTACTGTAGTAGTCTCCCTGCTTGTTTGCAGTCCCAGTTTAGTTTTAGTTGTATGGGTGGGGCATCCACAGACACTTTTTTTTTATGGGCCCACTAAAACAGTAGCTAGTAGATAGACCTCTGGCGACACACACTCCCCCAAAGGATCGAAATTTGGCACAAATTGTTTGAAAAAGAAATTAGGGAAATTTAGTCAAAAAAAGAAGTGACTATGTGTGACCAAATTTGGCAATTTTTTGGGTCCCCAAAAAAACAAACTGGTCACGTGGTGTCACTCAATACTATCCACCTAGTGCTTCCCAAAAAAACACTACAAAAAGACAAGTCAGCACAATGTCTATGTGCTTTTTATGGCAAGTTCAAACTAGTGTTTTCAGGTTCTTTGATTTTTGTTATTTAATAACCATCTCACAAACCAACATCACCAAAATATATATATTAGCCCATACAAAGAATTAACATTTAATTACACAATACTTTGAAAGTAGAAGATTTATAGAGACAATAGAGTTTTCCTTAAAAGTCATCCTGTCTTCATCCTGTGTTTGGGCCTCTTTTTCATCCCCTATCCCCTCTTTGAGTGAGGTCTGCAAAAGTGTACAAAGAAGTTTTTATTAAATCTGGGTATGAAATGCTGAAACTCAGCATTTAATGCACAAAGTCTAGGTAATTATAAGTAGTTGTACACGTAGGAGCAGTGAAAATATATGTAGCAGCAGTGGAGGCGCTCAGGCAAAAGGAAAGACGGGGTCAAAACTGGATGAAAACTCAGTTTGGCACAAAAAGTTGGTGATTTCTGAGTTTGAGCCCCCCTTGAAGGCTAATGTACTTTTTTGCATGTTTTTGTATAAAGAGAAAAGGAACTTGAAACTTACGACAATTAATCATCCAAGGCTTTAAATTAATTTATCTCACATCTTTTCTTTCTTCTTTTTTTTTTTCTTTCTTTCTTGCTCTAGAACATATATTATGACCAATCCAAAATAAACAACATTAATGCATCAAGCATGTTGAACTCGGATCATGAAGCATTTTAAAAATTGCATTTGGTGTTTGAAAAGTGTTATCCACACAATGCTACGCTTGTCGGTATAACAAGAAGTTTTTGCCATAAGTTGTTTGGCAAACTTGTTCAAGTTTGATCAATTGGTCGGTCATTCGAGTGGTGTGCTATTTACATTGAGCTTGCACCTCAAGAATGGACTATTGTGCACACTTACATCTATCTCATTGTCTCCACGAATTTAAGTGTTTATGCTCTCCATAAATCACAATAATCTCACTTTGGACAAAGTCTATACAACAATTTTTGTAACCATCAATCAATCGTATGCACTAATCCTTGTCTCAATCTCATCTATTGGATAATGCATAGGGTTGAAGAACTTGGTCGCATTAAAATATTATGTAAATCTAGGAATTGATCATTTTAAGGCATCTAAAACTTTCTCTAAACGTACTCTCCTCCCAAGATTTGATAATCTTGTAAAAGGCTTAGATTTTGGTGGAAGTTGTCAAACAAAATGAATTTTTTTATTGAAGAATACTACCGGCCAAGTGAAAAAATTAAAATAAAATAAGTAGACTCAAGGAAATGAATGGACTCAAGGCACATGCAAAGAAGCTTTATCATATAAGTTGTCAAACACATTTTGGATAGTGGTCCCAATGTCATTTGTTAATGAAAGGTATGAACATGTCCAAGTGAGTTTTTTATAACGAGCATATGTTGATTTTACATCATTGTAACATAATATGCTAATATTTTGTGATTGGTTTTTTTTTTTTTTTTTTGGCAAGTTTGAGTGAGTTGTTTTGATTTTTCTTGAAGGGAACAAGTCTTTTTTTATATGCAATTGACATGTGAAGGGCATTGATGGGCTCAAAAAATAAACCTCTCGATACCAAGGTTTAGCAATTATGTAAACCCTACTAGCTTCCCAAAGCACACTTTGAAACCACAATTACTCATATAAATGTGGATTAGGAGGTTGGATGTGGGAATGGGTTTAAGGTTTAGGGTTTAGGGAATGGGTTGATAAAGAAATTATAAAAAGCCTTTGGTTCTACTCTTTGAAATTTTTTAGAATCACTACACACTTGATTTTTGTTTTTTTTTTTAAATTCTCAAAAATGAAAGGAACCTTAGGTTTTAAGTTTTTGGAAATTTTCAAAGAACGGGTGGTTTCCATGGAAGAATCAACAAAGAATTGGTGGTTTAAAGGTAGGTTCTTTGATTTTTAAAAAAAACCTTGATAAGGGTTATAACTTGATTTTATGAAGTTAGAGATTTTATGCTAGTTAAGGTTCATCAAGACAACACTTGAAATAGGAAATGTTCCATTGAAACTTATGCAAACCAAGTTGTGAACATTACTCAAAATGTGGGGACCAAAATGTGGGCGGGCTTGGTCTTGTTGAGCGCTTCTCGTGCTCCCTAGTGGAGCAACAACAACGCTTTCATTTGTGCCATTAAAAAATACAAGAAATAAAATAATAATAAAATCCGGGACCAAATGGATTGTGTCCATTTGTTTCCCCATGACAATAAAAATATTAAAAGAATGTGGGACCAAATTGCACACAACTCTACACCAATTCCATAGTCACTCCACAATGGACCAAGCCAAAAAAAATTATTAAAATTTATTTTAAACCATTTTTAAATATTCTAAAATTAAAAAAATATATTATGGGTTTTTCTTTTTTCTTTAAAAAAATTTAAAAATTTAAAAATTAAAAAAAAAAAAAAAAACTTATCTACCTATATAACACTAGAGCTAGAACACATTGTTGCTTCATACTTGGGTGCTAGCAGCCCAGCTCCAGTTGAACCAGTTGAGCTACTACTTTGCTTTGATCCTTTAGTGTTGTGTGTGTATGTGTATGTGTGTGTGTGTTTTTTCCCCTTGCAACATTTGTGCATTTTTCTAGAGCTTCTTCTTTGCGAATCTCCCTTCTTTTGTTTTGTTTTGTTGTTCCTTTTGGGAAAATTTATCAAGTGATTTTTGTCCAAGAACATTTGCCAAAATGACGGATGGAACAAAAAGGACTTATACCTTCATTGATGTGCTATTGGCCATCATCTTGCCTCCTCTTGGAGTGTTTTTCAAATATGGGTGCGAGGTATGTATGTATGTATGTCTTGTTGTTGTTGTTGTTTTTCTTCTTCTTCATCATCATCATCAGCTTTGGAAGTTCAATCTTTCATTGAGTCTTTTGTTTTTGTTTCGTTTCTTTCTTTCTTTCAATATTTGGAGCATGGTAGACATGATCATGAGTTGTCAAAGAATTTTGCTTGTTGATTGATCTTCATGGTGGACATGATCATGAGTTGTCAAAGAATTTGCTTGTTGATTGATCTTCATGGTGCACATGATCATGAGTTGTCAAAGAATTTGCTTGTTGATTGATCTTCATGGTGGATTAATTCTGAGCTGTGGGTTCTTAAGAAATCTAACAAGTGATTTGTCAAAGAAGGGTGGGAATTGTTGTTTGAGAATTTTGTAGATTTGTAGAGAGACTAATAATGGAGTTCAAGAATTCCTACATGTTCAAAGGATTTCTGTTATTTCTTTTGCAGATTATGCTTTGAATTCTAGCTGGGGGATTTGCGTACAAGTTCTCTCACAAAGCTGCTGAATGTTTTTTTTTTGGGTGCATTTTTGCAGATGGAATTCTGGTTGTGTCTGCTATTGACGATCTTGGGATATATTCCGGGGATTGTCTATGCCATCTGGGTAATCGTCAGATAGACAGATCTCCCCCCACAAAGAAAAAAACACACAACAACGACAACACATCAAAGCTCTTCATGAAAATCATGGTCCCAACCGCGAAAAGAATTCCAATTAGAGATGAAGGTGCTGCTCTGCAGCAGCAGCAGCAGGGTTTGCAATAACAAATTTGTAAGAAATTCTCGATACTTAGATATGGAGATTTTCTGACTAACTGACTGACTGACCCCAGACTTGAATAAAGGAGAAACATTGAAAACACCATGAAAACTCAGAGACAAAAGTAGAGGGAGCTCTTTAGAGTGAACAGATCATACATACATACATACATACAGACATTGGGTTGCTACACTTGAACCTTTTCAAGGATTTCAGATTTCTTTGATGCCAATTTGTGGAGCTTTTCTGCTGTTTGTTTTCTTGTTTGTTTGTTTGTCTCTCTTGCTTCTTCTTCTTTTTTTTTTTTTTTTTTTTTTTTTTTTTTTTTTTTTTTTTTTTGCGTCCCTGCTGCTTCAATTCAAGCTGATGAAATCTTCATATCTGGTGCTTGAAATTCGCTGCAGGAAAATTTGCCGAATCTCTTGGTACTACTAGAATTTGTCAGATTTTTGTTTCAGAAGTGTTGACCCAAAGTGTTGAACTTGGTACCCAACTAATTTCTCCTTCCAAAACCATGCTTTTGTAATTTTGTTGGAATTTCCGATGGCAAAGATTGCTCAAAAATTCAATAGAGTTATCCGTAATGCAAGGAAAACACAGCACCAGAACCCCCCTGAGTTTGGTCATACACAGGGTGACATTCTAAAAAAACACCTGCAAAAAAAGTACATTAGCATTCAAGAGGGAGGAAACTCAAAAAAGCTATCAATTTTGGTGCTAAACTGAGTTGCATCCTGTCTTTCCTTTTTCCTGAGCGCCTTCTCTTGATGAAACTCAGAAAAAATATCAATTTTGGTGCTAAACTGACTTGCATCCTGTCTTTCCTAAAGCTATCAATTTTGGTGGTAAACTGAGTTGCATCCTGTCTTTCCTTTTTCCTGAGCGCCTTCACTGCTGCTACCTACATATATTTTTTCACTACTCTCGAACCTTGTGCATTAAATGCTGGAGTTTCAGCATTTCATACAGAGATTTAATATGATTCCCTTACATTGCAGATACCACTCACTAAAAAGAGGGGATATGGGGGGTGAACAGAGGCCGAAAGATAGGGTGATGACAGGGTGACTTTACGGAGATAACTCTAATACCTCTCCTCGCACCTTAGGTCTAAAAAGTTACAAAAGCCATCCCATCCCCCATAAAATTGCACTCGTCCATCCAGGGCTTTCCAACCCTACCAAAAGCACACACCAATTGCCCAGACACTTTTAGTTTCAATACTATTGAAATTTTCAATGACAAAATTGTTCATAATTCAATAACTTGTGTACCAACATTACAAAACCGCCCTTTCCACACTAGTATTCTTCGTTGAGAGCTTTCCAATGATATAAAAAAGATCGATGATGATGATGATGGGCACCTTGGTACCAAAGGTGCGACGAGGCACATCCTAGTTGAGCCTAGTGAGGGGCAACCTGGTTTGAGAGATCTCAACCTGACAAACAAACTACCTTCCTCAATAGATAGATTACATAATTTGTGATATTTTATTATTTTTATTATTTTTATTATTTTTATTATTTCATTATTTATTTGTTTTTCAATCAGCCTTTTCACAAAACACACCAAAAAATAAAATTGCACTTGACCTCTCCACAAAATACAAAAACAATTTGTGATGTTTTGCAAGGAAATGTTTTACATTTTGTATTAGGAAGATTGTGAACTACGGAATCGTCAATCCCTGCCCATTGTATTGGGTAACTTAAGATGCTGGGTGAGCTTGTTAGGGTTTAGGGTTTAGGGTTTAGGCCCGGTTACAACCAAACATAAATGGGCGGGGCGAGGCCATTCCATGACATTTATAGTTTTGGGTTGAGACAGATTCAACGGATTCCATTATAGAAAATTTTCCATTTTAAATAAGATGCATTTTGGTCATGATTACGAGTGCATGATAGTCACTGGGAAAATATTATGTCACGTAATGTAGCCAAGAAAATGGGTATTTAAACACTTTTTTTAGCCATTTTGAAAAAACCCTAAACCTGGGCCTACTGGCTAGAATTAGTGAGCCTGAATTTTTCAATAAATAAATAAATAAATAAAAACCACTTTGGTGAGTTATTAAACATACCACATTCTTCCAAAATATACTTACATTTGTGCATAAAGGCCACTCTCCCCTACAGCATATTTCTAACTAGTACCTTGGCTTCTTTGACAAAAATTTATTGAATAATTATTTAATTTTGGATTTTTTAATTTTTTTGATAAATATGGAATAATCTTGAAAATTCAATAATTCCCTTCACTGATTATCAACTCTGTTTTTTTCATTTGGAAAAAAAAATTCCAAAAAATTCAACATTTTGAATAAAATATTACTAGTGTAAAAGCTGCCTAAGGTTACTAGGGTGGTATTCTCTCCAAAAACAAATTTTGGCTTTCAAAGATTAAGCTAGTAGAGAAAATACACCATAATGCAAGGAGTATACATCTTCAAACACAACATGTAGCTAAGTGAATCTCAATCTATTATAAGGCAAAAAAAAAATTCTTCAAATATTTAATAGAAAATTTAGCCATTGAACATTCTCCATATTTGTAATTTATAGCTACAAACTTGTGATAATTGAGAATATACTTATGACTCAACACATTTACTCGTGTGTGAATGCTTGTCAAGAAATTTTAGCATGTATATCCTCCCATAGCTACCTATTTAGGAGTGCATATAGGTCATCAACAAACACCGCACTAGGATCTATGCATAGGTTCATGGTTTGTTGTTTTTTTCATCCATTTTTATTTGTGGACATTCATCCATATTGCATACAATTTTTTAATATTATCTAACCTTCTACATTGTACCAAATGATATAGAAAGATAAAAGGGGAAATTACAAAGGAGTAACAAGTTTAGATCTTTAAAAAAACTAAATCAAGTATTTTTTTTAAATAATAATTTGAAACAAATGTGAGCGGGTGTAAAATGAAATTGTTAGCAATATTCATAGCAACAATTTGTTATAACTTGGGTTTCACAATCCAATAATTAACTCCCCCACCATGAAGCATTATTTTTGAAGAATGGTTGAGTAAATGTTGCATCACAATATTGTTTCAAAGATAGATGCTTGTTTTATGTTTACTATGTGATATATGATTTAAACATTCATTTCTATTTTATTTTATAAAAAACACAATCACACACATGGTATCAATAACTTGATGTAAATCTTGTCTTTTACTCTTGAAACATCAAATCCATCTAATTAAAAAAATGATGTCTACTTATATGTGCCATGCAAACCTACCTCTTCCAAGCCTAACTATCTCACCCATATCCCCTCCCTACTTACATGTATATGAAAACACAAATTAACATGTGTCTTTTTATGTCCATGCTATGTATATGAAAATGACTCTAGGTGATACATCAAGGTTGGTTTAGGGGGACAACTTTAGGTTCCATAAGTTGCCCCTTTGGATGACAATTCTAAGAGACAATTCCACACTAAAATCCTTTCATATATATATATAGCATTTTCATATCATCACATGTGAAATTGAATTTTTTCCCCATCCCAACACATATTTGAATTGAATTTAAGTTGCCTTGCATTGAATAAAACATGAAAATGTCTCACAAGAGGACTAGATAACACAAAAACATAAATTGTGGACTGTAACATTTATATGACATAAAACACAATTTGCACAAAAAGAATTGTGGCAAATTTGATTGTATAAATTTTCAACTTCTCAAATGTATAAAATACACCCCAAAAAAAAATTCCATGAAAATTTTGATCAAATAATTTTTTTTTTTGTCAAAATAATATGAGTGAGCACAAAGACAAAAATTGTCATGACATTATTAAAAAAACAAAAGAAAATCATCATCGATATAATAAAATTAAATGATTCATGACATCATGTTAGGTAAACACAAATTATCATGACATCTAAAATAAAATTTGTTGCATATCATTTTGTGGGCATTGATTGACAATAAGAGCTTAGAATTGCAAGTTGGACACCCACCTTACAAATACCCTCTTCACAAATTGTAGATAAATAAATAAATAAATTGTAGTTTAGAATTTATATTAATGGAAGTGGAAATTAATGGCAAGTCTATATGAACACAGAATTTTGTTTGGGTATTGTAGGATTCTAAAAAACCAAAAATATATCAATATTTTTACCTTATATAAGTTTTATTGCCACTAGTAGTGTGGAGCATCACCAAGCCTAAGTTTAATAGCCTACCTCTTTCATGCCTATAATCAAATTTATGAAAAAAAACCTTATATATATATAACCATATGGGAACATAAGGAAAAGAAAAAAAGTTGAAGATGGGAGGGGAGAGATTTTGCCCCGTTTCAAACCTTGCCCTTTTGGCAAAGGCATTACATTCATTTGAATAAGGCATAAAGAAAATATAGGCCCCAAGAATTTAGATATTAAAATAATTAGATGCACATCTATTTCATCAACACCTAAGAAATTAAATTAAATTACAATGTGAATTCATTTTGAAATCATAAATTTGCAATTCACATAGTCATTATTTATCTATTTTTAAATGAATCAATTTGAAAAATGTGCATTGATTAATTTTTTAAAACAAGAGTGGTTCATAAAATGAAAACATTGGAAATACAAGACATGCTCAACAAAATCATGTTGTCAAATCGTATTTCAAATCAATGTTCATGATATTAAAGGTTTGGAGAACTAAATAATGGGAAGTGTTCATAGAGCCCATGCACATTGGACTTCCTTCAATATCCGTCACAAATGAAAAAAAAATGGTGACTAATGATATTTGCTACATTATGGATGGAAAAAGAACAATAATGGATGAACAAGATCCATGTTCATCCATGTGGATGAAAGGTGGTTGTCCATGAATGGACCTATCCATGAACAACAAATTAAGCCATATGAACTATCATATGAAATATCCTATCTTTGGTAAACAATTTGAAAACATCTATGAATGGTTTTTATATTAACAGTAGTTTAGTGTATGTCATCCATGGCACTTCATTGTCATGTAATGGCAATGCATCCATTAGGCTAGCTAATTCTCATTCATAATTTTATACATCAAATTGATATTCTATCATGCAAATATGTCTTTTCAAAACTCTCAATTTTAGTAGTTGTGGGATATGTGCCTCACATATAATTGGCCATGTAATAACCAATCATGGATGTTTGAATAAATCTCACATTGTATCACACATGCATCTTTGGATTAAAATATTTTTTATATTCTACTATTTCACATCAAATGAAAGGTTCATGTAACACAAAAACCAATACAAAAAATCAATGAACAAGGAGGAAGGGTGAAGGAAATGTTGTTCAATATATATATTTTTAATACCAAAATCCAACTCATGTTAATTCCCAACTTCATACACACACACACACACAATAATTCAAATTTTTTGAATGTTCAATTGACACATGGTTCATTGTCTATTACATGTGCTATGAAATTATGCATGCTAAACATGACATTGTAGGATTATAAATGTTTAATTTTATTTATTTACAATTGTCTTTGGTTGGGTTGGAACAAATAATGCCGCATGTTGCTTCAAGAGTTCAATTAGTTTTGAACATTCTTACCCATATAAAACCAAAATCCCTCTGACAAATCAAAACTCATTCTTATATAATGTTTACTACCCATACTTGACAATACTTCATTTCTACAATGTGCAGGATCCATGATTAATTGGAAAAAAACTAACAAATTAGAAAAGAATGGCTCAAAGGAAAGTTCACATCAATGTTGGTCTAATATGAGGAAAACTTCAATTGTAAACCTCATTGTGCATTTGAGTATAAAATATTCTATGTGTATAGGTTATAAATTTTAAAATTTCATTTAAACCCAATGCCCAAAGAAAACGTACTAGCCTCGAGTTTGAGTTTGCAACTCCTTGGTGATATTATATTGAAGAGTATGAACAAACATCTATCAATTGAAAATGTGGGTATTAGTGTTAATTGGTGCATCCTTTAGACTTGGCTATAGAATTGGTAGGATGCACTTTTGTTTTTAACCACAAATTTGAGAATCTCCATTTCATGAGCTACTACTTTAGGCTTTGAGTGGGTCCTTGAAGAGTATGAGCAAACATGTATCAATTGAAAAGATGGGTGTTAGGTGTTATGTGTGCCTCTTTTACTTGGCCATAAAATTGCTAGGACACACATTTGCTTTTTAACTAAAAATTTGAAAATCTCCATTTCATGAACCAATATTTTAGTCTTTTAATTGTCCTTTGAAGAAATATGAAGTTTGCATGTAAAGATGAGAAAAAATATCATGATGTTGGTTGTGAATTTAATCAAATATTGTAAGCCACCATAGAATGCCAATATTCATTTCAACTTCTTTCAAAAATAAATTAAGGTTTTACGATTTCATGATGAGCATGAAACAAATGTAGCCCCGCATCTTAGATAAAACGCTTACTAATTTCCTTGTGAGGCTTCGTGGCACATACCTATGTAGAAGTAGTGGCACTTAATGACTTTACATGTATGCATATCCATTGAAATGACATCTTATGGTATTGGGTTATTGCTAGTGGAATCACAATTTTAACAAGTTGGGGCAAGCACAACAAGGTAGTAGGAGACAACATTCTCAAGCATGCAATGGAGTCACATATGTTTGCAAATCAAGGCTTCATTTCATGTGCGAAGCTACAATGAAAGGCAAGTTGTTTGTGTTGATAATGTACAATGTATTTGGCTTCAAGTTCCCATAACATTAAACCTATACTTGTTTTTCATAACATAGTATTCCCTTTTACTATGCTTCCACATCATATAACAAGGCAATATGAGATAGATTTTTTTTTGGAACAACTCCATATGAGATAGATAATATTGGGTAGCCAACTAATGCATTTTAGTTTTATTTTCAAAAGCAATTCATGTTATCCGAGATATTTTGGTCTATGGCTACAAATGAAAGTCTATGTTATATTCAAATGTGAGCAAAGGTGCCCACATAAGCTTTGTCAAGATTTTATACTTTAGGTATTTAGGTATAAGGTATTCCTAGAAAATTTGTAGGCAATGTTTCAACTAGACAACAAATTGAATGGAAAACATATTTTCATTCAAGCATGTTGGTGGGAGAATGAAACAATATTTAAATATGTCATCAAAATGTATAAAATATGCATAAAATCTTGGAACGTCCATATCAATTTTTCATTTAATTGACTATGTGCATGTTCAAAAACTAATCTCACATAAACTCCTTTTTAAAAATCAATTTCCTTATCAAATATTGATGCCATGTTAATTGGATTATTACAACCAAGCTGACATTATGCCAAATTTTTTGTTGTTAAAAATCAATCTTTCAAAAAACATTGATTGAAAGTATGCATCCACATATATTAATGAAAATCCAATAAGCAAAAAACCCTTTTTCTCTTTGTTTGGGATGTCGCAATGCCCAAGATGTATGAAAAATGAAACCAATATTAAGATAAATCAATTCATGTTCATTCTACCAATTTAATTGATATTGAATCACCAAGACATCAATAAATTTTGTGTTTACAGACTCTTTAACAACTTCAATATTACACTTAGTCATCTAAAAAATATCTAGATTGCAACCTTCATCATTCACACATTGAAATTATTAATAATTTCAACACTTGACAATATAAGATGTAAATGTAAATTATAATAAATTTGAAAAGCATAGGTAAAGATTTATTTTTTAATCATAATCTTTCACTATAAATGTAATAACATGTTCTTGAAAAATGAATAAATAAATGAATTAAAAGTATTTAAAACAAGGATAACATCAATGAATACATATGATGAATTCTCCTTGCATCATATTTTTTTAAAATTAAATTAAATCTACAATTAAAATGATTTTTTTCTAATTCATAATAGGATTTCCCAATTCAACATTGAATCCTCCTATTCATCATTTATCATATTTACAATGTTGTGATGAAATTTTGAGTTCATAAATTGAGTGAAAATGGATAGCATAAATTAGTAACCAATTGGGGCCAATATGTGATTGATTTACATAACAAGTTTAAGTTATAAAACCAAATATAATTTTCTCCGTGATTTAAATACTATGTCATCTTAGAGGTGGGGGAACACAATTGGAACCTTGGGTATTAGTTGATGCATGAAATAATTGTTTCAGCAAATTTTAATCCTTCATGGAAGAGGAATACTCTTTTAGCAAATGTCTTAATGTTTATAAAAAAAAAAAAAATTAAATTCCAATGCCTTTTTGAAAATTATATTTTAACAAACATGTCAAAGCTTCATTAAAATTATGGATATCAATGGAAACACCATTATTGTGAACAAGGAAATTTGTTCACAAGATTGACAAAAAAATAGAGTTGATCTCATCTTATCATCATGAAGGTGTTTACAATTTATGATAACATTTGATGCATGTCTTAGTCCATTAATATTCACCTTTTCTTGATTCTTTTCATCATAGTTATGACATTCTTGGTGCGGGAATGTTATGGAAGCCCAAAAAAGCACGAAAATTCGTTAAAATTCGTTAAAATTCGCGCCGAAGAATGTTTTGACAAGGTGCTAAATGAAGAATTTTAAAGAATTTTAATGTGCAAAATGAAGAATGTCATTACTAGGCTTTTCATTAAATATCATAATTGCAATTTACGACTTAAATAGACATGATTAAATATACATTATTATAGAGACTATGAATGTTTTTTGTTGTTAGTTGTTGGAATGTTAAAAAAAAACCCATGACCAAAACATGACCCTTGGATTGTTTCCCTTAATTAAAAAAATTCACAATTGATATTTTACCTATAAATGACGTTTCACATTAAATAATCCTGAAAGTTTTGGTAGGAAAAAACATTTGAGTGATATTTGTTGAAATATTTGAGGATTGAAACTTCCATTAACAAGTCTAAGGGAGTTTAATGACTATTCCAACCACTAAATTATTGCTCGAGATATAACAAAGTAGGGTGCACCCTATAAACTTATTATTGAAAAAATATGTATATGAAATATTCAAATTGGAACCCTTTTTGGGGGGATGTTTAGGGGAAAAATTGCCTATTGACAATGGCATGTATAATCATGTAGTTTATATATTATTTGTTAGTCTGTTTAAATTTGAACCTTCATTTTTGACATAAACCATTATTTGTTGATCAATTTATACTATTGCAATAGTTCTTGAAGATTCATGGCCAATGCTTCATTTGAAAATTTAAAGTTTGAAGTACGTCAAAAAGTTCAATGGTGCCATGTTTAGGTTGTTGACAAACATTCAGAGGTTTTATAACAAAACCAAAAATACCATGAATAATTTTTGGCATCCACAAACGTAAGTTTGATACAATATATAAACAAAAAATAATTTGTCGTCATTTTTTTATTTAATTTGTTCATCTCAAGAGGATGCCAAGAAAAACTGTGTAATTATAATGCACATCACATCATATTATTTGAACATTAATCACAAATATTTAAGGAAGGTAATTGCCTTGCTTTAACTAAAGGGTCCAAATGAAAGATATTATTCAATGTTGATATGTAGTAATAATGTGTGTGTGGAAGGAGGAAGGAAAGGAAAGTGAAACAAGTAAAAGCAAAAAAACAAAGCAAAAAGGAAACACTAAAGGAGCTGGTAGGGAATTTATGCGCATATGAACCTTGCTTTAACATTTTAAACTTGCAATAGGAGACAATTGGGAATAGACAGCTAACCTAAACCTAGTCCTAACCTCCCTTAAACTTCTTAACAATGTCCATTGACTATATTCCAACTTAATTGAAGTTTTTAAAAAAACCCCCCCAAACTTTTAGTTTGAATGATGATTTTTTATTTTGCTTAACGCCATTAGTTTCTTGAATCATTAATTATTTGCTAATTTGATTTATGCTAGTTAAATGGGTGAATACTACAAATCAAGGTTTGTTCAATAGTTTAATTATTATTTTTCAGCATTGGTCCAATTGTTATTGTGATTTATGACCATACCAAGCCATTAATAAACACAGTCTATAAGAAACCAAAACATCAACTAATCCATACCTTCACATTAATTAAACTGTAAACATCCCTTGGGTTCCATGTTAATGTGCACTACTAGTGATGATCAATGAAAAAAATAAATTGATTTCAATGTGAAAATTAAGTTATATTTTGAATGAAAATATTGAATGACATTGCATGCAAATTGAATTGAATTGAAATGAAATGAAAATTTAGTTGAATTGAATTCTAATACATTTAATGAATTTGATTCAATTATTCCAATTTGACTAAAGTCATTTTGAATTCAACAATTGGATTAAGATTTAGTTGAAGAGAAATGGGATGAAAATTGGTGGAAAAGGTATTGAAATTTTGCTTGAAAATGTGGTGTTGTAAAAAAGCCTTTAGAAAAACACAAATATGAAAAGAGACTTCAGAATGGGCTAATAAAATACTAGTTTAGAACTATCCAAATGACATCTACAACTTATGAAATTTAAAATTGTCCTATCTTAACCAATTTTGATGAATCATCATTAATGGAATTAATTAACTTGGGCTTCATGCTTTTGTGCATTATTAATGACAATCAATTGATGAAAGATACAAATTGATTTTGTGAGAATGAAATTCCATCCAAATGAAAAGATTGAATGACATTGCATATAATTGAATGTAGATTCAGTTGAATTGGATTCATATTCCTAAATTGAATTCAATTGCAATGTATGGAATTTGAATTTCATTTCATTCCAATTGAGTTCAATTAAAAAATTGAACTCAATTCAATTAAAGAGAAATGGAATGAAAATTTATGAAAAAGGTATTGAAAGATACCCATGAATATGGGGTTGAAAAAAAAAAGACTTAAAAAAAAAACACAAATTTGAAAAGATATCTTTCCATGCATCTTTACTTGGGAATGGGCTACATAGATTTTAATTTGGAAGTATCCAAGTGACAACCTTTAACCTATGATTTATGGAACTTAAAGTTGTATTACTTAAACTAGGTCCAATGAATGATTTTAAAAATGAAACTAGTATTTCATTGTTAATGAAATGTATTAATATGGTTTTTATTTTCATTCAAATGGGGAAATTTAACGAATTTGAGTTCACCACATCCTATGTTGTTTACACGGCATATTGGTTTATCCATTTACCACTTCTTTAACCAAGGTAAATTTCTTTTCATGTACATTAGTGGACCCTTGTGCTCTTGGCCCAAATGGGATCATTTTCAAGACTCTAAGGGATACAATTCTTTGAAAAAAATTTCAAGGCTCTAAAAAGATGGCTTTTCAAAAATATCAATTGTGAAACAATCTTGTTGGTTCAAGTGTGAACTCTAAATTCATTGGCCCCATGTGTTAAGGTTTGGGATGTGAAAAGGTGTTGTGGTTTGAAATGTAAAATGACAAACATAAAGGTCAATATTATGAAGAAACATTGATTGGTTGAAAAATGAAAATTGTAATTATTAGATGAAAAAAATCACTTAAATTGAGATAGCTTTTGCTTTGTAGATTCAAAAATTACAAAATGCTAATCATGCACATTGCATCAACAAAGGCTTTCCAATCATACCAAAAGCATAGTGGAGAGCCCATGATTTGGATTTGATAGTTATGAATTCTCATAAAATTGTTAGACAAAAGAAAGCAATTATTTTTATAAAAAAAAATAATTTGATGAAAATGTGAGGAAAGTGAACTTTCTAAATAAGCTGTGTATACTATACCATGTTGCAAATTATTAAATAATATATAACAAATTGTAGCAAAAAGAAGAATTATCACACAACCTTTCATGAAGGAAACCAATTGTTATTTTGTACTTTGTTTCATTGGTACATTGAAAACCATATAATAACTTATAAGTAACCCATTTGTGAGACTTGTCTAGGTTGAGTCCATGCAAAACATCTTGAAATACAAACTAAGACAAATTTTCAATGTAATTTGAAGTTTGATGACACACAATCAAGATCCTTTTGGATGTGCTTGGAAGTTGGTGCTTTTTGTTGGCTAAAGTGCACCTAATTTTGTTTGTCTTTGAGTCTTCACTCTTTAAACCCCCCCCAAAAAAAACTTTCACTCCACACACATAAACAATCCCCTCGTAAGCTCACATGCTAAAGTGATTAGTAAACCACAAAGTGTGGCCACACACACACACACCATGGAACCTCTTTCTCTCTTTCTATCTTGCACAAACTTCATCACAATCCATTGAAATTTGTACACACACAAACAAACTTCACTTTGGGGTCCATTGAAATTGTACATGCACCAACCTTTCTTTGTACCTTTTGTCCATGTACTTAAAAGGGGAGGCACATTCCCAAGTTGACAATAATTCATACATAAAAGGGGGGAAGAGGGTTGGTTTTTTCTATAGTTTTGAGTTTAAAATTGGGTTTAGGAAAAATAAAAATAAAAAATTAGAGAAAAAATAGTTTCACCAAATTTCTTTCTATTGGGTGGGGGGTTAGTAAATAAGATAAATGTATGTTAAATTACACAATTTAATATTACATACATTAAACTAGTGCAAACTATATTGTTGGCCCCAGTGTGAATTGGTCACCCAACTAATTTCTCCTTCAAATTTTAAAATTTAATTGATTTTTCAATGACAAAAATAATTCAAGATTCAATAATTCTCACATTTCATGTCTAAATTTTTTCAAATCACCTTCATTAAATGTTACTTGTTGAGGGGTTTCCAACTATATCAAGAGTGCACCCAAATTCTTCTATAAATTTTAGTTTTGATTTGAATAAAATGTTAGGGGAAAAATTATTTGATCATTTACTAAGTTCTCTACCATAGGCTACAATGTTATGAAACAAACTCAATGCACCACATTATCACATTGCATTACCAAAATGCTAAGTATATATTTGTGTACCCATGTATTTGTGTTTATTTTCATGAAGGTTGCATCCATGAAGGTTGCATCGACTTTCACATCACATAAAGCTTGTTGTGGGTGAGAGTATTACCAAAATTGAGTTGAGCTTGCGCTCAATTCTCACTTCACACGTCCTTATTTTGATAATACTCTTGCCCTTGAGCTTTACTCTACACGTAAACAACTATCTTGTTTATTTCTTGGTGTACTTTGAAGGATCTCCCCCAAGAGAAGAACCCTAGGACATTCTTCAAAAGGGAGATCCTCCTATTCTTATACGTTCCCACGTTCCCATAAAAAGAGAAGTGTTTACATTTCTATGTTCCTTTGTTCCCATTAAAAGGGAATTGTTTACATTTATATGTTTGCCGTTCCCATAAAGGCGAGTTGTTTACATTTTCTAAGTTCCCAAGTTCCCATAAAAAGAGAGTTGTTTGCATTTTCTAAGTTCCCAAGTTCCCACAAAACAAGAGTTGTTTACATTTCTAAATTCCCAAGTTCCCATAGAAAGAGAGTTGTTTCCCTTTCTAAGTTCCCAAGTTCCCATAAAAAAGATGGTTGTTTTACATTTCCAAGTTCTCATAGAAAGAGAGTTGTTTCCATTTCTAAGTTCCCAAGTTCCCATAGAAAGCGAGTTGTTTACATTTCTATGTTCCCTAGTTCCCATAGAAAGCGAGTTGTTTACATTTCTATGTTCCCAAGTTCCCATGGAAAGACAGTTGTTGACATTTCTATGTTCCCATGGAAAGAGAGTTGTTTACATTTCTATGTTCCCATGTTCCCATAAAAGGAGAGTTGTTTACATTTCTTTGTGTGGAGGCTGAACTCTCGGGTTCCCCTGAGGTTTGGGAACAGCCTCAGGCTCCCGCCCTCAAGAGAACCCACTCATAAGGGAACCTCCTCTACAACTTACTTGGCAATCAAGCCACAAGAACAAACACTTCAACTTGTAAATCCCATTAGTACCTTGGACACTTCCACACATGTTTGTTGAATAAATAAATAAATAAATAAATAATTAACTAATTACTTAATTACTTAATTACTTAAATTTGAGGATTCCATTTCTTTTGACATATTTTTTTAATATTCCCATCAGATTCTTTTATTTTTCCTTCAAAAAGAATGTTTCTCCCAAAAAAAAATTTTTTTTTTTGAAAAAATAATTCCTCAACATTTCTTCAAAAGAAAAATTAATTGATAAATTTCAACAATTCTGAAATTTTTATTTATTATTTATGAAAATTCCAACATAAAAAATCTTCCAAAAAAAAACACCCCTTTAATAGAAGAAACCAAAATCCCTCAAGATAATAATATTATAACTGTAAACTAATAATCTCAAGTTTCAACACAAGCCAAAATACCATATTTCAAAAAACCCTCATATTAAAAAAAAGAAAAAAGACCTATTATTATGATGATGATTATAATAATAATAATAATAATAATAGTTTATTATTACCTAGGGGCCTATAAAAATCCCTTAAGCTACTATACTCTATAATGAATCTAAACACCAATATCCTTCCTTGCCTTGGTAGGCTAAGGCCAATAAATAAATAAATAATTAATTAAATTAGTGTCCAAACTGGCCTAGGGTACTAGGGTAGGTTACTATTTGCAAATAGGCTTCTTGTACGTTAATTGACTAATAGTTAGTGCGCTTTGTTTCCGTACTGTTCGGGAGTGGAAGTCTCGGTGTCAGATTCCTTCTTGGGACCTCAATCAGGGCACCTCAGTTACGAGACCTCGGTAACCAATCATCCGGTAGCTGGTAACCAGGGGAACGCTTCACGATCGCGTTCCCTTACTAACCGCAGTTAGGTGTGGGGGCGAAGCGGATGCAGCCGCCCGCTGGTCTACCCGGCGGAGCACAGGGTGGGGCGAAGGGGGGGGGGAGGAAGCTCCTGGGAGGGTTTGCAGCAAGCCATGGCGATGGCGTGCGTGTAGCGGGTAGTGCGAGGGGGGAGAGATCCACTGCTGTTGCTGCGTTTATCTGTCTGTATGTCTGTCTGTCTGTCTGTCTTTCTGCCTCTTGTTTCTGCGTTCTAGATTCTGCGTTCGATGCAGATGCATCTTTGATGTGGAGGATTGGCGAAAAGGAGCGGCGTGATTTGAGCCGTTTTCGAGAGAGAGATTTGAAAGCTTTTTTGGTTGATAAACGCGGAAGATATGGAGAAAAGTGTATCTGGGCGACTTTTGCGCCAGCGGAACGTCTCGCTGTTGGCCTGAAATTGGAGAAATCCGCTGGGATTTCGAAGGTCAGTGATAATGAGGCGATGCTTGCATGTCAGATGCACCAGAATCGGGCGATCGGAAGCGAATTCGCTCTCTTCTGATGGCTCGAAGTCCACACGCACAAACACACACACACACACACACTGTGTGTGTGTGTTCAAAACATGATGTTGTCCAAGATGTATCGGCGCTAATAACAACTGCGATGCAAGGCTCCAGCCTACAGACCTTCACGCCGGTTCCAGACCGGAAAGAAACCAGTTCGATCCTGCAAACAGGTACGTGTTCTTCTTCATGTTTGCAGTTTTCCGTTTCTTCCTGAACCGTACTACCTGTCGCCACGGCTGGAGGTAAATTGTTTTGCTGTTGTTGCAACAACAAAAGCAAGCGGCGTACATAATCAAACGGAGGGGAGCTTCTTCTTCTACGTGTGCAATCCGGCCACCTTGACTTGGTCGCTCATACAGAGTCAAGCTCCATAGCATCATCATCCATGGTTGTAGAGCTATTCATGCATATCTCCAAGTTTTACACGCTAATTGTGTTCTTTTCAAATCTTCTTTCATCGCTGGTGATAGATAGGAATCGTCTACCATGCACAGCAAGGAACAGGGGTTGAAACTGAACCGATGGAAATCAATTGGAGGTTGGGTCTTTCTTTACAAGCAGTAAGCAGTCCAGACCTGTCTTCTTTTGTCCTTCTCCAATCCAAGCAGTTTAAGCCACTCTCAATGTAAATCACCAAGGCATCTCTCTGAGCAAGTTTCAAGCATTTGGAGTTCATACTTTCTTTGTTTTATGCTAAGCTAGTCAAATGAATGTCAGGACTGAGCTTCTTCTATTGGGTTGCAATTTGGTGCATTTTCAATGTGTTTCAATTCCACATGTTAGAAACTACATTGTTGTTCCTTCATTTCCCCTTCCAGGTGGGTGCTCTTTTTTTTTATAATGCTTGGCAGGGTTTCATCATCAACTACATGGTGTAGTGAATGTGCGGTAGTATCTGGATCTTATGTCCAAAGCATGGGTTGAGATTAGAAGGATGCCTGCTGATGATGATATGGTTGGAATCTCTGATCGGTTTTGTTTTCTTTTTTGGCTGCATGATTTCAGCAGGAGATCTTTTCTATGTATTGCTCAAGTAAGTGTGAGAGACATCGATGTGTGTGAATATTCTCAACAGACCTTGCAACAACAGGTGCCAAAAAACTGGTTAAATGAAATTCCCTGTTAGTATGCTTTTCCTTTGGGCCCCAATTGGATCTACTTTTTTTGTTTGAGGAGAATGGCTGGTTTTTGTAATCTAATCCTTAGATCAAGGTAGCTAGTTTCATGTTTTCTCTTCTCCCTAATGCATTGAAGTTATATTGTCAAACCTTGGATAGGGGTGGACTGATGATGCCTTGTCACGATGCTGTAGCCAAAGGCAAGGAGGATGGTGCGTCTGTCCCTCTGAAGTTATGAATCCAGTAGCAGCTTTCCAAGGGTGAGATCTGAGCAATGTATGACAATGCTCTCGGTAGGCCAGGACATGTGTGCACAGCTGCTTGACAGCATTGTGCTGGTGTGTGGCTGCAGGAGCAATAGATCTTTAAAATTGCTATTCCTCAAGTAAGCTGTCAAAGCGGTGATTGGTATTGTGAAGTATACATGTCAGCTCATGTCTTGTGAGGGTGTTTGGTCTGCAACTAGTACTGTATCTCTACTAACTCAGAAATGCTGTGAGATGGAATACTTTCATGATGGTAAGAGTTGTTTGGACCTCAATGAACATTGTGCAGTTATGTATTTCAAATGGTACAGAGGGTATCTTAGCTTATGGAATGAGATTCTTTAACATCATGTTTGTTTGACTATGGGCAGGATGTGGCAAAACACTGAAGAGTGAGGTATACAACAGTGCTCCTCAGCCATGGTACCAAACAGGAAGGTAAGATCTACTTATCCTTAATGAAGACTCATTTCCCATTCTGCAAAAGCTGAAAGCTAAGGAAATGTGATTGTGAGTTATTAGTGAAATGATTTTCAATTGCTACATCTAGTTCTCACTCTTCATCTCACTTCACACCTGTATCACTTTGGAGTCTTTTGGAGCTTTCCTGTACCCTGTCAACTCCTGTTTTCTGTTCCCTTTCATGGTGAAGGGATAGTGGTAATGCCATCCATTGCTACAATAATGCCAACTACTACTACCACTACACAGTTTGCTGATTGGAGTTTTGATATAGATTTCTCAATTCAGGGATAGTGGAGTTTTTGTTCACTCTCCCAACCCATTATTCAAACTTGTATTTCTGCCTGTATGCAAAAAGGAGTCTTGAGGAATGCATTGATGAAAAGATGACCAGGCAAATTCTTTATCATACACCAAATGGGGGAGAACACTGAATTTGTTTACTGAACATCTAAGGAATTTTCAAGCTGGGGGGTATGAGGACATAATGACACAATGGGCATGTGCCCAACACCCTGTACACACATACACAAGAGGAGGTGGTGAACAGAAATTTCACTAACAAACACCTCCACTGGCACTATCGGGATCTCTTAATTCTGCAGTCCTTGCAATCTCCTCAGTGCCTGACACTCTAGACAAATTACTAGAGTGGAAGGAAGTAACAGTAGGCGCTGCAACAGATCTCTGTTGTTGTTCAAAACCACTATTACTCCATGCAGCGTGACCTGGTAGGTTAAAGATACTGTTGTGGGGAGAAGTGTACATGCCACTCTCCCTTGGACATTGTTGCAACATATCCAATGCTGACAACTGAGCTTGTCCTGTCAAGGAAGCAGCCAACTCTAATGCCATGCTCACCTTCACAGGATCTGTCATTGCTCCAATCATGTCCCTTTGGAAAGCACCTTGCCAGGACTGCAGATCCTCCAGTTGTTGCAGACCACCTGTACTGCAATGGGCTGGGGTGCTTTGACTACTTTGCCAATCAGCAATTGCCATCAATGCTTCTACGACAAAGCGTGGCAGTCCCTTGTTGGGCATGGATGCAGATCCCTGTGAGTTACCAAACTCTGACTCCCCCCTACTGCTGCTACTCCATCCTGACAAAGAGCTTTGGTCAATCCCACCAGCCATGCCCTGTGATGGCTCAATACAAGTGTCAAAATCTACCTGGTTTACTTGCCCTACCACATATTGTTCTCCCATTGCTGCTGCACCGTTGCCTTGGTCCAACATCTGTGCACCAGTGCTTACGCCGTTATTCCTGCAAAGCTCATGGCCACCTCGCACCCTATGTGGATGTGCTGCTGTAACTTGTTCCACTTCAAACTTCTGTGCGTCTTGAGCTGGTTGCTCCATTGCGTGTGAAGTTGCTTCTTCAGGTTTCCCTTTGCTTGGACCAGGGGGCTGTAGGTTGCTTATCCTCTTCCATAGCCCCAAGTTCCCAGGCTGGCCTGTTGTAAGTGTTGGCCGCACAGCCTGCCTACCCTCAGATGCCATATAGGGACCCCCAACCCTTCCAAATGCAGAAGGGAGTGCAACAGAATCCATTCCATATACTTTTGACAATGCTCCTCTTGTACCAATGCTGGCTGCAGGTATTGATATGTTGGAGAAAGCTGGTTGCTGCAGAGTGACTCTACCATTGGAGGAAGCCGACAAACTAGGTACACCTGATGCCATCAGATTTGGTTGAGAGAGAAGGGACTTGCCAAAAAGCTTAACATCACTCAATCCCATGTGCTGCACATCATCACAGGAAGGAATTGCTGCTCTTTGTGATGGTCCCTGTGGCTGTACAGGAGGCTGTTGCACAGCACCTGGCTGCTGCTGCTCATTATGAGCAACTTGGTGCATGTTGTTGGCTGCACTGACATTGCTACAACCTCCCCTCAGTTCCACCATACCTGTCCGATGACTTTGGACCTCCGTCGTGCCATTAGCCATGGAATTTTGTGCTCCCCTGAGAACTGCTAGTGATGGCAGCTCCTGGAAATGAAGTAAACCTGGTTGCTGTGTGGACACTGAAGCCTGTGGTTTCAGAATTTGTGGCTGGGCCACAATAGTCGGATGGGGCTTTGCGGTCAAAATACTCTGAGGATGGAGGAGGGAGGGCTGCTGCAGATGCTGGTTCTGGAAATGCATAAATGTTTGGACCTGAGCGATTGCAGCCTGAGTTTCATCACACTGTTGCTGCTGGACAACTTGCTGCAGCTGATAGACAAGTTACAAGAATCAGTAAGCAACTTATAATTTAAATGATACACAGATTTCCTCTCATTTACCCTTCCAGTGCAGCTGACATGTAGTTTGTGATAAAACTGCCATCAGAGACCCACACAGTTACAGAGAATATAAAGGGTGACCAGTCCACAAGATCCAAAGTGTAGACACCTGCACACTTAATATCACAGCACACAAATTGTAACCAACCTTGACACAGCGACATCTTAAGTTTACAGGTAGGAACAGAAGACAGCCTAAGCTCGGTAGCAGATTCACAACTCTTTACACAATCATGATTGTTTCACTACTTAATGCTTGTGGTGGTGGTGGCAATGCTGGGTTACAACTTGGTGTGGGGAACTCACTTGCTGCTGCTGACTAGTGTCTTCCTGTGGATGTGGCTGCTGCTTGTGCAAACTAGGTTGCTGTTGCTGCAATGGCTGCTGCTGAAGAACCCCCACCTGAAAGCATAGTGATCTCTTTGTCAGGTCATTAGAATGCGTGAGATAAAACACAGTGTCCACTCATCTCTAAGATATTAGTGGGGTGGTTCCCAAAACATTGAAGCTACCGAAGAGAAGTTTAACTGGAGTTCATTGCAAAATGGCTAGGACTGCTAGTTCATTGATCAACCAGATGCAACAAACAAGAATGCACCTGTTGCTGCTGAAGGGGCACAGCTGAAGATGGAAGCACAAGCTGAGGCAATTGTGATTGTTGTTGTTGTTGCTGATGTGTTGCTTGCTGTTGCACCATGTTCAATGCTGGCATTTGGAGTGGTTGCTGCTGATTCCTTGCCACCATTGGAGCACAATGCTGCAGGCAGTCAATATAAGGACTCCTTCAAAATAGAAGCTGTGAACTCTCAAACTCTCCCTGCAAGGGAAAACTTTACTCTCACAATCAACCTATAGCCAAAACTGTGAAAGCCAGGGAAATATATACAAGTGACATATGAGAGGCCAGCCTACCAGATGAGTGCCAGATTGACAACTAATTTGTTTCCACATAATTTTCTAGCAATTTTCAATTTTGATATATATTAATGTTGTTTCCCACCTGCTGTTGTTGTAACTGGTGCACAGCTTGGTGAAGGACAGGTTGATTGTTTTGCAGGACAATATCAGGAGTCAAAGATTGCATCTGGTGGGTTCCCATCGGTGATGGCTTTTGTGCTGCAGGTTGAACAAGCTGCTGCTGTGAGCGCAGATGTGACACCCTCTGGTTTCCTTGGAAGGAGGATCCTGGCATCACACCCGACTGGAACATGGAGAAACCACCTGGCTGGCTAGATGGTGGGCAACTATTTGCATGAACAATCTGGCGGATCAGCTTCTGAATGTCACTGATATTCAGGTTCTCTCGATCAACTGGTTGTCCTGAAAGTGAACCAAAAAGTGAAGCATACTCATTGTTGGTTTCCACAGCAGCAGGTCCCAGAGCCACTTTGGCTCCCATGCTCAGAGGAGCACCCATTCCTGGCTTAGCCTGGTGGGAAGTGATATCAACCTCTGAAGGAGATACAGAGCTAAACTTCTGGTGATATAATGGCCCCCCTGAGCCAGCATTGTTGCTGTTGGTGTCAGAATCCTCAGCTTTCCGTTTACGTGTCCCCCCACCCCTCCCACCTGTATTTCCAATACCTTCAGTAGTGGGAAAGCCCAACTTTGCTTTAGAGTTTTGAAAGTACGTCTTTATCTGAGTCAATGACTTTGATGGTAGACTTTCATGCAGCAATCTCCAATCTTTGCCATGATTCCTTAGAATTTCTGCAAAGGTCTCCTTCTCATCCTGAGTCCATGAGGTAGGTTCTCTCCTAGGCTTGACCTCCCCTCCTGTGCCAGATCTTGAAACTTTCTCCTTTGTCTGCTGTGCAGAATTGTGAGTTGCTGGCCTTGTTGAGGTCACCCCAGATACAGTCCGCTCTGTGGCAGGCACCACTGGCAATGGGCAAGCAGTTCTTTCTGTGTTTGCAAGGAGACCAGCTGGGAATGACCCCGGCTTCAACTCTGTTACAGGATTCATGGTCTTCATATCCTGCTTGTCCAAGAGCATTGCTGAAATCCCCACCAAGGCAGCTGCTGCTTGATCCACTACTGCTGCTTCTCTCTCAATTACAGGGGAAACTCCAATGGGAGAATCCCCATCGCCCTTGGCAGCTGCAGTTTCTTCTTCGTCCTCTTGAAAAATCTGAGGATCTGCAATGCTGGAGGCTTCTGTCATGTCCAGTGTGCCTGGAACATCATCACAACTTGGTGGGACATGCCTGTCCAACTCACAGTCTGCTGCCAGCCCACTGGTACTTGGAGCCTCTAAATTTGTAGCCTCTTGTGCACCAAATGAAGTTTGTGGTATATCTACAGCACTCTTCACCAGCATCTCTGCTGCAGCAGCCACCAAATCCAAGTCTGATAACTCTTCAACCAGATTCTTTGAAGCATCTTTCCAAGGCTCACATATCCACTTAGTTCTACCTGCCTGACTCAAGTCTTTGGCCGTCTTCACTACTCCTGCAACAATGACATTCGCATTGTCACCTCCTTGCTTGGTTTCAATCTTCTCCTCCTCTGACTGACAATCAGTTACTAGGGCAGTAGACAACAACTTGACGTCCTCAGCAACCTCTGGCTTCACAACATATGCGTTTTTTGAATTCTGGGCAGACAATGTAGCTGCTTCCACCCTGGCATGCATTGAAGCATGGAACTGCTCAACAAGGTGATCAAGTCCAAGGCGCTTGCGGGTCTTGCTGAAGAATGCTCTGCATTGAACCTGACTTTTCGACCTTACAAGCAGTGCTATGCTTCGGAAATCCTTCCCAAACAAAGCTACTGCGTCAGTGAAGAGCTGTCTCTCTCCATCAGTCCATTGTGAGTGTATCTGGAAACACACACAAAACGCTCAAGGTCCTTTTCATTTGCCAGTGTAGTGCAAGCATTTACAATGACAAGGATGTAAAGCCATCATGTCCCTAATGCAGTATCTAGCACAGCACCAGCATGAAAACCCTGTTTAAACAATGAATGGCAAAACTCCTGACTCGTCTTCTTGCTACTTGGCTAGTACGTAATTATCAAAAAGTATCCAATTACAGCACATGTTGGTTGCTGAATTTACTTAGCAAATATAGTCTGAACACCATGTGTGCCATGAAAATCAACAACTGGGACATGGAACAAACCTCTTGTGCAGCTGATTTGGAAGCTTCACGTCGTAGATGCAAGCTTCGTATGCCTTTCTGTCCTGCAGTCTGCTGATCCAATTGACAACCTCTGATGATTGAAGGGCCTCCACTTACAGAATTCTTCACAAAAGTTCTCTCTCGACAAAGTTTTGTTGGAGGAGTTACTGCCGAGCTTAAAGTGCAGGGAGGGGTCTCGATGCAGGAAGTAGATACTGCCAAGGGAGATCCAGCAGCAACAGCAAGCAGATTGCAGGCAGCAATCTTGCTCTCCTTGGAACCAACACACTTGGAACTTTCAGACTGAGCAGGAAGACTTGAAAAATCATTGGAACATGTACCTCCCCTTCCTCGATCCAATACTTTGTGATGGTTGGTACTCCTTATGGCTTTTGTGCCCATAGTCACTGCTGCTGTAGCTGATGAGGCTGCCAGTGTCAATGCCTCCACTCTTGCAGCATTAGCTTCACGATGACGGCTGCTTGCTGGGGTGGTAGTTGCAAGATATGAGCTATTTGACCGTGAATAGTCCCGTCTCTTTTTCAGCTGGTGCCGCCGTTGAATTTTCTGAAAATCCTCAGACTTTTGGTTGCGGTAGTAAAACTCTACACAGTCAGCTGTGGTCTTATGTTCCAAATGTGATGCAATCTTGCTAAAATTTTTGTTGTACATTGCAAACTTCTCAAAAAAACATTTCTTTTCCTCTGTGGTCCAGGGATTGATACCCACCCGCTCATGCTCCAAGCTGATAGGATCCTCAACTAGCGCATTGCTATTTAAAAACCTGCGAGACATCCGATCCTTTTCATCCAGAATCATGGCAGGCATCTTCAGAGTGGACCTCAAATGCTCCACAGGTGGCTCACTCATCATTTTTCTCATTGCCTGAGCTTCTTCTGACACAGCCTCACGCCTACCCACACCTTCCATAAAAAAAACAACAGAAACAAATATAAACTCCAATGTGCATGCCAAATTGAAGAACCCTGTTGCAGGCAAACACACTCAAAAAGAAGACAAGCATTCTCAGTCAGACTTCCATAAGCTGAGAAAACCACACACCAATCACTGGCTGATGAAAAGAGAAGGGCCTAAGTTATATCAAGAGGACAAGCCTTCTCAGTCAACCTACCATTGGCCAAGAAAACCACAAACAAATTGCTGGGTGATGAAAAGAGAATGGCCCTAAAGTCATAACTTACAGAAGTTGCAGCTTCTACAGTTTCACATACTCAGCCCCTTGTGACCACACAGAAGGGAAACAAGGAGACCGCCCACCCAAAGAAGCATAACATATCTATGAAATTGCAGACAATACTCCACAACACCATTATACACCTGCATCCTGAGTTTCTATTGCATTTCCAGAGAGTTTCAGGAAGACTCGGTCATGATGTTGGCTAGCATTTCAGAGACAATTGCTGAAACAAAAATCTTCAATGGTTACTGTCATTCAAGCTGCAATAAACAAGTGAGGTTAAGCTTCAAAATGCAAATCAACAGGCATGGTGTGTAAATGTCACAATTAGACAGAAAGGTTCACCCATGGCACAATTGGTTAAGACTCTTTCAGAAGTGGGTGCTTTAGAACATTACATTTCACTTTAGCTTGTCCCTGTACGAGCAAAGCATCTAAGTCACAGGCATAGAGAAGGCCTACATAGATGCCAACAAAGAAGAAAATGTCACAACAGAGGTCATCCAACTTGCAACAGATGACTCACAAAACTGATCTCATAACCAATTCCAGTTTAGAATAAAACTATCATGAGAGTTGAGAAATCTCCATACTCATGATCAAGAAAGCCAGAACAATGTTCAAACTTTTCCTTGAAGTCAAAGCAAGACTTCCAGATAAGGACTTGAAAACTGGGCAGAAGAAGAAAACACAGAAGGGTAGAAAGTAAAACAAAGAACAATAAGACTACCAATTCCAGTTGGAAACATACTTGTGTGCATAGGGCGCAACCGAAGGGATGTTCGTTGGCTAGGAGGCCCACAACCATTACGCCGCTCAGGCTCCCATCTGTGAGCTGCCCTTGAGCAGTCCCTTCTCTTGCAAAGGTCTTGTTGCCCTTGCCTCCAGAATTCTTTCAGAGCTCGAAACCGCATAGTCAATACTCGCTCCTTGAATTTTAGACACTGCCACCGCTCAGTTAGCTTTTGTAAAATTAACTGAGAGTTTCTGTTGTGGCTCTCCACGTTTTGTTGCCAGGCAGGTGCATCAGTAGGGCAGCAATAAAGTGGGCTGCAGCCCTTCACAAGAAGTTCAGGCAAAAGAAGGTGCATGAATGGTTCAAAGGCCTGCTGTGCTTGTTCCTGGTTCTTCAGTATTAAGAGATCAGCAAAGTTCTGAAAATCTTCCAATTCCAACCTCTCCTTCAAGGCTCCATTGGGCTCAATGTGTTCCACTTTCCCCAAGAGGCTAGGCTGTGAATCCATCACCTGTCCACCAAGAAATGGGTCTCCAGTTTCATGCCTCATCTCCAGTTTCATGTCCCTTGAATCAAACTCCTCCAAATCTACCCTTGATTTAGACTCTTGTAAGATGTCAACACCCAATTCTCCTTGTTCTGATGGGTGCAGAAGCTGTGGTTGACTCACATCAGGAGAATCTCTTCTTGTCTCTAAATGTGGGCTAGAATTCCAAGGGCACTCATCTGTTAGCAAAACAGGTCTCTTCAGTGAAATATCTGCTGCAGATGGAGTTTCAAAGGATGGCAAGCATGGTGTGACAACTGCACCTCTGCCATTATCAACTACAGTAGATACTTCTTGTAAGTCTTCATCCATAGCCATGAGACAATCCTCATCCCTTTCAGAAGAGTGCACAGCAGGTATCTCCTCATCAATTGTTACCAGATCATGAAGATCATTACCCGCTTCATTAATCTCAATCTTTCCTATCTCCTTCTCAACCTGGTCAATTTCAAACTCCAACTTCTCAACCCTCTGCAAGATTGCATGTTTTGTCCAACCAACCAACCCACCTTCGTCTGACAAAACATCCTCGCAAACCACTCTTTGTTCCTCAGTGACAGGCTGTTCACCCGCTGGCAACCCTGTTGCCAAACAGTACCCAGTTTCTGTTTTCTCACTTGATACTGTGATCTCAGCAATTTGTAGTGTCTCTGATTGCTCAGCAACCACAGTCAAATGAGACTCTTCACTGCTTGAGTCCTGAGTTCTTAAGCTCTCCTTTTCCAGTTGATTATCAGTTGGCAAGTTTTCCTTCTCCAGTGGCTTCTCAGCAGCATCCAAAACTTCCCCATCACTTGGCTTGATTGTATGATGCTCAAATGAATCTCTATTGGAACACAATCCTGACACACCTGCAATCCAAAGTATCTCATTAAACCTACCTTTTGATGCAAACACACCAAACCTAGCAAACCAGACCAAGCTCAACAATATTGAAGACTATCAACTGATCAAATAGTTACTACTTAACATCCCACCTCCCAAAAAAGCGAATCCCAGCTGGCAGAAGCATATCACAGAAAGGATGTTTTGCACCTACTTCAACATCTCTTTTTGGTACAAAAAACAATACAGCATTATCATCTACTTTCAAAGACACCACTATCCCAACTAAACCCAAGTTTACATGCTTCCATCTTACACTAAACTACAGAAAGTGCAAACTACTGTGCACGAGTCTGAATGTTGGACTTGTTAAACAAGTGTGTGGGTTTTGAACTTTCACTTACTGTCAACTTGCTGGTTGGAAGGTGAAACCACAGACACTACACTTGTGTTGGCAGGGGAGTGACAACATGGAGATGATACCCTTGCATCCAAACCAGACACGTCACCTGCTATCCATCCATCAACCCCATTCTCAGTGGATGGGAGAGCGGAGGGTTCACCTTCAACATGTGTGCTAACTGCAGCAGGGCTGGGACTTTCATCGCTGTCCCCTACTTTCTTCTTCTCGTACTTTGCAAGCCCCTGGCCCCATCCAAGCCGTGGCCGCTTTGGTGGAGATGGAAGATCCACCTCATCGCGCACTGGTTCAAGGCGGGCTGAAGGTGAAGTGGAGTGAGATAAGTGCTGAGGGGATAACAATGAGGAAGTCCTGCTGTCTAGCACATGAGCTCTGACCCCTATGTTCCTTATCATCCCATTGCCAGCACCAAACAACGAGCCCCGTAAAGTACTTGTGCCTCTGCTCTGCCACTCATGTGTATGACCAGAATCATTACTGCCCCCTTGTGAATCTCTGAAAATATTCTCATGACTACTGGTGCCGTACCTATCAAGCCTACTTCCATCTTCTTTATCACTAGAAATCCAGTCCTTGCCACTATCGAAGTGACCGAAAGCACCTCTCTTTCTACTGTACAAATCAGATTTGCTCTGTTGCCTGTCTCGGTGATCCCTGCTTGTTCTATGAGACAGCTCCAAATTATTTGCACTACCGCTAACCAGCTTAGAGCACTCTTGATCAACCAAACACCTATCTGATTCAACAAAACCATGTACATGAAAGGGCCAAAATCTCTGGTCAATCATGACAGAAGAATCTCTCCCATTCACAGGAGGGGACACATATGGGTCTTGGGTGTGCCAATCTCCGACATCCTTGACTCGATAGTCAATGCTGCGACTTCCATTGAAAACAGGACTGACAACTGCAGCCCCTGACCCTACATGGAAAGAATCATTCTCAAACTTCCAAGCCAGATTGCTCTCCACAGATGAGGGAGCACCAAAGAAAGCTGCTGGCTCTGAACCTCGGGCTGCTGGAGTGCTGTATTCTCCATTGTCAGTGTAAAACCCATTCTGCCGACCTACAGTTACAAAAAGCAACAAAAGGAAATCGTGAGAAAGCAACTGTAGGTGTCCACTTGACATGCATCGAGAAACACTCATGACACAGCATAGATTGCATGTTGCAAATTTTCGTGTACTTATCCCACCACCACCCCACCTGTCTTCTCCCCATACAGAAACACTGCTTCACTAAAGTAGTAGCACCAGCAGAACAACAAAAGCACCAGCACCTGGTAAATGAATACAAACAATATACCTACTTCTGTGATGAGCATTAGCACATGAAAACCCGTACTATGTGCTTGCAGTGGCCTCACATAGTACTGCCAAACTTTACCACACAAAACAGTGCATGTAGAAAGGATGCTTCCCCATTTTGTCTACAGAGAAGGAAAACCTGAGTTTCTACCACTTGAAACATCTCTGAGGAAAAGCAGTTACCTTGGACTCTGTGCTTGCTCCGGTGTCCCAAACCATTACCGTTGGTGGATGATAGTCCGATGGCTTTATGATTTACTGGCATGGCAGGAGCCTGTTCTGCACTCCAATCCCTCTTTACTGACACATTCCTGTCCAGTCTCTCTACTCTTCCATCTCTGGTATATAATGGAGGCTCCCTCTGCCATGCTGAGGAGTGCTCCAGAGGCATAGAAGAAGAGGTAGAGTCATGCTGCACCTTGGGTTGGGGAACTGCTGCTCGAACATCACCCCTACTTGGACTATACATTTGCTCTTTTCCCCTCAACTCTTGCCAATACTTACTACTCCCACCAGTAGAAACCCTGAAAAAAAGAGAGGCATGAAGGAACCTGCCTTCTTCACTCCCGGATGTTGTTGTTGCTGTTGTTGTTGCTCCTCCCACTGCATCGCCACCTCACTTAGGGCTAAAATGACTTCCAAGGTATATCCTATTTTCTCTTTTTCTACTACAACTACTTCCAAAGAACAAAGCACTGCAGTGCATAGACTAAAGCACAGAAAGAGCAGAAACTTCTTCTATGTAAGACTGTCAAATTTCTCACAACTGTATCGTCCTGCATGCTTGCTTGCTCACTCATACGCACTTCCCAAAAGTAGCTCTTCCGGAAAGCTCTCACATGGACAACATACATGAAACCCTCAACAACTCTGAAGGAGAAAAAAAGGTGTGTGTGGGGGAGAAATTCAAGGTCCTCTATGTGTGTGGCTGCACCAGACAAACTAAGCCCATGAAACTAGTTTGCTCGCAATTAGAAAAGCTCATACTTAGGAGCTTGTCAGCATTCAAAGACCAGTTCTGTGACGACGCCTTCCATTAAAACGCAACCACGGAAGAAAGAGGTCAACAAAAGGGGCCCCTGCAACAGTGTTTTTGTTTTTGGTTTTGCGTCCTACTTTGTTCCATCTCTGATGCCAGGGTTTTCTCCTTGCTATCTATGTCTCTCTCTGAAACGCTCTTCTTGTCACTTACATGTCCGTCTCTACACTTCAGACAAGAATTTCATCACATCATTTTCTGCTGCTGCTGCAGTAGAGGTACACAATTATGAAAACATTACAGGTTCACAAAAGTTCCACATCTCCTTCCAAACCACAGCCTGCTTAGAGGACGACAGCATCATCATCATCATCATCATCATCCCCTCCCCTCACCTCTCCTCTCAAAACTAAACCACTAAAATCGCCTAAACCAGTCCCTCCAAAATGTCTGCTGCACGTCTGCTGCTACTGCTACCATCCCCCGCCTCCTCTCCTAACCCCGCCATGCACCTTGTCCGCCTCCACTCGGTCAGCACCGCATAGAAAACGGAAAAACCGCCGTGAAGCACGCAAAATCCCGCAACATATGCCAATTGAAACACTCCAATTCACTCGACGGAAGAAAAAAAAACTCCCCTCTCTTCTCTCCTCTCCTCTCTCTCTCTCCCCTCTCTTCCTGACTGGCCGATGGATGCCACAAACCCCGTGGTCGTTTCTCTGCACGGGTTTCGCCAACCACGTCCCCACTTCCCCAACCTCCGCCGTCGCTTCTTCTTCGAAAACAGATTAAAAAAAACCGCGACCAGAAGAGCATAAAAAATCGCCACCCCCGCACCACCACCACCACCGCGTTACACGAAATACCCTTCCTTCCGCCCCTCCCTCCCGGAACAAAATAAACGCTCCTCGCTGCAGCGGCCACTGGAACGCACTCGAAAAACAAAAGACGCAACCAAAAATACACTAGGGCAACGATGGCGCTCTGTCTCTCCCAAAACCACTACCTACCTACCTACCGACCCACCTACCTACCTATAAGCTTCTTTTCCTACCTCCCAGGCTTTTGTACCTACTTTCTCATTTCATGCTTTTTCACTACCTATCTTACCTACCTACCTGCTTACCTACCTACCTACCTTCCTACCTCTCTAGTTCTTTTTTCTACCTTCCTAGCTGACTCTGTGGGGAAGGCGAAAAGTAGGTAGTGAGTTCTCTCTAAACCTACCTTTTCACCTTCTCACCGTTTTCCTACCGTGTCACTATTAGGGTTTAGGTCTCTGCATGGATTCCTGTCCAGTCTTCCTACCTCCCAAGTGGCTTAACTTATCTATTTCTATGATAGGTATCGACGTAGGTAGGTAAATTTCTGGAGGGTAAGTAACTTTGTGTGGTGTACGTTTTTTTTTTTTTAATAATTCTTTTTTCTTTTCCTGATTTTAAGGGCAGGGGGTGGATGGAAGGGGGGAGGGGCGGGGGGGAAAGGGTTTCTTTTACTTGGGTGAGTATGTACCATGTTTATACTATTTTTTAAATACATGTACGTATTTTCATTAACAGATGTACTCATATTTAATTACATAAATACGAGATAAAATAAAAGGCTTCATTCAATTGTAGTTTTTTTAAATTAAAAAATTAATGTTTTAGGAGCCATTTTTCACATTTAAAAAAAGAAATAGGGAAAAATGATCTGTGCATTTTTATGTGATTTTTTTTTCTTACAAAATGAAATTGACTTTTTTCCAATGAAAAATGAACATTAAAATATCCCACACAAAAAGAAATTTTAAAAAATTATATATATATATGGGTTCAATTATTTTTTTTAAATGTGATGTTTTCTCAAGGCACATAGAAAATTACATCATTTATTTAGTTATTTAATGGTTCAAATAAATTTTTTTTTGCCCCCAACAAACAAGCAAAACTATTGTTGTGTATTTCTAAACAATTTTTTGTTATGTGCAAAAAAAACTATTAACCTTATGTAGAATATTTGCATACAACAAAAGTTTTTTTTTTTTTTTTACCACATTCTTTTAATTTCTATAGACCAAAATATATTATTGAGCACATTAACAAAAAAATTGAACCACAAAACTTATGTGTACCAAAACCCTAGATTTAGGGTTTTAGGGTTTAGGGTTTTGTTAATGATTGTTTTAAGAAAATTGTTCAAAGTTTTCTCCAAACAACACACACTTATTGAGGGTAGTCAAAAAGTGACAACATTTCTTCAAAAAAACCACAAAAAAAGGGAAAACTAAAAAATTAATAAAAAATACTAAGCATTTTTTTTTGGTGACCAAAATATTCCTTTTATTTATTTATTTTTGTTGTCACAATGTGAAAATTTGCCCCAAAAACACCAATACCCACCCCCCCCCCCAAAAAAATTTCCTCCATCATTTGTATAAAAATTGGTAGACCCTAGTTCTTTGCAAGCATTTGCCAGAACACATTCACAACTCCCTTATGACACACACAATCAAAGACCATGTGTTTTGCAAGATTTTGGTAGGTCCCATGATCACAAAGCTTATAGTTATATATTTATATATTTATAGTTATATTTAATTTCCATTTTCAATCTAGCCTATATATATATATATATATATATGGATTTTATGGGTTTTTCATGATTTTTAAAATTTTTCTTTCTTTCAAATTAGATATTGAAAATATTAAACTCGTCTCCTCTCTTTTCTTTTAATGGTGAATTTTTTTGCTATTTATTTGGTTAATTGGGTTCCTATCTATCATATATATATATACATATCTTAATATGCATGTAAAGGGGTGTGTGTGTGTGTGTGTTTTTGTGTGTGTTTGTGTGTGTTTTGGTTGTTGCGTGTGTATATGGTTTTGCCTTAAATTTTTATACGTATTTTATATGAGTTTTGTGAGTGCATATGGTTTTGAACATGAACTATGTTTAGACCTAAAGTTGGACATGATGGTGATGATGAAGTATTGTCCACGGCACTCCAAAGAAAAACAAAGGAGAGCTCGAGCATATGCTCCCAACAAGATGCTCATTCAAGCACATGCTTTTTTTTTCTTTTTTCTTTTTTTTTTAATTTCCTCCTTTTTATGGCAAGGTGATGAATTTTTTTTTGCATATAGAATATTAGAATTTTTTTCCTCTTTTTTTTTCTAATTTTAAAATTATTTTTGGGTTTTTGGGCAAAATTCTCAAATTGTTTCTTTACATACTACTTGATATTAGAGTTTCTTTCTTCTTTTTTTAATATTTTTAAATCTTAGAGTTTTTTTAATTTAAAAATAAAATAAAATTGGGATTACCCATTACTTGCTCCCCCTCTTAGCCTAGAGATACTAGACTACTTAGGACTCAAGGGTGTTAAGAGTTTTTCCCTTTTTTATTTTATTTTATTTTCAGAATTTCTTTGGGATTTTTATGACTTGCTCAAGCAATCTAGCTTATGGATCTTGAATTAATTGGGGGGTGCCTATTTTTGGTAATCAATTTTGATTGGCCCATCACCAAAAAACAAACACTCACTCACACTATGGACACCCATAAAATAAATAGAGGATTTTTGTAATTTTTTCTCTATGGTTCAACTATATAGGCTATATAATAACAAACAATCTTTTTGAAATATTCAATTTTTCCAACAATGATATCTTCAAAGTTCATTATTCAACCTTAAAATTTAAGGTGAAAATAATGTGCCACAAAAAGCTTTGGAATTATTTTTTAATGAATGTGTGTGTGTGTGTGTGTGTGTGATCTCCAAAGGATCCCAAATGTTCCATACAAAAGTTTTAAATGATAATAAAAAAGACTCACAAAAATTGAAACAAGTGGGGCTAGCTATGGCATGGCACAAGGGTGGTGTGATAGATGAGGAAAGGGGATGAGAAAGATGGAAAAAGAAAGAGATTTCATTCATTCATTCATTCATTCATTCATTCATTTGTTCATTCATTCAACACTAGGGTTTGGGTTTCAGGTCTCTCATGTACTTGTCAACCACCTAGACGTCAACTACTTTGGTGTTTGGTTGGTGGATTGGCCGGCTGAGCACCCCCGAAAACCAAAACCGATCTCATGTTCGCCTTTGTCTTGAGAGGACAAACCACCAACAATTTCTAGTGCCTTTCTATCGAGTTGGAAGTTGGAAGGTCGTCGGACCAACCCCCCCCCCCACCCCTCCTTCATGCACGGAAATTAATTAACGAAAGATCAAATGAAGAACACGATTAGGAAGTGCCAATGAAGAAGTTGCCCTAATTTATTAAAAAGTCTTCAATCTTTCAAACAATTTTGCATGTTTCCCAATTAATTTACAAATTGTCAATCTTGGCAAAATTAGACACAACAAAACCCTAAAAGAGTGAAAAAGGTGCCTTTTCCCCCCTCCACCCTCTCCTCCCCCTTACCCTTTCTTGTGGGTTGGTGTATCTAGGGTTTTTCCCATTGTAGGTGTGTTTAGGGTTTTTCCCATTGTAGGCATATTTAGGGTTTTTCTCAATGTAAGTGTGTTTAGGGTTTTAGGGTGTTTAGGGTTTTCTCTCTACATGATTCCTACACACAATATTACTTCATAAGTCTTTTGTTCACTAATTATGAAAGGACCCACCAATCAATAATCCCTTCACATAGATGTGTTTTCCCATAGATATGTGTGTGTTCATCAAAAACTTTATTGGCTTTGCCTACCAAGGCAAGGATATTGTGTTCAAATTCATTATAGAGTAAAAGTAGCTTAAGGGATTTTTATAGGCCCCTAGGTAATAATAATAATAATAGTAGTAGTAGTAGGTCTATTTTTTATATGAGGATTTTTTTATATGATATTTTTTTGGCTTGTGTTGAAACTTGAGATTAGTTATAATAGAGTTATAATAATATCTTGAAGGATTTTGGTTTCTTCTATTAGAGGATTTTTTTAAAAAATTTTGGGGAAGATTATACTTTTGCATGGTGAAATATTTGAGTTTCCATAATTCTTCTTTTTTGCCTCAAGATACTTTTTAATGTAAATGGCAAGGTCATAGTGTGACACACCCCTTGTTTTATAAAACACACCGCAAATTTGGAAAATGTACCAAGGTAATTAAAAAAGAAGGGATAATTTGTATGTAATTTTTAGATTTTGAACCTAAAAATTGTTAGGAAATAAAATAAAATATAATTCTTATCATTGCTTAACTTTCTATTATTTGAAACAATTGTATTCGACTTTGTATTTATTTTTCACGTTTCAAGTTATTAATCAAAACTTGGGATATAATAGTGCAAGACATCCCAATCTATTTTTTAACATCATCACAAAGAGGGGCAATGTTTTTTTACCATCATGTAATCCCCTTCAACATCATAATATCATAAGATTTCATTGAGTGTGAAAGAGCCGACAAGGATGAAGTAGTCTTGCACTCATCTTTTGAAGCCTTATGAATCACTTTGTTGATTGAAGCAAAAATAATGGTGGAGAAAGCTATTACAAATGTGTTTTTCAAACATGTTAAATATGGATGCACTTTGTGTTCAGATGGGTGGATAGATGTTTTAGAATGCTCATTGATCAATGTGATGTTTGCTAGCCCATTTGGTGATGTGTTTGAAAAATCCATTAATAGTAGTCATGCCACCAAAATGGTTCACTTCCTTGCTAATGCCATTGTAATGGCAACTGAGTCCATGGGTTTAAGAAATGTCATGCAAGTTTGTATTGACAATGTTGCATGGAGCTCATCAATCACAAATTGTTTGTGTAACAATGTCTTGATTTGCATGCACAAGGATGTTTGGTTCATGCCATGGATTTCATCTTGAAAGATTAGTTGAAACAAGAATGGTTTTCCAAACCAATTGCAAATGTGAAAACAATTATACATTACATAAAGTATCAACACACCTCTTCTGCAATGTTCAAGCATAATACTCATTAAAGTTTGAAGTGGTGACTCCATTTTTTATTTGATTTGGGACCAATTTAATGATGGTGAAACATTTATTATAAGTGTGACATGCTTTGGATCACATGTTGTTGAATCTGAAATGGGAGGCATATATTCACATTTTGAAAGAAAAGAAAAATCTTGTTGGGGTTGCAAAGGTGAGGTACATCGTTTGTGATGATAAATTTTGGGTTCAATGCAAAACATCAAGATAGTGTCAAAAATTCTATTCATTGTCATGTGGGTGTTTGATGGTTGCCAATTGGTAATGAACATTGTCTATATCACCATGTTAAAAGTCAATGCACATTTCAAATGGATGAAGGACCACCTATTGTTTGAAACGGGTGAAGAGATGGCAACATAATCAAAAATGGATTTCATGCAATGGTGGGATGTTAATGGGGTTTTTTTTCCTATGCCCAATAATTTCCTACTTCCCAACTTCTTCAATTATAAATTCTGAAACAACAAGTACATCTGAAATCTATAAATCTATGTACAATTTTATAAAGCACTTGTTTTCCTATAGTTTCTAGATTTCAAAATTAACCAAGAAGAATCACTTCATTTCTCCAAATGAAAGAAAAAAATGAAATGATCACAAAGTTTGAAACTACAAAAAGTTGATGCAAATCTCCTTTCCTAAATCTTGAACATGTACAAACTACTCAATGTTAACAAGTACTCTAATTTGTGGTGAAAATATAAAATTATATTAAGAAATCAAAGTTTATACATTAGAGATTCAGAAAGTAAGTATGAAAGTAAAGATCTAATGTCTCTCATTTTCTACCATCCCTCGTTTATACTCTAAGTTTGTACTTTGAAATGCCTTGTGCAAATCACTTGAATAATAACTAGTTGATAAATTCCTTATTCTAATCAATTAATAAAATCTAGCTAGTAAAACTAAAAGAAACAATCATAATTGTTAATAAAACTCTTTGTTTTAATCAATTAATACAAACTAGCCAGTAAAATTGTAAGAAACAGTCAAAATTTTCAAAATTTGCTACTTGTTTTGCCAACTACCTATTCTACAATCTACAAGTTCAATAGGTGTCCCCAATTCAACAATTTGCGTCACTGGTTAAGTTACTACCGCTTATACTATCAGTACTGATGCATTAATTATCGGTTAAAGTATTGGTTTGTAGAAAAATCCAGTTAACATGGGACTTGATCATCATTGACCTTTTGTTGGTTAATGTAAGCCTTAACCCAAAGATAATTAACAATGTGGACATTCACAAGAACATTGCAATGAAAAATCATACTCAAGTTAATACCGAACGATGAAGACCAAATTTAAGCATGGTGGCAATAATACTTGGGCCACTTATTAGATAAATATTGGGCCAAGTAATGTGTGCATCATCATGTGAATGAAATTGGAACTCATACCAATTTGTGCACATCAAAGTGCAAAACTAACTTACTTTCAAAAGGGCACAAGACATGGTGTACATTGACACCAATGTGGACTTGACCAACATTGCTTTCAAAGATAAGAAGAAGAAAGAAAATCTCAACAATGTTGAAGAACATGAATTCTTCACCCTAATTTAGAATGATTTTTTTTTTTTGTGATGTAAAAAAAACATTATCAAGGTTACTGTAAGTGACAATGATGCCAAAAGGGTAATGATTTGTTCATACATCAAAACCAAATGTTGATGAAGTGGATAGAAATTTGTATATATACCAACTTGCTAATGTTGGCTTTATGGAAGGGGAGTGAAGAATTCAATTGGATATGATATGCAATGGTTATAAAACTTGGAAAATGGAAAACAATATTAGGAAATGCTATAATGACATTTAGGTGGACAATTTGTTAATGTACCATTAATGATTTGGACACAAGTTAGAACACAAACTTAGTTGGATGGTGTGGTGGTCTTGCACTAATTTTGCCATAACATAATTTTGGTTTAAGAAGGGCACATGTATCCCAACCTATGGATCATCACAAAAGGTGGATATTCATCAACTTATGATGAGTAAAACTTTGATGGTGAAGACAGTGGAAAAGTTCCAAAGACCAACATGGATGACAAATGATGAGGATGGTTTGTGCATGAATGTAAAGTTTAACCTTGGAGCTTTGAGCTTGGAACTTAAAACTTAATGTGATTTAATCCACCCACATGGACAAACATGTCCATAGATGAATTAATGTCATTTTTACACAAATGAATTTCATGTAAGATTTGGATTAAATAAATAAATTATTGGATGAAATTCATCCATGATTGGAAGATAAATAAATTCAAAATTATTTATATCCATCCTCATTTGTTGTTCAAGCATTAATATCTCAACTTGAATGTCATTTAATAATGATGGACAATGAAATTGTGATAGTAGTGGAAAATATGAGGATGAGATCAAAATAATTTCTAAAATTTTGTTTAAAAAATCATGAATAATGTTAAACAATTCAAAAAATATTGTTATGGAGTGAATGTCCCCCCCCCCCAATCCAATTGTTGTCAACAACATTATATATTTACTTTGTGAAAAACTAAGGTGTTTGAAAAAGAAATGATTGTTTAAAAAACCCCCTTGTCATCTATGATAGTAGGTTGTTTTAAAAACGTTAATTAAAGTGTCTAAAATTGAATTTTTATTCATTTCAAAAACCCATTATCACTAATGACATTAGGTAGTTTAAATATATCTAAAACATTCAATACCCATTATTGTCAACAACACTGGTTAAATTTGAAGAAAGTAATGGTATCTTCAATGAATAATGAAAAAAAATCCTTGTTGTTGCCAACAACACTTATAAATAAGTTTGAAAGAAATTATGACACTTTTAGAAGAGGAGGAGGAAAAAACCCATTGTTGTTAACAACATTGAGTCAGGTTGTCCATAAATAAATAAATAAATGAAATATTTTTTAAAGAAAGTTAAAAACAACAATGACCATGGGGTGGGTGTTAGCATAGTAATAGTAATATAATTAAAATTTTTAAAAAATAATGACATTTTAAACCATAGCCATGAAATACATCTACAATAAAATTTAAATTACATTATTCAACAATTGTTAAATCATATAAAATTAGATTGTGTTTCATGAAGCTCTAGTTAATTAAAAGTATGGGAAAAAAAATTGCAAATGCCTCACATTGAATGATTGCAACCCACGCTATAATGTCACCTTCAACAATTTAGTACCCCTCCATTGTGTGCAATTCCTTCAAGTCACTAAATGGCATGTGCTCAGCAAAACCAAATGTTGAGAATTAACCATTTTTTAGCTCAAAGCCAACATAAACCTTACCTTCACATATTCAAGTTATGCCATGTACAATTTCTCTTACATTGGATAATATTATTGCCTATTCTAATACATAATTGGATTCAATATTATTTTCAAAAGAAAAAGACAAAAGATGAAGAACATGCTAGTAAGTATAGTTTAACATAATCCTTTAGATTTCCAAAACACAACGCAATTAAAAAAAAATTCAATTTTGATTTGGAAGATATTAAATTAAACTGTTGCCAAATCCAATAGGACTATGATATTATGTTTGAGAGGAATGAAACTGAAACATAAAACCATGCACTATTACAAAATGTGAGTGTAGTTCACTAATCCTTGTTACGTGGACGAATGAATTCAATGCATCCTCACTCGGTCCCATTTGGTGTGATATGTGAATTCACTCAGAATCCAACGAAATCAATTACTGTATAGGGATGCATTTTTGTTTAGTGATATGTGTCATAATATTGAAATGCAAAACAACATGTCCTAGATCACTTTCATTGTTTTCAAACTCAACATAGTTGGTCTTTCATGTCAAACACCTTTCATTATTGTCTTTGTTTTTGAAGGTGAACATAGAACTGAATCTCTACTCAATACATGGTTTACCTACAAGAAGGAATTGGCTGTACTGGGTAAAAAAATATGTATCTTTATCTCCGGATTGTTTTTACTGGACACAGTTTTGGCTGTAACAAGTTCTTTGAGTAAGAGAGGGAGGTTACTCACTTCTTCTTGGGGTGCAATGGGCACAATACTCTTGGGGCAGGCTTTGCTTTCAGGACCGCCCTCATCTGCATGGGATCATGAGATGTCAAAAATGTTCATTCTCTTACTAAAACTGAGATGAAATGGTGTAAAAAATATTTGAAACTTCGTTTTGGCCTTCTGTCAAGCAAGTGGATGTTAGGATTGCCAATGGGTTGTTGCTACTGTAGTTAGTTACATCTGGAATGGTTTACAGGTATGGCGTACTTAGGCTGTGGGCAGGAGAAGAAGAATACGACACTAGGTTGCCATTTATGTTTCAGAACACTGGTAGGATGGCAGTGCGACTTGATGTTGTGGAGTAAGATGAAGAGATTGGCGGGTGCTGGTCCTCCAGTTGATGCTCCAACTTCACTATTTCCAGCACATGATCTACAATTACCCCATCTACACCAGCATCCTTCTGCTTGCGCACAGCTTCCTCAACATTACTGATGCACACAACCCCATCATACACTTAGTTCACATTCATGCTAACCACCTCTGTAGTAAGTCATATTCCATGGTTTTTCCTGAACATTAACAATACATACTATTTGAACATAACATTCCGCACACGTCATAAATTGTCTCCCTGTTCCCATGGTTGCACACCATCTTTCCTTCCATTCTTTTCTGAAGTGGTCCAACCATCTCCTATAGGAGATTGAATGCCAACAAAACCTGTAAATGACTTGTATAGTATCTGCCATATGATGCAAACACAAAGATTTACAAGAGCTTTCCCAAATGCTATGTGATATAAATTACTCACTTGAATTCACCGTACGTGAAGACCCAGAGATTTGCGGCTTTGATCAGGGAAATAAGGCTGGGTTCATGCAGAACTGCTTGCACTTCTGTCACTATACCCTGCAATTGACCTGTCAAATACCCACATACATTGTATGTGAACCATTTTCTTCATTCATCTCCCAACTCCTAAACACACATGACAATCTTTCAGGGAAATCCAAAATAGGTTTGGGCTTTGAAGGCTCAAGTGCTTTGACCCCACCAACCATTCTCCATTAATAGCAAATCCATTGAATCCATGGGTTCCTGGTTTCACATAAAGAGGAACAGCATGAAGAAGAGCTCCAGTATACCTTGTTGACAAACTGCAATTGCGGCTTGAATTGAGTTTCTTCTTTCATCATTATATATACGACCACCTCCATCAGTCAAGAAGAACACCTACACACCACACATGGCCTGATGAATCTGATGATCCCAATTGGATTATAGAGCTGATGACCTAACATGTGTAGCAAAAAATATTCAGTCCTAGTTGGTGATCTTTGTGTGCAGGTACTTTTTCTTTACCGGATATGTAGACTGCAAACTCCCCAAAAGATGGACTGCATCAGGATGAAAGCTGGAAAAGTAAATCCTTCTTCCATTTGAATGCTGCCTGACGCTCTGTATATCAACCACAAAAAATAATTTACATCCAGTGCATATATAAAGCTCTTGAGTCCTACACAAGTTATGGTCTGGTGAAACTTTTTGATCAAAACAGTCCATTCATAATGACCCATTTTGAATGCCTCTGGCCTTCAACAATTGACTTCTCATGCAAGACTATTCACATCTGCAAAGTATCAAAGTTACACATCAAATAGCTGTGGTAGTTGCAAAGTTAACAGAAGATACTTACTTCTACAATGGGATAAATCACACGCTGCAACTCGACATCAGAAGTTTCATCAATGTCATCAAACTTCACTTCAATGTTGAAGCCAACAGACGGATCCACCTGCTTAAATGCCTCCTCGAGTGTGCAAAGAGGATCTTCCATAGTTGCAGTCCATCGATTCAATGTCCCATCCCTGGCCTTTCTGTAAAGGCTTCTCCCTTCCTGTGAACACATGCCAGCAACACATTTTCAACACCTATGTACTACTGTGTCCACAAATGCCTTCATTTCCTATTTTTAACATTGTTGCACATTCAAGCTTTAAAAAAAGAAGTCATAGGAAACACAGAAAATCACTTCAAGATATCTGGTGACACTTGTTCTGACAAGTCTTTGTGAATCAGAGCCAAGGCTTCTCAAGCATAATTCTAATTGGTGGCTTTAAATTTCTCATGACTCCTGCCAGCATTCTTCAGAGACTTGACAAGGAAAAAAAACCATCTCAATACCTTGGCAAAATTCTTTTGAGGTCCAATGCCAAGAAATTCTTCCAATGTAATATCCCCAATTTTCCTTGGAACCTGTACAACAACACCATAGCGTCCAAGTAATCAGTACAGATTGATGCAAGGATTTGGTTCCACCAATTTCTCCTGGTAGATTGTAGTCTCCACAATTTCATGGTGCATAAGTTACAAGATCCACTGTGACCCAATCCTGCAATAAGTCTAAACAACTTCCAGATATGGGTGTTGGCTATAATGTTCAAAATCACTATAAGCAGAGAGTCCTGAGACAATACCTTATCTTCTATGATGATATAATCATCATGAAAAATGATAGCATGCCTGTCCTTGGTCACCTGTATAAAAACCAAGCCAATTTTTAGCAACACTCTGGACACACAAAATCCCAAAATTTCTCTCCTATAGAAAGCCCATCATTTCAGATGCAGATCACTGATTGCAAAAGAGAACTTTTCCCTTGAATGTTAGAAATGTGAGGGACTTGAGAAACACAAAGTGCAATGGAATATTATACATGCTGGGAGTTGTTTTTTGGGGGTTCACCTGGACATCAAATTCAACATAATCAGCACCATTCCTTGCAGCTTGATTGAAAGAAGCAATGGTGTTTTCTCGAATGGAGGGCCGAGAATCAATTGCCTCTCCCTGACTCAGTGACTTGTTTTTCCCACAGCCACGATGTCCAACAACCACCAGTTTTGGATTGTGTACTCCTGCTCTCAACCCTGGATCATCAGCTCAGAGAACCCAAATGAGACTTTCATTGAAAATCTGTCCAGTCTAACATAGAAAAATGCTGCATATAAGATTCTTTGGACCTGCTGGCAGGAACTGTACAAATGGCAAATAGAGATAGATTCAAACAGATAGAAGAAGACTGGCTGCCAGTCTTGACAGTCCAATTTCCTGCACACAAGGTGGGTGCCTTCTTCTTCTTCCTGGATCTGATAAGCAAATGGAGAATTTTACACAGAACTACTCCTTACCTTTGAGGTGATATTCATAGCCACTGCGTCCAGCAACACTGTCATCCGACAAGCCTGAGGTTTGTGGGGCTGCTGCTGCTGTTCCAGAATCAGGAACCAGCAGCTCTTGAGGCAGTGTTCTGGGGTCCGTTGAAACTGCACCACAAAAGAAAGAAAGATGTCAGTACATACCCGTGCAAGCACGCTCCCCCAAAAAACTGCTTCAAAACACAAGTACATGCATACTGAGAACTACCAGAAATCCAAAAACGCTGATCACGGAAACGCTGTACTCTGGAATGTGCTTGCGTGCACATGTGGAATGGATGCCTTGTCTCTAACTCATCGATCTCTGATTCTTTCTTTCTCGGAGGAAGAAAAAAAAGGCTCTGATTCTTTTGTTTCTCGGAGGAGGAGAAATAAAGGAAACAGAGCGTGCAGCATTGAATATACTCCCTGTTGCGTGTGGTAAAACAAATCAAAGATCCGCTTACAAGAAAGTGTCACAAGTCTTTCTTCTTCCGTTGTCAATCTGGCGTCGACAGCAAGAATTGCATGCACTGTAGGGCCGGGTCCAAACACAAATCTTCCACCCGGCGCAATGGATGATGCTTCGACCTCTTCATCTCTAGACGAGTCAAAGAGATTCCTTGCCCAGCACATTGTAAGCTTGTACACCGGGATGATCAAAGAACCTGACCTTTCTAGTGAATTCTCTTGCTTCCAGTCACTCTCTCTCTCTCGTCCAGACAGAGGCAGCCTCTAAAACACAACTACTGAACGATCCGTGAAACAATCAGGCGGGAGGAGATTCGTTCAAAATTGTTCCTGATTTTCTCTACTATGCCTGCGCTGCGCTGGGAAAGAACAAGCGCTATTGATGCGCAGACGGATCGACAAACAAACAAACAAACAAAAAAGTTGCGCGGAAACTGTTTTCAATAGAGTAGTAGTAATAGTAGTGGAGAGCTTCTTCCTTACCAGATTCAAAAGAAGGTGACATTCCCGGTCTCGTCTCGATCGAGAAACCTGGATCTGCTTTGACCGACGCCGGCGGCGGAACAGTTCTCCTCTCGCTACTACTACACGAAGCTCTTACGCCAAAGTTGTTCCTAGTGCTCAGGATCGCTTTCTCAGCGCACACTAAACGCGACGAACCAAATCGATCTTCCAACGAAGAAGAAGAAGAAGAAATACTCGTCGGAAACGAGAGTATTTCTGGCGCCACAAACTGCATAGGCAAAGAAAAACTTCCGATTCTTCCTCTTCCTCCTCCTTGAACGACCGCAAGCACACCAGGCAAATTACGAACACAAGAAGAACACGAAAACATAGAGAAACAAATCCTACACAATAAAAGCTTCGCCGCAATTTTTTCTTTTCCTTCTACAAACCAAACTCCGAAAGAAATAGACGAGAAGCAAAGCGCAAAACAACAATGAACAAATCAACAAACAGTGATAAAAACAAATAATAATAAAAAAACGCAAGCAAGCAAGCGCGAGAGAAAGAGGAATCCACTCGTGAATTCCAATACGATAATAATAACACAGCAAAATCCACTTCACTAATTGGATTGAAGAACGATCAAACAGACAGAAGGAAAAATCACAAACACACACGCAGCGCGCACACACATACACACAATAAGTACTTATTACAAGAAGTTGATCAATGACAATAATATAACAATATTACTATTCGAAATGCGGTACGAGAGAGAGAGAGAGAGAGAGAAGACTATGATTCGTTCAGGGAATGGTATCGGGGATAAAGCATCGGCATATTACCTCAACCGCTGCCTGCGTGCGTAGCATATCCGTAGCAGATTCCTTGGCGAACAGAACACGAAGTTCGCTTCTGCGTGCTGTGGCCAGCACACCTGGCTGGACCCGCGTCCCTCTGTCATTCCTTCTCTAACGTCTGGCGCTCAGTCTCAGTCTCCGTCCTCCATTCCGCGTCCGTGTCGTGGGCTCGTCGTAGCGACAAGAGGAAGAAGAAGAAGAGGAAGGGGAGGAGCTTCACGGGCTGGGCAACCCAAAAAACAATTATTATTAAAAAAAAAACTCCGGTCAAGAAAATTAAAATTTTTAAAACAAAAAAATTCCGTCAGGAAACTACCCACTAGAAATTTCAAATTTTTTTTTACAACGTTCATTTCCCGTCATGAAACTGCCCCCACTAAAAAAAAAAACCTTTTTAAATTTTAAAAGAAAATTTTCCGTCAGGAAACTTTTGAATTTCCACTAGTTTTTTAAAAATAAAAAATTAATAAAAAAAATTCCCTTCAGGAATGTGCCCAACTAAATAAATCAACTTTATCAAAACAAAATTTTCAGTCAGGAATTTCTGCCTACTGGGAATATTCCCTTAGCCCCCCACCCCCCCCCCCCCAAGTAGATTCCATTAGCATGGGGTATATACATTTATTTATTTATTTACCTACCATCCAATCCGGCAATTTTAAATCCCCCCACCCCACCCCACCCCACAACCCGAGCATGGGATTTTTTGATTTCAAGTAGGGGAGTTTTCCTTGTTAGAGTGGAGGGGGTACCATTGGAGAAATTGACAAAAACCTTTATCTCGGAAGAGTTGAACACGGCCCCCATTTCTGACAAAAGCCCACAACCGAGGGTGGGCTTTCAAACATGCGTAAACGACCTATCGGATTTATTTATTTATTTATTTATGTTCCCTGTGATACTACTACCCACTAGTGTCGTGCAAACAAAAAAAAATTTAAAAAAAATTAAAAAGAGAGGGTTATTTGAAATGCCCGCCCACCCGCCGTAAATTACACTTGCCTTCTTATTAATACACGAGGAAAATCCGACAAGGTCTTTGTTATAGGTATTTATTTGTAACTAACAATGGGGCTAACCGAGGATTTTTAAATAAATTGGAGGTCGAGGGGGACAATTTTTTTTTTGCATTCCCTAATAAACCCTCCCGTACCTAACCATGGGCTTCACCCATGTGAAGGTTACTTAATGGCAACCAAAACATAAGTAGAACACAAGGTGTAAGATATGGCACGTTTATTTGTTTTTTACGCCTTCATTCTCTTTACGAGTGAGACAGAGCTTCCTTCCATACGTCTCTCTACAAAGTAGGCATAATAATTTCAAGCACACTCATAATGGGGGGGGGGGTGTAAGACCTATCCTCTTTTCTACAAGGGATAAAGATGCCCCTCCAAATGCACTAGGAAATTTCTCCGAGTGCTTGACGAGTATCTTAGAACCAAGAGAAAAAAAAAAAAGTTAAGCCGGCTGCTTCCGGCAAATTCTAAATGGAAGATCCGTCACGTACATACATACATACATACAAACATACGGTGATGCATGTTCAAAGCTAAACCCCTTTTTTTTTAAATTTCAAAAAAAAAAAAAAAAAAGTTTGCCCATTGTGGCCGATGGGTCTCTTCAAGTTTTCGGTGTCGTAGCATATTGTAAAAACCATTTCATTTGTTTTTGGTGTGGGGAGGGGGTTGGGTTTTAAATGTTTTTTTGTGATAAGCCAATCAAAAAATGACCCATTTGACACACAACAAAAAACCCAAAAAAATAAAATAAATAAATAAATAAATCCTTTATAAAAAACACCTTTGGACATAACCATTATCTAATTTTTATATAACTATATAAGTGGTTATTTAAATTGATATTTTAAAAAAAGGATGAATTTGTGTAATAATATATTGAATTTATTAATGTGAACATTTAGTAAAAAAATTGAAATGAATTTTAATGAGTGTGGAATATTTGAAAACACTTTCAAAATAAGGTAACCAATTTTTTTTGCATTACTTAAAGGATTCTTTTATTAAAAACTTGAAAATAATTTGAAATTGAAATTTTTAATATATATATACCTTTACATTATAGTATAATGCAACATCTTTTTTGAATCATAATTTTTTTAAAACTATAAATTGATTTGAAAAATTCCTGATTTTAAGCATATTTTGCATAATATTCCATTTTTAAAAATGTGATATGCAATAATGTTGCAATGAAAAGATGTTTTGTTGTATCAACTAACTTTGTTCAAATTTTTACATTTTTTGAACACAATAAACACACAAAATGAAATGATTCCATAATTACTTGAATTTCTTTCAAGGATGAGTTGACAATAAAATTAAAAAATTATTTATTTAATTTTGGGAGTAATTTTAATATAATTAAAATTCATTTGCCTCCAAAGACCACAACATTGAATTTTTTGTTGAAATTTAGAGAATTAAATAGACTCTTTTTGGGGAACAAAATGTCATGTGTGTGAGGCTAATGAAGGGGAATGAGCAATTAACATGTTCCAAGAGTTCACAAGTGAATTTGACTCTGAATTATACAAAAGGTAAGGTCCCAAGGTGGGGGCATTTTTTAAGCTCACACAACCTTGATTGTTTTTAACATTGATCGTTTGCAATTGCATACACATTTACATACATGATTGAAATTTACTTTTAGAATAATATATAAAATATATATTTACACAAGTGGGTTTTTAAATCTAATATAATTGAAGATTCCTAGTACAAGTATGCAAAGAGACAAATAAAGGTCTCCATGTAGTGCCAATTTTATTTGTTTGAATTAAAGTATACATTGAACTCCTAGCATGTAGAAAGCATGGGCTTGAGACTTTTGTGGAGGAAGTGGTAACTCATGGAAGTGTCTATAGAACCTTCATAAGATTTTATTCTTTTTCAAGGAAGTTTTTCAAGTGATTTCATCATGGTTGAATTAAAATGGATGGTAATATGCAAATGTGAAAAACTTGGACACATGAAATTGCTCCATTTATATTGAAAGGGAGTTTTGAGAAAATCGAAAAAATATATCATTTTTTTTAGGCTTTAGGTTTTTCTATAAATTTAACCCAAAAAAATTTGTTCAAAGTCTTAGAAGATACATCATAACTTGCTTCAATATATTATTGAATATTTCTTGTCATTGCATTACTTGATAATATAAACTCCTTAATTCAACAATTGATAGTAGCCATGATAGAACTTGATGGCATGAAGTCTACCATGTGAATGCAATGGTATGAGGTGTGCAAGCTAACACTACGTCCCAATTTTCATGCTTTGTGAAAAAAAAATTCATAGTAACTTTTCATTTGCATTTTATATTGATTCGACAATTTTATCAATAAAATACTCAACAAAGAAAAGACTTGTAGCACTAGGTGGGGTGACAAGTATAGTTTGGTTTGGGGTTGTTTTCCAAATTAAGGAATCCTTTATGTGAGCCTTTTTAGGATCTCACCTCTTGTCACTAATTCAATTATAAGTTTCTTGCTTATAGATGTCATGACCCTCACTTCATGTCATTCTAAAGCTACCATAATACATGAACAATATTGGCATAAATTTTTTAAAATATTTTTTTTTGGTCAAATTTTTGAGAAATTATTTATTACTTGTCCCAAAAAAATTATTATTATTATTAAATTAAATTCTAAAGTATTTGATTGTTGAGTTTGAACTTTAGACTGGCCAATCCTAGAATTCAAGAATGTGAAAATCTAGACACACTTAGATTGTCCCAAAAAAACAACAAAATCATGTTTATTATTTTCTATAAACATTACATGCCAAAAAATTCAGAATTAAAAAACCAAGTGTTGAAGTTACGAGTTGAGATTTAATTAATTATTGGACATTTTTTTGTCGAATCCATTTGGGTACAACGGTATTTGTATTGATAATGGATGAATGTTTATAAAACTTGAAATTGAACAATTATATATATATATATATATAGATGCAAGCAAATGGCTCTAAGCAATTTGAATAGTTATATTGCATCCAACTTTTCTTTTTGGTAGAAAAAATTATTTTATAAAAATATTTGCATTTGAACTTCTACCTCAAGCTTTTGTGATTGGAAACCCTCTTCATCTCACCATTGGTAGTGTGGGGAATCATGAAGTGTAACCACACAACAATCTATGGATTTAGGACTATGGACATGGGTCTTGATTGGTTTTGACCATTGTGTGCAAACTAAAAGGGGGGTAAGAAGGAACTCATGAGGGGCAACCAAATTGGGTAAAGTGTAACCCATGTTCCTCATTGCTCAAATATAAAATGAAAAAAATCATGCTAGGAACATGAATGTGGCACCCCTTTTGTATACTTTGGTGGCTTAGAGTGTGAGCTAAATTCTTGCTTTTGCTTTTTGACCCCTATGCTTTTAATACATTGGTTACTTTTGCATGTGGACCATGGAAAAAAGTTTTGATCCCTTTTGTGATCATAAACAAATGAAAGTCTTTTCATATTTAAAAGGATGCAATCTAGGTGGATATCATGTTGATTTTATCTGACAAATTGGAAATTTTCAATTTTATTTTACTATAAATATGCTAAAGAAAAATATTTACAAAACATTTAATCTCAAATTAACTTTGATGGCCACTTGAGTATTGGGAATTTATTCTTGAAGGTGAAAATTCACAATTTTTATTGAAGTATATAATTCTTGCCTCCATTGTTATATATATAATTATATTCTCTCGTAGTGTATGGATGTTTAACCTTGTATATAGGTGAAATGGAATAGGTAAGATCATTAATTGAATTATGTAATTATATAAGGTGCACATGCTTCACAAAAGCATGAGTTTTCAACTTTTTTAGGATTTTTTTATTAAGTTTTGCCTACATGATACATGTGAAATGGGTTTGAAAGTAAAACTTCAAATGAATATAATCAATGGGACAAAATAAAAAATAATATGCCATCATCATGATTTGTGAGGGATAATACATTTTTAATTTTTTTTCCTTTCTATCAAGTAATTAATGTCATAGGTTTTTAAAGAATGATTTTATCATGTTAGTTTTCAACTAATAATTTGTTTCATGAAATAGATGTCTATGTATTGGTTTGTAATTGATTTGACGTCTTTTTGCATTTTTATGTAAGTGAACATGTTTTAAATGCAAGATCAAGGCACCTACAAGTTTGAGTATTATAATTAACATTAAGTACTTCATTTTAAAGTGAAAGCACACTATGGGTGAATCATTTTACACCAAAATAAAAATGTATAACAAGTATTGTGGTACACATTAGTTGAAATCTTGATGACATCTTTTGGCTAAAATAAGCACAAACCAAAATAAATAAAATTTTCACAATAACATTTTGGAACTCAGAGTTCATTTTGAGTCAATGTTCATATTGATCCAATGGTTAGATGAAGAAGAATAGATAAAATCAATGTACATAAAGTATATAATTTGATTTTTTTTGAAAACCATAGATCCTCATGTTTATGCTTCATGAAACATTACCAAATAAAACAAATTCCTCCTCTTTCATATGGTAGTAGTTTTTCTTAAAAAGAAAACATTATTATGCACTTATTGTTAAACAAGTGTAAAACACATTTTTGAATGGCATTTCAACCAAAAGCTTTAAAATTTTAAATGGTATTATAATTTAATTGATGTATATCAATGCCATTCACCACAAATTAAAATCAACAAAAAAATCCACTTAGAACCTTAGTTTTGAAATATATATATATATATATATATATATACTTTGTGATAGGGATTACTTTGTCACACATATAATCCATACATTCAAGTTCTCCAAGGTTTGTTGTTTCCAAAAAAAAATTGATTAATTTAAATCTAAAGATAATAAAAAATATACTTAAAACAAGCAAAAATATTCATTATGTGATTTCCATCATATGACATCATCAAAAAACTAATGCAAAAATATTGTATTTTTTAGAACAAATTTTGGAGGGGGATTTTAATGTTTTTTATAAACTTTTGAGTCCATTGAAAAACTCCAAGTTTTCAATAAGTTTTTCCATGTGTGAAATTTGACTTATGTTTTCAATAAAATTTGTGTTATACATGAACTTGCACATTGAGTTTTTGTTTTGTAGTCAACAATCCATTTGAACCATTTGTATTTGGAGTGTTTTATTTTGAGTAAAGCGGGTTGTGAGTGATTTCTTTCCTTTTTGGGGCCATGGATGGCCTTTTTTTTTTGTTGCTTGGGTCTTGCCATTTCTTCTTCTTTATTTCCTTATGGTTGAAGAATTGGTTGAGAATCATGTGTTTTCTTAAAGCTTCTACAAGAGAAGAAGGCAAGAGGAAATTGAAAAAGGATGAATTATTTTTGGAAGGTTGATATCACAATTTGTGTGGGGTGATATAACATTCCTAAAAAGCTATGTTCATCCCTATTCATATTATAAATTGATTTTTAAAATCATGTTTTTTGAGATTTGGTAAAAATTTCAAGTATTCAATAAGTTTTACCATGTTGTGAAGTTTCATTTTATAAATGAAAATCGTGTTGTACATGAGTTTACATCCACGAGTTTTTGTTTTGTGGTTAGCAAGCCATTTGAACAATTTGTATTCTAGATGTGTCATAGCTTGCATTTTATGTTTTGGGAATTAGCCAATGAAAGAGTAGAAAGAGGGAAAAAATTGTAGGTTGTGCACCCCCAATTAATTAATATGAATCACAAATTATGTCCACACTACATTTTAAGGGATGATCTTCCAACCCTAATTTTCAATGGAAAAGTTTTAAATATAATAATTATTACATTTTTAGACCACCACTACCTACTGAATATGTGTCACCCAAACCTAATAATAAATGAAATAAACAGGTATATCATTTAAAAACACGTTATCATCCTTTTTTAAATGTTAATAAATGAGTAATTATTCCAAATGCAATAGCATGGGTCAATCACACAATAAACAATTGTTTCTAGTGAAGAAACCACTAACTATTAAAATAATAAAATAATAATTAAAAAAATATGCATTTTCATATTCATACCTGATCTCAAAACTTGATTTTAAAATTCCTAATCTAAAATCAATTTCTTGCTATTCTCTTGACCACATAAGATTCATTTCAATTTTCGTCTACCCCTTAGGGCGGCATTTCATTCCTTTGATGTGTTCTTCAAATGCATAATAGTCCCAAATAATAGCCAAAGTAAACCAAGGCTTGCCATTTTACATCAACTAGAATTTAAATTTATGCCTAACATGAGTTCCACAACATCCCTTAATGGTCAATCCATATTCATCATGCAAAAACCATATAAAACCTAGGCAATTGGTATGAAGGCAAAAAATGCATGTTTGTAATACTTGTTGTTAGTGCTCCATTCATTCCTAAACATTGGGTATGGCCCATATTAAACTATACTACATTTGTCCTACTCATTTAAAGAGCCTTGTATTTCTTTAATGTTTCCAATGGAACCAAGTCTTCCAAAAGTTATGATAAAGTAGTGATTCCATTTTCAATCAATGGTGACAAAAAAATCTTGGGAAGGTCATGGAATTGAAGTTTCTTGTCACCTTGTATAGGAAAATCTACCCACATGATTTACCCACATTTATACTCTAGGTAAATGGTGAAGCAAAAGAAGAAAAAAAACCCTAGATTTGATCAATTTGTATACCCAAACTTATGTTTGGCTTCCAATAGATATATATTATTTTTTAAGCCCACCCATTTGCCAATGCAAAGTGTATAGTTATGGTAAATATTTTTGTTTGATGTAAAACAAATAAAAAATTAAAAAGATCTTGAAGTCCAAACTTGTTGCAAATTTGTTATTTATAGTTATGGTATATGTTCATTTTTTTAGGTAGATTAATGAAAAATTCAAAAGTTAACACATGTTGAGCTCCAAGTTGTTGCAAAGTTGTTATCTATAGTTATGGTATATGTTCATTTTTTAGGTAGATTGATGAAAAATTCAAAAGTTAACACATGTCGAGCTCCAAGTTGTTGCAAAGTTGTTATGTATAGTTATGGTAAATAGCCTACTCATGTTTTGAGGTACAATAATGAAAAATTCAAGAGTCAATACATCTTGACCTCCAAATTGTTATACAATTGTTGAATATAGTTTTTACTATTGTTTGATTTGTGAGACCATTGAATTGAAGAAGTGGAAATTGCCTATCATGTTGTGATCTTTGTGAACATTCTACCATGATTCAAAACAATTGCAGGTCTAGTTTTGGGAAATTATGTTAACATTAATGGCATGTGCATTTTGATTTGTAGCATAAGATGTGGCTAAGTTTTTGTGAAGTTTAAAATTTGCAAAATAAATTTGAAAATGTTTCGTATGATTCCAATTTTTAAATATTTGAATGATTAGATTAATCAAGTAACTTGTATATAAAATAAGATATATGCTTGTGGGAACTTAGATTTGGACTTGTTCATTAGCATTTTTCATTGTATGTACTAAGATTTCGCTCGTATGAAAATTTTAAAAATATGACTTACCTTCACCCTATGAGTAATAATTATTGAAAATACAAGAAATGTTTCATGTACTTGCACAACATTAGTTTTTCAAGTTGGTATGATCTAATTTTGATGTTTCCTTTTAACCTTGGTTTTATCAAAATGGAAAATGAAAAGGCATTTGTATTTTTCATTGGGATTTTGGCACAATGACAAAGCCAACTTTAACATACATGAATCCTCTAGTTTTACATGTGTGCTTATGAGTAAGTGTTTAAAACATGCATGTGTTTTTCAAATTATATTGTGATATGCATTTCCATGTCATTTGTTGATTGTTAGGAGCTTTTAACGCACTTGATATAAAATTTAGTTACATTTTAACATAACTATGCATTGTTCACCATGTTTTAAAGTTGCAATTTGGGTTTAAACCAATGTTGAACATGTATATGGTTTTAAACGTACCCTCTGTGCAATTAAGTGCAAATAAAAAACTTATATACATTCCATATAGATGTAAGTGTAAAACCATGTTATTTCATTATTTACATGACACACCCACTATGTAAATATGTGTAATTTTTTTTTAAAAGACAAAATTGCACAAAAAGTGCCAACATTGGGTCAATCAATAAACCATTACCAAATTATTATTATTATTATTAGTTGTTAATGGGCTCATCAAAGTGGTCCGTTATCAAAAACATCTTTAGGATGCACCACAATTGAGCAAATTAATTAACATATGAATCACATCACAATAGGTACCCAAGCTCTTGTAATTAAAGCCTACACCAAAAATGGTGATGAACAAGGTTAGAAATGGAAATTCTACTCAAGCAATGAATGGGGACAACATGGACCCACTATGCAATCAAGAATGTGCAACAAAGATATTCCCCAATAGTACCACAATTTGTCTTATATCTTTAGCCCAAAAGTGTGGGCTTATACATATTATAGATAGATTGGTGGGCTAAAGGGAAGGACTTCCAAACTCCCTTATTGGTATTTAGGAGCATATAAACTTCTTGTTGCCATGTGACAATTTATTTAAATTTTGAAAAATTATTGTCCAGTTATGAGTTGCCATGTGGCAATCTATTCCAAATTAACAAGTTTATTGACCACTTAAGGGTTGCCATGTGATAGTGAGCTAAAAAATGAATTTTGGGCCCAATCATGTGATGCTACATGGAAACCTAAGGTTAGAAACTTATCTCAAAAGCCTAACCTAATAAGTTTAGTCCAAGTAATTTAACCTAGGCTAAGTTTAGGCCTAAACTAAAAATGAAACTATAATAGACTAGGTAAGCTATTTCATCAAGGAGCCCAAGTATTTTTAAGTTGTAAATATGAGAACTTGAACCCATCACCTTCATTTGAAGGTTTAAATACTTAACCATTGCATCAAAACTTTTTATTTGTAACATAATTAATCATCACAAAAGTATAAACAATTTAATATTTTAGCTTAGGTTAACTCAGATTACCCTAATATAACCTATAGTTATTTAAACTAAACTAGGTTAAACTTAAAAGATACTTAAACTAAATTAATTAAACCTCAAGGTTAAACTTAGGTTAAATCTAGATTTTAAACCTAAATTAAACCTCAATTATTTACAAGTAGAAGTTAAACATAAGCGAGACTTAAATAAACCTAGCCTAAACCTAAAGTTTAAACCTAAGGTAAATTTAGATTAAACCTAAAGGTTAAATTTAAAGGCTAAGCTTACTCTAAACCAAAAAGTTAAGCTTAAAAGCGAAATTTAACTTAAACCTAGGAGTAAAACCTAGGTTAAAGTTAAAGGTTAAATCTAACCTAAACTTAGGTTAGGTGTAAAGATTAAACATAAATTGAACTTAGAAGTTGAACTTAGAGGTTTAACCTAGGTTAAATTTAAACTAAACCTCAAGGTTAAACATGAAATTAAACATAGGCTAAACCTAAGATAAACCTAGGTTAACCAAAACCAAACATTAGCAAAACCTAATGTGAATATATTTTAATATTGGTTCCAAGAAGAAAAAGGTTCAATGGCATGATGTTGGATTAAGTTTATTTTTGTGATTCATGTGCAAAATCACAATATTTAAAATCATTCACAATTAGTTGATGATCATAATTTTTTTTGAATAATTAATTACATTTTTAAGGCTAATTTTGAAAATATTTGAATTATATGCAAAATGTTTTTATAATGACAATTATGAACACATTGCTCCTATATGCATGCACCTAATTGACAATTTTTTTTCATATAACATTTTCCTAGGTTTTTTCATGTGTTTGACACACTTCATTACTTCTTGGTTTTGAAATCAAAACATGTGCCTTAGTGATGTAGTTGTGAGCTTCATGACATGACTGAATCATAGTTGCAAAAATGTTCAAGTTGTGGATGTTGCATTTTGCATAGTGAATGTAATTGATTTTTAAAAACATTTCCCCTATGTAAAGCATAAATTGTAGAAAAAATGATTTGCCTAACACATAAGGTAAGTGTAAGTGGAAAAAAACATATTTACATTGTAGATAAGCTTTTTCACTTACCATGTCAATTACTTGCACAACAATAGCTAAAACACATTCAAAGGAACCAAAAATTGGCATTGGATGTTATAAATAATCATTGAAATTTAGAGTTTTTTTTTGTCATTTGAAACCATGATAATGATGGCATGTTGTCTGTTTTTGACACATATGAATGTTAAAAAACTCAAATTAAAAATCCACTTGATCTAGGTAAACACTTTTGAAAATGAACAACTATTGTGTAAAAAAAAGACAATTTTGCAAAATAATTTCAAAAGGACACATATGTTGGTTTACCACATCCATTTTTGGAAGTGTAGTTATTGCAAACCCTTGTTTAGCCTAATGGTTATAATTAGAGACCTTTTGATGCTTAATGCACCATCATTGTGGTAGTTAGACATCCATGTGGTTGTTACTACATTTACCATACTAACTTGACACATGTTAATTTATCTAACATCTTACCTTTTGTTGAACCAACTTATATAAGGCAATACGCTTGCCTTGTTTTCTATTCAATCCTAATCAATCTAGAGTGAAGGCCCATGGGGTCCAAAGAATATCATTTGAAGGTTTCATGATTTTAGGATTTTGTATGGTTAAGGTCCACGTGAATTTTTTAAAGGATATTGTATTGTCAAGGTCCTTAGTTCAAGTGTTTAATTTGGTGCAAGTGCTAAGTGTTGTATGGTCATCACTAGTTAAACTAAAATTATTGCTCTGTTTCCTACACCTAATTGGCCCAACAATATTTCTTTTCACTAGACACTTGAGGTAGTGCACTATTGAAGAAAGACAAGATTGATCAATGGTTTGTCAACATGTTTGGGATGAAGCTTTCACTTTTTGAAAATAACAAATTGGAGGGATCTTCAAACTATTCTATGTAGAAATTCAAACTATAAAGCATTATTGAAAGAGAAGATTTGTGGGAAATAGTTGAGCCATTGGGAAACATTATAGTAAAATTGAATGAGTTAGGATCCATTAAGGGAACTACTTCTTAGCATCATGTTCGTATCTCTAGTTAACCTACTAGTGTTGTGTCTCAACTTGCTCACAACTTTAATCCCTCTCAACCTATCCACACCACTCAACTTGCCAACATCTTTCAACCTACCAATAATGAGCTTCGAAAGAAATAAGATGAAAAAAAAATTCTCTATCATAAAGTTGTTAGTGAAAGATCAAGTCATTCCATATATCCTTCATGCAAAGGGACTCAAAGATTGTTGGGACACTCCTAAAAGGTTATATGAAACAGAAAATGTAGTGAAAACATTATCATTAAGCAATGAGTTCTCAAACTTATGATAAGTAAATGTATGCATTAGAGTAGTCATTTTCTTCAATGAAGAACATGTTGATTCAACTCTTAAACTATAGACCTTTTGAGTTGTCACTTGATGAGCATGGAACATCATTTACAATGTCATCTACTTAATGCGATAGATACTATGATGCATAAACAAGCTTGTAAGCTTGCATGCACCACAATATTGCATAACAAATATGTTTATCACAAAACATTTCGTGAAAATTGCTACACATAATAGTCTATGAAATTGAAGGAGATAATATTTTTCTTTTTTGTAAAAACCTAACATACTTAAGCTCATACTACATAATCTTGGCTCCTAATCTAAATGCAAACAACTATCTAACATGATTAGGATATCTTAATGATACGTGCCCACATGGTTGGATCAACCAATGAACTATAGTTCCACTCAATTACATAATATTATTACTTAAAATTTTCATTTAGTGCATTTATTTTCCAAATTTTTAACACTAATTTTACAACCTCTTCAATTTCCCTTTATGAACATGGGTATAAATAAGTTCCCATCTTTCCCCTATGCATTCTCTCAAAAAATTTCAAAGGGTTTCTTGGGGAGTTTTATCTCAACTTTCAAAATTCACAACTAGCCTAGCATGTAGGCTTTAGAAAATAGCTTTAAGACTCTCATCCATGACCAAGTACTACTACATCATGTGGTCATCGAACCCATTCACAAAAATGCAAACTTGACTTAGTTTCTACTAAAGTACATGTGATCATCTATCCCATTCACAAAAATGCAAAACTTGATTTAGTTCTACCAAAGTTCATGTGATCATCAAACCCATTCATGAAAATGCAAAACTTGATTTAGTTCTACCAATGATGAGGGAAAATAAATTATATGCTCATCAAAATTGTGGAAATTTGCCACAAAAAAACACCAATACTCAAGCAAACACCAATACTTAAGTCTCAATTATTGTCATATGGTGTTTGCCATAAGGGTATTAACTACTCTTTGGTTCTAGAGGAGTAATCTTCTAGTGGGTATTTTATTCCACAGTTTCAATACTTTCCCAAATTCTCATCAACTTTCCATCAGAAGTTGCCAAACACATGCTTCATGGTCGGCTTTGATTTTGTGCCCACTAGACTTTTTTTAGCCTTTGTCACACAAGAACATCAAAGTACCAACATTGAGCTTGTTTTTGGCCTTCCGATGATCCTTCGCTGTATAGCTCTTCAAGCATTTCTAGAAGGAAAACAAAAGGGACATCTTCAGGCATTGTGTTGCTCTTACCTCATTCCAAACCAACTAAATACAGTTCTAGACCTGCTCTAATAACACACCACTTTGTCATAAAAAGTGAATTGGGTTCATCACAATTTGTTGTTGTTGTTGTTGTTTTGTTTTGTTTTTTTTGGAGTGTCAGTTCCTGTTTCTGCAAGAAGCTGTAACAAACCAACAACCTGTGTGTCTCTTTCTGTAAAGATAAGTCTGACAAGCAAGCGACATTGTCATATTGTGCAACTAAAAGGTGCCCACTACTGTAAAGGGCCATTTGTGGTGGTTACGTGAGTGAGTGATCATTTAGCAGCTTACAAAAGTGGCAGAAACTCTAAAAGCTGAACTAAAACTATCTGGCCTCTACCTCCTTTGTAAGTGTCACAGATATGTAAGTCTGACACTTCTACTCCAAGTTGTTTGGCCAACAATGCTTCACAAAACAAAAACCCCAACATCTTATGTACTTTGCAGCCCACCCACGCTTGATATGAAAAGCTCACTCACACATAAAACCCATTACATAATATAAGAAAAGAGATTTTATCTGTCACAAACAGAATACACAAGCAGAAATAAACACTTGACGCATTTTCTCCACTTACAGAGTATTTGAAGTCTACAACCAAAAAAAAACACACAGATACACCACCCGACCACTAACACAGAGACACTAAACTAGCTACAGATTTCCTCTCCCAAAGTTCTGCTTGTCCACAACTACAAAATACTCTCCCTTGGGGTTCATTGTTCATTCCTGCCTTCATTGTATAGCCCCTGCTTTCCCCAGGTGCGATCTTTTTATGACCGCTTCTAGAACTGGGCATGATATTTCCTCTAACACACTAGTTATATAACTTTTATGCAAGCACCATCTCCAAGCTAAAATGCTCATGTTCTTGTTCCTTCATTTACAATAGCAGTCCTCGCACACTTCTCTCCTAGAAGAGGTCATTGCCCTTAATGTCAAGAGTTGAAAAAGTGTCAAAAACTATACTTTTTTCTAGTGGTGTCATCTGTGAGATAATGTTTCCACTAAACCAAAAACTCATTCCAAGTTTTATTCCAAAAGTTGTCAACCGTCATTCTCAGAATTTCTTCATGTTCCATTCATCCAGTGCATGTGGTAACTCACCCAACATGGGGTTAGGGCCTAACTCATATTCTCATAACAACTATCCATACAAAGCATGGAATGGGTAGCAAAGTCGCCTTCAATCCATATTACAAATACCTAGAAATTGTCTTTCACCAATACTTTGAAATTGTGTATGTTTCCAATGAAATCTCCTTGCAAAAAGTGTGAACATGGGGTGCAAAGCAAGAGTGCCACCAAAGAAGCAAATGCTGTTTTTTTCTGGGAAATGTCGATCATGCATTGTAGTATTGAACAATTTTAACAGATCTCATGTTGCTCAGGAAGATAGTATGAACAGTAATAGCTGCTGGGTCTGCAACACTTTGTTCATAGTATCTTTCTGGAGATTGCAACAACAGGAAGTCAGACTCAAGAAACAGTTGGACTTTTGCAAGGGAGCTGGAGAAGCCACTAACTGTTATTTTCAGTGCTTGTATGAGAGAACCACTGTCTTTCTTTATCTCCAGCTCCCCTAATCCTCCTTTGTCTCCAGCAACTTCCTCAAGTGATAAGTAACAATAATGAGGACACTCTTAGCATGATGGTCAGAGACAAAATTAACTTACTAAGTAGCAGGAGATCAAGGCAGAGGCTGAATGCTGTCCTCTTGATGTTTCTTCCTGTTGAGCGATGTTCAAGAATTTGCTGTGTACGATTTTACAAAAAACTGGTGCTCAGTGCTAGGTCCCGTAGATTGGTTAACACGTGTGTGCGTGTAGTCCCAATTTGGCGCGCTATCTCCAATTGCTCATCCAATGCCAACATTTCATAACTGCATCAACTCACCATAATGTATCATCTTAAACTGCATAGCATACAAATCTTGTCCATGAATCAGGATCAAAGTGGAGGACAAAGTTCTATCATCTGCAACAGCATGTTCTTTAGCCAAAAGTCACAAATAGACAAACAAAATCCAACATCAGCACAGAATCCAACAGTGAACAATGGAGATGCTTACTGGCTCAACAGCTCACAATCAACAATATTGTCAGGGCCCGGTCTGTGAGCTTTGCCATCACACCGAAACTGGCGAAATGCCCGGGGATTCAATCCTGCAACATGTGCAACTGAATCAACCAGTTTTCTCTGTAGAGTTTGCAGCCGCCGGAAGGTTAATTCATCCACTGGTGCTAGATAATCAATAGCACCATCCAGGGTCCCGAAGAGGACAGCAAAGCGGTTTGACCGTGCAGTGCTTGCAGTTGGGAGCATTTGCAACCGAAGGAACTTGGCTACATGTGCACCCAAGTGGAATTCTGCTCTTGGGAGCAGCTTCTGGCCCTTCCAGCTTTCCACACTTTTTGGAGCATAGGAAAAGATCTGCCATTGCCACTAGTCCTTATCAGCATTCCCTGTTTTCTCAATGTCCATGTCTTACTCAAGCACTACACCTTTTCTGAGGAACATGCTACCACCAAAACTTCCACCAGCAAACTCTTTGAAGCATCTCACTTTCTTGGCATCAGTAAATGATGGCCAAAAAACCAGTACACATGGAATTTGTAGCATGAAATAGTCTGAGCCTTACCTGAAGATTCTTGTGACTGTCCGACACCAGGAGACTTAGTGTACTTCCATCAATTAAAAATTCTGTTGTATAGCAGTCCAGTGCCCCAAAGTCTTTGGCCAGCAATGTAAGCTGGGCACCATCCTCTTTCCAGCACAGGAAGTAGATACTTTTATGGATGTCACCAAACAGCACAAAGTTCTTCACCTGGAATGACATAATGGAGGTTGAAAGTCTTCAATCCGCTTATGAAGTGCGAGAACGTCACATAAGAACATAATGCATATTAGAATTCATGTCTGACACCATTGAATATAATTCAGGGCCAAGTGAGAACTTACAATATTGAGGCTCACAACATAGAGAGGGGCATCAAAGAATGCAGCACCATTGAGTTCTGATCCATTCCATGTGTGAAGAATGATTTTGGGGCCTATTGCAATAAGAAGATGGCCCTGTAGTGATGCAATTGCTGATATGGCACCCTTAAGCTCCTTTGAGTAAACCTCTCTTGCCTGCACAAATGATGGAAATCCTTGTTTGTGTTGGACCAAAGGCAAAAGTGTGCAATAGAACAGATTCTTTCTCTCTACTCCCTTGTGCCAGATTTCTGATTGTCCGGGCAGATTATATTGCCCTATTAGACAGGGGTTTCAATGAACAAGGATGCAAACTATACAACACAGTGTATTGCAAGAGAACAAAGCTAGTAATAACAGCAGTAGTGTGAGGAATATTCCTACAATGGCAGTACTGATGTAAACATACCCATGTAGACAGATCATTGGTACCCTGGCCAACTGACACAAGTATGATGCGCCCTTTTGCTGCAACATCCTCCCCTTGCACATAGGCAGTACCTATGGCAAGCATGGTTTGTGTCTGATCTGTCATTATGTTCTGTTGGGTAGTACACCCACCCACCACTGCTAAGTTAGTTGAACACCCACAGATGCTCAATCCATAATCTTCCACAAACCTTCCAGTTATACAAACATGTGTGTCCTGACATTCTGTCACTGCTTCTGTTAGCAATTACTTTCAAAACAAGAGCATTCCTCCTGGTCTGTACCTTTCACTCCAGAATCTAATCCAACAAGCATCTCCATTTGTGTATCATTTACCCCAAAACTAACCCCAAGGAAAGCTACAGCATTTGGATTAGCCTCAAAACTCGAGAATTGGGGCATCTGTTGAAGCTTCCCTGTGGATGCAGTACACTACAAAAAGGTGTCAAAAAGAGGCAATGTCCTCATTTGGCTCCACATCATTAAGACAATTATGTTCAAGTACATGGAGACAGATAGGCACATATAGAGGTAGACAGACAGACAGACAGACCCACCCGTATGTTAACAATGCGAACAGTGAGGGCATTTTCTGTCATGTGCATCTTGATACTGGCTTTGGTCTCCCAGTCACTCCCTGGCTGGGCTGGCTCAATAATTCTGACTTCAAATTCTTCTGATGTCACAAGTTTCTGTCCATCCTCTGCCAGTGACTCCTCAGTTTGCTGATCAGTATAGTTTCCACTTGAAGCTTCACCAGCCATAACTTGAGATGCTGACCAGGATGACTGCCCCCACAGGCAAGCCAATGTTGAATTAAAGCTTCTATTCAACAGTCCTATGTTCCAACAATCATGCTCCAAAAACCAGTAAGACATACTAATGCAGACTGGCAGTCAACAGAGAGTATATTAAGGTTCAACAGTTGCACATAGCAGCACATCAAGGTGCAAATAACCATGGAAAAAAAGTTACCAAATTATTGACACAAAGCAAAAAACAATGAAACTTGTGTGGAATGGCATCACAGTGACACTTACAGGAGTGGACATGATAAGGGCATACAGATTCACATCCGGATGATATGTAACTTGATGAGGGGTACCACGAAGTGGAATCTGAAACACCAAAATGGTACCACGGTTTAGTATCATTTAGCTACATTCTTTTGTTGGCAATTTGGGACCTCACCCACAAAATTCAAGAATCATAATCATCTTTACATAGCCTAGGAACTGAGGTAACAAGATCACTGAGCTTCAGACAAGTCATCATCATCTTTGAAGTTCTCTGGTAGGAAATGCAAAACAAGGAGTGATAGTTCACACCTTCTGAACTGCCCAGTCATTATCATAAAAGAGAAGTGATGGTAGTTGACAGATCTTCAGGAGTCCCTGCACAATCAATCCACTAATTGATCACAAGGAAGGACAGCATCTGTATCTAATCAACAAAAGTTTTCAGAGAATGCACTAATTCAGCTACAAGACAATTGTCTATACATGGAAGAACTATCTTAGTGCACAAGACAGGTGGAGATAAGAACCTCTGCTGTGACGTAGATAAAGCCATGTGTGCAATTTACATTGTGTAGAGGAGTGAAACCCAGTATGGCTCCATCACAGAACTGCCATTTCACAGCCAATTATGGATGTTACAGAAATCTGTACTCAGTTTCTAGTTAAGACCTAGATTGGGCTGAGCTACTGTTTTCAACATATTCCATCCCATGAGCAATCTTCTCAATGACTTGCATAGATGATTGCATTTTGACCAACAACTAGTATGACAAAAGAGCCTGCAGGGATTTCTCATGTGGGTGGAAAATTGTGTCTCATTTTGTGCCTTCTATGATAAGTGTGGCTAGCTGTTCAGAAGTGCCATATCGATGCAGCCTTCAAATCTGAGAACTTCAGCTCACCTGAGGGTGACATCGAATTCTTTGCCGACAGATCATGAGCCAAGCTGGTCTTGATCCTGTCACAAAAACACCAGACATAGAACCCACATTTCTGAAAGGATAAAATTGGAGGGTAGGGTTCTTCTCTCCAACCCCTTCATCCTCCCCACTAACCCAATCAATTGGCATACGCACAAACCGCAGGTGTCCAAGCCTAGGGGTTTCTTTGGCATTGCCCCTCCCGATTGAGTCTGCATACTCCAATGCATCACCAGTTTCAGGAACTTCATAGCAGAAAGCATGATAACACAGCATCGTCCCATCAGAAAGAGTTGCAAGCAGGAACGGGCGGCCAAACTTTTCACCCCAGTGTTCAAAGCACACTTGAGTAACAAGTAGCTGAGATGCAGCCTCCCGTAACATATCTTCACCAGCTGTCTCATCCTCCTCTGCCCCATCTCGCAATGCCGCATTTGAGGACACTCTCTTCTCAGACACCTTGTTATCCCAAAGCACAGACATCCCATAGTTGAAGTTCTCAACACTGAAGATACATGTCACATGTGGGAGCTCATAAATCTCCAGTCTCCCAGTTTGACGACAGATCACACAGAACACTTTACCCTGATCAGGAGCAGTAGACAATTGACTTCTCTCAGAAGAATCTTTGCATGCCCTTCGCAACCAAGAATAAGGACCTTTGTCTTGATAAAGTGAAAAAGCTGTTATCAGGTCTGTATTGGAGGCAAAACTGGATGGTGAAGAAATTGTCATGGTGGATGTTGCTGGATCTGTTGCCGATAACCCATTTGCCACATGATATTATGAGATCAGAACAAAGAAAACTACTTGTGCACATCTAACAGTTCAAACATGACATAACATGCAAGTGTGCCATTTCTACTGTCTCCCCATGTCCTCAGGGAGCTTTGCAAGACATTAGTACCATTTCTTTCTATAACAATGTGCAGCCTGTCTCCACAGAACAACCACAAAGGGAGAACATGAATGATGAAAATATACCTCCCACAACTAGCTGTAAAGCACCATCTGCCATCTTCAATACAACAAACGGGTCTGCAATAGCTGCTCCGACCACCAGATTACCAGTTGAAGGAACACTTCCATTTGTCTCAGCCTCTGGCCTTTCAATTAGCAGCTCTTGCATCTGAATGGCTCCATCCAGAAGTCGTAATCCTCTATCAAATACCTGCACTACACAGTGCCTACACCCTCTCCACAATATAAATATATCTATGGGAACCACTGGCCCCCACAACTCGAGGAAATAAATCCTTGAAGATGTGAACTTGGGTATGGAGCCTGCAACAACTTCCAACATTCTATGGCACCAACAACTGTGGCGCACCATCCAAGTTCATTTTATTGTCAGCCCTCAAAGTGACCTCATGAACAAACCCAGAATTGGACCCAACTGTTTTTAGTAAATGATCATTTTTGTCTACCTACCTGCCAAATAAATTGCCAGCAATGATGGTCCCTCCCTCTGTGTAGTACTCAACTGACTCAGTGACCTCTCCCAAGGTGTCTCCTGTTTCAAGAACCTGCCAAAAGATAAGGGGATGTGACAGATAAGAGAATGGACCATCCAGCAACTCACAAAACTGCTTCTCAGCACAGTGTAAACTGGAAGGGTGCTTGCAATGTGATAAGAAGTCACAGGAACTAATATCCAGGACATCTATATGCAGGACATCTTACCATGGTTCGAGAACCCAAACTAATAATGAGGTAAGCATGGAACTCCTCATCTTTAGAAGTCGCCAAATCAATGTCAGATGCAGAATCTCTCTGCGCCTTGTGATAGACAGTCCAGATCCCAGTACACCCTGGGAGCTCAACCTGCAAATCATGCACATTGTCATACAAACGAGCAACATAGAACACAGTATGCACCCCCACAAACCTCTCATTCTAAAACAATTCCTCCATCATCCATCTCTTGCACATTGATCTCAAAGTCCAGATGCTAGGTATTACTTGCAGAATACCCCAGCATACTATACTCTTGATGTAAGAAACATTACTGGTCAAACTTTGCCACCCAGTGATCATAGGAATGCCTACCTCTGTGATGAGATCAGGACGTATTGATTGATGTAGCACAGATAGACTCCCATTCTTTCCATGACCAGAGCAAGCCACCTGCAGAATTATCCCAGATTGAAAGTCTGGAAAAAGGATACAGTGGTGGTGGTTGCAGACATCAAGGATTGTGATATGTGCAATCAAGGTGTTTGCAAGAAACACATCCAAGTAGCATGGAACAGGACACAAACTAGGATTCCAGATGACTGACAGCAGGAGAGAAACTATGAAGTTCATAAAGAACAATAAGAGAGAAAGAGAGGCTTTAAGAAGGCATAAACATCTGCAAGAAGATTAACTAATTGAGACCTGTTAAACTGCCTATTCCTGTCAATGATGTGGAGAAAACTAAAATTCCCAAGAACCAGCATCCAGTGTCAAAATTAAGATGAAGAGGGTGGAGTATGTGGCCCACCCACCAGCTCATAGTTGCTCTGCTTGCTGAGTCCAGAAGCAGCTGCGTCTGCATTTGAACGCAGTCCATAAGCAAGGTCTCTTAGAGGACCAATGTTCACTAATGAATCCCTCACCGCAAAGGAGAAGGTCTTTTTCTGCATCATAAGTTTGCCATTCCAGACACCATATATAAATTTCCAAAAGCATCAAGCTAGAATCAGAAGTGATAGAAAGTTACCTCAGCACAACTACCAATTGAATACAGAACTCTGCCTGTGCATGCAAGCTCAGAGATAGTAGCCTAACAGTTCAGTACCTGGGAAGTATCAGATGAAGTTGGAGAGGAATAGTAAAGTGACATCTCTTCTGCATTCACAACTTCCTGAACAGGATCAGAGGCTGCTCGTTTTAGCCTCTTTGCCGCTGGAACTGAGATATCCCCTTCAATGTCACCCTGCTTGAAGAATAACAAGATTACAAAGAGTTAAGTCCTCAACAGTGTCTACAAAGTCTGAAGCACAAAAGATGCAGTGCAGAAAATCTCCAGAGAGCAGTTTGATTCTTTGATGAGGTTAGCCATCAGGAGGATTCAGCCAATGTAATACCCAGACTCCCTTTGATACCTATGGTAACAGAGGTTGGAAACAATCCCCACCTCCTCTTTACCAGGCTTGTAATTGAAACCTGGGGTTCCTGCTGATGCATTCCCTGCTGTGTATTGCACTAGGAGGCTATCCGCAAGCCGACTCCCGAGAAAAAACCACTTATCACCCACCATGCACATACACTTCACAACAAGCAGACACACACACAAAGTGGTGAAAACTCTGTTTTGTCAGAACCCACAAGTATGGAGAACTGCACCGCCACTCCCTGACCATCCTCAAACACAGTGAGTTGCACACAGCCCATTCAGAGCACATTCATATGACTGTGGATGCCATATGGACTTGCCATAAAACTGCCACCTGAAAAGGAGTTTTCAGGAAGATCATTCTGAAGAAGATCAATGAAAGGGTGGAAAAGGAACAGCTAATGCCATAGGGAAAGCTGCAACACATCCCTTGCTATACAGTTCTTTTGAGCATCCCAGATTCCCCATGGAAAAGTTTTTGTATCAAATCATCAAGAGATCTACAAAAATTGTGGTTGTATAAAGATAGTCAAAGAGCCAATAGCTGTTCTGCTTGCAATGAGTAGCACACTATGATTCCAAGTAACGGGAGAGAGGTGCACATGCTTACAGAGGCCAAAACTGAGGCCTTCGATCTAGACAGCTCTAAATTCTGCACAGACCTGCATCACCAACAGCATCCCCATTCATGCTCTCGATAATTGTAACAAAAATGGTCAATGACAGAATCTGCTATAAGAGTAAAAGACTGAGAAAACCAAGGTCTTCTATTCTTTTAGCACTATCACCATCAAGACCCTCAACATACAGTCCCATGACAAGACAATATAGCACTACAGGGTTGTGTAACCCCAATATCTCATTTTAGTCCTGTTTCTGGTCACAATAACAATGCACATAAGTCACAAACAAGACAGGATAAGAAGGGTTGCCACCACACCTTCCATCATATACAAGAGAAAGAAGAAGTAAGTTGCCAGTCTTCGTTGATAGGAGAGCGACATCATGTGACACCCATGCAGCCTGAGCCGTGTCAAGCTCTACTGTTATTTTGGATTTTGGAAAGTCTGGACTGTGCAACCCCAAAGGCAAAATCAGAGCCCACTTCAGCCTCTCTTCTTTGCTAAAACTTCTGCTTTATGTTTCAGGCTGGTGTTACCTACTCAATAGCCCTTTGGGTCACAAGCAGATAACTGGACAATCAGTTCCCAATACTGACCTGCCTTCTGGTGCAACCGCAAATTCATTCAGAGCAAGTGCACACGAAGTGGACTGCATCCAGTAAACATAGGTATCCACATCACAAATGTTAACTGCAAGTGCATAATACTTCTCAGAAAACATTCATGAAAAGGTCTTTCAGCTTGAAATAGAAGTAAACATAGCTGGAAAAAAAGTCTGGCATTTAGACATTGTGCAGCGAACAAAAAGCAATAATGGAAATCTTTGCAACAAGTGAAAGGGCCAGATCCCAGGTTGTAAGGGCAGTACTTGACTGTAGTAGTGTATCGTGTTTGCACACAGCACAAGCACACCACCAATAGGAGAGGGAACAGCCAAGAGCTTGTAGGCATCATAAGGCAGATTCTGTATCATAACAACAGATTGCACATGTGTAAGCTGTTGAGTTGTTATAGTGCAATTCTCAGGTCCGAACGCTATCTGTTGGGTTCCTTTTGTGCAATTATCCCTATCCAAAAGAAATAGCACATCAGCTCTTAAGGAGGCACATAAAAAAGGAGCACACATACAGTAGCAGACCAGATGAGAGGATGCTGCTTCAGTGTGGTATTGATACTGAGTGCAGTAATGGCACATGTGTGCCGCCTTACTGCCACCCGTCCTGCCCATGTAGGCTCTTTCTCATGAAGCACCACAACAACTGGCTCTGTGTAACCTGCACAGCACACATTATGTCCAGATCTGTGAATATTCAACACATTGGAGTCACACTGCTCCATCAGCATCCAGATGATTAGTAAGAACTATTAATGCATTGAGTTCAGAAATGTCAAACTTTGAGAAGAAGACAACACTCCCACCCACAAAAGTCCTTCACACAACTGCTGGACAAGATGCTTTTATAACATGAATTTGCTTCCAGATTCACAGATTCTGCAATGCACTGATGTGCACAGAGAGTGATTGAAGATTGCACAGAGAGGTAGTCTGTGATACTTGACCAAACTGATAAAAAGCAAGGATCCTGGAGTTATGGAAGCAATATCAAAGTCAATGGTGGGTAGGGAGTGATGGCTTGCCATGTAGAAATATGAAGTCCTTCACAAATTTTATATCCAGATCACGGAGGCTCACGACATACGATGACTCAATGCGAGCACAGATTATGCCTCCAAGGTTGGGTCCTTCTTCCTCTTCCCCAAGCCCATAACCTACCTGCAACTCCATAATTCCAGGTCAATTGGGGGGCCCCAAATATTCAGCAGTTATCCCACACAAGCTGCAAGAAAAAATGACAACATACACCTCATCATGAATGGCAGTGGCTAGCTGACATTACATCCCCATTGATTCTATAAGTTCCCAACAGTGGGTGTAAGTAAACAGAGTATATTATGATCTGCTCAAAACATTGTGTCCCAAGTTCCTATTCCATTTCCAGAAGGACTGACAACAATGTAACTCACAGATCTGTACTAGGACCAACAACCACATTGGCATGACTTCCCTTTCATGCCGCTGAGTGTTGGGTCAATACAATGCTTTCATTCTTGTGATCAAGCATAATTGCAACCTCTTTGAAGCACGAGACACTCCTGACCCCCAATACAATCAGTTTGAGCCAGACATGGGATCAGCACTACTGACCTGGGAGGCCTTCAAAATGACCATCTGACATGTGTACACCAGAACACCAGCACAACGGCCCTGTGTGTCAGCTCGCACTATTGGCCCACAAGGAAAGCTCTCTCGACCTCGTTTCAGGTGTTGCCATTCTGGACCCTCAAAGTAATGCAAGGAGCTGCTGCCCAGTAGTATTGGCAGCACAACATCAAAAGATTCAGAATTTTTTGGTTATTGTTGAACGAAGGTTTTCTTGAAAAGAAAACCCTGAACCTTTCTTGACGCAAAAGTCTGTCTTTTACGACTGAGAGCAAAATGTTAGTTTGTGTGGGCCAAGAGACAATAGAGAAACAATGGAGTCTCTTCACTGTATTAGGCACTTTACCTTGCACGAAGACCATGGGTGGAGTCATCAAATTCAAGAACTGCAATCTTTGCATCTCGGAAAGCCAGCACAATGGCATCATGGCGCCTCCGGCATTCTTCTCGTCGATGTGACAAGACTGCCAAGCTCTCCACATTTCCATGCAGTCTATACAAACAGAAACAATGGCTCAGATCATAAAGAACCTCACAAAACCTCCCAAATCCTGCCTGTAGAGAGAGATCAAAACCCCCAGAAAACCTCATCAAAAGAGGCATCATCATGGGTGGTGGCAAGAAGAGATTCTTCCTGGATACTGTGAAACCCTTATTGGAGGAGTATTTCTCAGGAGACTCCTCGGAGCTTTGCTTGCTTGCGAACCTCTACAACCCTAAAACTACAAACCCTAACAACCACGAGCGGCAAGAGCTGCGAAATGCTTGCTTGCCCCCAGCAGCGAAGAATACGATTTGCTTTATCTTTGCTTTGCTATGCTGCATTTCAAACCTTCCGGGAGGGAGATTTCCGAAAATCAAACCTGTAAGAGCAAGCGAGTTCGAGCTTGACGGAAGAGACGGCAGCCGGGAGACTACTACCTCGAGCCGCTACTACCTCAGTCTTTCCCAGTGTGCCATGAATAGCACCAGCAGTAGCCACAGAAGAAGCGCCGCTGCCATTGTTGTTGCTGCTACCACCACTACTACTCGTCCTCTCATCCCCTTCCAGCAGCACCCGAACATGGTAAACCTCCAGCAAATTGGCTTTGGCGACGACAAGGTTCGGTGGCAAGCCACCGCTTCCGGATCCTCCTCCTCCCCCTTCCTTGGGCGTAGCAGAAACACCACCACCACCCCAGTACCCGAACTCAAGAGGCCCGAACGACGCAATGTCGGTTGTGTCCAAATGTCCCGCAGTGTGCGTCAGGTATGCCGCTGCACAATGCTCCACTCCCGTGGGCGAATGCACCATCTTGAACGCCGCATAGCTCATCTCCTCCTCAGCACCAAGCTTCTTCCGCCGCGCATGCAAGAAGAAACCACCACAAAACCAACAAGATCTCAAAAGGATTCTACAGACGAAATTCACAGCCAAGCAAGCACGAGTAGTTTCTCGATCACTATCTCTCTCTCCCTTGCTCTCTCTCTGTGCGACGAGAGGAGCGCAAGAAGGGTCCAACAATCAGTAGCAGGATTTTTCCTTCTTCCAAACCTAAAAGGACCTGCTTCCAGACCTAAAAATGGTCCGGCAACAAGGACAAGTGCTAATTCTTCCTTTTGCCGAACCTAAGATGTCCTCCTTCCAGACCTAGAACTGGTTCGGAAGTCGTCTTCTCCGCGTTGCCGCTGCACATATCCGCTTCCTCTCTTGCTCTCTAGCCCTCCCTGTCGCTCTCTCTCAGATAGAGACACACGAGAGACAGATTTGAGAGAGAGATAGAGAGGAGAGTATTGTTGTGTGGGGGATTATGGCGACGATGATGGGAAGTACGGTGTTGCATTTGCCGTCCGGACCGACTGGGGTTGTCGGGAAGCTGCACCCCACTGTGCTCTTCAACATCTGCGATTCCTTCATCCGTCGCAACGATCAGCAGGAGCGCGTCATCGGCACGCTGCTAGGATCGCTCTCTTCCGATGGCACCGTCGAGATCCGCAACTCTTACGCTGTTCCTCACAACGAATCCTTGGACCAGGTTCTCTCTCTCCCCCACCCCGCCCCTCCTCTCTCGCTCGACACATCTCTCTCTCTCTCTCTCATGACCTTCCCTTTCTCTTATCGAGCGATGTTTTTGTTTTGATCTCTCTCTGCAAAAGAATCCATGAGCTTTTGCTTTCTGTGCCTTCTTCTCTGCTGAGGTTTGCTGCAAAGCTTTCTCTCTGGACTTGCTTCTCTGCTGAGGTTCTGTGGAAAGGCTTAAGTACTTTCTGTTCTGAGGATTTGCATAGCTTTCTGTACCCTCCTTCTTCTCTGCTGGGGTTTGCAACTGCTTCTTGACCGAGGATTGCAAAGGCTTCTCTGTTGAAGTGAGGTTTGCAAAGGCTTTCTTCTGTACTTAGCTTCTCTCCTGAAGTGAGGTTTGCAAAGTCTTGTACTTATTTTCTTGGCTAAGGTTTTGTTTCCTGAGACTGTCAACAACAGAGTTTGCTGTTGTGTATACAAAGGTGGATCAAAGGTGAAGAAGAACCATCTTTTCTTACACATCAAATGTGTTGTACTAGTATCTGAAATTTGTTGTTGTGTAGATTTCTTCTCTGCAGTCTCTGAGAGATGTAGAATTTCTTAACACACGTTTGTCACTCTCTCATTCATGCCTCAAGGTGGTAGCTTGAAGAAAGAATTGGACTGGATTGCTTCTCTGAGGATCAATTCATCATGTTTTGAAACTTTCGCACTATGGTTTTGCAAATTTGCAGGTGGCAGTGGACATTGACTACCATCGCACCATGTTTGAGCTGCATCAGCGTGTCAACTCCAAAGAAGTCATTATTGGCTGGTACGCATTTCATTTTTTGTGTCTTTAGTGCCATCTCTAACCAGCTGATGAATGGATGGGTTTGAAGGTTTTTCTATGGTGTCACTGCTTTTAACTGTCATTGATTGCATTCCTTTGTGTTTTCTTGTGATCAAGGGCTGATTGTCAAGTTCTTCTCAGTATAGTTGGAGATCTCCCTTTCTTCTTATGGTTTCAGAATTTTCTGGCGGAAGATGGAGTTGTGTTTCCAGATCTGATTTCTTCTGTATGATTTCATGCTTGTGTATTTTCAGCAACTTCAGGCCGATTACGGATGAGGTAAGAAGATTGCCAATCAGGTGGTTTGCTGGTTGTTTTGCAGGTATTCAACAGGTTCTGGTGTAAGTGCAAGTGATGCACTGATCCAAGAATTTTATGGAAGAGAAGTTCAAAATCCAATTCACTTGACTGTGGACACAGCCTTTACAGATGACCAAGCAAACATCAAAGCATATGTCTCAACCCCTCTTACGCTTGGGGATCGACCACTTGCAGCCCAATTTCATGAAATCCAGCTTGACTTGCGGATGGTTGAAGCTGAAAGAGTGGGATGTATGTTTACCTTTCCTCCTGTTCCTTGATTTCACTCACAGATGTCCATAATTTTTTTTTGACTCTTGTAAATTTCAATTCAAAGGTAGCATTGGTGCTGAGTTTCTGCAAAATTTCTTGACTAGGCCGAGCACTGTCAATGTGCGCTGCTTTTTAGGACAAGGTATCAGTTTCAGGTGATGGAAAATGGAATCTTATGTGATGGAAAGAGGGGGAAAATATAGAGGGAGGATGGTGACAAGTTCTGTGCAGCTTGTCAGGAGGATGATCTGTCTGGGTCCTTTTGAGTGTTTTTTGTTGTTGGCAAATTTGCTTTAAAGTATATGGGCTTGGTATTATTGTCAGTTGATGTGCTGAAGAAGACAGTTGTGGACAAGCTGCCAAATGATCTGGAAGGACTGGAAGGAACAATAGAGCGGCTGCAAGACATGATTGAGACTGTCTCCAGATATGTTGATGATGTGATTGTAAGTTCCTGAGAGAAAACCATGTCATCTCACTTTCTTCCTGCCCTTGTGCAACCTTATATGCCTCTTGAGTGCTAGCCAACATCATGATTAAGTCTTCCCATTTCTTCTGAAATGTGATGCAAACTTTGATTAAGACATCTTCCGTGTGATCAATATATTTATGAGGATACTTACAAACTTGTCCAGTTTTCTCATGATAGGCACTGTGCACTGGCCTAACAGGTCCTTTATGTTGTGTACAGGAGGGCCGATTGCCACCAGATAATGCAATTGGCAGGTATCTGGCTGACACAATTGCATCAGTTCCCAGGGTCAACTCTGATGACTTTGACAAACTCTTCAATGACAGTGTACAGGTATGCTTCTTTCCTTGAAGCTGCGTTGCTTTGCACCTGCTTTACAAATCTGTAGATCCTGTGATACCTCCTCTGCAACTTGTTTATCTGCCAGTTACCTCATCTCTTCCAGCTGATTTCATTATAGCTTGCAGTTTTACAGATCATCTAATCATCTCATGTGTGCACATCAAGTTTTAGGTTTAAGATGAAAGAAAGCTAGTCGCCCCATTGAAAACCCACTGCATTATTTATTTGTTTCAACCAATCTGATCTTCAGATCACATAATTCCAAAACTGCAACAATAGTATCACTCCACCAGCAGAGATAGCAGCAAGCAATGAGGTTTGAGCAACTGGTTGATAAAAGCAGGGCAAGCATACATGACAGTATGATGACATATCTGATTTGAACTCCATTGTTGTGGTGTCTTGTGAATTTTTTTGCAGGATGTATTGTTGGTATTGTATCTGGCAAATTTGACACGCACACAGCTCACATTGGCTGAAAAGCTTAACACTGCAGCTCAAATAGTGTAGCTCTTGACGACAGTTCTTGGACTTGGAGATGATATCTGAAACTTGATATCTGAAACTTCAAAAATGGATTACATGATAGGTGGTTGTAACAGTTGTTTCCCAATTTTCACAGCTTTTGGAAATCTTAGAGAATTTAGTAAGAGCAGGCTGTTGTAATGTAAGATGAGTATGACTTCCCATCTGAGATTTTTTTTTTTCAAAGTCCTTGTTTGCTCAAAGAGAACTTCATTGATGTAGTCACATTTTCTTTAGGAATCTTGATCTCTAGGCTCACCTTTTTTATATGATAGTGGTTTTCAATTACTGTTGAGCTGTCATTCGGGTTTTAAGTACCATGCATAATTAATGGAGAATCTCTCCTGGTGCATATCGAACTAGTATCAACTAACCAAGTTGAAGGTTTTGAGCTCTGCTAACCATGTTATTTAGGTCCTGTGAAGCAATGAAATAAGGGAAAAACTGAAGAACCGTCATTCAATCAAGCATCAAACAACTGGTGAACAACCATATTGTTGTCCTTCAAAGCACTTGCACAGGTGGTGAATTCAGCTACTTGCTCCCAAGTAAGAAAACCCCCAGGTTTTTTCAAGCCCAGGTAGCAAGAAAACACCCAGGTTCTTTCAAGCCCACAAAGGAAGCATTAATATCCTTCTAATATATCAGAATTATCCATAGAGTCCTTTAAACTTAATATTATAAACTTATGGATTTTGGCAATACATGGGCCAATTTGCAGTGGATAGCATCAAAATTTTAAAATGCAATTCAAAAAGGCATGAAACTTGTTTTTGCTCTCAAACTCAAGATCATCTAAGTTTGATGCCAATTTGTGCTACCCATTGCAAAATCCATGCACTACTTTGGAGGTGAAGCTTTTGTGATTCCAACAAGGTCTAATGATGCAATTTGATGTGTGTGAAGGTTTTTGATTCGGAGGTTTTCCAACAAGGTTTGCTTTGGTGACGCAATTTGGCTTGCATGAAGCATTGCAATTTGGAGGCTTTCTAGCAAGGTCTCCTTTGTAAATTGTAGGTTTTCATTGCATTTTGGAGGGTTTTTGGCAAGGTCTAGTTGGAGGGGAAGGGTGTGCGTGAATCTTTGTGATTTGGAGGTGTCCCAACAAGGTCTATAATTTGGAGGGTTTCATTATCTTTTGAGGTTTTCCAACAAGGTCCAATGATGTGTATGTGTTTGTGTATGTGCAATTTTGCTGATTCCATTTCAATTTTTGTTCTATTGTCTTGTTATGTTTTCTGAAATTTGTGTGTGCAACGATTGTGTTGCAATGCGAAGGCGATCTTTGTGCATTGTATAACACGTCATTTGGAGGCGAGAGAATGTGTGCAATGGTGTTGTAAATAATTGTGTAGTTAAAACATTTTTTGACAATTTGTTTCTTATGTTTCAAATTATCACAACTCTTGGGAAACATTCTTATTTTGGGCATGTAAATCAAAACATGTTGTAATTGTTGTTGACATCTTTCCATCAAGCTTAGGAAAATTCAATTCAAATACTTAAAACCTTTAGTTTGAACATCTTAAACTTGCTTGTAATATCAATTTGGAAACTTGAAAAGCGTAATAGTTGCCTTGGGTGGTACTATTAGGAATTGTCACACCTTGAATTCTTTCGAATGATCGAACTTTGAAGAATCATAGGAAACATTTAAATAATTTTTTTCATAAATTTTTTTAATGAATACATTTATTAGGTTCTATAGATTTTGAAATTTTAATAATATTTAAAATATTGTGTATTTTTTATGTTTCTAATCATTAGATTTGGAAAAAGTTTCAAAGAATGTGATGTTGGTTCCTTTCCTTAAATTTTTAAATCAAAAAGAAAAATTTGAAACATAATTTGAAATTTTTTTTAGGAATGTTTGTCCTAAAGGAGTTTGGAAGTCATTTTATTTTTAGGTTTTTATTAGGAAATTCATTGAATAAGTATAATTTAATTATGAATTTCTAAAATTAAGGCCATCAAATTTATGAAGGGGTCATTTTGATTAAAAATATAAATTTTTAACCATTTAAAAAAATTGATTCCAAAAATAAACTTCAAGCCTTATATTAGTGCATGCAATTGGTAAACATGAGAAAAAAAAAATTATAATTGTGAAAACATTTAAAATACAAGGCCTAGGAAAATGATTTGGTTGTTTTTGGTTCCTTTTTCATTCCTTCATGTGGCTCGATATTTTCACCCAAAATGCTTCTCTTTGATTTTTCACATTTTCTTTTGTTTCAATGCTCCTTTGCTTCTGTCGAATGTCATGTTTCCTTTTAGCATTTTTGCATGTTTTATTTTTTAATTGAACCATGGGTTTGTTTCCAATTGAACTTTCAAGGTTGCTTTAACTTTGGTCACAAGCCCAAAACCAAGGTTACAATATATGACTTTCACAATTAAAATTTGTGTTTTATATTTAAAGGACATTCATCCATATTTTAAAAGGTTGAAAAAAAAAGGTTTTTATTTATATTCACCCCATGTGTAGAAAAGTTAAAATAAAATTTTCTATTAACATTTCTCACTATCCAATTTAACAATTGAAATTCCAATGACAAAAACATTCAAGGGATTGGTATATGGATGATGTTTGGAATCTATCATATTGTTGTCCTTGGACAATTCCAAATGAAAATTTCTATCATATGGTCATTCCTAAACATTTATAAAAATAATGCTAGAAATGGCTATTTCATTTCTGAGCTTAATTACTTCACTTCTTTCCTAATAACTACCTCACTCCATTTCCTTACCCATGACCAACATGGATATGAAAAAAAAGCAAATTAACATGTGTCTTTTTTCATGTGTTTGATGTTTATATTTATTCAAATTAAATTTGACATTAACAAAAGTAATGATTAATTATTGAAAAAACATGAAAACATAAGGAAAGAATAATATTTGATCATCATTGGTATAGTGTGTAACAACGCAGAGCCTAGATCGATACTTCAAAGTTCATTTACCACCATTTAACTAAACATGATTTTAAAAGAAATTTTTCATTCAAATGTTATTTGGATGATGAACATCATGAAAATTTTCGTGTAATTTGGATTAATGTATGTTGTAAAATCACTTAATTTTAATATAACAAAATTATTATTTATTTTCATAGGTTTAGTACCATGTTATATATATAAAGTATGTACATAAAATTCTCCTTGTTTTGGTTTCATATATGTATATTTGAAACATTAGTGTTCTTGTGTGTAATTTCACCTACCTTTTTCAACATTTTTCTTGAAAAATTCACTTGCATAAAAAAAATTGGAAATAGAATTAACAAATATGTTAAACTTCTTCCCTTTTTTTTCTTTTTTTTTTCCTTTTTTATTCTAGCAATAATACACTTCCTTGTTAAACTTTTTGGCAAAAATATAATGGTACACAAACACATTTTTTTCCATGTAATTATTTCATTTGTTGTATTTTATAAACTTAAGCCCTCTCTTATATGAATTTTTGGGCTTGAAATTAGATTGGAACAAAAGACAAAACATATGGCTTGAAAACATTTAAGATCAATATATTTGTTATTCTTAACACAATGAATTAATGAAAATTTACAAAATCAGATTTTTTTGGTATTTTTTTATCTATGTATATGAAAATTCATATAATTCCTACAAACAAAAAAGTAATTAAAACTTTTTAAAAAATAAAAGTGAAAAAACAAAAAAAAACACATGAAAAAATAGAAAAGGAAATTTGTGTTTTAAAAAAGAAAAAATCAAGGACAAGAAGGAAAAAATTGTAAGCTAGTCTTACAAGTTAAATAAAAACACTAATAACAACAAGAAAAATAAATAAATAAAGGAAATATGAACTCACTTCACTACTACTTGAAGTCAAGCAATGAAAAAGACTCGTGAATTTTAAATCCATTACTTGCATTCAACATAAAAGGGTTGAAGTAAGAGCAAGAAAACAAAACAAGAAGAAGACAAACATAAAATCAAATAGAAACACTAATCAAGTAGAGAAGCAAAAGACAAAAAAAAGGAAAATAATTTCTAAAAATTCTTACCTTGCTTGCTAACCACGTTTATGAAGCTTGAAGGCCATGTCCATCACCTACACATAACTTGAGTGGAGGGAAAGTACCTAACACGATAACAACATGAGTAACACTAGCAAGCAATGATAAACAATAACACCAACAAGGGTGGTGTAAATACTTGGTATGAAATTCTTGCAATGGTAGCAATTCGTGATGACAAGTAGCATTAGCAAGTACCAATGAAGAGAACCAAGAAAAAACATGGAAGAACACCAACAAACAACATCCAAAGGAACACAAGTAAGCAATGGCAAGAGGAACATTAGCAAGTAGTGGTGCAAAACATTGATGGACAACCCACAAGGAGCACAAACACACAATACAACGTTCAAAGTTCAAACAATTCAAAATGAAAAGCAACAAAACACAAAACATCGTGAACAACGTTCATGAATTTTAAAATATACCTCATGACTTTTTATTTTTCCCATTATCTCCTAAGATGCATTGACATGAACTATAAACTAATCTAAACTAATGTTTAACCTAAATTAATGGCACCCTAATCCCAACTGTCTCCCTAATCTCAACTTTAATCTATGCACTACCTTAAGAATTAGATGTAGGTTCTCTCCTAAAATCTAGTTGATTTCCACTTATTTTTTAAATTAAAGGAGAGTTGGTTTTCACATGGCTGAAATTAGGCAATCAATTATCCCTTGTACTAATGCCCACTAGTTCTCATATTGATAACCAAACAAAAAACTAGTTTGAGAACCATATATATCAATCTTGATAATTGCTTGACATTGAAGTCAAAAGTACATGGGTACATTGATGTTGATTGGGTTAGTAACATTTCAAACAAGAAATCAACTAGTGATTTCATGTTTTCCTTTGAAAGTGGTGTTGTTAATTGGAGCAACTACAAACAACTAATAGTTGCATTGTTGAACACGAAGGTTGAATAAAGCAATGCAACAATGACTATAAGTCATGTAGTTTAATCATGAAAATTGTTTATGGACACAGGACAACTAACAAATGCATAATTCTCATTCACTTGTTAACAATTCAATATATCATGTTAGGTCTATGCACATTGAAGTGCATTACCATTTTGTGAGGGAAAAGGTTTTAGTTGGAGGTTTTGATCTTATTCATGTCAATACTAAAAATTAAGTTGTTGAAATTTCACAAAGTCTTTAAGTACAAACAAGTTGTGAAAATTTAAAAATATGTTCGATGTACTAGATGTGGATTTGAACTCGAGGGGTAGTGTTGAAAATTCAAGTTCAATTAGTTAGTTTTCATTAATTATTGGACTAGGAGAAAATTATTAAGTTATTTTGGTGATTGTTTTTTTAAATTAGTTTAGTTAGTTTATTTTTGGCTTTGGCTTCTTGGTTAAGTTTCTTGATGTTGATGGTTTGAACTTTCTTTTCATTGTTGTAAATTGGTGTGTTTTGGTTGTGATAAAAACCAAGGTGCATTATTGATCTTATGTTCCATGTTTATGATGTTTTGATGTTTTTAAATCTATTGCAGTAAAATCATTTTTTATTTTACACATGATCTTTTATTTGTTAATAACTTTTGCTTTGAATTCATTTAACATGTGCAATACAATATACCTTATGTTTGACATGGTGGATAGAACCTACTTATGAAATTCCATACATTGTTTTCTATTTTGGAAGTAAATTGTTTATGTTGCATTGCATAAATGGCATTAGGGACGTTGTGGACATGGTCATCAAGGAGGCTTGAGTTCAAATTGCAAATTTATTGAAAGAATTATTTTAAAAGATTGTAATAGGATTCATCATTAAATTGGAGGGGCATTTTTTGATACAATAGATGTTTAATGCAACTAGGCAACTAGGTTGAACATCTCTTGTTAGACATTTTTGAACCATCATGGAAACCCTAGCAAACCAAGCTCGTTGACCAACCTAGTTGGATAAAACATCTATCAAAAACATCTCTTGTGTCAAAAACACTTAGGTTAAACATCATTAATTTGGAGAAACATTATTTCACATAACAGATGTTTAATTAAGGTTTCCTATGATTGGTTTGCTTTAGAAGTTGAAAAAAAAATTATATGGCACATGGCCATACTTCAAGCACATTTTTGGCACCCCCAGGACTTTAGGACTTATAATATGTTTGTTGGGCCGTCGTTGGACCCTATAATTTTTTTTAAAATATTTTTTTGGTGAAATTAACCATGCAAAACCAATGTGTGGTTGCCATGGAGCCTCCTTTTGACTATAACCCAATAATTAGATTGTGGGGAGGCTTAAGTTTAAAGGGATTTCGGGTTTCTTTTTTTCTTTTTTTTATAATGGTTTAAATTGGTGAAATTTTGCATGGTTATGATGTTTGGTAATGTGGAGGATGAATGCAACTTTTCCAACTTTGCTTTCATCAAGTCTATATTCTAGAATTAACTAATTAGGGCTCCCAAATGGGAGTCTCGAAATTCCCAAAGTTGGGGCTCCCGTGACTTTGGGTCCCCATAACTTTGTGTGCAAACCTCCGATTGAGATGAAGTCTAAAGAAAAGTTGTAGCTTTTGTCAAGAGCTTTTCAACAGTATGTCGGATATCACCTATACGCAAGATAATTGGGTCAATTCTCGACTTTTAGTGGTCGGGAGTTAGACCGCTAATTTGATTCCTGACCTTTTCTGGCCATAACTTGTGTTTTAAGTATCCAAATGGGTCATGTGAGCCCATTTTAGACATCTACGTTTCAATAGCTTTCCAGTGATATAAGGAACTTTTCAATCCATTGGGTTTTGACCCTTGCGATCGCTCTCTAAAAATTCGGGAGTCCCAAAGTGAAAACTCCCTTGGAAGTGTGAGGGTTCATTCCTTCACACTTTCCTTCATTCCCGGGCTTCCTCTTAGCCTGCAACCTTGCAAGCCCTTGCCTTGGTCGCGAACCAAGGCTAAGGTTGTGACAAGATGGATGGATGGTATGTGTGTGTGGATAAAAAACATTTTTTCATTGTGTTATTGTCCCATAGTTGAACATGATTGTTAACCATGAACTAAACCATTTTAATTCATCTACTTACCTAGTAATCACTAAAGGTCTTTCTTACCTTTCCTTACTACATAACAACCACTTACATTCCCAACCTTTCTTCCTACAATACTTATTACCCACATACATGGTTACTCACCTAGGTAGTGTGAGGGCAAAGTATGAGGGTTTACATGAGAGTTAACCAAGGTGGAACCTTGGTGATGTAGTTGTGGTTAAAGATGTTTTGCTTTGATTGAACCTTGCTTCTTAACTAAATAAGACTTTCATGGGTTTTCATCAAATTAGCACCACATGTGGGTTGACATTTCCTTCCATTGGTGGTCATTTTTTATACTCAATAATGGATGAAATGCAATTGGTGCAACATCCCTCATGATTTGAGCACCCCGTTCTACCCCCCCCCCCAAAAGTTCCACATGACTTAAGCTATACCAAGGAAGACCATGAATCCCAATCACTTTGGTTATTTGGTTTGATGTGGTATCATCCAATGTGTGACAAATCCAAATTGAGTACAATGGATGATGGTGGCCATTCCAAGTTGGTGAATTTCAAGTGGTATTTCCAATGTCATCATATTATTATCAATGTTATATGCCATGTGTATAAGATGGTTAGTTAGTGGTTTAGTATTGAGCCTTTTTCAAGGTTAAACTTGCTAATTTTTTTTCACCATACATTGCCCCTTTATGATAGTTAGTGGCATTTTGTGATTCATAATAATTAGTTCATGGGCGTACTCACAACTTTTTCTCTCTTTTTTTTGGGTTGAAGGAGTCATATTGATTGGCCCATCATCAATTTTTTTTAGTAACATTGGGCACTCCCAAATGGAAGCATTTCATTTGACCTCCAATTGCAAAATCGAAACAAATGTGTTGCCCCTATGGCCCATCTCTTTAGTTTGCATACATGAGAGTTGAACTTTGGGCAAAACCATTGGGGATAAATATGAGGTGCTATTGGGAACATCTTGGGGGGAAACAAGTTGGGAATCCCATGGGAACATGATGGGAACAGGGGAAAAACCCACGAAAAATAACTAGACCCCTCATGAATGAATGAATGAATGAATGAATGAGGTTGAGCCTTCTTCTCATTGGCTTCAATGAAAACAAAAGGATTCATTCTTCATGGTCAATTTAGTTAAATTTTTATATTTTAAAAAATAGATATTCTTCAACTAATTACCCAAATCATTTATTTATGTAGATTTGAAAGTGCATGCATTTTGTGCCTTCTTTGACCCACCCTTGGGGCCCTCCTCACCTTGATTGAAGTCTAGATGCATGCATCTACCTAGCTTGTGCCAAATTCTCTCTCCCAAGAATTTTCGGACAATTTAGGGTTTTAGGGTTTTTCGGACCTCTTGTGTGGCTGATTGAGATCTCCTAGAGGTTTAGGGTTTTTAGGGCTCTACAGTGTTTTTTTTTTCCTTTTTTGACATCGCCATATTTAGACAAAATAGATTCCAGCTAGTTGCCAAAATAGATGGCCAGATTCTTAACACTTTCAACTTCCCTCTCTGACCTGTAACCAAATTTGGCTAATTTCCTATTGATGGTTGTGAGTGTGGCTACATCACCAAATTAGATACTCATTTAATAATTTAATAATTTAATAATAATAATAAATAATAATAATAATTTATCGGTATTGTTTCAAGTCTCCGATGCCTTCTTCTTCCATGTAGTGCAATGAACATTTTTATTGGTAAAAGTCGTTCTCGACATCGTAATTTTCAAAGCCGTGATGTCGGAAAAAAATTCAATAATGGGACATTGGGTGCTTGCCACTCACCAAGTGGGCCTAGTGGGTGGGATGGGTAAGTTGACGAATTTTAATGGGTATTGTCCAAGTCTCGGTGGTGATAGTGTACGGGACAATTTTATGGGGGCAAAAGTCGTGATGTCCACAATTCAATAATTATGAGACGTTGAGTTGCCACTCACCGAGTGGGGGCCTAAAAGGATTATGTAATTTTTTTATCCGTAGTATTGTTCAAAGGCGGCTCTCTCGTGTTCTATTCGTGTTCTATTATTTCACCATAAAAAATGTCTTCCGGACGGACTCATATGATGATGAAAGTTCATGAACATTCGATGATGATGATGATAATGATGCTCCCGGGAGCAAATGGCGTGCATGCAATAAAGTCATGTTGCCTTCGCCTTTACGCCACACTTTTAGTACTTCCCCCCAAACCCTAACAATTTTTCCCCAACCAAAAGTGATCCCCCAAACATCTTACACAAAGCTCATTGCTTATCAAAAATCCTTAAAACCCTAAAATACCATTTCGGCCGCCTAGTCCCCCAACCAACACTCAGGGAACCAACCAAACCAAACCCAACCCACCATTACATTCATTCCTTGGTGTAATGGGGATCAATCAATCAAGCAAGAAGTTTCTAGAGTGGGTTACCAAGGCACAACTCCCCCCCCCCCCCCCCAATTCAAAAGAAAAAAAGTTTTCAATAGAGATTCCATTTCTAATCCCCCCCAACACCCAACCCATTCAAGGCTTCACACGAATGAAGGCTATATATATGTATAATAAAAGCCTTTACAAAGGACTCATTCATGTGAGGAAGAAGAAGAAGAAGAAGAAGAAGAAGAAGCTTTTTATATGACACAAGTTGAAACAAGCAACAAGAGTTTAAAAATATGAAATGCTCCCATGAAGCTTCACAAAGAATGAACTCACATTTCAAATTGAATGAGTGTGTGTGTGTGTGAGAGAGAGAGAGAGCTTATGAAAACTGGGCAAGATGGATGATATGTGAACATGAAACTTTTTTTTCATTGTATTCCTGTCATCCAATAGCTAACCATGGTGGTAAACAATGCAAAATTGGTTAGGTTGAACCACCCACCACCACCCATGTTGTTAAGTTACCTTCACCTTCTTGAGTTAGGCCTTTTACTAGTGGGCCATTGATTTATTAGTCTTATGATGGGATATAATTTTTACCATGGTTACAAGAACCTATAGAAAGCAAGATTTTTTTAAACCATGGTACCAATGTAGGGTTTAGGATTCATCCCAAGTAGTAGAAGAAGGTTACAGAATCATTGGGCCAATGAGAGCCCAAGTTGGTACCTTGTGCTAACTAGTAGGTTGCTAATGAAACCTTGGGTTGAAGGAGTGTGTCAAGATTCTTAGGACGGATGATGGTTTGGGAGGGGATGGTTATGGTTCATCTAGACTACATCTGAGTCCTAATAATCCATGAAAATCACATTTTTTTGGAGTTAAAAATATATATATATATATATATATATATTTCTTCCCCCCTTTACATGCAGAGCCAATAATTTGTTATGGAAAGAAATTTCAAGTATCTTGGCAAATATAATAATAAAATCCCATTTTATTTTATTTTGGGGGGGGAAATGGGGGGGTGTAAGTATTTTTAGGTTATCTTATTTGGGAGCTTTCCTATTATTATGGCCACTTGCAATTTTCCTTTTTTTTTTGGGGTCGCTTGTTCTCTCCTTAGAAACCGCCTGGAATCAGGAAAGTTGCGGGATTGTCCACTAGGCCACGGAATCGAACCCGAGACCACTTCGTCCCTTCTTCTGTCCTTTTGCAAACTCAGCAATTTTCTTTTTCCCTCCCAGCCCTTCTCCGCTTGCTTTCCACCAATAGTAATGCTCCAACCTAAAAGAAAAAGAACGAAAAAGAAAGGGGGGGGAAAAAAAGGGAGTTACATAAAGAAACCAAGTTGAGCGGTTCTGTAACCGTGTCAGGTAGGTAGGTAGGTAGGTAGGTAGATAACTAGTTTTGTTTTATCCTTTTATAGAATGACACGTGGAGATGGAGAGCACCACTCATAGGTACCTACTCTCTTTGTAGCCTGCCAAATTAGGTCAAGTGGGCCGGTGCCTTCCCGAAGTTTCGACGGGCCACTACTGGACCACCGAGCGCGGCGGCGGGCCGCGTTGTCAGTTTCTGGGACCAGTCCTTGCCTCGTCACCTGTTCGACAGGAGCGGGTCACCCAGTCGTCCACGTCATGAAACCCGGGTTTTCAATTTCCTACCGGCCCGGGTTCCCGTTAACGGGTGGCTCAACGGTTAGGCAGCCGTGCTGGATGGCACGGGTCAGTCATGACGGCGCGGGTGGGTCAGGTGTTGCACACTCGTTTGTTGTTTCCCTTTGGCAGTAGGTAGGTAGGTAGGTTGCCTGCCGTGGAAGGCACTTCGGGCAGACGGGCAATCGGGCAGGAGCGAAAGAAATAAATCAGCCTGCACCAAGCTCTGCATAAAGCTCGTGCACCTCTGCCTCTGAACTCCATTCTTTCTCTATTCTTCCTCTACCTCTCTTGTGCTCTTGAGTTTCTCGCGCTTGATTTTTTCCGCTTTGAAGCTCTCTATCTTGCAATTCCTGAATTTTTCTCTGAGGTGTTCTTTCATTTTGTCTTTTCCTGAACCCCAGGTTCTGTTCAAGTTTTTTCTTTCTTTTTTGCAAGATGCAGATCTTTGTGAAGACCTTGACCGGGAAGACCATCACTCTCGAGGTCGAGAGTTCCGACACCATAGACAATGTCAAGACCAAGATCCAGGACAAGGAGGGCATCCCTCCTGACCAGCAGAGGTTGATCTTTGCCGGGAAGCAGTTGGAGGACGGCCGGACTTTGGCGGATTATAATATCCAAAAGGAGTCGACCTTGCATCTTGTGCTGCGTTTGAGAGGCGGTATGCAAATCTTTGTCAAGACCTTGACGGGGAAAACTATTACGCTGGAGGTTGAGAGCTCCGACACCATCGATAACGTCAAGACCAAGATCCAGGACAAGGAGGGGATCCCTCCTGACCAGCAGCGATTGATCTTTGCTGGCAAGCAGTTGGAGGACGGCCGTACTTTGGCCGATTATAACATTCAGAAGGAGTCGACCTTGCATCTCGTGTTGCGTCTGAGAGGCGGCATGCAAATCTTTGTCAAGACTTTGACTGGCAAGACCATCACTCTGGAGGTCGAGAGCTCCGATACGATTGATAACGTAAAGACGAAGATCCAGGACAAGGAAGGAATTCCCCCTGACCAGCAGCGATTGATCTTCGCAGGAAAGCAGTTGGAGGACGGCCGCACTTTGGCCGATTATAACATTCAGAAGGAGTCGACCTTGCATCTCGTGTTGCGTCTGAGAGGTGGCATGCAAATCTTTGTCAAGACTTTGACTGGCAAGACCATCACTCTTGAGGTCGAGAGCTCCGATACGATCGATAACGTAAAGACGAAGATCCAGGACAAGGAAGGAATTCCCCCTGACCAGCAGCGATTGATCTTCGCCGGAAAGCAGTTGGAGGACGGCCGCACTTTAGCCGATTACAACATCCAGAAGGAGTCCACCTTGCACTTGGTTCTTCGCCTGAGAGGAGGTATGCAAATTTTTGTGAAGACCTTGACTGGCAAGACCATCACGCTCGAGGTGGAGAGCTCCGACACCATCGATAACGTTAAGACGAAGATCCAGGACAAGGAAGGAATTCCCCCTGACCAGCAGCGATTGATCTTCGCCGGCAAGCAACTGGAGGATGGTCGCACCTTGGCGGACTATAACATACAGAAGGAGTCGACCTTGCACTTGGTTCTTCGCCTGAGAGGAGGTATGCAAATTTTTGTGAAGACCTTGACTGGCAAGACCATCACGCTCGAGGTTGAGAGCTCCGACACCATCGATAACGTGAAGACGAAGATCCAGGACAAGGAAGGAATTCCCCCTGACCAGCAGCGATTGATCTTCGCCGGAAAGCAGTTGGAGGACGGCCGCACTCTGGCGGATTACAACATCCAAAAGGAGTCCACCTTGCACTTGGTTCTTCGCCTGAGAGGAGGTATGCAAATCTTTGTGAAGACCTTGACGGGAAAGACCATAACTCTAGAGGTGGAGAGCTCTGACACTATTGACAACGTGAAGACGAAGATCCAGGACAAGGAAGGTATTCCTCCAGACCAGCAGAGGCTGATCTTCGCCGGCAAGCAACTGGAGGACGGTCGCACCTTGGCGGACTACAACATCCAGAAGGAATCCACCTTGCACCTGGTTCTTCGCCTGAGAGGAGGTATGCAAATCTTCGTGAAGACTCTTACTGGTAAGACAATTACTCTTGAGGTGGAGAGCTCTGACACCATTGACAACGTGAAGACCAAGATTCAGGACAAAGAAGGAATTCCCCCTGACCAGCAGCGACTCATTTTCGCTGGTAAGCAGTTGGAAGATGGTCGTACTCTGGCGGATTACAACATCCAGAAGGAGTCTACTCTTCATCTGGTGCTTCGTCTCCGTGGTGGTTTGTGAAAACATTTGCTGCGGTATGTGCGGTGGTGTGCTAAGAAAGCAGGAAAGCCATTATTGTAAAGGAAGCTCTTATCTAATGTTCCTTTGACACGCAAGTTGTGCATTGGACATACAATAAAACCGACTTGCGATTCCTGCTATATGTATCTTGTGGTTGCATTTTCTGTCTTTGTTTTGTGGAAATTCAATCCCTTGTTTGTGGAGCAATTTTCTTGTTTGTTTTCTGCTAATCGTTAGTTTTGTTTTGTTGCCATTCTTGCATTGTCTTGATGCTTGCATTGTCTTGATGATGCTGTAATTCTTCTTTGTTTTTCTTTTTGATTTCAGTCCTTATTTGCTCTGTAGGTTCTTTACTGTCTTGTATTGCAATTCATTCATTGTTGATTTTTAGTACAAAAAAATTCCTGCTTGGTCTTGGGGTTGCTACAAATTACTCCTGTTCTTTTGGATTGCCATTCCTGTCTGTTTCTAAAGCTTTCTTACAAATGCCTTCCTGCATTGAAATTTTCTTTCGTAGACTACAACAGCATATTGCTACAAAACAAATTTCAACTGGGGTTTGCCATTCCTCTCTGTTGTTTTCTATGTTCCTTAGAAATGCTTCCTCTTGCATTCAAATTGATTATTTCTTGTGCACTGCAACAACATAATGTGACAAACAAATTCCAACTTGGGTTGTACAATTAGGAATGTTCATGATGATAGATAGATAGTACTTTGTTATGAAATCTTCCGCTTAAATCATGTTTTTTAAGTGTGTTTTTCATCACGGATGTGTTTTACATGTGTTGTAATGTATGAACAAGTAATGTTCATATGTTTGAAATAATGTGAACATCTATTTCAAATAGTAGTTTATCATAAAAATAAAAACCCACCAACTCTTACTTCAAAATTCCATATATCATGTGTAACTACTACCAATGCACACTGAAAAATATCCATATACTTCTAATATAGCCTACTACATTGCTTCATAGAACAAACGAATAAAAGTAGAAAAAAATTACATCTTAAAACATATTTATTTATTTAAAAAATCTTTTCATAATAAACTCAACAACCTAACTGGGAACTATATATATTTATTTTTTAAAATGAAGTCTTTCCATCTTGAACTTACCAACCCAACTGCGAACTAAACAGATCTAATTTAAGAAATTTAAGTCTTTTTCATCATAAACTCACAAAAACCCAACTGGGAACTAAATATATCTACTTAGAAAATGAAGGTTAATTTCATCATAAAAAACTCACTAACCCAACTGGAAACTAAATATATGAAATTAAGAAATGTAAGTCTTTTTCATCTCATAAACTCACCAAACCCAACTGGGAGGGGGAAGTAACCGAGAAATTGTACGTACTGTCAAAAAATTCAATGCGTTTGGGAGATAGTGCATGTTTGATTTGATATGGACCTCATGAATGACTCCCAAACCCATGTAAATGTTGTCAGTTAATTTCATGTGAATTCATTCATTCATTCATTCATTCATGGTACCATGCATTTTTGGGCATAGTAGTGGTGCAGGTGACTGTTGTTGTTGTTGTTGTTGCTCTGTGGCCATCAGGTAAAGGTAGTAAAGAGAGAGGTACAATGTCTGTCTGTCTGACCCAAGCTCAAATTCTGCCAAAACTAGAAATTGAATAATATTTGTTGAACTTATAAACCCTTCTTGGGTAGAGGTGTGTGTAGTACTCCTTGTCTTGGGTGAGGTGCCTCTCAGGAGTCTCAGAGTGGTGGTGATGATGCTGATGATGATGACGATGAATGTATGTATATACACACCCCCAACACTTGGATTCTGATATATGCTTTCAACTTTCATTAATGACTTGCCAGACATTTTGCAGTCTAGGGTTATAGTGCTGCCCATCATCACTGATCACTAGTAGCCTATCTATATCACCCCATCACTTTGACAAATCTTTCTCAATTCTTTCTCCATTTTGAGTGACTTTAAGATGTTCTATAGGAGTGCCTTGTCAATCAATCAAGCTCTAACAAATCATCTTTGAAATGCAAAGCCAAAAGAAGAGCAAGCTCTACAAATCATCTTTGAAATGGAAAGCCAAAAGAGTAGTAAAAATATATATGTTTTTTCAAATTACAAAATATGTTTTTTTCTTTCATTTTTCTTCATTTTGACGACTCCTACTTCATCAGTGCATCACTTTCTCATTTTTAATTTTTTTTTTCAAATTGAGCAATTTGAATTGCTTTTAAATCACCATCTTAAGGTCTACAAAATCATCTTCTAAAGGCAACATAGTAATATTTAAGGATTCTTTTTTTGAGGGGATTGGAAATAGGCTATGAGTTTGCTCGGTCAATTTTTATAAAAAAAAAAATATCCCCTCTACTTTGAAGGGTTGTAACTTTCTTGCCTTCAATTCATTTTTGCCGATTTTTTGTGCAATAGATGCACCAAGAGGAGGGCTCCATCTATTCTTTAGACACCATAAACAATGGGGCTCTCCTACAAAAATGGTGAACAAACCATACCTTAAGTGATCGCTCATGGCCTGTTCATGGTAAAATTTATCATGAACCAAAACTATATGGATCACAAGGCATCATAATGGGAAGGATATTATGCCTACTTCTAGTTGCAAGGATGTTCAATAGCACGAGGCAAAATTTATCATGAATCAAACCTAAGTAAATCGTGAGGCGAGGAGTGGGAAGGATATTATGCCTACTTCTAGGTGCAAGAACACTCAATAACACAAGGTAAAATCTATTATGAACCAAACTTATGTAGATCATAAGGTGGAGGAATGGGAAGGATATTATGTTTTTTCTAGGTGCAAGGTGCAAGAACATTCAATAGCACGAGGTAAAATTTATCGTGAATCGAACCTATGTAGATCATGAGGCATAGGAATGGGAAGGATATTATGCTTACTTCTAGGTGCAAGAATCTTCCCACTATTGAGGATTGAAGGAGTAGGTATAATATCCCTCCCATTTGCTAGAAGGGAAATTGATGGATATAAGGTGCCCTCCAAATATAATACAAATTTTCTCTAAGTGTATACGTTGGGTAAAGCTTTTGGTGGAAGGCACTACCAAATTCGGGCATGCACTTGGCTGTCGCCTTCTACACCTTTATTTTGATGACACCCTTGACCTAGGGCTTTACCCTACATGTAAATGAGAGGCCTTTTATTATGAGGTTTACATTTACACATGTTAATGTTTAAAGTTGGTAATGAATTAGGCTTCTTCTCAAGTTGTATTTTACCATGATTTAGTATTAGGCTAACACATGTTATTTGTAATGTTCAAAATCAACCAAAATATTGGGCTTTTCTTAAAGTATAGAATCGACTAATTTTGAAAAATTGCATGAAACTTTCGATATCTCAAAATTGAACAAAAAATCTTTACCCAATACATGTTGTTCACTCAAGAAAAAAAAGATGATTATTTTATAACAAATTTATAAGTGAGTACCATCATGAAGCTCTCCTTTCCCACCCATTTAATTTACGAGTTCAAACATTGAAAAATCAAACACTTTGTTAAATGGGGATTAGTTCATTTTCTAAAAATGCACTTGTTACCAAAAATATTATTTTACAATTGATAAATAAGTTGAGACCTTTGATTGAAAAAAGGATACAAATATATGGTTGCCATTCATGTGGGCATTAAAATTGCTTGTTCATTTACAAATTTTCCCATAAAGTTGAATACTTTCAATGTAATGAATTATTTGTGATCAACAAATCTTCAATGAACATGGTTCTCCGCAAGTTTGTGTGGGTTGTTAATGAGGTGTCTAAAAGCCAAATTCAATTGCCACAAAGGGGAGGATTTGTTTTAGGGGATGGCAAGCTTCAAAAGTAATATGACCTCTTGTTAATGTCTGGTGCAATTGGTTGCAAACAAATCCACATACAAAAATTGTTGGTGCATTTGTTGCAAACTATTTCTCCTACCAATCAAAATTTCAAAGCACAAATTTGAGCTTTATTTAACAATTACAAACATTAGACCATGCGAAAATATTCCAAAATGTCTTTATAAGGATGTTGGGTTTCATGAATGATTTAAAAATCCTATGATTTTTTAATCTACACCAAAATGCAACATGCAATGGATTGTTCATCCTCGAATTATTGGATTTCAAGGTGATACCCACACATACTTTCTTGGGGACAATGGCTACCCACTCCTACCTTGGAAGTTGGCTCATAATCCCCCATAAACAAAATGCCAATGTTAGGCATACCCTTTAAAGGCTTGAATTGATGTTAAAAAAAAACCTTAAAACTTGATTTCTTTCTAATGATGTTATTTTTTGTTGCATGTTGTAAGGTCTAATCTTAGATGGAGGGATGTAGATGTTCACACACTTATGGTTCAATTAAAATAAAAAGATCACACATATCCACAACTTGGCACAAGAAGGAGACAACAAATCAAAGTAGACATAGGAGGCATTGATATAGGCCCTATTTTGGAAGGTGATGAAAATTTTAATCCAACCAATAATTTTTTTTCTTATGCATGTTTAGGGGATAAGAAAAATGTAGAGAATGAACAAATATTTTTTTAATTGAATTAACTTGATTTCAGTTGAATTCTCACCAAATTCAATGTTCAAATGGCTACATATTTGACTTAGAAATTGAATTGTTATTCTTTATTTGTTTAGAGTTTAGATCATTTGTTATTATTCACTTACTCTATGTCTTGATTGTTCTCCAGTGGTTGATCATTAAAATCAAACTTAAATAGGTTAATTGGCAATGACATGAATGATTGATGAAGGCATGGCACATTACGATCATGAAATTTGATAGGACATTCATCATGTGCTTGTTTATTTTGTGTGTTTTCTTGTTTCTTTCCTTCAAATATTTGAAATGTTCCTCAAACTTCTTGTCTTGATATTTGGTGTTGTTCTTGTCAATGTTAAATTGAACCAAATCAATTCAATCCATGGCATCCATGAAAACCTTGTTGTTATTGTTTGTGGATTTAATCATTAATAAAAAACTAAGGTATGTTTCCTTTTAATTGTTGTTCTCCTTGGAATTGTTGTTGTATACATTGTCAGTTTGCTACTTCTAACTAATGTTGTGAAATTTGGAATGTCTACAAATTGATGACTACAAGATGGTGTGGATGGTTTGCTTCAAAAGATTAGGAGAAATCATCAAGGTTGATGAACATTAAAAAAAATCATTCCTTAATTGTTACCTTGATTGATTGGGTCTTGGTCTCTTTAAGAACAAAATCCTCTCAACATAATTCTTGCATCAATGAACAAATAAAAAAGTGTTATTCCTATTTTTCTTTTGGTGGGACATAGACTTGATCTCCCTTGAGTTGCAAGACATCAAAACATTGATGTTCATCTCCCCTTGAAATTTTTCAATTGCTTGTTTTTAATACATGTAATCAATTGTTTTGGTTCAAATGATTTTTATTTTATTTTTGCAATCACTACACCAATATGTCCTAGTTCACTTTGTATTTCATTAAAATTTGAGTGAACTTTTACAAATTTGACATGGTAAAAATGACCAACCCCTTATTGAATGGGGACTACTTGCTACATACGAGTGAATTCATTACTTGTTAATTAGTGAACTTGGACAAATTTAACATGGTGAAAGTGGCCAACCCATAATGAATGGGGATTAAATGACTTTTGTATTTCTTCATAGTTAGGCTATATACGTAGGAACCTATGTTAAGCTAAACACTTAAAAATCGAAGTTAATCTAGGCCACCAGCTAGCCCACCAACTTAGGGTGCAAATATGAAGGTTTCACCTCCCCCTAACTCCATGTTTGAGGAACAAATCTTTAACTATTGAACCATTATTAAAATAAATGAAATTATTTGTCATCAGATACATATTATTATGCACAATCTTATCTTAATTTATGTGTAAGCTACCAAAGGTTAGATTCTTACATTAGTCATGGGCTATTCCTCGGGTAATGTAAACTACTTTAAACTAATGTTAAACTAATGTACACTACCATAGGCTAAGGTTTTACGCTAGTCCTAAACTATCATAAATTATTTTCATGTAGGTTGTGTTTTGATTATTTTAAATTATTTTATGTAATGTTATTATTGGTTATTTTTGGATATTGTAGCCTAGGTTATTTTTTAATATTTTAAGTTATTCCACTTTAGATTTTTTAGGTTATTTTAGCTGATGTAATTTATTATTATTTTAAGTTATTCCACCCTATGTTATTTTAAGTTATTTTACCCTAGGTTATTATCAATCATTTCAAATTATTCCACCTTGGGCTATTCTAAACTATTTTTCCCAAGGTTATTTTCAAATATATTAAGCTCTTCCACTCTAAGTTATTTTAAGTTAATCTACCCTAGATTATTTTTGGATATTTTAGACTATTCCACCTTAGGTTATTTTAAGATATTTTAGGCTATTCCACCCAATGTTATTTTAAATTTTTTTACCCAAAATTTTAAAAATTATTTTCGGTCATTCCACCTTAAGTTATTTTAATTTATTATATCTTAAAACATGTTTTGGATTATTTTAGGTTATTCCACCTTACATTATTATTTTTTGTTTTCAATTACTCCAAAATACCATCTTATGGTATTTTCTAGTTAATATAAGTCATTACACCTAATTTATTTTAGGCTACTCCACATTATTTTAATTTATATAACCTTAGGTTGTTATAACGTAAAATGACCTAAAATTTAACTTAGGGTAAAATAATTTTAAATAACTTAGGGCATAATAGCTTAAAATAAGTTAAGATGAAATAACCTAAAATAATTGATGATAATTTACGGTAAAATAATTTTCAATATCCTAAAGTGGAATAACCTGAAATAATTGATACTAACTTTGGGTATAATAATTTAGAACAACCAAAGGTATTATAACCAAAAATATTCAAGAGTATCTTAAGGTAAAACACTCTATAATAACTTAGGATGGAATAACCTAAAGTAGAATGGTGAAAAATAGTGAAAATCATTTAAGGTAAAATAACCTAGAATAACTTATGGTGGAATAAGTTAAAATAATTTATAATAACCTAGGGTATAATAATCTAATTTTTTTAAAAGTGGAATTGTTTAAAATAGTTGAAAATAGCTTAGAATAGCTTAAGGTGAAATAATTTAGAATAACAAAGAAAAGCCTAGTGTACAATAGATTAAAATATATTAAGGTGGAATAATTTAGAATAGTAAAAAACAACCTAAAAGCCTAAGGTGGAATAACTTAGAATAGCCAAGTACAACTTAGAGTAAATAACCAAAAATAACCTAAGGTGGAATCTTTTTGTGAATGCCATTAATGTAATTCCATCTATATTTACTTATTCTACCATTGTGAAATTTTGCTCCACAATCTTTCTCCATTTTTGTTGTTGTAGGAATCATGTTGATTCTTGAATTAATGATCCATTTCATGGCAATGTGCTATTTCTGCTTGCAATCAATTAAGGCAATCACTTTGGCTTGATTCCAATTGTCATTGCATTAACATAAGGTACCTCCTATCCCTTTCCCTCTTTGGCATTGTGTATCAAAATTATCTTTTATGTTGTTAATAAAATCAAAATTGTCCATTGAATTTATGCTCTTGAATAGGATTTGTCACAATGATGGTGATTTATTGAACAATGTTAGAAAATTTATTTGAACATCATGATAGTGTAATGAATAATGATGGTGTGATGAGGAACGTAATGAACAACGACGAAAACAAACAACAATGGCATTTCGAAGAATGAAAAAAATTAAAAAGGCACAATGAACAATGTCACAAATATATGAAGTTGGTGGTGCGATGAATAGTGCCACAAAAACAAATAGCAATGGTGCGATGAACAATGTGATGATGAATAATGACGGTGTGATAGCATGACAACAAACAATGAAAAACCAATGGCAACATCAAAATTTCTTACAAGTGATGGTGAGAATTTTCTTACTTGAAAACAATAACAACCACTTCACAATGATGTCAACAAAACTTGCTCAAGACAATGGTAACATGTGATAGTGAACATGTCTATGGTGATGACAAAAATAAAGTCTATGGTTGATAGGCTCTTAGTTTGGTTTTGTAGTTGCTAACGTATCAATGGTGTCAAACATGAATACCTTTTCACAACAAAAGCATTTTGGATATTGCTTGGTTTTCTTAACTTTGACATTACCTTGGAGAGTTTAAAAAAAGGTGATATTGTTACTATGTCAAATGTTAGGTAAACAATTTATCAACAAATGTTAGGTGCAAGTTTGAACAACATTTATTAATTATTGGTTTAACCCATTCCATAATCTTCATGTTTGAACATGCTTTTTAGAAAAATGTCCAAACCAAAAGTTAGTTAAAAAGTGGGATGGTGAACATTACCCATGATTAAAGATAACACTAATGATGTGAAATAACAAAACGATTAGTGGTTTGGATCAATTTCATCCCCCCCCTTTTTTTTTGGGCATTTTTGAAATGTTTTAGAAGAAACTAAATGGCTTAGATAAGAAAAAATTTAGATCAAAATTAATCATATTTGTTTACTAGCCCTTTTGAAGGACATTGTATTATGTGCATAATTATAGGTCCAAACCAATGTTGTGTAGTTCTTTGATTTTCCAAAAACTTATTGGTTACAAATATTTCAAAAAAATAAAATAAAAATAATACGACAATTATGGGTATTCCAAAAAAATTAGAATAAAAAAACCAATTGGCTTTGGGTATTTCAAAAATCAGAAACAAAGAATCGACCAAATCTGGGTATTTTAAAACCCTTCAAATAATGGACAATTTTCATGAAATAACTTGTGAATCTTTTTCAGTTTTTTCTAGGTTTTTTTTTTTAATTAATTAATTTTTTGTTAGGTTAGTTTAGGGGGTGAGGGTTTTAGAAAATGAGAACCATTGGTTATATAAATATAAATATATAACTAATTCAATAACCAACAAAAAAAAAACCAACATTGCCTGAAAGAACCGCCCAACACTAGTCCAAATTTATTTTCATGTTATTAAAATATGAACTTCATCCCAACTTTTATAGTTTATAGCTCATCTAAACTTTTTCCCAATGAAGGTTACAAGGCAACAAATGGTTGTCAATGAAGTTGCTTAGCAAGAAGGCATGCTATTTGAGATGATATGATTATTATGACATTCAAATTCCAATGTTAAAAAATTGGGCCCCTTTGTTGATAAACAATAAATATGGGACAATATACATTCAAGGAACATATAAATGTTACACATAGGCCAATCAATAGTAGTCAATGGCTAGGCCATTCATTGTGATCAATCAACCATAAATAGTCATTTTCTTCCAAAGGTCTTTTGACATTCATGGTATATCCTATGTGAATTTACAATAAACTAGGAACATGGAAAACACTCTCCTTAAAACACAATAACTAGGCAAATATGAATTGTGTTTTAATGAGAGTGTAAGGAAATAGAATTGTAAGTGATGGGGGTAGTTGCAAAAAGGGTTGAGCATGCGCACCCATGCAAAGCATTCATGTGGTAAAGCCTAAAGCCTAAAGCCTATTATTTAGCTTGTGGGTGAGATGGGTTTTGGTGAAATTGACCAATCTCAAATCTCAAAGATAGAGATCATGTGTTAACCACAACATCTCAGAAATGGATCATGTCTTCATTACAACATTGCTGTAAGAATTGATGTAGCAGGGATGCACAAGCACTGACATATCGGGTTGGCCATCATTCGATATCTGATGATCCAGCCAAATACTGCGACGAAGAAGGCTCTCTAGAGGGTATATTACCTAATTAGATCTCCAAGTTTGAGTTCCAACGAAGTTGATTAATCTGAAAGCTTCAAGGGGATCTATAAATTACTCACTTGATAGTGCTTTGCAACTCGCAGAATTTGATGGGTGTTGGAATTTAGTGGGTGTCGTAGCTGAGGAGCTGCTCCTTGAATCTGGTTCCAACATTCTCTCAAAACCAGCTGAAAATTGGACATTGACAGAATCCGGAAGTTGCACCAATCAAGCACCTCCTCAATTCGCACCATTGTGAATGAATTGTGCTGAATAATTTTCAAGGGAAACATGAAGGCATTGAAATGTCATTGCCAATTCTGTTTTGTGATTCTCTGAGCCAGCACATTGAGTGAAGTATGCTATGATGCACTGAGGATGATTGGGTGAGAGAGCTGAATGATAGAGCTGCACTGAACCTGATCACAGCAATCCAGGACTGGAAACTTTACAATACTGCTCCACACAACCCAAAGAAAACACTAGTAGGTATAGGAAGTGTACCTCCCCCCCCACAATGCATGAATCAGAGAGTACTGCAAACCTAAGTGAACAACATGACAAACAGAAGAAGCAAAGCTGCAACCACCCAATAGTAGCATATGCAAAACAAACTACACAACACCAAAACCAGCAAACAAATTTACAAAACACTCTACACCCAACACATTGCAATTTGCACAACAAACAATACCACTCCCTCCCTCCCCCATTTTTTTTTGAAAAACAAATCACTGCTTATACTAGAAAGAAAATGCACCAACTGGGATCAAAACATTAAGCACACCATGAAAGGAACACCGAGGAGATGACAATGGGCAATAGCTTAATGTTAAGTGAATGTTAGTTCAACATAAAAATCTTCATCCTAAATTAAAGAATTGGTAGTGCTAAAAATAAGTGTTTTAAAAAGGTTTTCAATAGCCATAATTTGACTACAATTTAAGAAATTTCACCAGGTTTTGTGTATGTACATTGTTTCAAGTAGGTAGCAAAAAATTATAGAACTTTTTCTTTTTTTCAAAAAAAAATTACTTTCATATTTTTAGCTTGAAGCGAAATTTGGCTAAATCTTCATATAGGTGAACTTCCCACTTTGGCTACCAAAGAAAAACATCGGTGATCATCATCGACACAGTTAAGGACTAAGCAAAAATTTGGCTATAGGCTACAAAGGAAAGTAGAACAAGTTAAGGATTCCAAAGGATTCTTCCTATATTATTGGCAACATGTTGAAACTCCATCATCTAAATACGGCTACTTAAGAATATTTTTCCCTCATAATGGGGCAATTTGGGCACAGTTTTTTCCTTTGTATCATTGGTGCCTTCACTTTTTTTTTTGTCAAAAATTTGAGATATTCAAAATGGGTCTTCTGTTGCAACCCCAATTTCTTTCAATAACTTAATGATCATAGCAACCCAAAAAGAAAAGAAACAAAACCATCAATTATCACTAGCAGCACGTACACGGTATCATGATCTGTGCATTATTTTCTTTAGCAAGAGTGCCAGAAGCTTTTAGCTAGACAAGAGAAATGATATCAATTGCAGATACTACTTCACAAGGTTACAAAAATGGACAAAATGAAAACCCATTCCGTGATTTGTGCATTATTTTCTTTTAGTGAGATAATGCCAGAAGCTTTTACCTGGACAGAAGAGTGATATCAGTTGCAGATACTAGATTCTTCAACAAGTTTAACAAATGGACAAAATGAAACCCATTAGGTTCAAGTGCATGTCCAACTCCCCAAGGTTTGTAGAATCTTTTAAGAGTCAAGAGTCTCACACTTGTCCTAAAAGTATGAAAAGAAGACGGGTGTTGGAATAAGTTTTTCCAAGGGAAAAAAAAACTTACAGAATATATACACAACTTTAGAAGTGCAGATCATTCAGAAATCTCAGGAATTTGTTGCAAGTGAAATGATTTGAGTATATATCATGATCACAATATGACAAGCTCTGCATCTGTCAAAAGGAAAAATACGGGTGTTGGGCAGTCATCAGAAACAGGAACAGACCCCTGACAGTTATCAGTGTGGTTCTCAGCATTCCATAACCACAGTTCTCCAAAAATCAAAGAACCAATTCTGACATATAACCAAGGTCCTTTAAAATCAAATAAAAATCAAACCTCATGTTCTTTTTTGAAAAACTGTCAGTTCTTTAAGGGGCCTCAAATAAACAGAACCAGCGGTTCTTTCTTTCTGAACATCTTCACCCCAAAAAATCTCTCATAAGACTCGAGAAATCTCAATTTCCCATGGTTAAGAAAAGGCAAAAGCAAGGTTTAACACTTCTTCAATCAGCCACAGAATTCCAGAGTAAGGAAAGACAAAACAGAGAACAAAGGACCAAGAAACGAATACCACATGAAAACAGAGTATGAACAGTGCCAGTCTCACATCTGTTCAGGGACCATCAACAGTAGTATGTATGAGAGTTACTTCACTATCACAACTTTCCCACTGAAAGCAGTGGTACTAAGACCAGAAGGTGGAATTCTACACCACGTGCAAATCAAAAGATCATGAGGTAGGCGGGCAAGCACCATTCAAAACATAGTACATTTTTGCTCCATCATGCACACTGCTTTCAAGATTGGCAGATTCACTTTCACCCACATCTTTCTTTCACCTGTCAAGGATTTTCATGGCATCACACATTTGATGTTTTCAACAGCACAACTTCACTGTAAAAACTATTGAAAACATGTGGAACCCATGGATTGCTGAACAAGGAAGGAAATCCAGAGAAAAAACTAAAATGTCAGTGACTAACTCCAGTTGGTACACTTATCCCTTTTGCTTCTAGCTAGTAGTTAGTTTAACAGTTCCCTTTCAACATTTGGGAATGGACAGATCATCAAACAAATCAAGGGACCTGCACATTGCAAGATTGATCCTCTTTGCAGATCAGAAATCACACAAGAAGATCAGATTGCTCCACTACATAAACATTACATGAAGAAGAAGACTCCAGCGAAAAACGGGTCCAGCCACCAACAAACCACTGATGTTCAGGAGAAAGAAAATCAGATGTGTGTGTGAGTGTGTGTGTGTGTGTGTGTGTGTGTGTGTGTGAGAGAGAGAGAGAGAGAGAGAGAGAGAGAGAGAGAGGGAGAATGCAGTGACCAAATTGTCAGAATAAAGCTGCAAGTATCACAGTGCAGAGTCTCGAAGTGTTACTGCTGCAACCCAAATGAAGATATCAAGCTTGGAAATGCAAAGCTTGGAATCCCACATAAGAAAATGATTTCTAATATCTTACACAAGAGGATGTGCAGTGGTACCCATCATCATCATATCAATCAATCAGAACACCCTGATACTGAAATCACTGAAACATCAAGACGCAAGTTTAGTGATATGTCTCAAAGAAAAAGAAATGGAGAGGAAGAAGAAGATTAGAAGCTGTTGCAAAGTGTAGTACAACTTCCCAAAAAACCAAACATTTGTTCTTGCCAGAAAGAATTTCCTTTCAGATTTATTGTGAGAGAAGAACAGTTGTTCTCATGATTGTCAGAACAAAAGACTCATGGGTGTGGGAGGTGAGCTCACATTCCTGAAGCTCAACAAAATCTTAGCATTTTGTGGTGCAAACTGCTTGCTCACCGTGAATGAGGGAGATGGGTGTAAGAGAGAGACTCTGATGGAGTATGTCAAAATCTAAGAGACTCTGATGGAGAATGTGGGCATCTAAGAATTTCTGATGGAGTAGTGTGGGTATCTAAGAGACTCTGATGGGGAATCTTATGGGAGGGAGCTGCTTGGCAATCAACTGTTGATGCATCCATTGCCAACCCTCCTCAGCAATCTCCCCACCCAGTCCGCGAACCACAGCACCCCCAGTGCAGCAACCCATCTTACAGCAATCTTCAAGAGAGAGATTGCTGAGAATCCCATACAAGAATCCACTGGCAAACAAGTCTCCAGCACCAGTGGTATCCACAGTCACAGTCTCTCGGATTGCTGAAACCCTAACCATTTCCTTGCCATGACGTGCAATACAACCCTTGGCACCCAACATCACCACTGCTCTCTCGCAGTATTTGGCCAGGAAACGGAGAGAACTCTCCGGCGATGAAGAAGTCAAGTCCTTGTTCTCCTCCTCTTCCTCTTCTCCTTTGATGAGCTCCCGCGCCTCGTCTTCATTGGCGAACACCAGATCCACATTGCCGGATTCCAGCAAGCGCATGAGGCGAGGACGGAAGTTGCGCACAACTTCGAAGCTAGCGAGATCCATGGAGATTTTCACACCTTCTTGCTTGGCATGTTGCACGGCAGTCTCCAGCAACTCCGTGCCATAAAACCCATACCCATTCAACACCAGCCATTGCGCTCCGCGGAAATCCTTCTTAGAAAGCTCCTCCGCTTTGAGTCCTACGGCGTTGAGGAAACAAGGACGCATGGTGCGGTTCCCCTCCGCATCCACCAGACAAGCACACTGCGCAGTACGTCCTCCTCGCACTTCCCGCAACCGTGACAAGTCCACTCCCGCCATCTTCATGTTGGCCGCGAACATCTGCCCTCTCTCGTCATCTCCTCTCACTCCCACCAGCGACGTCCGGATCCCTAATCCTCCCGCCAAGCCTCTGATGGTGTTGGCCACGCTTCCTCCTGCCAGAGTCCGCACTGCAGAAGACGACGACGACACTACAGGCAACATGTGTGTGTTCACCTCTGCCAGGATATGGTCAAGCTCTTCTACTGTCACTCGCATGGAGCCTCCTCTCTCTCCCGGCACCGCATCCAGCAAGCTCCAGTCCACCTTTGCCACATGGTCTACCAAAGCCACTGGCTGCAACCCGACTACCACAGGTGGACATTTCTCCTGCAGCTGCTGCTGCTGTTGCTGCTGGCCATAGCCATAGTCAACACCAGCAGCAACAGCAGCATTACTTCCTCCCTCTCCTCCTCCTTCCTCTTCTTCTTCCTCTGCATCAAGTACAAAGTTTTGGGAGAATGGGTGGTGAGAGAATCCGTTCTGAGAGGGGAAGGAGTTCTTGGCAGCAGCGACGACGGCAGAGGAGGTGTCGATCGCAACAGGCTGCTGCTGCTGCTGCTGATGTGCGATCGCAGCGCCTCCCTCCGCCATCGCCCCCATCGCTGCGGCAGCTGCTGTGGGTGCTGGTGCGGCGGCAGAAGGAAGAGGGAGGGAGGTAGGGACGCGAGACGCAGCGGACTCCAGTGCCGCTCCCACTGCGGCCTGGAAGCCTCCTTATTGTCTTTATTGTGTTCCAGTGGTTTTTTAAGAAATAAATAAATAAATATTTATTTATTTATAAATTAAAAATTTTAATCCAATTTTCGCACCCAAAATAAAAAACACAGTGCGAAGTGGACAATTGCCTTTTTAGGGGGAAAAAAAACTGCAAAAGTCGCCATATTTTGAGGGGGAAAAGTCACATTTCGCCATATTTTAAGGGGAAAAAGTCACATTTGGCCATATTTAGTCGCCATATTTTGAGGGGGGAAAGTCACATTTCGCCATATTAAGTCGCCATATTTTGAGGGAAAAAAAGTCACATTGTCGCCAGCCATACGTAGTCGCCTTTTGTTTTATTTTTGAGGAAAAAAAAGTCACATGTCGTCGTCATATTTAGTCGCCATATTTTTGAGGGGGTAAAAAGTCTCATTTCGCCTTATTTAGACAATGAATCCCTACTTGTCACCCAAACTAGGCAGGAATTCTTTTTTAAAGCCCACTTTACTTTCTGACCTCTAGCCAAATGTGGCTCATTTCTCTTGGTGGATAATGGCAAAATTGCCCCAAAAAAAAAAACCCTGAAATTATTTTTAAAATAAATAAATAAGCAAAAAAAAAAGAATTGGTCATTGGAAAAATTAGGTTTTATTATTATTATTATTTATTTTATTTTATTTATCAAGTTCTGAATGTAAAAAATTTGGGGAACTTTTCCCACAAAGGGGAAAAATTAGTTGAATTTACACTAGAAAAATAGGCCTTTGCCAAAATTTCCCAAATTTATGGTAAAAAATGACCACAAATTTGTGGGGCAAAAATGAAATAAAATCATTGGTGAATCATAGTTAAAAAATTGTTGTGTAAATTAGTCATCCCAAAGGATGAGATCCCTAAAACAAGGTCTAATATTGTAGGACCCTAAAATAAACCCTAACAATACTCTAGAGTTTATATAGGAAACTCAAGTCCAAGTTGGAACCCTAAACCCATTTATGTAGATCAAATTTTGTAAAAAAGGGTCACTTGGACCAAAAATTTCTAGTTATTGTAGCTTTGTGAAAGGTCTATATAGCCTAAGTAGTATGTACTCTTGGGGGGAAAGATACAATAGTTTTTAGGGTTAAAAGTTTGTGAATCTACAAAGACTTTTTATTCCTAAGTTTTGTCTCAACATAAATTGTTCATAGATTTCACAAAGAAAGGAACAAAAGAAAGAAAGAAAGAAAAAACAATAGGTGAACTTGTTCGTTTTACTTTTAAAGGAATATTTTTGAAGTCTAAAGTAAGAAACGTTTATTAGATCTCAGTATGAAATGCTGAAACTCAAAATGCTGAATCTCAGCATTTAATTTAATGCACAAGAGTTCGAGAGGATGTATAGTAGCTGTACAGGTAGGAGCAGTGAAAATCTATGTAGCAGCAGCACTCAGCAAAAAAATGAAAGACAGGATGAAACTCAGAAACCCATCAAAATTGGTAGCTAATGGTAGTGTTTTTTGCAGGCTTTTTTATTCTAATCTCACCCTACCTATGACCAATCTCAGGTATTATTGGTGTTGTCTTTTCCTCACTTTATGGATATATCTCTATTGTTTTGATCTTGTTGTTTGGTAGCATTTTTGTTGGCTAGAGAGACCTTCTTCCTTTGGAAATATTGAACATTTATAAAAATGGGTTTTTTAATATTTTATTCAAAGAGGTGGCTCATGTAAGACAAGGATTCGCAATATCCAATCAAACCAAGTTATGTTCAACAAAAACACCTCAACTCTTTCTTACTCGCAATTTGTGAACAAAAGAATCAAAACTCTTTGAAAGACCAAAAGTACTACTACACAAATCAAACAAAATGGGCACACTTAGTTTTGCTTTTGTGGTGGAAGAAGTTCCAAGTGGGCTCTTGTTGGAAACCTTTGTTATGTACCAAGCACATCGGGTATCAATATGGTATCATTTGTAGTATCATATTGGGGGCCAATAAGGATAAGGATATCATAGCCAAAAATTGATACCCATCTTGTCAATTTCTTTCATAACGGGGACCACTTCTAGTCTAAATGTATATACTAGGGTTCCATCAGCATACCCACCCACCCAATTCCTCCTCTAAAAACCTTTAGAGTGTGTGTCAAGCAAAATCCCACTTAGAGACTTCCTCCAAGTTGAACATAAAATATTTCCATCCTAATTCTATTTTATAAGGAATAATGGGTAGACCCATTTCAGCACTTTTTGTAATCAGATCATTTTTCTCATTATATATTTATATATATTTTTAATTTAATTATTTTTTTCTAAAATTCTCCAAAAAAATTGGCAAAAATTATCAAATAATTTTTTTTCTGCTTTAATTTTGGCAGCTAGACCTTTTTGTGAAGAATTATTTATTTATTTTATTTTGTGTTGATTCATTTGACAATGTGCAATTTATGCTATGTCCCACAATCTGCGACTTCTTTGATCCCACATCCAAGCGTAGGACAAACATGCAAGAATTCAACTGCACATGTACAAATTGCGGCGCTTAGACTTTTTTAAAGGAATGTTTCCTTTTCATTTGTTTTTTTCTTTTTCAATAAATTATGTTGTTTTCTTTCCAGCATTTTTTTGAAATTTTTGGTTTTTTCTAGTGTAAAATTGACTAGAATTGAAAATAAAAAATAAAAAAATTGGGGGTGAAAATTCAAATTTTTAATATCAGAATTTCTTTGTAAAAAAAAATCCCTGTTCCCATATTCAAAATAATTTACACAACAATTTGCACAACTGAATTTGTACTAATCTTGGTTACAAAGTCTCATTCCATTTTGCTCGTGTTTTGGACCTAATTTTTAGTAGCCTAAATATTTTATATATTTTAAAATGTTTTAGCCCAAAATATTTTTTTATCTCATCATCCAACAAGTTCAATTATATTCTTTGCAATCATTCCTAGTTGTCTTCCTAATCCTTAGTGCAAAAAGCCGCATGTGTTACAAAAACCAATGCAAAGTAAATTAATTAAAAAAATAAATTAAAAAAAAATTAGACTAGATACAAAATTTTAAGGATAACTCTATTGCGATTCCATCTTTAAAATTTTCATAAAAACAAGAAAATTGATTAATAATAAATAGGGCAAGTCTCCCCAAAAAAAAAATTAAAAAAAAAATGGTTATTTGATACCCTATGTAGGTATGTAAGATAGAAAAAATAATTTCACAAAGACCCATCTCTCTCTCTCTCTTTCTCTTACTCTAGTCTCTCTCTCTATATATACCTTGAAGGCAAGAAGAGCCAACAAAAGGAAAAAGACAAAATGAAGAAGAAGAAGAAGAAGACAAATAATTAAGACTAAGTCTTGAGGAGGAATCAACATTATAAAAGCTACAAAAAAAACTCTCCAATAAAACAAATAAGTTAAGTGCAATTAGCTTATAAACTCAGGGTTTAGGGTTTAGGGTTTAACCTAAAAGTATTACTAGTGGTCTCTTGTTGTGTTTGTATGGGATGATGCTTGTGTGTGTGTGTGTGTGTGCCCACTAAGCCTATTTGTTGTGCACATATCTATGTATGTACCTCAACATGGGTTGTTAAGCAAAATATTCAGCTTCGGAAAAAAAAAACAACATTGAATGTTGAAAATTTTAACTATGATAGTACCTTTTCAAGTTTGGCACAAATTATATTATTTTTCATTTTTTATTGAATTTTTCAGGAAAAAAAAAAAAAAAAAAAAAAAACAACACAAAATGTCAAAAATTTTGAGAATTAAAAATCGAAGTGTCGAATCAAAAATTTCAAATTATATTAATTATTTGGCACATTAATGCCAAACCCAAAAAGGTATTATGATATTATGTGCCCTTGGACCTTTTTGACAATAATCATAATTGAGGTTTGTGCTATTACGGTGCACTACTATTAGTGACGATCAATTATTTTTTCTTTAAATTTATGGTTTTTTAAAATCTAGTTTTGAAATTTTTCATCATTATTTATGTCAAAATAAAATTTAATTTAAATTAATATACCATTTCATGGACATTAAAAGACACATATTAATTTGTTTTTTCATATCCATGTTCTTTTTCCTTATTCACCAACATGGATATATACATTTAAAAATAATAACTTTTTAATAATATATTAATAATATCCTTTTTAATAGTATACTTTTTTTAATTTAAGAACTATCTATTAAGAAAGGTGGGGGAGATAGTTATTAAAAAAAGTTAATAGTATACGAGAAGGGTTTGAAGACCGAAATATACAAAGGAAAAAATGTGCTGATATTTTACGAAAAAAATGAAATAAGCTTCAAAATGAGGTAGTTAGTTTTGAAATTGTCTTTGGAATGGTCCATGGACGATTGATTATATGAAAAATTTCCAAAAAAATCCTCCACATACCAATTCCGATTATTCATCATTGGAAATTATTTCGAGAAATGTTTAATTTTTTTTAAGAAATAATTTATTCATTCAAAAACCAACAATTTTGTGAATGAAATTAAAGAATATTTGAAAATATTCTGAAATATTTTTGGGGGAGTATCTTTATAACCCTTTGGATTGAAGGATGCATTGCTAAAGCTTAAAATGCTAAAGCTCAAGTCACTCCAATTTGTTTATCAAAACCACCTTCAACCCTAAACCTAACTCACCTAACTATTAAGGTTAGGGTATGATTTTGCTAAATCCTAGGGTTATGAAAGAAGTTGGGTGACCCAACTATTCATTCTATAACCCATAACATTGTCAAACCATTCACCTTATTTGCACATACCATTTTACTTCTCTCACTTCCCCTTATGAAATGCACACACTATCACTCAACTTGGGCTCCACATTATCAATGATATCAAATTAACATAAGGTCAAAATATTAATATATTTTTCATTTGTTCCTTGAATCTTATGATATTTTTTCAAAATTTCATGATCATATAAATTTTCTATGAAACCATTTTCACTTTCCATTAATATAGATAATCATCATGTTTTGACAATTTGGAAAATTATACAATCAAATTTGTCATAAAAAATTTTGTATAAATTTTATGTTGTTTGATATTCATGTTGCGTTCCACAGTTTGTGTTTTTTTGTGTTATTTTTTGTTTTGCATTCTCTTGATGATTTCACAAATTTAAAAAATTTAAAAATTTTATGCAAAATTATGTTGTTTAAATAATTATATTGCACAATAATTTTATGTTGAGAGGACAAAATAGTTCAATGTCCACATGTGATGATATGAAAAGACAAATATGAAAGGGTTTTGATGTGGAATCATCTCCTAAAGCCACTATACCAACTCCAATGTTATAAAATTCACTTAAATTTCTTGTGATTTTTAATCTCTATCACCACCTCTTCTCCATTGTAATTACAACAAAACTTGGCATATTGCACTTTTGGAAATCCAAGTTATAACAAAATGCACAAAATGCACATAAAATAAAAATTCCTAACAAATTTTATGAAACAATTTCACAAATTTTCAAAACATGATGAATAAACACAAACAAAAAAAAAAACCCCATTAAATTGTTTATCAGACAATTTCACAAATTGTCAAAACATTGTGAGTAAACACAAACACAAAATTATTGTTTATGGTCCATGATCCAAAACATGTTCAAAATTGTAACAACAATATGAAATCGTGATGAATAAACATTGTAAACACAAAATTGTCATGAAGTTATTTTTATAAAAAATGTCATTGACCTAATAAAATATTATTTATGTACTCATGATGGGTAAATCAAAATTGTCGTGGCATGATTTTTTTAACATCACAAAATGTCACATATTATTTTATAGGTATTGAATGACTTTAGCATTGCAAGTTGGACATCCACCTTTATAATAATAACCTTGCAACCTAGGTTTTTATTATAGACTTGCATTCATTATTTTAATGTAAAATTAACTCCAAAATTTCATGCATGCATCTCGAGGTGTATTAACTTGACAAAATTAATAAAATATGATTACATAATATGTTTTCAAAAGTCTATCTATATCTAGAGATAGTCATTATTGAAGTTTTAAAACAAGGTTTGGACATAACAAAATGAGAGTTTCCATTACATTTGGTAATTCCATGAATTTTGATAACTTATGTTAGAATAGTGTTATTTGCATGGTTTTATGTGTTGTGATAAAAACATTATAGATTTCAAATGACGCCTAAATCTTGGGGTTCAAGGAGGAAGAAGCATTGTGTGTCATAAACTTTGAATGTTTGATTTTTATTCTTTTTATTAGCCAAAAATGAAATTAAAAATGAGCCTTGTCAAATTAACTAAGTAGACTTTACGAGTGATTCATCATACTAATGTCCTCTTTTATACATGCTAATAGCTAATGCCCCACCCAAAATGTTAATACTCCATTTACTTGTCACCATTAACTTGTCAATTGTACTTATTAGTTCATGTTATAAGTATAATTTAAACCTTTAATTAGATTGAAGTTTCGTGTTTCAATATTTATAATATTACCAAAAGTGCACCACAATTGCAATGATGATAGCAATATTCAAACTATCTTTAAAAAAACCCTAATTGTGAATAATTATTGTGGCATAGGGGAAAGAGTTGTAAACATGCAAATTGGAAATGTTACACATATTTATCATTGGTGCAAATTCACAAATTTTAGAAAATATTTATACATGTATGTCAAATTGATCCCATGAACAACAAAATGTTTATTTATTAAAAAAAAATTACCTTCTAATTCAAAAGTGAGTGCATGGATGATCGAGATTATGTGATAACAATGTTTTTTGCTTTAGGGGCTATGAATTTTTTCATATGGTGGTGTTTTTCATGTTTAGTTTCAAGGTTCAACTCAAAAGTTTAAAACATATTATCTCAAACATATTGTGAATTTTGTTTGAATTTCAATTTGTTTATTTGCCCATGGGTAAATGACCTTTGTCCGAATCATGAAATTTCTAAACCTCAATCTAATAACAATGATTTTAAACAAATCAAAATAAAAGATTATAAAAACTTGAATTGAGTTGAATTCAAATTTGAATGGAATTTTAAATCAATTTAATTCCAATTCAATTGAAAAAAAATGGGATCCAAATTGGTGGAAAAGGTATTGGAAAATCTACTTGTGAATATGGTGTTGGAATTAAAAATAAAATAAAATACACAAATTTGGAAAGACACCATTCCATGTTTCTTTACTTGGGAATGGGTGAAACATATTCTAGTTTGGAAATTGTTTAAATGGTGACTTATGACTTATGGAACTTAAAGTTGAGTTATCAAACTAAAGTTGGCATATCATGGTCATTGGAATTTTAACGAATCATTATTCGTATTAAATTTATTTATGATAAACTTTCCAATTTAATGAAAGTTATCGTTTAAACATAATTTCATAAATATCGTGAAATTTATTACAAACAAAACAAAATATGGAATTCTTAAACATAAACAAGATGCAAAATAAGATTTGATAAATACAATAATATTATAAACACAATGTGGTATTCATCTTTGGTGGAGTGAAATGTTATAGAAACTTGCCCATAGAAAAATGACATTAATAATTCAACAATCAAAAACCAGTTCTATCATAGATGGGTGAATTCAAACCAATAAGAGCCAACAATGCACCTTGTGAATCATTTTGGGAGTCTTTTAAAATTTTAAATATCATTTTTTGCTTTTCTATTATCATATGCTTTCAATAGTTTACTCCAAATCTCAAAATTATGTTATGCCTTCTCATGGCTCCACATTGGGCAAGGGAAAAAGGTTAGGTAGTTATGTGCAACATACACAAATTTTTTGGAGGATTCAGGGTTCCTAATTGTGAAAAATCATTTGCATTTGTAGTTTGTGCAAAATGTTTAGTTAAAACATTTCAATATGCATTTGTGTCCAAGAGTTTTTTTTCTTTACAAAACATAGTTTTCACCAATATTTCTTGCACAAGTTAATGAAAAAAACATTTATATGTTTTGCTAGCATTAACAAAATGTGATTGTGCGACTCAAAGCTTTGACCCTTAGATGTCAAGAGGTGCACATGACATTTTTACATTATTGATCAAATTTTTGGGGGTTAATTAGTAGCCAAAAAATGTTGTTTCGAACATATTGAGGGAACATATACTATTGGACAAACTTTGGCCAAGAGTTTGCAGATTCTATATACTAAGTTTTGGAGAATTACTGTGTACTTATCTATAACCACCGTTGGGAGCTGATGAAGTCAATTGGAAGTCATGCGAGCTTGCCACTACGAGGTATTTGAGATCGTGATGATGGTCTGACACTTTCTTGTGACTCTCATAAAGGTTATGATTACACTCATTAGATCTTCAAAATGTTGTTGGGAAGATTTTTCTGCAATCTCATAGATATGATTTCTGTGTTGATCCTGCACATTTAGAATTGAAGTGTATTACATTATCACATAGCGTCCAACGTTATTACTGATAATTGGTTCTAATACTAAATGGTAGCATATAATGCATTGCCTAATGGATAAGTACATAATCATTTGCCAAGTTGAGATGATCCTGCTAAAAAATAGGGAGAGGTGAATTGAGAAGTTAATATCAATAAACCTGAATTGTCTTCGTGGTGACGTCGGGTGTTACTGCCTTTTGGGATAACTCCAGCATTCACTGTCCATTCCCTTCATCCAAACTCCTTGTTAGAGTGTTGATTCTACAATGGACCAAAATTGTCCTTGGATTGATATCTGGCATGCCACAGAAGCTAGTTAGAAATAAGATCTTGGAGAGTTTGCAAGAACTGCCATGAAAAACCTTTTTCACCACAGGATTGTGTCTTCAGTAGCCTGGGTGACAAGTCAAATTGCACTAACATATGTTGATTACTCTTTCTAGGGTAAACGACCAGTTGATGGCAGATTCCCTGTTCATTTTACACAAGTATTCACAGCTCTTTATTCTAGATGACTTTACTTCCCAGCCGGCACAACACTCTTTCATATTTCTGGTGACAAAGATTCATGAAATTTCAATGTGTGAGACAACACTTGAGCAAGGTGCCATTAGACGTTACAATATGACTGAAGTAGACATTACAGGGCAGAAACTGAAACATATGCCTTTGAAGTGTTGATGAATGGTTTGGGCCTAAGAGGAAATTAGAAAGCAAAAACAAAGAAGTAAAAGGCTGGAACAATTACCCTTGAATTTGCCAGAGGAAACAGTGATGAATCAGCTGAAATAACTCAACTTACCAGGAATGGTCCAAGTCTGGACCAACAACCAAATCACTGATGTACAAATAGTAACTCTGGCAATTCTTCCTTAATTGAGAATTAGTGAACCATGACTAGCTTTCACTGTTGGGCAACGAGGTTGTTCTGATTCATTGGACAGTTGGTGCATGTATTCTTGTTACTTGCACTTAGTTGTTGCCTAAGATGAGCTTTCCATCTAAAGATGCCCCTAAATTAGTGACTTAAAACCCAGGACTAGATTAGTGAGGGCCTGGCTAATAATTTCAAGAATGGCTCTGATCAGGGAAAAATAACAAACAAAGGAAGACCGGCTGAGAAATGGAACCTAAGATAATCAATAAATGTTAGTTGGTAACACAACAGACAATGCCTGTGGGCTTTTAGGAACTTGTGATGTACCAAGTCATTCATATAATGCATGGCACCTGATAGAGAAACTGCCAAAAATGCATCCATATTTCAAAAATACAACTCTCTTCAAGTAAGACTTCTGTTTCAAAATGCTTCAGTGAAAACCAGGTCCATATTGGAAGCTAGAGCTGATCAACTTCTAAAACAGTAAAGATGAATATTGCCCATTTATATTAAGGTTCTAAAGAGAGAACACATACTGCATGTTGCTTGCTGATTGTGGAGCTCTGTTGTGTTACGGCCACATCATCTGGTGTAAGTGTGTTATTCTACAACCACAAGAGAAGAACACAGTGACCAGAAATTTGTACAAACATACAGCTTAGACAACCGCCAATTGAAGGACCAGATAAGAAAGGTCATAGCTCAGACCATGGATCTCAGAAATTAGTTGAGGGACTCACTTTTGTACCATAAATTCAACGGTCCACCATCATGCTGCCTTATATGCTGCCTCGTAGAAATTCTCAACCTGTGACTTTCAGTGAAACCAACCAGACATAAAGACTTATTTGAAGAAAAAACCTGGAATGTCACCCAACTTCTTGACAAACAAACATGCAAATTTTGCTAATATCAAACATAAAGAGTAGCGCTATTTCTGATTAAAAGGACATATGATTCTCCAGTATGAAGCCAGAATCCACAAGATTACATGACTCCATAGGACTATATAGCATTTGTCCAATCTGATCAATCATTGATGCAGCAACTACATGTTACCACACAACTGTTCAAAATATAAACAACATTGTTAATCTTGTCTTGCCCTCACAGAAGTGTGGCATTTTTCCTCAAGTGATACTCTCACCAATAGCTATTGCTTAGAAAATGAACAAGAAGAGGGGACCTGACACTTACTCCTAGTGAGAGGGCAAAACATATTCACCCAATAAAAAGATTGGCTCTGCAAATCACCAAAACATGAATCAATCACGCAGATTTTTCCTATTATGGCAAATTATGGATCTGACCCAATGATTGAACTCTAGGATATGCATACAATCTCACCAAGACTAAACTGATAGTGCAATCCTTGGGAGGCTCACATGGAGTGAGTCAGTCTGTCCTAATATGTAAATGATAGAGAACCAGATTCTGAACCCACAATAGAAAACCCACTAAGAATGTGCTGCTTCTGTGAGCACCATTTTCTGCTAATGAACATGCCCAGAACCTGCTCTTGAAAAATGTTGATATGCAGTCTTTTTAACTGTGGTTTATTTGGCATTTGCCTGAGGTATTCTGGGAATTAACAAACTAGTGAGCACAAGAAGTTACTTACAAGTGGATGAAACTGTGAAAATGCCCTCAAACTCCATAGAAGAATTGGTCCCAGCAGCACCAAAGGTGGCCAATGGAAGACTATGACAACATTGCAACCCTTTAGCCACATGACATGCAAATAGCCAGCCGATGATTTCTGCAAAAATCCCCCTCACTCCACCACCACCACCAAGAGTCATTTCTGGTTTCACCATCACAAAAGGTTAACAACAGATGGATCCTCCAGATTTTCTAAATCTGCTCAATTGCCAGCCCGAAAAATGTGAAATGCCATTTGCCTGAACAGGTTTCATTCAAATTTGGTGAAATTTTCATTTGGACATGGAGCTATCAAGACTTTAAGGTGGTGGGTGTTCAAAGTAGATGTGACAATGCACTCCCTGATGTTCATTGCAAGTTAACAAGAGGTGAAAGTTACTAAGGCTAGATGCAAATTGTTTGTGAACGTGGACAAAGCTTAGCTTGAACTGGGAACCAAATTGCAAGCAACAGCTGCAGACCTAGCTAAATTATGTTCGCTGCACTTTTTCCCTCAAATTCATCTTGCATTCAAACGACCTAACTATATGATAAAGATCCATTATATGATTTTTTTTGAATCTGCCACAAGAGGCAGAACAATTACCCAATGAGCCGCTCGTTTACTACTAGCGCGGCCACTCTTGGCTGTCCCTTTCTTGCTGCTTTCTCTAGCAACTCTGGGCTTAGACTATTCTGCTCCTCGTAGGGATTGCAGCATTGGCTGGCTGTAAGTATATGTAGGAAGAAGGCTTCCACAATTCTTTCCCAAAACAAAAATATGCGAAGTCTAAAGGATGCAAAACCGACAACCCAATACAAAGAGAGGGATGTGCAAAAGAGCCAGTATTAAGAACCTTAATTGGCCGCGTACAGGCTCCAGATTGCAGTTTCCGAAGCTTCGGACCCTGTGTCTGAAGATCTTTGCAGAAGCTCAAACCCGAACCCTCTTACCCTAACCCTAAATTCTGTGCACGGAAAGGCCGAAGCCCTAATTCATGTTCCCCAAAGTGGCTTGAGGTTCCCAATGTCCCATAGAGATGAGATCCCAATGGCTTGAGGTTTTTGAACCCGATGATATGATGGGTCGGACGCTCTGGAACAATGGGTGAAGAGGTCGGCTGAAACCCTAATTCATGTTCTCAAAGTTCCCTACTACATGATTACCCCTAAACATCAAGTTCCCATTTTCGATCCCCCATTCACTTTCGCACTTTCTCAAAGATCCCAATGACTTGAGGTTTTGGAACCCGATGACATGATGGGTGGGACCCTCTGGAATATCGGGTGAAGAGGTCGGGCGAAACCCTAAAAACCCAAGCCCTAAGAAAAACGGCTGAGGGTCCTGTGCTGCGGTTTCTTTTCGTAGTCTCTTTTGCTGCAGCGCAGCCGTCGTGCTGTGTGCGATACCTTCTCGTCGCTCCTCCGTCGTCATCAGCAACCATGGTACTTACCCTGAGATTTTGTATTCCCCTTTCGTTCCATTTCGTTTTCTTGACTAGAAGAACGTTTTGTATTTGGGCGTGAGATTTGAAAGTTTGTCGGTTTGGTGTCTCGGTTTGTTTTGTGTGTTGTTTGATTCGTTTGGTGTCTCGTCTCGTCTCGTGTGTTGTTTGTTCCTGGGAAGAAGCGTGAGGTAATGTTTGAAGTGGTGGATCTCGTTCCAGCAGCATGTTTCTTAGACTCCGAGTTCTGTCAGTCTTTCGTTGATATCTGTATTCTCAGATTTTGGAAGATGTTTTCTTTGGCGGCTTTGGGGTGTGTGTGTCTCTCTCTCTCTTTTAAAAGGCTTTTGGCCTTGACCTTAGATAGAAGGTACCATCCTCAGTCTGGTCTATCTCATAAAAAGTGTGTGTACCTGGTAGCAAAACACAGTCCAGTAGGCTCCAGCAATCTCGAAATGTGCATGAAAGACACCAGGACTGCAGTGCTTTTCAGACATCATTCAGAATTCATGGTTTATACCTCTGGGCTTTTTTTTAGGCAGCATATTAACTTAGCTGTTGTATGATTGTCTACAGGGTAAGGGAACAGGTAGTTTTGGCAAGCGCCGGAACAAGTCTCACACACTGTGCAGGCGCTGTGGTCGCCGCAGTTTCCACATTCAGAAAAGCCGGTGCTCAGCTTGTGCTTATCCTGCAACACGCATTCGCACCTGTAAATCCTTGATCCATCACTTGTGTAACTAATAGGACCATGGATGTGGTACACTGGGTTGTGAAATGCCATGCATTTTTTCCAATTGATTTTTTCTCTCACAGGGTGTCTTGATTGTAGATATATGTTAGAGTCATTTTGTGTTCATTAGTCATAGTGCTGTTTGCATCTTAAAATAATATTCACAATTATTGAATTGTGTGATGATTTCTGCTGTTGGTCTTTCTTTTCTTTGTGCCTTTTTTGGCAGACAACTGGAGTGTGAAGGCCATCCGGAGGAAGACAACAGGAACAGGTCGCATGCGCCATCTGCGTAACTTGCCCCGTCGCTTCAAGAACAATTTCAGAGAAGGTATGCACCTTTCATAGTAGCAGAATTAACCCTGCTTCTCTCTCCTTGCACAATCACTCAAAATTGCAATATCTATGCCTCCATTTGTGGTGAAGCTGCTCTCCATACACTTCTGCTTCTCTTGTACTGTTCTCAAAATTGCTGGACTTGAAACATTATGATCTATTTTGTGTGCTTTGACAAGAACATCTGCTTATTTGATGCAGGCTCCCAGGCACCACCACGGGTAAAAGCAGCTGCAACTTAAAACTTGCCTTGTTGGATAGTTAAAGGCTGGAATGTAGTTGTCAGAGTGATGCCCAATGCTCACATAGTTGGGAGCTGATTGGGAGCTGATGTAATGATCAAAGGCAATTTACAGGGATTTGTTTCTGCTTCTGGCTGTGTTGGTTTGAAAGCATACTCCATTCCTCTTGTTGCTCAGCAAGTTTTTCATTTGACAATAGTTTGTGCACACTTCAGGTCGCATGGACGCACCCACCGTTGATTAATACATTCTAAATGTACCTCACGGCTTAGGACTTCTAGATCAATCTTTTTGTGTCCTCTACGCATTTCATGTTACAATTTGCCAGTTTCTTGTGTTATTGTTTTGAATTAATGTGAGGACTTCTAAAGACAACCTGAAAGCAACTTCCAGGAACCAAACCTCAACGCTAAGCATTTGGAATTCCTTTTAGATGAATGTGACTTCTTTTGTGTTTCCTCTGATACCACAAGTTTGACGGGCTGACTTAAAACCCTCTTCCATCTTTTGTTTCCTAAGTTTGTTCTTCCCTGCTGTCCTTTTCAATGTGTTTTGTCTATACTGTTGTGTTTTTCCTTCTTTGGAATTCTCTGTGGCTTGTTGAAGAAGTGCCAACCTTGCTTTGATTTTTTTTAATCCCAAGAATGGAAATTTTCTTGATTCTTTTGAGGCATGCCAGTACTTCCTTTTCATGGTCCACTAGTCCCCAAGACATCTTTTCCTGATCCACAACAGTTTATAAACACAAATCAACTGCTTGTTATCATAAAAGCTCATTTTGCAATATGTGAAAAAGAGCCCTTAGAATTTATTTAGTCTTTAATGATTGTCATGGGGAAGATAATCCTACCTTCCAACATCAAACCTGGAAAGTACAATGGAAATAGAAACAAAGTTAAAATTCCTAGCTATTCATATAGAAGACATGAAGGTAGTTACTTACCTTTTAATTCACATTTGTTTACCTTTGGAGGTTGGTGGTTTAGCAAAGTAATACATTTCACTTTGGGAGTTGTGAAACTGTCTCAGATTGGACTCTCGAGACTTTGGGAGCTCATAATTCCTAATTTAGACCTTCGATTAGAATGAAGTTTGAAATAAATTTGTAGTTGTTCTCAAGAGTTTTTCAACAATGTGTCGCACTCCACCTGCACACACCGGGGTTAGGTCAATTCCATACCTTTGGTGAACTATTGCCTTCTTCATGAAGTTCAACATGTCGTTTCTAGCATCTTGCAGCAGTTGCAAGCTACCATAATACAAAAAGTTAATTTTAATTGTAACACAAATCAAATAAAACAAATTAATGTGAAGAATATGATGTGAGAACTATAGTACTCTACATCAAATTACAATTTATTATTATCATTTTAGTGGGTAAGGAAGGCAAAAATAAATGAAAAACAAGAATGTAAATCACGAAATACACATAAGTTCTACAATCTATACATATCACTTGTAATATTTTTCTTTCATACAACATTCTTTTCTTCCATTCTTCCAAAGTTTTACATACACAAATAATAAGAGGTCCATTTCCAAATCCTTCTTTCACAAGACCGCACAAGGTTCACATTTCTTACATCAAAATAGGCTCTCTTATTTTAATCCATACACAAATTCCTTTGTCAATTATTTGTAATTGTTTCATCTTCAAAATAAAGTAAAGGACAATAAATAATCTCACACTAGTAACTATGTTATTATTAACAAGGTTTTAAAAAAGAATTTCAATGATAGCCAAGGTGGTTGGGTCTAATTTTTCTTTAAATACCAAAATATTGTCATATTGTCACCCTTTACTATACTCCATTACATAGTCTTATTTAACTATGTAAAAACACAAAATGGGATGAGATTAATGAAAATCTATAATTGTAATGGTCTAAAATATGGTACATATAAAATATTTGACACATTTTGATTCATTAATATTGATGGGATCAAATATAGGACAAAAATGGATTCCATTAAAAACAAGGTCCTTTTTGTCCTAAGTGGTACATTTTTAAAAATTTGGAGTCGGGTCTCTGAAGTCTAGGTAACATGTGGCAACTTGTAAAAATTGTTGAATTTTTTTTAATCTCACCATTTTTTGAACAAAAATGTGGTTACTTTGTGTTTTTTATGCTAGAAAGTTGTTGGGTACAAGGTTGTTACTTTTAGTTTTGGAATCAAGCATATGCTCCTACAAATAAAAGGAATGGCAAAAATTGTGAAACCAAAGTAAAAACATTGGTATCCAAAATATTAAACAAGTGGAGTTTATTTCATGTAAACCTTACAAGCAAAATTTGCCAAGGGAATTGAACCTTGATCCAAATGGATTTTGCCCATTGTAGCAAAAAAATAGGCATGCAAAACCAACAAACATAATTATTAATCTAGTAAAAATAATAAAGACATACCAATTGTCAATAAACACATTCCAAAACCAACAACAAGTTATAAACTACAAAAACAAGATTTGAAGCAAAAAACAAGGTTTAGAAATGGAGCAACAAAGCATTTCCCTTCCCCTTCCAATAGGTATAAAATGTGACAATCTCTATAGAAATGGACTCCATTCGGTTTTTGCAAAAACCACTTATAGTCTCTATCATGTTGTGTATAAAAATTCCAGGTTTGAATATTCTAGCTTCTCTCACTTTCTACCTAAACCTTAAATTACCACAGATGGGTTTCTCATGCTAACCATTTCAAAAGAAATGTTCATCACACCCATTTCACTATACCCCTAAAAAACCTCTTCCATCAAATGCATGATTCTAAAGACTCCTATATGCTTAGATTTCTACAACTCATACCTCCTTGAATCGTCATTAGCTTTCGGCACCAACCCCTCATACAATTTAACAAGTACATCGCACTTAGTTCAAATAGTCATTTGTGCAAGAAAAGAAAAGAAACAATTGTAAAGGAACACATAATCTACTCCACATAATGTAATCACTTAGCTTTTCTTTCATTCTTTAAATCCTTGAACATTGGCCACTTCACATTCTTTAAACATAGTTGCCTTTTAATTGTAACTCTATCCTCCTCCATTCAAAGCCTTTCCACAATAAGCCATGCATTACACACAAACTACAAACCCTGTTAATTTCCCTCACTTGCCCTCATGAATACATTTGCAACTATGGATAATCTTGGAAAAACAACAATACTAAAACACCTTTTGCTATTCCATGAAGTAATTAGATAGTGACAAATAGCAAACCCTAAACCTAATTCATGTTCCCACATTGAGCATGCATGAGTTACTCCATATCCGCTTACAACACCAATCATCTTCCACGCTTCCCAAAACCATAACCATAGAAAGCTTAATGAATTTTAGCCATTCATACAACTTATGAAAAATTGTTCAATTATTAATTAGCAATGCCCACATCTTTGAACATGGGTTATAATTGATGTTGCAACATTAGGCATCATAGTCATATTGAAAAAATGTTTGTTCATCCATTTTAGCCTCATCAAGCAAGGGAGAGATAAAAGCTTGGTTGGGACCAATGTTCCTGCATGACAATAATGTCCCTTCAAAATACCCAATTGTGGAAAGAATATGTGTTTAGCTTTCGGTTAAATCCAAAACTTGAGATAATAATGTTAGTGGCATTCATTATTTCATGTGATAAAAACCTTCTTTCTAATTTTTCAATGAGGCCATGAACAACATTGATGTATGTTTTTTAACATCTTGCACAACCACCAACTAGTCCATCTTTGAAACCTAATTCAAACACCTTGTTAGTGTGTAACAATTACAACATGTAATTCGTACCATAAAATTGAAATGTTGAATATTCAATCTTGAAGTTGGTTCAATAACCCAAACATGATGTAAAACATCATTGTAATGGTCCATAATGTCCATAAACGAACAAAAATCATTATGCCCGTACCTTGCTTGTTCATCACAATACATCCGATAAACATCCCATTGACAAGCTTTTATGACAACCACAAAATCAAAATAAAAGCATTTCAAGTTTGAGCAAACTTATAAAGACATTGAACACATTCTATGATAGGGATGATGTAAACAAGACCCAAAAAAACTTCAATATTGCAAAGTAACTCCATATTTGCCTTGGTAGATTCATTTGACATTTTTTTGAAACATCTAAATCACCAAGGTTTTATACTTTTCAAAATCCACTTGGTAAGAGAAATCATGGAAGTCCAAAGTGTTTTGACATTGCAAAGCATCTTCAAAGTTTTATGCTCCAAAAATTCAACCAACTTGCATCTATTGCAACATGTTTAGGGGGTGTATAATAATAATTATACATAGATTTTAAAAAGTTTCAATCTTGGAAATTAGTGGCAACCTGGAAAGTGTTTGAATAACAAGATTGGTTCAATGGGTAACATAATGCACCCATAGCATGAAGGGGGCATGTTTTTTTTATAATGTGGGATGACACCATTCTTAACCCTTTGAAAAACTAACACACCATCAACACCAAAGTTGATAAGTTTTGAAACCATATCAATCTTGAAAAGACCCCCATACTATAACGAGCTTGCCACAATCACCTTAATTGGGTTGCATGTAGTAGCACAAAACAACATTTGTGCCAATGTCAACAAAATAGGTATGTGTTTCCAACCTTCAACTACATACATATAAACATCAATACACCCCTAACAATCCATAATAGTGACTTCATCAATGAACATATATAGAGGAATTTTGTTGATAAAACAACCCAGTGTGTTATGTGAACACAAGTTCTTGCCATGCATTTGACCATTATCCAAACACTTGTGTCATTCTAGTGACGTCCACAACATTTTAGGACTTGTAGAAAATCAATATATTCCTTCATGCTTTCTTAGTTTGTGATTAGGGACCCATGTTCAAGAGATGATAAATTGTCACAAAGTACACAAATTTGCATTTGCATTCACAATTTGATCCATTTTGGAGATGGTTTGTAATAGAACTTTTACCATGCAATGTTGTAAACTAACATTCATTCTTCGCATGCTAACTAGTTGAATTGAATGTTACCCTTGGCCTAGTTGTAAAAACATTTCAACAATTTGCATGTTTCTAAAGGCCATGAAATTTGGGGACAAACAACTTTTTGTGTTCTCTACATCATACAAATTCTACATCTAACCATATACAATTTACATTTGGAACAACAACGATTTCTACCTAAGGCAATTTGGTAGCCCAAACATTTTTAAAAACTCAATTAACTTCTTAGGTTACTTATAAGGACCAAAATCTATAAAAGCACGAGCTTTTCCCCTAGCATCAGTAATGATAAAAGAAGAATTTGCAAACATTGACACATCAAGGACTTCAAATTTTTGTTACATTATTGTAATCGAACCATGCTTGATGACTACTCAATGATAAATAGAGCAACATAAAGTTTTGAAATAAAAGTCAAAATTAAAAATTTGGTGGAGGTTTTAAAAGAACCATACTTTATATCAAAAACACAACACAATAATATGTTAAACTTCAACTTGCCAATATGTAAGATGCAAAGAAAAACTTACAAACAATTTATTATTGACGATCGAAAACTAATGAACACTAAATTCCACAATTCAAGACTGAAGTTACATTTGGTTAGGGCAATTAATAACATACCTGGGCATGTGCAAACTTTTATGAACTTGAACCTTGTTGCACTATTGTAGGTTGTAGCAACATAACAACTTTTTTCTCAATCAAATCTTCACAAAAAGAATTGTTGCGTTTTCAAATCCAACGAGTGATGTTCGCGGGTGGTAGTTCAATCTCATATCCACATTGAGTCATGCACCAAGGTCCAAGTAATGAACACCTTAACAAAGTTTTGAAAATAGAACCATGAATATCGTAATTTTTATGTTTAATTAAAGTTTCAAAATAATATATCTTATTAACACAAAATTGAAATCTAGATGCTTCAAACAATAGGCCTTATCGTCATTCTGAAGTCCAAAGAAATTCTCGAATTGATTTTAATAGTCCCATTTGATAGACTAAAAATTCATTAAATTTTGAACCTTGTAAATGGTAGGTGGGTAGATACATAATCATGAAAACAAAGGGGTGGTGAAGCTTTGAGTAAAAATTTCACAAAAGGTGGCAAAATGCAATGGAAAACTGTTAAAAAAAAAATGATCCTTGATTATTGTGCATCAAAACTGAACATCCAAGGGTGCACAAATTATGATTGTCAACAACAAACTTAAGCCATTTGTTGAAATGTTGCCCCTAAAATCTAAAGAGATGTCAACTCCTAGTAAAATCAACAAAGTTTCTCATCTAAAACTATAATGGGGAAATCAAATCCCATTTGTTTGGATAAAAAATATGCGAAAATTTGTCATTAAAAAATTCCCTAATTATTATGATGCCCATAGGATTAACTAGTTTAAATGGAATTTCTATTTTTAACAAAGCCCAAGGAAATCATGCAACCCATGTGTTCTGGAAATTTCTAGACTTGTCATAATATTTTATGGGGTTTTTGAGAGGTGGTTTGATTGGATGCAAAGAAATCTTAAACTAAGATGGATCTAAAGATGTAGGACTTGGAGACGAAGCAAATTGAGACAAATTTAAAGTAGAAAGTGATATATTATAATTTAACCTTATGAAAATAGTCTAAACTTGAAATGTAGTAGCAAGATGGGAGCCATTGCTTTCTATTGGAGATGAAAAAAAACTAATTCTAACTTTTGAACAATTAAAAAAAATCGAAAAACGAATTTATAATTGCAAAAGTGAGTTAACCCAATGTGGCTAAAAATTGTAGCTTGTGAGTTGATGAAATGTGAATAAACTTTGTCTTATATTTCACTTTAGAACAACTAGAAGTTTTACTCAAAATGAATAGGCCTAATTTCATTGAGTTGGCTGCGGCCCTCAAAGGAGGATCATTGAAAGTGTGGGATTCAAGCCCGTTAAGCCTAGGAATTTTGACGAGGTCCGAGATCGGTAGGTTGTGGATGCTTGGCTCGTAAAAATGGAAGACTACCTTCATGTTGCCAAAGTTGGGTGACCCTCGGCCGTGGAACTTGCCCAATCCTATTAAAGGGTTATGTTTCCACATGGTGGAGGATAGTGAGGCAAGAAGAAGGGAAGACCCATGGCTACACATGGGAATTCTTCAATTGGAGGAGCTCTAGGCACCCATTGAGGTGCACTTTGCGGATGGGGTTTCCCATCCCACCCATTGTAAGCAAGAGATGTGCCTCTTCAATTAGGGATTTGGAGAGGAAAGGTGGATTTGCTGGTTTCCACCTTTGGGGGGATGGATTGCATTTTGGGAATGGAATTCATCACCCATAACAATGTGTTCGTAGAAGGGCACAATATGCTAGTTAGGATCCCATCCAAAAATGGGATCATGCAGGTGAAGGCGCATGAAGTGCCTAATGTGGGTAGATCAACCATCCACTTGATGTTAGGAATTTTTTTGGAAAAGGCATGGAAGGTTATGGCACATTGTGTGTGATGTGTGTGTTGGATGAGTTTGAGCCAAAGGAATCGGCCAACTTGGTGAGTTCTCCCAAGTGCGTTAAACGAGTTTTGGATGAATTCCTAAATGTGATGCCCGAAGAGTTGTTTGATGAATTGCCCTGGAGAAGGTGACCCCACCATGCAATTGAGGTGATGCCGGGAGTGGCACCTCTCGCCAAAGCCCCATATCGAATGAGTCATGAGGAGTTGAAGGAACTTAAGGTTGAACTTGAGGAACTCCTTGCAAAGGGATACATTAAATCTAACAAGTCACCATATGAGGCATCTGTCCTCTTTGTTCACAAGAAGGACAAGACGTCGAGGATGTGCGTGAATTATAGAACCTTCAACAAGGTGATTGTGAAGAATTGATACCCATTACCTCGAATTGATGATTTGTTTGATCGACTTTCAAAAACTAAAGTGTTTAATAAGATTGACCTATGTTCAGGGTATTATCGAATTTGAATAACAGAAGGATGAAGAAAAGATCGCTTGTTGCACAAGGTATGGCTCATGCAAGTTCCTAGTGATGCCTTTTGGACTCACCAATGCACCTGCCACATTTTACATTCTCATGAATGACATTTTTTAGGAGTGGTTTGATGACTTTTTAATCATATACATAAACGACATTTTGGTCTATAACAACTCTATGGAGGAGCATGCAGAGCATCTCCAGAAGGTGTTCCAAAGGTTATGAGTAAACAAATTGTATGGCAAGTTTGAGAAATGCGAATTTGGGGTGACGAAAGTGGATTTCCTTGGACATAGGATCACCCAAGAAGGCTTGAAGATGGATGACCACAAGGTGAAGGCAATTTTGGATTGCGAACCACCTAGGTTGGTTTTTTGGCCTTAAGATCCTTTTTAGGATTGGCCTCCTATTATTGCAAGTTCATTAGGAACTTTGCAAAAATAACCATGCCTTTGACAAACCTTTTAAAGAAGTCATTGAGAATTTATGAATGGGATGAAACATGTAATGAGGCTTTTGAAACCTTGAAAAACATTTTGGTGAAAACACATGTGTTGAAGTTACCCGACTTTGACAAAGATTTTGAGAACCATTCGGATGCTTTTGATTTTGCAATTGGAAGAGTTATAATGCAAGATGGAAGGCTGGTGGCATTTGAAAACAAAAGTTGAACAAGACAAAGCGAAGGTGGCCAACACATGAAAAGGAAATGTGGGCCGTGATACATTGTCTCAAGACTTGGGGCCATTACATAGGCTCCAAAGATGTGGTGGTGTTGACCGATAATGTGACCTTGAAATACTTTGGCACTCAATCAAAGTTGTCATCAAAACAAGTGAGATGGCAAGACACATTGGCCTTGTTCAACATGGACATTTGACATAAGCCCGGGAAGGAAAACGTGGTGCCTGATGCGTTCAATCGAAAACACCAACTTAAAGTGGTGTATGTGGGGCAAACAAAACTTCAAAAGGAAGTTCGATTAGTGAGCCATCGTGATAAATTAAACTTGCCAAGGAAATGAAGTTAAACATTCAAAAGGGAATCAAAGTCACACTTCCACTTGCGAAATGGACTATTGTGTATAAGCAAAATCGGCTCTATGTTTAGAAAGGGAGACTGAGGGATGTGCTTTTGAAGGAGTGCCATGATGGGCCATTTGTGGGCCATGGTGATGCAAAATGCACCACAACATTCCTCAAGAAGTCTTACTATTGGCGTAATTTGAAAGATGATGCAGAGGAATATGTGAATACTTGCTTGATTTGCCAACAAAATCGAACATTCAATAAAAAACAAGTAGGTTTATTGCGACCGTTACCAATTCTTAAAGGGTCGTGGGAAAGTGTGTCCACGGATTTCATGGTGAGTTTGGCACCATCAAGGGGATTTGATGTGATCATGGTGGTGGTGGATCGATTTCATAAGATGACACATTTCATTCCCACCAAGGAAAGTGCCATAGCCCAAAAGATGGGAGAGTTGTTATTCACGCATGTGTTTAAGCATCATGGCCTCCCAAATTAGGACATTGTGTCAGATCAAGACCCACAATTCATAAGCAAGTTTTGGCGAGCCTTGTGGAAGCGCTTGGGGTTGAAGCTCAAGATGATCATCTCATTCCGAACCCAAATGGATGGATAAATCAAGAAAGTGAACTTGGTTATTCAGCAATTCTTAAAAAATTATGTGACGACAGAACAACAAGATTGGATGGACCATTTGGAGTTGGTCGAGTTTTGCTACAACAATTCGGAGCATTCGACAATGGGAACCACCCCTTTTCAAATGGTGACGGACAAGTCACCAATTGTGCCTACAACTTGGGCCACAATTGAGCAACCCCCAAGTGATGCAAGTGAAGAAGTGCCGATGGTCACACAATTTGATAAAGAAAGGCGACCCTTGTGGGAGATGGTTAAGGCCAATTTTGAAAAGGCGCACAAACGATACAAAGATTTTATGGACAAGTTTCGATGAAAGGTGAATTTTGCAAAAGGAGACGAATTGTGGTTGAACATAAAAAAATTCTGGTTGTAAGAAGGTTTGAGCCACAAGTTTTTGGGCCCATATGCGGGTCCATTCAAAGTGTTGGAAAAGTAATTTCTCAACACTTACAAATTAGAACTACCAAAAAACCTTAAAGTTCATCCCATATTTCATGTTTCCCTTTTGAAACCGATCTCTCGTGATGCCTCAAAGCCTAATTGAGATCACAACTTAAGGCCCTTACCTGGCTTCATTTATAATGAACAAAAATTTGAAGTGGAGGATGTGCTCAAGTCAAGGCAATTGAAGGGGCGAGAACGAGAGTACTTGGTCAAGTGGAAAGGATACCATCCAATAGAGGCATCTTGGGTGAATGAATTAGATATGGAACATGCCCAAGAAGCCATAGAAGAATTCCACAATAGACCGACAAAGAAACAAAAGAAACATAAGATGTGATGAGGACATCACCTTTCTTCTAGTGGGGTAGGGAATTACACAAATGTACGTACCACATCAAGTTACAAGTGAAATAAAAACTAAAGACCTCCAAGAAATTACATCATGAACGTAATGAATATTAGTAAAAGAGTTGTAAATTGGCATGGACAAATGGAATTTCCTTGCGTAAGCCTAAGTCAAAATCGAACTCCCACTTTGGGGTTAAGAGAAACCTTGGCCCCAAAAGAGGAGGCAAGCAAGGTGAGCTTGCCAGGACGTGCACATGCTTAAAGTGCATCCCAAAGGGTTGGTTGGTAGTGGCGACCAACGTGGGAAGTCATGACGTCGTTTGTGTATTATAATCACATAACTTGGGACTTAGGTTTTTGCAAAGCCTGAACATTGCTTCTTGTACCTTGATAAACACACCTTTAATTAGGTTTGATTGTTGTGATCAAGGCACAAGGTTGGGAAAGGAGTCATGTTAAGTAATTTAGGTCAAGATTAGACTTGGTTTGAGTTCCTCATGAGGGGAAAGACGAAATAATTGCCTCCCAAATGAAGGCTTCGTCAATTATGTTAATTTAGGTCTTTTGACAAATCAAAGGTTAAGGGGTTTTTATGAGACCCCCTTGGACTTGCCAAGAAAATGTTGAAAAATTGGGGACGCCTAAGTTAATTTCAGGCAAGGTCCTGCCGCAAAAGTTAGTAATCGGTGGCCAAGGATCCAAATGAAAGTAATTGCATTAAGGAAATAATGTCTAAGTGTCAATGAGGACATTGACCTCTTCTTCTAATGGGGGAGAGTGTTGCAACCCTAGCCTTGGGCTCGCGACCAAGGCAAGGGTTTGCAAGCCCACATTCTCAAGGGAGCTCCCACTTTGAGAGTTGGAGTTTCGGTGGACTTTTGAATTTTCAGAGAGTAATTGTAGGGGCCAAAACCTAATGGATTGAGGAATTCCTTATATCATTAGAAAGCTCTTGGAACTTAGATGTTTAAAATGGGCTTACATGATCCATTTGGACATTTCAAACACAAGTTATGACCAAAAGAAGGGTTGGGAGTCAAATTGACAATTTGATTTTTAACCATTAAAAGTTGGGAATTGCCCCCGATTTCTTTGCGTGTAGGTGGCATGTGACATATTGTTGGAAAGCTCTCGATGAGAGGCTATAACTTTTCTTGAGACTTCATCTCAATCGAAGGTCTGCACGCAAAATTATGGGTCTCTAAAGTCGTGGGAGTCCCGGTTATGGGAATTCTAGGACTCCCACTTGGGAGTCCCGGAACAAAATGCCATTTGGATGCTAGTCCCATAACCAGGCATAGAATATACTATAAGGGGGAAAGTGGTGGCTTCCCCCAAGTCTCGGCCGTGATGAGTCTTGTGAATCTGAGTTTGCTCGTGCTTCGTCTTAGCACCAAAAGTGTTCCAATTATGGATTAATTAATTTGTTATTTGGTTTATGTAGGTCCGTGTGAGTGATTGATTGGTTGTCATTCTTCCTAGTCTCATCCTGAAGCTCCAACATGCCCCTCTACCCCCAAAATGCTGTGAGTCAGGGAACATGTCCCAACTCCTTACTCTTTCGTTGTTTTCACTTCATATTCACATTTGAATCTATCAAGGAGCTTGAGAGTGTGTCACTTGTGGCACATGCTGCCATGTCCACAAGTTATATCAAATTGCAATGCATTATATGCAACCCGAAACCTAGCCAACATTTTGAACTTTGGATCTTGGAACTTGAAACGACATTCAAAGTTAAAGTTCAACAACATGCAAAGTTACAAGCCCATCATAATTTGTCAACAATCACCTCTCACATAACAAATTGCACACAACTAAGTCTTTTTCATAAGAAGAAATCACAAAATCATGAAGCACATAAAGCTTAAACAATCATGGTGTAAAAACTTGAACTATAATGCACATACATGTGTAAAAGGAATGCGTTATGTAGGCAAAAATGAAGATTGTAAATTAGCTATGTCAACAAATCCAACAATTGAGAATATTAGATGGGAGGTGATCTTCTTTTTTCACAAAACATTGTTTATGATAATAACCTCTTGTTTGTTAGTTGATGGTAACACAAAACTTTTGTTTTTGTGGTGTTAGTGAATGTAAAGTTTCTTAATGGTAAAATTTGTTTTTTGGAGACTATCACATGTAGGGTAAAGGGCCCAATTTTTTTTTTTCAAAAGGTCCATTAGGTAGTTGCATAAACAAACAAACAAACAAACAAACAAACAAATATTTAATACATAAGTTAGACAAAAAAGTAAAAGTAATATTGGGTTGCAATTTTTTTTTAAAAAAATAAAAAAATAAAATGTATTTTTTCAATAACTAAGTCACTAACCTTCCAAAAATTAAAATCCAAAAAGTTCACTAGGTGCTTGCATGCATAAACAAACAAACAAACAAACAAACAAACAAATACATATAAAAATACATAAAGTAGAAAAAGAAAACCATTAAAATAATATGGGCTCCTGAATGATTTTAAGTGTTTGCTTTTAATTAAAATTTTTTGGGAGCATTTTCAATTACTGAGTCACTGACCTTTACAAAATTAAAAAATCCAAAACCCCACTAGCCTATAAGGTGTTTGCATAAATAAAATTAAATAATGAATAAATAAATAATGTTTTACAAAAGGTAAAAATCTCAAAAAATAAATAGGGGTTCCTTTCAACCCTACAAGCTGCTTTCTTTACAGATTAGGTGCTTTTTCCTGACGTATGATGAAAGTTCATGGATGATGAAGACGTGTTTTCGTGGATTTAGCATCCATCAAGGCTTATCTGGATGTTGATAATGTTTTTTTTTTCTGTCCAGTGAGGAGCGAGCTCTCTCTCCCTTGGCTGTGCGTGCTGGCCTGCGTGCGTGCGTGCGTGCGGCTGTCGTTGTTGTAGCGAGAGAGGGGAAGAAGAAGGAGACGCCATCGCCACGATCGGCTCGAGCTCTCTCGGTCGCTGCGCGGACGACGACGACGACGACGACGACGACATCGGGAGGTTATGGCGGCTTGCCTTGCCCGACTAGCGTTGGCAGGACCTCCCAGAGGCCAGCCTTCAAAGCATCAGACGATATGGGAAAGTTCCTCTTCTCCTTTACCTTCTTCTTCTTCGTCTTCGTCTGCATCTGTTGTGGTTCGGGAGCCGGCGTGGTCGGGTTATGGTCGTCTTGCTGCCATCCTAGAGCCTGTATTTGAGGCAAGGATGAAAGCCAAGGAGCAGCAGCAGCATCTCAGGGGCTTAGCAGCAGGCGTTAAGCAGGAGGTGGAATCCGATGCGCAGGCGAGAATTCCTCCTATTGACGACAGATTTCAGGAAGGGATTCAACTGGAGGAAGAGAGGCGCGTGGCGGAAGAAGAGGAAGAAGAAGAAGGAGGAGGAGGAGGAGGAGAAGGGAGTACGAGAGAAAGAGCCGGTCGGACGTGGAAGGAAGAGAACGAGGACGAGGAGGACAACGATAACAACAATTTTGTTCTCAGGAGGAAGGAGTGGCGTTACAATGTGTCGCAAACGCATGTGAAGCAACGATTAGGTAAACTTCACGGGAAGAGAGGGCAACCGTGGGAGAGTGGCTTGTCAGACAAGGGCGTCGACCTCTATGGTTCAATTCTGCATATGTGTGAGGATGATGCAAGCGTTTCTCAGTTCTTGAATGCAGCGGAGAAAAGCTTAACCGTTCGAGAGCTTTCGGGGTTGATCAAGGGCTTCGGGAAGGAAGGACATTGGCGAAAGGCACTGCAGATCTTCAATTGGATGAAGAGGAAACGGAAGCTGAGACCTGACTGCGCGACAATTGCAGTCATGTTAAGGATACTGGGAAGAGAGTCACAGCTGGGAGAAGCTCGGCACATGTTTGATAGCTTGAAAGAGGAAGGATACTCTCTGGATGTGTATGCCTACACTTCTCTCATCAGCACACTTTCTCGAGGCCGGAATTTTGCAGAGGCTTTGGCTGTGTTTGAAGAGATGAAGGCAGATGGCCCTAAGCCTAACATTGTGACATATAATGTGCTCATAGATTTGTATGGCAAGAAAGGACGTTCTTGGGAGAAAATACTCGACATCTTTGTGGAGATGAAGGCACAAGGGATTCAGCCTGATGAATACACATACAATACTGCAATCACTGCATGTGTGGGGGCATCCTTATGTGAAGAAGCTAAGAAGATCTTTGCAGAAATGAAGGTGGCCAAGTGTTCGCCAGACCGGGTTACATACAATGCACTTCTGGATGTTTATGGAAAGGCAGGTTGGCATGAGGAAGCATCCAAAGTACTGAAAGAGATGGAGGACATTGGATGCCCTCCAAACGTTGTAACCTACAATGAGCTTGTGTCTGCTTTCGGAAGAGTGGGTCTTTACCATGAAGCAGCTGCAATGAAGGAGACAATGGTGAGGAAAGGGATTGAGCCTGATGTGGTCACTTACACTAGCCTTCTGTCTGCTTACAGTCGAGCAGGTCGTACCAAGCAAGCTATGGACTTGTACAAGGAAATGAGAGAATCATTGTGTACTCCAAACCTCTTCACCTTCAATGCGTTGATTGACATGCATGGAAAGAAGAAGAACTTCAACGAGATGATGGAGATGTTTGAGGATATGCGGGTGAGATTCACTGACTTTGCCTCATGACTTCTGCTATGAATTCCTTCTTTATGCCTGAGCAAGTCTTGGTTCTCTATCAATTTCTGAAGGGTTTTTCACAGAAAGATCATAATTGATATAAAATTGATTTTATGCAGCTGAGAATGCATTCTTAGTTTGTGGGTCGTCTGCATGCATTTGTTTTCTGTTGCCCTCTTGCAGAGAGTTCTGAGGTGCTTGGGTTCTGGATTCTTTCTTAGAGTCAAATTGATATTCTGGTTTGGGTTATTGGTGTCCTTGAAAGTCTTTTGCCATTCTGTGAAGGGGACACCTGCCCTTTCTACTGTGTTTAGGGCCTGTACAGCAGCAATATTTAGACTTTGTGCAAACACTAGAGTACAGAGGTGAGTTGTTGGATGATGTTTCATTTCCTATAGCTCCTTGTTATTGAATCCTTGACTATGATCTTGAATGCAGGCATCTGGGTGTGCACCGGACATTGTGACGTGGAATACCTTGTTAGGAGTCTTTGGCAAGAATGGCATGTACGAAGAGGTTTTGAAGGTAATATTTTTGTGAACCTTCTGTGCAAGTCTGGATGCCATTTCTGAGGCCTTGTAAGCCAGGTTTTGATGCATTGCTAATGGAGTTGAACAATGGTTCGAGGGTTGTCAGGTATTCCGTGATATGAAGAAGGCAGGGTGTGAGCCAGAGAAGGCCACATTTAACACTCTTATTGATGCCTATGGGAGATGCGGTTCTTCAGAGCAGGCTTTGGGGATATACAATGGCATGCTACGGGCTGGATGCACCCCTGACATGGCTACTTTCAATTCTTTGTTGGCTGCCCTTGCAAGGGAAGGGCGGTGGGAGCAAGCAGAGTTGGTGTTAGAAGAGCTGAAAAAGGCCAACTATAAGCCCAACGATGTTGCTTATGCTTCATTGTTGCATGCTTATTCAAATGGTGGGCAAGTGCCAAGACTTAAAAGGGCAGTTGATAATTTGTTTGCAACTGAATTCCCCCTAACTAAAATTCTTCTCAAGACACTTGTTCTTGTCTATGGCAAGTGCAGTTTGCTTGAGGAAGCAGAGTTTGCATTTCAGGAATTGCAACGACGTGGGCACTTACCAGATGTGAACACTTTCAATGCTATGGTTGCATTGTATGGAAAGAGGGGAAGAGTGGACAAGGCCACAGAGATACTAGACCTGATGAAGGTAACAGGTCTGGCTCCAGATCTTGTCACCTATAACTGCATGATAAGCATGTATGGTCGGGAAGGGATGTATAGAAGGGCAGAGGAAGTTTTGAGAGAGATGCAAGCAGCCAGAAAGGTTCCAGACCTTGTGTCATACAACACACTCATCTTTGCATTCAGCAAGCATGGGCTGATGGATGAAGCTGCTAGGATCTTCAATGAATTGGTTTCTGTTGGCCTTCAGCCTGATGTCTTCACATACAACACATTTGTCAGCTGCTATGCATGTGCTGGGAAGTTTACAGACGCTATGAATGTAATCAAACATATGAAGAAGAGTGGCTGTAGGCCAAGTGAGGTGACTTATCATGCCCTAGTGGATGCTTATTGCAAACTGGGCAAGTTCCCTGAGATTGATCGTGTCCTTAGATTCATTAAAAATACAGATCCTGGTCTGGACCGTGCTTTCTACCGAAGGATAGCTTCTCGTGCCACTGAGTTTGAGTTGAAATCGTAGCAGAGAGGCTTATCCTGTCAACTTTTCCTTGATAGATATCCCAGCTCTCTATCAATCGTGTCCAGAGCAACGAGATTTGTAGCATTCAAATTTTGCAGAGGGTTATTGTCTGCAAATAGAGCAGGCGGAGTGTTTATGAAGTCAGGTGGGTCACTGAAACTACCATGTGTACATGTATCGAGTTTTGAATAACAATCATCTAGGAACTAAATGATCAGCTGATGTACCTGGAGACTCATGATTTATGAATTGTGTTTCCTGAAGCTCTCTGAGGAATGGCATCTATTGTGTTGGGGCAGTTGGGGTTCTACCTATTCCCACAGGAAGGTATGCACCCACCATGAACCTGACTGAAGGGGATGCATTTCATTATCTACCTAGTTTGTGAGCTTTAAATCTGATTGGTTATGCTGAGCAACTAAGCAAGAATGAGAAGACTTTACATACTTTTGAATGTTGCTTTGGAAACAAGGTTTCAACCAAAAATGTGAAAGATCCTAGCCATAGGATCAGCAGTTTACTATGGAACCAGTGGTCCTGTCAGGATCATTTGAGAGGGAGTATTTAGAGTTTCCTAGGGTTAGGGTTCAGGATTAGCGGTTTTCCAATTCTTAGGACTCTTGAATCAATTTCAATGGATCTTTTTATGGCAACAGGAGGGTTAGGGTTTAGGATTTGGGGTTTCCTTATTCTTACAGCTCTTGAAGCAACTCTACTAGGAGCGACTCCAGCAATGCCGGGTATTTCAGCCTCCAACAAAAAATCTGACATCCAAGATGGCTGGCTTAGTGTTTCCCATGTCACACCACAAACATGAAACTTGGGTTGTAAAAGGTGGGAGGCTATTGATAGCGAACCATGAGAACCAATTCTACTGCCCAAAAATGATATGAAGTTTACTGGTCTTCATCCAAAACCTGCTGTGCAGCATGGAGGTGGAGATGCTTGAAGGTGAGTAAAGATTTGGGGTGGTGGGTTTCAAGACGATAGCTATCCATTGAGTTTGTCCATCACTCTTGACAACCCTCCACCTGCAGAATGTGGACAAAAAGCATTTGGGTTTATTTTGACCTGAACTAATAATTAAGATCACTAGCAACAACTGAGTTTTTTCCTCACAATGAGAAAGTAGATAGTTCTGCCTGGATTGACTCCTCATACCAGTGATGATGTTAGTGGCATCAGAGTTGGTATAGAGTAGACAGATTTAGGTTCCAATAGTTGTCTAGTCCTACCAAAATGTAGGTTTTGGTTTGGAAAATGCTTTGAATGGAATGGAAAGGCATCTTTTTGGAGCTTTTCTCTCAACAACATAATCACAAATGATGGAAGTGACAAGCATATTTTCAATGCCTTGTGCATCAATTCGCATTCTGTTTTTCTTCAATTGAATTTAGAAATTCCTCTTCACTTTTTCATGTTTAGGGGTGAGAATGAAAGAGGAACTAATTTTGCATGTTGGATGTGCGAAATACTGATTGAGCCTCAAATGGGCACTGTGCTGTTGTACATGCTCTAAAATTGAAATTTTCATAGGTATGGAATATGGAATACCAAATGCTTGAGTATTTTGCCAAGTTCCCTTTTGTTATTTGCCAGCTCCACTTTGTCAAATTGCTAAGTCCACATTGCCATCACCTTGTTTTGCTATTTTTTTTTGTCAAGTTCATTTTTTCTCTTTTCCAACACAACTATACCAAATTGCATGAGTCCACATTGCCCAAGTTGGCTTCTCTTATTTGTCAACTCCACTTTGCCAAAGTGCAAAGTTGACATTGCCCAATTCTCAATCATCGCCATGTCTGAATTCTCAACTCTATTTTGCTATTTTGCCAGATTTCCAAGTGCTATTTTTCTATTTTGCCAAATTGCCAAGTCTCCAGTTCAGCCTGTGGACTGCCCAAATAAGCTTCAAGCTGTCCACAAATTAATTGTTTTTGGGGTTGTCCAAGGCTTGAATTTTGTTTTTGGTCTGCTCAAATGTTTGCCTCAGAAAATCAGACTGCCCTTATAATTTTTGTTATTTTATTTCCACAGGCTACCTAGGGTCCCTTCCCTTTTCCCTTCCTTCTCTCTCTCTCTTCATTGTTTTTTTTACTTGATGGGTCTTTGAAGTTTCACCCTTTCAAAATTCGAACAACCCCCCAAATTATTTCTTGAATATCTTGAGAGCAAATTGAAAGGTTTTGACTTCAAAATTCCAGGTTTTTTTTTGTTATCCAATCATGGGAGTGATGCAGATTTGAAGCCATCCTAGTGGGATGGAATTCCATCTATGAAAATTCATGAATTTTCAGGATGAGATACAGAAATACAATCTATAATTATTTCTTTTCCAATTTGTCTTGTTTAGTTAGATTGTAGTGAAAGAATCTAATCTATCATTACATTGTATCAAATTGTCAAATTAGGAAGTTACCATTTTATACAAATGAATTATATAATTTATGTAATGAACAAATCTCATGGAACAACCATATTACTTTAACTGATGTGCTATTCTTCAAAGCGCAATGAGAAGTGCAATTTAAAAAATAAAAATAAAAATGGTTTCTAGTTGCCCCCTTCAATCGGGTTGATGGAAAAACCCAATCGAATAATGAGATCAGGTAGGTTTGTTCTTTCATCATTGTCAACACCCAATTTGTGTTTTATTTTTCAGTTTTTTTGAAGTAGGAGTAGGTGTCAAGCAACCCAAGGTTAGATTTAACATTGATTGTCAGTAATTTTTTAAAAACCTCTTCAAAGTTTTCTCCAAACAGCAATAAAGTGTTGACAAACTCTTGAAGGGCAGTTAAAAGATTCACTCAGCAACAAAGTGTTGAAAAACTTTTGAAGGTAGTAGAAAAAGTGACAACAACATTTGTTCAATTCAGAAATCAAAATTTCTCTCATTTCGGTTTTAAAAAAGCCCAATCATCTAGACTACTCCAATTCTTTAGATTATTTATATTGGGACACAGAAGTTTGCAAAAGTTCACCACAACCAAAAAAAAAAAAAAAAAAAAAAGCCTCTGTGCCCAATAGTAATCAAAACTGACAAAATCACACAATCAAAAACCAAACTCACGTGGAAATGATGATGTAGGTTTTTGCAGAATCAAAATAGCCAACTGCAAGCCCAAGCTCAAAAATCACGTGCAGAACTGTTGTTGGCAACAAAGCATGGCATTGAGTCAAATTGTAACTCCCGGTCCTTGAGACTCAATGGAGAGACAAGTCAAACGTGACTCCCATTTCAGAGAGTCAAGTCAAATGTGACTCCCATTCGGTGCGAGTGTGTGGTGGAATCTTATAACGTCAAAATTGAGATTCTTTAGTCAGTCAGCCCCTTCCTTGGGAATGACCCGTAACACAATGAAAACAGAGTAACCCTTGTTCCCACAAAACTAGGTTTTCACAAAAGTAAATAAATCTCAGAAAGAAAGAAAGAAAGAAAGAACATCCCTCTAATAATTTTCAATTCTTGATAAGAGTTGAAATCTCATAAACATGGAAAAATGAGATTCCATTGTCAACCCGTAGACGTTTGGGATGACCCACAAAACATGGAAAAATGTCAAATGCTCCCTGCTCACACTGAACAAGGTTTGCACAAAAGTAAATAAACTCCAAAGAGAAACAAATTACCACAACCTAGACAAGCTCTCTTACAACCCAAAAATCTCACCATCGTGGAAACACCTGGAAGAAGCACCTTCATCATCAAGAAGCACCTTCATCATCGATATGAGGAAGGCGGGTATCTAGTTTTCCTGAAGAAATTTGTGACTTGTTAGCTCAAAACCTTTCTCTATGATTTGCAAATTTGGAAATCTCAGGGAGCACTATAGGATCTGGTAAGAAAAGGCTCATGATAGAAAGAAAACAAACTGGACTAATTCACCTCAAAAATCGAACTGCAGGCTGCAGAAATGCAAGTCATTAATCAAGAGAATTGAAAGAAAAATGGAATCGTTATGAGTAAGATCCAGTAAGAGTGATCCTAAGTTGCATGTGCCAGAGGAAACAAAACACAAACTAAGTTGAATGCATCAAGGAATCAAAACACATGCTAAGTCACATGTGTTTAAGGAAACAACATGCATGCTTGGGGCAACATTTGACACTTCACTGAGTAGGTCTGAGATGGTTGCAATTGCATTTTCACCACAAGCAACCAGGTCTGCAACAATTGTGCATGATTGGGCACAAAGATTGTTCCAGAAACTGATAAATCAACCTATAACTAAGTTCCTACAAAACTTCATGTCCTACTTACTTACCACAACTCTCTTCAACAGAAGACATTATGTGTGTTTGTCTCTCCTCTTGCACAGGGGGGGGGTAGGGGGATCAAACAGCCCCAGCTTCCAATGTAAAGCCCTCAATACCGCCCAGAAAATAGCGTGCTTGAGAAACATGTCTGAACACAGTTAGTTGGTCCAAGAAATTGTCAATGGTGTCAATTTGAGGAACCTCCCAATCTAATGTACATTTGAACAAGAGAGGTTTCATTATTGCCCCTTGGATTTCACCTTTGGTTCCACCACAATTACCTCGGATGCAAGGTCAAACATCCGCTCTAATGCGTACATATTCTGAAGAGTTTCACCCACTGTTTCTGGATCTGTTCCATCTGAGCGTAAATTCTGCATTGGTCCATGCAACAGCTTGTTCACAATACCCCGACTAAGCTCATCAATAGCTTTGCGTTGCTTGGTTGTCAAATCATCTCCCATTTTGCCCAGTGCCTTTTCTAGCTCCAAAGCTCGAATCCTTTCTGCGTATGCCCGCAGCTTTTTAATTGTGGGGACAGTTTCTAGAGAGTCTCGCCAGGCTTCAAAGCTTTGAAGCTCATCATCAATTATGACTTGAGCTTCCAAAGCCTTGCGTCTCCTCTCCTCCTTGTTTGCTGCCACAACTTCCTTCAGGTCATCCACATTGTACAGCATTGTTGAGGGAAGGTCCATGACACAAGCTCCAACATTTCTTGGTACGGATATATCTATGAAGTGCCTTGTACCTCCTGCAGCCTGAAACACCAGCCATGCATGTTAGAGCAAATGTAAAGAGTTGCCTATGAGTGTAATTCTAAATGTAAATTTTTCTTTAAGCATCATCAAAGATACAGTAAAATGCATCTTCTCACACAGGAGCTTACCAAAGAAGCAGGAGGAAGGTTGATAACATTCTCCTTGTAAAATAGTGGGACATCTGATGCAGTGCTTGTGAAGATGACATCTGCCTCCCCTGCGCATCGTACCATCTCTGGCAAAGCTTGATATATGATCTTAGCATCAGGAAATTCCACTTGTAAATCCAACACTCGTTGCTCTGACCTGTTCACAATAACCATCCTTGTGCATCCCTTTGAAATTAAATGCTTGACAAGCAATTTTGACATCTTGCCTGCCCCCACAATCAGAACATTCACATGAGGGAGACTGCCATCTGTGAGCTTCATGACTGCCAGCTCCACTGCCGCTGAGCTTACAGACACTGCTCCTGCAGAGATACTGGTCTCAGATCGCACCCGCTTTCCTGCAGTTATTGCTTGCTTGAACAGCCCAGTTAAATTTCTGCCAAATCCAACTGCTCCTTGCCCAACTTTCAATACTTGCTTTACCTGTACAGCAAGGAACAAATGTTATAGATATTCACCAAAACCCCACAATCCTGAGTATGAAGTGAGCAGCTCCTCATAATGACAATGAGTGTTTTCAAAATTGCAAACAGAAGAACTGGAGAGACAAGTTGAAGGTATCTAACCTGAGCAAGGATCTGCCCTTCTCCGAGTACTAATGAGTCAAGACCTGCTGATACCCTGAACAGGTGCTGTGTTGCATCCCGGTCCCGAAGAATGAACAGATGCTGTCTAAGCTCATGAACAGGAATGCCACTTGTCTGTGACAACACACAAAACAGCAAAACAAAGCTTTAGTTCTAACCCCAAAGCTTTAGTAATTCTTATTCAAGAGCATCATAGCTAAATGGGGCTCAACAAATGACACCTCCCAAAACAACTGACATCACACTGGCAACAGAACCATGTAGCAAAAAGCTCAACCTTGGACATCCACTCGGTGACCTCACGGACGCCCCTGTTCCAAGACAGAGCTACAACATAAATCTCCATACGATTGCAAGTACTGAGAACAGCTGCCTCCTCAATGTGATTTTGTGCTGAGAGCTCAGCAATGGCTCGGGGCCACTCAGCCTCTGGGACTGCAAGCTTCTCCCTCATCTCCACTGGTGTTGAGTGTACACTTAGACCTAACACCATAATGCTGCTCTTGGCACTAGTATAACCTGGTGCACAACAAGCATCAAATCACCAAGAATCAACCAAAGCACTATCCATCATTAATATATCACAAAATCTGTATCCAAACAAAAGTCCAAAAAAATTAGTAAAACTCTGCAACCTTGCATTGTGCATATGGTAAGCTTTCAGGTACCATCCAAAAGGAGAAAGAATCTGTGCAAGCAACCTCTTAAGATACACTAAAGAGAGAAAACTCCTCTTGCCAGGAAAATCTCCATGCCCATTTTATCTGATGGTTCTGGAGAAGATTTATTTTCTGGCTATGCTGTAGGTGTGCAGATACAGCACAAAACCATCTTCAAGAAGGAAAGAAAGAAAAGCAGAGAGATTGAAGAAATGTGCTTACGGTTTGCACTTGCATTGCGAAGCTCTTCAAATGCCTTGAGACTAGCAGCTTTGATTTTGTGGTTTGCAGGTAGGTTGTTGTCAGGAGGTCCTGCCATGCTTCTTGCCCTTGCTTGCTTGCCCCTCTCGTCCTCCTCCACCACATCCAACTGAAGAGCTCTCTGCAATCCTTTGCTCCGGTTCAAGCCTGTTGATGTACCAAACACATCGGAGCTTCTGAACTTAAGCCTTTGGAGATGCAATTTGCTGCTCACCAACCCTTCGACAAATGCGGGAGCCATCGCTGGAGATCTGATTGTGGCCATCTCTCTCTCTCAGAGCTCCAGTTGCTTCAAACCCGGCAGATTTCGTCAAACCTTTCTGTCTGTGTCTTTATTTGTTTCCAGGTGATTGTGATGATGAAGGCAAAAGGATTGTGAGATCTTCGACGAGTCTCTTCGGTATCGTAAGACCTAGCACATAGCCGGAAAGGCAACAAAGGGAGTCCAAAGAGAGCAGGACGAAGCAAGACAGGAAAGGTTCAAGGATGATGTAAAGTAGCTGCAAATGGACATTCTACTCTTGTTCTTCCTTTTCTTCTTGTTCTCCTTCTCCTTCTTCTTTCCTTCTTCTCTTCTTCTTTCGTCTCTTTGCTTTGTGCCTCAAAGCTCCAAAACGATTCTTCCACAGCACCCTCTCGCCACTCAGTTGTAGTGTTGTGTGTGATGCTTTTGACCCAGGTGAGCTTGGAACGCAGCAACAACACAAAACAACCAAAACAACAACCCCGTGTCTGTCTGTCTATCCTTTCAACGCGAAACGAGATCGAGGAGCCAGCTACAGACACAAGAGAAGGAGGAAAAAAAAAGGAAACAAAAACAAAAAACAAAAACAAAACAAAACAAATCAAGCACACAACAAATACAAAAAAACAATTGCAGTGGTCAAACGCGCTTTCTTTCTTTCTTTCTTTCGAGACCTCCTCCTCCTCAGTCCTCCTCCCACTCCGCGCTGATGGATGGTTTGACTTGCAAAATCTGATCCAGTCACAACAAATCAAAGCAACAAAAGACTTCTCTGTATGTGTGTGTGTGTGTGTGTGTGTGTGACACACTTTCTTTTTCTTCTCCTCTTCTGAAGCCGAATCAAATCCAAGCCAAACCAAACAATAAGAGAGAGAGAAAGGAGTAGTAGAAGAAGACAAAGAGAAAGGAAGAAGAAGAAGAAGAAGAGGAGGAGGGTATTGTGGCAGGCACAAGCTCACACTCCTTTGCTCTCTGACTCTGTCTCTCTGTCTCTGTCTCTGTCTCTTTGTGATTTGGTCTTCTGTCTTCATATCCAGAAAAACTCTTCAATTTTGCTAATTTGCTGTTTTAGAAAGGGGCTAATCACAAGTGTTTAGCTCATATTAAGCTAATTAGTAGCTAATCCGATTTGCTAATTTGCAGTTTTAGCTAGGCGTTGTTAATTAGTACTGTTTTGCTTCTAAGCTAATTAGTAGTAGCTAATTCGATTGGCTAATTTTGCTGTTTTAGCTAGGGACTAAATCAATAGTGTTTTGCTCTAATTAAGCTAATTAGTACCTAATTCGCTTTGCTAATTTGCTGTTTTGGCTGGGGGGCTAATCATTAGTGTTTTGCTCTTATTAAGCTAATTAGTGCCTAATCTGCTGTTTTAGGTAAGGGGGGCTAATCAATAATGTTTTGCTCTTTTATTAAGCTAATTAGTAGTACCTAATTCGATTTACTAATTTGCTGTTTTAGGTAGGGGCTAATCAGTAGTGTTTTGCTCTTCTTAAAGCTAATTAGTACATAATTGGATTTGCTAATTTTCTGTTTAAGCTAGGAGCCAAATTAGTGGTGTTTTAATTCCTAATTAAGCTAATTAGTAATTCAGGTAATCACTTTACTTTTTGCGATTTTTTTACTATTTAAATTAAAGTAAAAAAAAATCACATTATTTCTCCAAAATTGCATCTGGAGCAAATAATAAATCTCTTTACAAGAACTCACATAATAATAATTGCTTAATGTATATTATTTATCAATGTGTGGAAGGGAATAAAATATTAATATTTAATTTGAATATGATAAATAATGATATTGTCTCAAAATATAAGTGCATTGCTAGAGTTGCTCTGACAAGTATTTACGCAATCAAATTTTAAAATAAAATAAAATAAAATCTTTGTATTAAGGTCTATCACTAAAATTGATTGATTGTATTTTTTTTTTGTAGTGGATGGACGGAAACTAATTTCTGTTTAAACTTAGTAAATTAATTACTAAGACCAACAATCTCCAGTGGTGCTCAGTACGTGATCCTGTAAAAATAATTTTCACATCCAAGTTTTAGTTATTTACTTTTTTACAAACCCCCCCCCCCCCCCATAAAACTGAAACTGGGGACAACAAGTAGGTGGGGGGATTATTACTAATAGCAAACCATCTGGACTAATTATTATGATGGGCCAATCAGAAACACTCAACACTCAGCAGCAGTCGGATCCTATTTATTACACTCTTTTCTGCGGGTGCACACTGTTGCTGTGCCTTTTACCAGCTATCGCACACTCGGCAACTATGGTGAGCCAAAACCAATTTCCTGAGCCAAACCGACATATGTTGACTTTTTTTCATCCAATTTTTACTCTGTGGGATCATATACTAAGCACCATTGGAGATGCTCTAAGCATAGCATCTCCGTATGACACAAGCTTTAAAATAATGTGAGATCGAGTTTGGAGCTATGAATACGCACATATTACAAACGAATGATCTCCAAACCTATATAGATAGTTCATAGACAATAAGAATATAAAATCAATGGAACGTGCGAATGACAAGTAGTAGGGTGTGGCTACACGTTGGAGCTTGTGAACCAATTCTTCACAACTTTCCCTCACGTGGTCTAAGAAGAAATCAAAGTTCGAGTAGAAAATGCATGAGAATGGGAAATTTTTGGTCACAAGGGCTAGCGTACCGAGTAGGTGAATGAAGTAAAAGTATTTGAAAGCAAGGAAGAGAGAGGGTTGGAAGTGGGGCCACCACAAGGATTTTATCCTTGTCTATCTTCGGGGGCAACTTCTTTAATGGAAACGTGAGGTAGCATTGGTTCACCTTCACGATTGGCAGATCCAAGGGACCAATGAAAGGCAATGAACTGAATTCAGGGCTATCCCAAAAGGGTTTAGGGTTTAGCATTCAAGCCTTTTGTTTTTTCCAACAAAAACACCCATTGCCAAAATTGTATCATGTAAGGAGATAACAAGCCGGACTACAACTTCCCAGAACAAACTGGATGACAAAATCCTACTACAACATCATCTGATGAAAGAACAAACCCATTTACGTAATCCCGTGGCATCATCATCCAATGAAAGAGCAGACCAAATTACAAAATCCCATAACATCATCCAATGAAAGAACAAACCCATTTACATAATCCCATGGCATCATCATCCAATGAAAGAATGGACCGAATTGCAAAATCCCATAACATCATCCAATTAAAGAACAAACCCATTTACGTAATCCCATGGCATCATCATCCAATGAAAGAATGGACCGAATTGCAAAATCCCATAACATCATCCAATTAAAGAACAAACCCATTTACGTAATCCCATGGCATCATCATCCAATGAAAGAATGGACCACATTACAAAATCCCATAACATCATCATCCAATGAAAGAACAAACCCATTTGCGTAATCCCATGGCATCATCCGAATCCAATGAGAATACATGTACCCGACTACACAATCCCATGGCATTATCCAAATGAAGAGATAAAATGTTTCTATAAAATCCCATGGCATTCGAATGAAACAACAAGCCGCACACTAAGTAGGTACATATTTTCACGACCTTTTTATCCAATGAAAGAACAAATCCCACCCTCCTCTCATGATGACCGGCCATCATAAGGATAAGGTTTTAAGATCAAAAGCTCCCATCCCAAAACAGAGTTGCAGCCTTGGATTTTTAGGGTTACAAGTTAACAACCATTTAAGCTTCAGTTAGGGTGCCAATTCTCAACTTCTTCAGTTTGTTTGGGATACCAATTCTGTGCAAACATCTAGTAGAGTTGTGAGGTGACTATGAGCACATGTAGATAGAAAAATAATAATGGAAAGCTGTTCAGAGTGTGGAATGTGTGATTTCAACAGCACAATGGAAAAGCCGTCCTAGGTCCTATTTGGGCCCTTGTTCAAGCTAGTGAAAACCAAGTCCCGTCCACTCTCATCTGCCCCAAAGGAGAGTGGTTGGAAATTGAAATCACAAGGAAGCACGGGTTTTGAAGTTGTTGCTTACCTTGAAGGATCCTCACATTCACTGCCCAAAAGAATTGCAAGGTCTTAATCTTAATTGAAGAATCAAGTTTTGAAATCTTGTTTAATGAATACTCAATTTGTGATGAAACTCTGACAAACTTTATAAAAAGAAAGCACCCGAGTATGGTATAGAACAAGAAACAAAGAGCAAGGACTGAAGTTCCAGGCAGGCAAAAGAGCCCCAAAGAGGTGAGTTACACAGAGAACGACCATGAGTACCCAATTTGATCATATTAGGAGGCATGAATAAGTGTTATATGTCTTTTACATTGTGAAAATTGCAAGGTTTTATTGTTACTTAATGAACCAAAGTTTGGCTTGAAATTTTGTTATCCATACCTAAATTGGTCATTGTGAGCGGCATATTATAAGGCACATGTGAATATTACGTCAAAAAGCTCTCTTTTGAGTTAGTGAGGGTTTAGGGTTTAGGGTTTACAATGCCACCTTGGGTAGTAGAACCTGTCTAGTCACATATGAGCTCAATTTTGCTTTCACTCTGGCCAACATATTTGTCAAATTTTTTCGAATATGTAAATTTTGAATCCAATGGTTGTTGGATTTGCAATCGCCTGCATGCATGAATAGATTGCAACATATTTTTAAGGCTTTGAATCGATAGATAACATAGCTGTAGATAGGGCTTAGACTCCTGTTCTTAGCAATAGAATTCTAACTTTGTCAGCCCATTTACTAGCAGCTTGTGCTTCAATATGATTCTGAAAGACTAAATACAAGAGTGTTTTGTGTGACAAACGTGTGAGAGAAATGCGCACAAATTGTAAGGGAATTCACTTCTGAAAATGTTGATATTCCAGTGGGGGTGACACTTTTCCCCCATGAATACTTGAAATGTATGAACCTACAGACGATCAGGGGGAAACACACATCTACTACACTCACTATCTTTATGTGTGTACATGAGAGTGTGAAGGTGAGAGGAGTATGGAATGCCTCTCCAGAGGAGGGAGAGAGCCCTCTGCACAAGGGCTGTTGATGTACAAATGAAATTGAATGTGATGGTGGAATGTAGGTGAGGTGAGGGTAAAAGATTCTATTTGGTTGAGATTCATTCCCAGGGACCCAGGAATCCAGGAAACCCAGGAATTTGTTGCAATCTGACTGAATTCAACAAAGAATTTGAAGCTGGGGGTAAATGATCCTGGCATTTGTGGCAAATTGGGTATTATAGATTTTGCACCACCATGACAGTAAGATGCTATCGATGGTGTAGTCTGCACTCCGGTGAGTTACTTCGCAAAGGAGTAAGGGGACTTCTTGCTGCTGTTGCCTGCACTAAACTAGCACTACTTTCCTGTCCTCTTAGCTCATACTTGTCGTACAATTTTACTTGAACTTTCCTTGCTGTTGTTGTCATGCCAGAACAATTCTGTTACAGAACAACCCACGATTCAATCAACCTCTCTTCTTCTCCCCGCATGTATGTATGTATGTAGCACACCAAGCTGCCTCCCTGAAGGATTTGTGGTGGATGTTGCATCCCTTTCTTCTTCTTCTTCTTCTTCTTCTTCTTCAGACACACCCATATCTCTATCCACATCTGTGACTATTCCCACACCTCTCCTTGTGGGGAATCAACAGTCCTCCACCCATCCATCAACAAACCAAAACCTACACAATTGCATTTGCTCTGGAAAGCAGAGAAACAGAAATGGGTACTGGTGATGACAAGTACATAACACACAGAAATTTACAAGTTTGCCGGAAATGCACAAGAGTGGTTGATGTGTTTTACCGCTTTTGTAGACAAGGAGGAGGAGGTCTCCTCAGTTGGGCTACTGCTGCTTGAACATGAGGGATATTTGGCTCTCAACATTGACCAAAGCTCCTTGTTCTCATCAGCCAACAATTGCACCTGGTAATGTCGACACCACCACAAGAGAGGCATGCACCCACCACCAATGCACTTAGTTACAACAAGCGCTTCTAAAGAAGAATAACTACATTATTCAGTCATGATACGTGCACACAACAACAAACAGCACAAGATGGATGATCAGAGTACCCAATTCTGCTGTAGGTAGAAATTCTACACTCAAATATTGACTGTAGAATTCATGCAGTAATTCTTTCTTTCTAGCATTGATATATAATTTTTAAAATTCTCCAGTTATGGTCTGATTTGCAGCATTTTGTACCTCATTTTCTGCTTTGTCTAGATTGTTTGAACACACCACCATTTCGTGTCGTAGGGCCTGCGTCTCTACAAGCAATGCTTTTGCACCTTTCTCTGCCACCTTCATCCTGCGTCCCCATGTTTCAACAACCTGAGGGTCAACAAGAAGTTTTTGAGAAAAAGGTGATAGTGGATGAGAAAACACAATCCGAAGCACACATCTCCTCACTTTTACCCTCTCTGTATCTCTTTGTATCTCTCAGGTTGGTAGCATGTTTCCCTTTTTGAGGCAGGACCGTATGCTTTTCCAATATACTTCCATACCTTTCTTGGCCTTTTTCAGCAGGGTTCCAACGTTTCAACAACCTGAGTTCAACAAGACGGTAGTATTTACTTAGAGTCTTAGACACTATTGATGGAAAAAGAAGAATGTGCAAAGGTGCATTGATGGTTTTCTGTCATCAAATAGGAAAGGGGCTTTGAATTTTAGACAATGGGTTGCTGCTGCTGAGCAATGCTCAAAATACTACTTATGCTGCTACCCTGACAAAATGATCAACAATAGCAATCTAAAAGAAGGGCGCACCTGTCACGATCAGCTCGCATGTTTCCTTTGAATCGTTTCATGACAGCTCGAAAGCGTGAGTTCAGTGATTCAATGGCATGGTTCTTCTCATCTTCAAGCGCCTTACACATGCCAGAAGTGATGGCTGATGTTACCATCATGTGCACTGTTTGCTCATCCCTGTGTGTTGCTTCCATCCTCACAAAAGCTTCTTGTACAGTTCTGAGCTCTACCAGAGCGTCCTCATACTGCTGTACTCACCCCCCATTACAAAGCATACAGCTTTTCAAGCAGTTTCCTTCTAGAGAAAAAAAATGCAGGATAATGAACATTCAAAAACATCCTTCACTTTGGAAACCATAGCAGAAGAGCTTTGAGCTTGAACTGAAATCATGCAGTCAAATTGTAAAGCAGTTGCTTGATCACATGGATGACGAACCTGATTTGCTGCAGTTAGAAGGCAATTCATCTCTGTACTCTGCTCATCAAGATGCCTGTATGCAGCATTTACTTCCACCTTTCCATCAGCCTTAACATTTTCTAACTCCACCTGCATACTGTCACCCCATTTCCAGTCACAATATCAATGCACAAAATGGATGCAACAATTGGGACTGAGAGAGGGGTTCTTGACTGCATCACAGAAGAGATGGGAAATCTCTGCCAGGAAAGATTAAATTGAATTACAAATGTGGAGCTGCGCTGAACTTGTCCACGGGGGGAGGATAAGATCTTTCACAACAAGACTAAAGTGTTTGTTTTATCAGGCACTTTCGGAAGCTTGAGTTCCCTATAATCCTTCAGTTTCAGACACTTGAAACAATGCCCATACCTTAGCATTTTCTCCTCCATCTGTTGAAGCCTTAATTGTAACGTGACCACATCTTCAGCATCCCTAGTCTGGTAAGACAAACAAGTTGAAATCAAAAACACTCTCCACAGGGCATTTCACATACAGATTCCACAAGAATTCACATGAAGCTCCACTGGACATTGAAGACATACCCATGCCATACATCAAGAGGATTAGACAGCACACCTTCTTTGGTTTCTCAAAAGAATCCAGACGAGCTTCCACCTGCTGAAGACTTTCCAATCTGGCAACTAGTTCTACGATCCTTCTCTCAGCAGCAAGTGCCCTCTCCTCTGCAGCAGCTGCACGCTCCTCTGCCTCATCTGCAGCTTCCATGAACACTTCTCGGTCATTGTGGTACAATTTGCACTCATTCTCCAGCCGAGCAGACTCCTGTGTCAGTGCTACACATTCTTGCATCACCACCTTGCAACGATCTGCCAATTTCTGCCCATCTGCAACCTGTCGCTTCAAAGCTTGTGCATTCAGGCTTGCCTCTTCCTGTTCCACATCCCACAGACCACAAGTCCCGAAGTTATAGAACAACAGCAAGCTTGTAGTATGCATTCTTCAAAGGCCCTGGGACACACGCACATACATACATACAATGTGCATTTTCTTCTAGAGTTGTTCCCAGAAAAAGCCTAGATGGAGATGTATGTAACTACAGCCATGAATGCAAACAGCAGAAGAGCTCTCAGTCTGTCAGTTTCCTTGTGCATTTCAAGAGAAGCTGGAATCGAGATATTGTTTACCCTTGCTTTGGTGTATTTGGAATCTGCTTCCCGGAGGCGACAATGCAGCTCGTGCACTTGCAGTTGCAACTGTCTCTGGTTATACTGAGCTTCAGAGAGCTTCAATTCCAGCTGCTGCTGCCGGCATGCACAGGGCTCCAGAAGATGGGCTATGGAGCTACACAAATATGTATCCAGCTCCACTGGCAGAAGTGTGCGGAGTTTTGCACTCTCTGGCAGTGTGTCTCCCTCCATATTTCTACTAGTGATTGTATTCTCTGGCTAGCTGGGTGGCTTGCTGGGAGGTTTTTTTTTTTTTTTTTCCCCGCAAAAGATTTTCTCAAAATCCTTGACACTACTGCAGAGCCTGCAAATGGAACAAAGCAGTCCCTTCCCTTCGAAGTAGTAACAAGCCCTTTGTTTCTGGACTTTGATGCCCTAGGGGTTCAGGTTTACCGGAAGCGAGAGTTTTGATGTCCCCTAATCTAAACCCTTACGAACAACCCATTTGAGATTTTATCACTTGCAACAAATGCGGAATGATTTCAGGAGCTCGCAAGCCAACGACCATGAAGAAGAAACTACATACAGGTAAGCCCAAAATTCCATTGAAAGCTCTTTTCATTGCACGCCATCTTCTTCACGACATGATTCTTCGTTTGGAGTTTGGCAGTTCGCTTCCCTCCTCCTCCTCCTCCTACCTCGTCCACCCTCACCCACAATCACTCTTGCTCTCACTCCCAGCTCAATTCCTCACAACAATTCCTTCCCGACCCAAAACCCAAAAAAAAAAAGCAGCTCTCAATATACACAAAAGCAGTCGTCTTCAGCTCCATCCCTCTTGAGAATCCAACACACACAATTTACCTGCAATTATGAAGTCCGGCGCTCACAGAAGAATAACAACAACAAGAGACACAAAGCTCCGAAGAGGGAAAAAAACTGTCCACACAGATACCCACTTGAGACAAGAGAGAGATCGATCAAAACGCTGAAAAGAATTCTGATCGGTCAGAGAGAAAAATGCAGCAGCTCATTTGCACGACAGATTTAGCATCCAAACAACAGTCATGCGAATTTTCCGCCTTCTTTTCTTCTTCCCTTTCCTTTCGCGCTCCTGCAACGGTCACTCCGGGCCCCTGGGAGGCTCGCGTTACCGTTGCCGAAAGCGCGGACCGCATGGGTGCTAGTCCCAGTTCCAGTTGCCAGTGCCAGTGCCAGGCCCACCTTGATTCAACCAGTCCCTATATCAACCGGTCCGTGAACTGGCAAGTTAGAGAACCAACAGGTCCCTGGACTAACCAGTCCACAGACTCCACCAGACCAGGGAACTCCACCAGTCCAGTAAACTTCCAGCGCACCATCATCCATTGGATCTGTTATGATTGAGTTGTGGATGAACCCTAACCTGAGTTAAAGTTGGATTTCACCTTGGTAAACCTATCCTATCAAAAGTTAGGTTCTCTAGGTAGGTACGTACGTAGGTAGCATATCCTATATAAAACAATAGGTCATGTAGGTACGAGAATAGGTGGCTACTAAGTAAGTAGATGCATATATGTAGATGGCTAGTACACATAGGTGAAGGTCTATCTATCTATGTGTAGCATAAAGACCCTTGGGGACGAGTCTTTACAAGAATAAAGGCACCCATCTACAAGGCCCAAATTCTCATTAAGGACTTGCTCAAGGAGAAGGGCTTTTACATAGGCATAAAACATGCAACAATTTTTTAATATATGATTCCCATGATACTTGGCGGGTATCATGAGGAAAAAGAACACAACCATGGGCTTTACAAAAAGTGAAGGGGTTGCCACTATGAGATTTCATGTTTTTGTAAAGCATGCAATTGTCAAAGCGTTATGCTCCAAACTATAAATGCACTTCCTCCTTTCTCTACCTACTTTTACCCATTTTTTTATGTACTATTTTCCATTCTTTCTCTCCTCTTTTCTTTCTTTTTCTTTTGATTGTGTTTTGTCTCTCCTCCATCATCACCACCATCACCTACAAGTTGAAGTGCACAAGAACTATGGAGGTGCTAGAGTGGAATGTGCTTGAGTTGTGTTGTGAGAGAGCTCAAGAAACAAATGCAAAACTTTTTTTTCTCTCTTCTTTTTGTTTCTCACACAATAGGACTTCGTAGAGTCACAAGGGCCAATTGGGTTCTTTCTCATGCTTTCATTTGTTTTCATGTTGCTCAATGAACTTTGTTTTTTCTTCTCTCTCTTGCACATTCCCTCTCTTCTATCTCATGCTTTCATTTGTTGTTGTGTTTCTCACCAAACAATGCAACAAATTTTTTTTGGGTCTCTCTTACACTCTTTCTCCTATCTTGCACTTCTATTTGTTAACACTCTTCTCATGTCTCTTGTGTTGTTGTGTTGGTTGGCAACTTTTACTTTTATTTATTTATTTATTTGTCTCTCTCATGCAAGGCAAAAAGAACATTGGGAGCCTCTTATGTTACTCATGGAATTGGTTCGATGACTTGAATATACTAGACTACATTCCTTGGAACACATGGTTTCAATCTTATATATTAAAGTAACAGTGTGGTGTCTGTCTGTGACAGCGTTGTCTGTTCTGCACAACCCTGTCACAAATTCTATGGCAGAACTAGGTGGGTAGTGCAGGGTGTAACTTCCTCCTCCTGTCCCTGGCAGCAAAAGGAAAATTCGAAATAGGGCAAGGCAGGGCGGGGCAATAAATAAAAAATAAAAAACAGTGGCCTTCGGCCATGGGCACGACGATTTTGTTTCTTGATCGAAACAAGTGACGGTTTTGAAGGGGTGGGGGGGGGGGAATGGGTTGGGGGGGGGGGAGCAGGGGTGAGGGGCGAGGAAGGGGTGGGGGGGGGGGGGCAATTTTTTTTAAAAATTATTTTCGTTATAGAACATTTTAAAAAAATTAAAATCTTTTTGAAAATGTTCTTGGGGGACTTCACAGTGTCCGAAGGGCATGGGCACCCACTAGTTAGAATAAAAGTCATACATCACCCCTTTCTCAATTGCTTGATTCATTCTTGAAATTTCTAATGCAAAGTCTTGGCCTTCATCCTTCTTTTCACAAGACTTTCAATCATTAAGGACAACACCAAATTGGCTCAAAATAAGCCTTTGAAAATGTAGTTCAACATTCTTAGTGAACTCTAATTCAAAACGAGTTCATTCATGTTTTCATTCAAAACCCATGGGAATTTGAAGCTCAATAAGCAAGTTAGGAATGTTGCAATTGATGACCCCTCAACACAAATACATGAAACCTCCACACAAACATGTAGATAATAGCTTATAATTGGATTGATCCTCAACATAAATTCATCAATAATAGAGCTTACAATGAGGATATTGCATTGATTTAAGCATTTATTTTGGTATGGTCTAAAAAATATTGACATGTAAAAATATTTGATACATTTAAATTCTTTGATAATGACGAGGATCAAAATATGGAACTCCAATAAAGGTAGGAGGTAGGCAACCATGTCAGTTAGTATGAAGAAGGAAGAAGAAATGTATCAATTTTCTTATAGAAAACAAAGAGAGATACATATAGATAGGTCAGGATTCTAAATAAACCATTTCATTCAACTAATGGAGAGATGATTATCTAGGCAACAAGTACAAGATGAAACAAATCACCGCTTCTAGAGCACAAATTAGGTAGTCAATAAATGCATTGGCAGGTGTTAGTTCATTGTGGCCCTCCCAACCATGCACCCCATAGGTGAAAGCCCCACATTTTGGGAATGTCTCAAAAGTTGAAGGCTATTATGAACATATATATATATATATATATATCCTTACATTGCAAAGGTCCTCAAGCAATAGGCCATCCTCGCTTGCTCAGCAGGTATAACCTCCCCCTCTTCTTTCTGCTTGCACATGCCACCAATCACACAAGTTATGAGTTTTTGTCCATTGAAAGGAGGGTTACCTGTTTTTCCATGCATTTACAAACTGGTTATGTGACTTTTTCCCATCCATCTAAGAGCTGGTTATGTGACTTTTCATCCATCGACAAGAGGGTTATGGGGTCACTTTCAAACCTTTGCAATGTACATTATCAGCTTGAGCACACCAGTTACCACGAATAGCACCAGTGTTTAGACGGCTCAACTATTCTTGATCACCTCCGCGATCTCACAGGTTACCTAGTGCATAATCATCCCTTGTTAGTATCTCAATGCTTTGATTGGATGTCAGGTCATGAGTTACAACCCATAACTTCAACCTTTGTTTCATTAGAGACCTTGTTAGCACAAGGTACCACACTGGGCTCTCATTGGCCAAATAACTCCATAACCCTTACATGCTCAAATGAAGATTTCATAACTGCTCTTTGTGGATGAAAAGAGGGTGTCTTGATTCTCACAAGCTATGGTTATGTCAAGCAACCTGCAAACTCTCACCAGTAAGCTAATGCATAAACATACATTGATCACAAGTTGTAAATAAGGATTTGCAACCAATAGATCCTAGAAAATGAGGCACACAGTAGATGAAACTATCATTTCATTTTGTAAGATAATCCAGATAATCAACCATTTTGTATTCCTGTTGATATATAGGATATTGATTGATTGTTCATCATGATCAAATTGACATTTTATTGTCTGCGGTACCTGATGGAGGTCACTTTCATTGGTTACACTCAAGTACTGAGTTGCTGTCATAAGCCTGGCAGTAACAGGAAAAACTCTGCCATGATGCTGCTGGCTGCTCAACAATACCTGAAATAGGAAAGAGAGGAACACAAGGAGAAAAGAAAATTGTAAAAAAGGAAAATTAAAATTAAAATTTTATTAAATTTTTTTTCTAAACCAAACAAGAAAAGAGGAAGAGAAAGGAAAAAAACACAGAAAACTAGAGCACAGTCTCCAACCAAAACTGAAACTCAAATCAACCACACCTGAACACTCAACCAAGATTTTCCACACCAATCGATCTCAATATTTTGCATCATTCTTCTTTAAATCAGACAGTGAACAAAGTCAAAAGAGAATGAAGGAATTAACAGTGGTACTTAACTGTGCAAAGCTAGAATCTCACAGAACTGATGAAGTTCAGCCAATGCCCTGGCTACCTGTCATATAGCTCAACCAGTTTGCCATTGTGAAGCCCTACATGCATAGTGCTAGTATTGAAGATCATGTCACTTAGTTGCAGAATTGACTAGCTTTCATGTTCAGACCCTGTTCCTGCTCATGATTTGATGTACTGACAACCATCCCCACAAATTTATTTCTGTCTTCCCAGCCATTTCAGTAGCTGCAGTTAATTTCCTTCAGGAAAACAAAAGCCTATCACACTCTCCTGCTTTTGCATCCAATTGCCAGCCCATACCACTGCTCCTCCAGATGGAAGCCACAACAGAAGAGGAGTAACTCATTCTACAGAAACAATTGTGCATGTCCTCAAGCTGAAGACTTACAATAAAGACAACCTCCTTTCTGTTTCATGACACACAAAATGTGCCGACATTAACAACCCCTATAGAAATAGCAGTCTGTTGGTTTCTTCTCAAAAAGAAAAAACCACTATAATAACAAAAAGGAGCAAGATACAAGCCAACAATGACCATGAGAACCTTTGCGCTTCGCACCAAGCTCCTAAGTTAGCCAGCATTCATTAATTGGAGTGTAGAATAGACAGACTTATGTCTCTTCAAGAGTTGGAATTGAGAAACAACCTCTGGTGGAGAAATAATTAATGATCAGACTCTGCAGCTACAGAATGAAAACATGACAACGACAGTAATGACTACTATGCTGACAAGTTGACTGTTATCGACACATACGGATGCACATCTGCATCACCCCCAGCAAGGCTCATCATGCCTGAATCTTCGTCAGACTTCCAAAATCCACTGCAATCACCATGTTTGCCCTTTCAGTATTCCAACCAAAATTTCCCTCCATGCTGTCAATGAGTCAAACTATTTGTTGTTGATCCCATGGATGTGAAAAGCATACTGTGGTTTCTCATGCATACAAACATTACCAACATGCAGACATACTGCATAACCAATGTGCATACCTATTCCTCCCATCACAGAGACTCTCAAGTGTTGTGCGCACTTTTTTCTCATTTTTTCCACTTGGTGCCAGAACAGCTGCCTGAAGTCAACACAACAGCAGTACATTAGAGTAATTAAGTGGCATTGGTACATGTGCAATTAGGTGAAACTGCTGTTAGTAAACAATTGATACTGACCAGAAACTGGGGAGGAAGACCATATCTCAAAATGCTCTCTGTGAAGATACGTATTGCACATATGTGCATCCAGGAGCTGAAAACCTGCACAAGGAAGAGACGTTCACAATGCCTTGGAGTTCAGTAAAAATCCATGGCAAGTTTCCCCTCCTTTAATTCCCGTGCGCCTGTCACTTCTCCAAACATACCAACATTGTTCAAGCAATATGACATCCTAGAATGTACTTTTTCTGAATACATTGAGCATTGTAGTTGATTTCAGATTCCACTTGTAACCTCAACAAGAGCCTCTTCACTGACAATTGCTGGACACAATTCATTCAATGCAAATTCCCAAACTAACATATATTTCTCTTTCTGCCTTGTATTCACATGGAAACGTGAATGCTCAAGCAAGGAAGAACTTCCGGCTAGGTGGCTGATGCCCTATATTGACATGAGTACCTCTCCATAACTTGCATAACACCACTGTAGCAAAGTACTCTGTAAGATTTCTTGGTCATGCTGCAGACGGTCTAGTTCTTCCCTTTGTTGTGTCTGGCCTTCAGGATCGAACTCAAAATCTCGAACCTGATTTCACAAGTCTTCATAAGAGTCAGAGAATGAGTTGTGAAATTTGTGTCATGAACCCTAAATTAAAAAATATATATAGATGTTTTACCCTGCATCATAGGCTTGGAGCCCACCTGAAAACCCTTCTCACGAGCAGATGTTTTGAATGTGTCTGCCACCTTACGAAACAGAGTCACTGTGTACAGTGCATACTCATTGTCCTCTGACAGTTTCTTCGAAGACCGTGGGACCTGCAGGAGCAGACCACAGTGTGATAACATGTACAGCCACACAAAGCAACAAAACTCACAGATGTGATAACCTGGGGTACTGCTTCATGCACCTTGCTTGATGTTCATAACAGACAACATTTTGTCGCTGATCACACAAGTCAACAATGCATAAGACATGTGACCTGGAATTGTTGACACTGTTTTAGCTCACCACATACCACAAAAGAAGAGAGTGTCTCATAGTGAGAAAGCCAATCCTTCTGTGAATACTTGGAAACCACCACCAACAGAGTGACCAAATGCTCAGTGCTGATAATGTCATCAGCTTTTACCAAGTTTGACAGATCCCGCACTGCCATGCTGTCCACATTACCTCCACTTGTTCAGCAACCTTCTTATTCATGACAGCACATGTGGAGTCCCACTCCCAGTGAAGAAACAGAAAAAGATTACATCAGCAGTAGGGAATCCAAAATATGATCACAGCAACAGCCCATTTCAAGCATATTTGACAAAGCATAAAATACCTCCCACTCTGTTTTCGAAGAGTAGTACTCAGTTGTGTTTTCACATTGCTGTACTCTGCTACTCTGACCTGCAAATGCACAACCCCTCCCTATCATGAGGTGGCAACAGCAGATTTGAAAAGGCAAAAGCTGAATTCTTTCACCAACTGAAAATCTGACAGAAAGGTAGCCAGTGTTGCAATTTTACTGGTAGTACTTAGTGATAGCAGCTCAACTTACAGTGAGAGCCACAATGGTATCTGAAGTATCACCCTGAATGAAGTTCAACAAAATGACCATTTCTCCCGCACCTGAACAGAATGCTTGCAGATTCTCACCCTCACATTATCATGTTTTGCTCATTTTAGGACAGTAAAACACAATGGAGCTGGGTTGTAGACTTTGCACACCTTCAGATCATCTTCAAGCTTAGCCACACTATCTTGAATAGCATCCACAACCTCCCTCAGAGGTGTCATGGTAGGATACTTTGCTTCATCCCAACTGAACCTGCAGCCAAGTGGACCTTCAGTTCCACTTCAAGCACTGCCAGTGCAGATGCAAGCCAATGAGACCACTTCAAAGAGATGTTTCTGTTCATCTATCTGCTCCTCGCATGTAAAAGTTTTCCTGTGGTGAAATATATGATACATATGCTGGACTAGCAGCTAAATTATTCAAGTGTGAACTTTCTTCCACCTTAGAACCAGAACTTTGTGTCGCACAAGAAGCTGGCTTACAGAATCTAATGTCTCTCAGATCCATGCCAAGGACAATCCAAATGATTTAAGATTTGTGAAGCGTTCTGCCCAATCCAGGTTCTTCCATGCCCATATACGATTTAAGACAAACACAGACCTAATTTCCCAAGCGTCCAGCTGCTCCCCTCTTGGAGGAGGATGAAGCTCAAATGGAAAAGAATGTTTGTGATACGTCCGACTCCTCTGCAGATATTGTCCCCTTCCAACTGTGTGAATGCTATTAACTCACATGTTCACAGAGATGCAAGATGGTATGCTTGTGTGTTGTCCTTCCTTCTGAGTTCTCAAGGTAATGTAAAAGACAAGAAGGAAGCTAAGTTGTGAGGAGTTTTTCAGGTCAGAAGAAATCAGAAGAAGAAACTGGTTTGGTTTCCCAATTCACCTGGTGACATAAGAATCGATAGGAACGCCATCCACAGCAAGAGCGCTTGAATCTGCAATGGCCACTCGCTCCAGCTCGTCAATCTGCCTCTTCACCTTGTGTGTCACTCCCTCCACGACCGAATTCGCCTACAGAGCAACCATCTTCATAAGCCTAGAATTCCCGAAGAGGCCGCAAAGAAGCGAGATGGCGGAATAGTACAGAAACCAAAATTCCGTCAGCAGACTCTGCACCGGTTTCAGAACGCAACTGAGCGTAAAGAAGCGCGATGAGCGAGCAGACTGTCTCTCACCTTTGTTAAGTCATCGCTGAGGGCCAGTAAAGAGTCCAGTGTGCCGACGCGCAAATCTGGAATATGAAACTGCAAAATACAAAAGACTTCAGCATTCCATCTTCAACCATTGCAACATGTGACAACAACCGGCAGTTCTAAGGGTATCGGAGCATGCGGACACCTCCTATGCCCCGCCAACGCCATGATAAACCTTGTTCGCTGATCGAAATACGAATTACAATCTTCATCCTTTCCGGCATACTGGATACGTTCTGGCACCCGCACTTTCAGATCCGCAATGAAGCGAAACAGCACATGGATCCCGGCAAGAAAAAAAAAGGTCCTCGAAAAGGCCGTCCCTGCGCATAAGCTACCCTGATAGATCATACGAGAAGCAACCAGCTGATACGATCCCGAGCGGAAGCAAAAGACGCTCCGAGATCTAGAAACTCCGGTGTTCATTGACATTGCGTACCTTGTAAGTAGCAATATCAAACGCAATTTTGGAGATGCCACGCTGCAAATTCTCCCATGCGGAAGAAGACGATCCCTGCAGTGGCAACGAAACTAAAATGTACTTGGAAACTGCCATCGCCGAGCGCCTTCTTTCCCCTTAATCCACAGTGCTACTCAATTTCCCCGCCGCTCCTCCTCTTCTTCTCTTCTCCCTTCGTTCTCACTATCCGTCTCCTCGCTGCAAGAATCTGCGAAGCATTCTTCGTGAGCGAGGAGGAGGAGGAGGAGGAGGAGGAGGAGGAGGAGGAGGAGGAGGAAGGCAAATTCTGGCGCGTATTTTCTTTCGAGTAAGCGAAGCGCCAAAAATCCCGGACACCGCTTCCCAATGTCGAAACTAGCCAGAAAATCACAAGCATTTGCCACTATATTACAACTTATGGCAACAGAAATCAAAATAACAGTACACTTTGATTTTATTTTAGCATTAAATTCATGAACTGTCCAAAAATTTAGGTCTCAATTTAAAAATTTAAGGCATGTTACACCATGCATTTATTTTCCATGAACCATTAAAAAAAAAAAAATTCTCAAAAGGTGCAACTTTGAAAGTTTACATCATGAAAGTTATCTATGGCAAAACAACACATTACATGCCTAAAATAGGCCCCCCCAAAAAAAAAAGTATGATTAGCTACATAAAAACCACTCCATACTTTTAATGTCTTCTGGGCAACATTTCAAATGAAAATCTACCCCAAAAAAATTTATGTTGTGTGCTCCAAATCTCAAATTTTAGCTTTTTGATTGCCATTGTGTGTATTTTCCATTTTGAAATTTTGTGTGTGCAAACGAACTTATCTTATTCATACCATTTATTTTGAAGTTACAATTTAGGTGATATCATGACACCATGAAGAATGTTACATGTACAAAATGTCATTAGTATTCATTAAAAATTGCAACTTATAACTATGGAAACATGACAATTGCAATCATCAAAGTTGAAATTTTGTATCTAAAACCATGAAAATAAAGATTTTACATCATCTATGACCAAAGTGTGCGAATGCACAATACAATATGGGCCAATGGTGCTATTATGTTATTAAGAAGTGCAAATCTTATGATTTTTAATCAACACATTACTAACTTAAATGCCCTTTGTTCTAGGAAAACAAGCCTAGTAACCATGAAATTTGCATGAATTAAAAAATCCTAACACCATGATGGGCTTGATGATAAAAAATGAGAAGGAAAAAAAATTCCAAAAATTTGTGGGGCTTTTTTTCTTTTCTTTTCTTTTTGGCGGTCAAAAAAGCGAAATCACTGTAAGTTGTAACTTGGGTGGACTTATGATGAATGAATAATAGCCATAATGAATGAATGATTGCATCCAACAAGACAAAGTCTCATCGACGCGGGCCTCCAAATCGCGACTCGCCGACCCGACAGTCCAGTAAACCCTAACCCTAAAACGCTGCAGGGAAGCATAAGGCCGTGCTGCTGGACCAATTTCTTCCTCTTCGTGCTTTCGGAGCTTCGCGTTCCCGAGCTCTCTCGCCTCCTGCCGTTTTCGGCCGTTTCTACTACCAACGTCACCATGGTATGTGCTGTCTAACTGCTCATTTTTCTTCCTTCTTTCTTTCTTTCTTTCCTCTTGCTCTAGTTCCGCAGGGTGATTTTTATTGACTGATTTATTTGTTTTTCCTTGCCGAGGTTTGGGATTTGATGCACTTGCTGTAATACTAGAGGTAGCTTGTAGTGATTGTGAGCCGGATGGTAAGAGCTTTCTTAGGATGGTTTTTCTGTTTCCCTTGTTGGTTGAATTTGGCGTGGTTTGGTGTTTCGTTGGTTCTCCGGCAGCCCTGCATGTGGAAGTGTTGGATGATTTACTGTCTCTCCTCCTTCATCGCTCTGGAGGGGCAGAGTATAATTTGCAGCTGATATAATGGCTGCCGTTTTTGTTATCATGATGGTTACAGGTGAAGTTCACTTCAGATGAGTTGCGGCGAATTATGGACAAAAAACATAACATCAGGAACATGTCTGTGATTGCCCACGTTGATCATGGTAACCTCATTTTCTTCTACTCTGGCGTGTGGTGTGGTTTCTTTATGAGTGTGCTTTCAACGTGTTTTGCCCCCTGTTGCATGCACTGTCTGCAGCAGTCTTTATTTTGCTGGCTATACATTTCCAAAAAGCTGTATTAAAAGTTAAAAGTGCTATACTCAAGTGTTTTTTGATAATTTCAATAGCCAGAATTCGATCAAATATCGTCAGATTTCTATACATGGTTCAAGTATGTAGCCAAAAATATAAATTAATGTTTAAAAAATAATTTTCATATTTAGCTTGTAGCCAAATCTGGTTAAATCTTCATGTGGATTATTGCCACTTTGGCTACATCACAGAATTGACATAAAGAACAATGTCTGCATTACTCTGAGTTGTAAATTTGATCGGGCAGGTGCAGAGAGTTTCATTTCTTGAGAGTGTTTGAATGGAACCTTTCTGGTACTGGTTTGTGTGAATAGTCTAATAGAAAGATTGGCAGTTGTTTGATCTACATTTGGGAGTTTAGTTTGCTTGATTCTGAGTCTGCCATTCGTACAAGTACTCTGGATTGATAAGCATCTCTGTTTTGAAAGGCATCAGACTAACATTCCTTGGGCATGGATTGGATCTTCTTTCCAGGAAAATCGACTTTGACTGATTCACTTGTGGCTGCTGCTGGCATCATTGCACAAGAAGTTGCTGGGGATGTTCGGCTCACTGACACCCGGGCAGATGAGGCAGAGAGAGGTATCACCATCAAGTCTACAGGAATTTCCCTATACTATGAGATGTCAGATGCATCTCTGAGGGATTACCATGGAGAGAAGGATGGTAATGATTATCTCATTAATTTGATAGATTCACCTGGGCATGTTGACTTTTCCTCTGAGGTCACTGCTGCTCTTCGCATCACCGATGGTGCATTGGTGGTTGTGGACTGTGTGGAGGGAGTGTGTGTGCAGACAGAGACTGTGCTCCGACAAGCCCTTGGTGAGAGGATTCGGCCAGTGTTAACAGTGAACAAGATGGACAGGTGCTTTTTGGAACTGAAAGTGGAGGGTGAGGAGGCATATCAGACATTCCAGCGTGTGATTGAAAATGCCAATGTCATCATGGCAACCTATGAGGATCCACTGCTTGGTGATGTGCAAGTCTACCCTGAGAAGGGAACGGTTGCCTTCTCAGCTGGCCTTCATGGCTGGGCCTTCACTCTCACCAATTTTGCCAAGATGTATGCCTCAAAATTTAATGTGGATGAGAAGAAAATGATGGAGAGGTTGTGGGGTGAGAATTATTTTGACCCTGCCACCAAGAAGTGGACAACCAAGAGCACAGGATCGCCCACTTGCCAGCGAGGGTTTGTCCAGTTTGTGTACAATCCTATCAAGCAGATCATTAATATCTGCATGAATGACCAGAAGGATAAGCTGTGGCCTATGATGGCTAAATTGGGATGTTCTCTCAAGGGAGAGGAGAAGGATCTTATGTCCAAGGCACTGATGAAGCGGGTGATGCAATCATGGCTGCCTGCCAGCAATGCCCTTCTTGAGATGATGATCCATCATTTGCCATCTCCTGCAACCGCCCAGAAGTACAGGGTGGAGAATCTGTATGAGGGCCCCTTGGATGACCAGTATGCAACTGCCATCAGGAACTGTGACCCAGAGGGTCCTCTTATGCTCTATGTGTCAAAAATGATTCCAGCTTCTGACAAGGGTCGGTTTTTTGCCTTTGGACGGGTGTTTGCTGGAAAGGTTGCCACTGGGATGAAGGTTCGTATCATGGGACCCAATTATGTGCCAGGTGGAAAGAAGGATTTGTACACAAAGAGTGTGCAAAGGACAGTCATCTGGATGGGTAGGCGCCAGGAATCTGTGGAAGATGTGCCCTGTGGAAACACTGTGGCCATGGTTGGACTGGATCAGTTTATCACCAAGAATGCAACCTTGACTGGCGAGAAGGAAGTAGATGCTCACCCTATTCGGGCCATGAAATTTTCTGTTTCGCCTGTTGTCCGAGTTGCAGTGCAATGCAAGGTTGCATCTGATCTGCCTAAGCTTGTGGAAGGTCTCAAGAGGTTGGCGAAGTCTGATCCTATGGTTCTGTGTATGATTGAGGAGAGTGGTGAACACATCATTGCAGGTGCTGGAGAGCTTCATTTGGAAATTTGTCTGAAGGATTTGCAGGAGGATTTCATGGGTGGTGCTGAAATTGTTGTGTCTGACCCAGTGGTTTCCTTCCGTGAGACTGTGCTCGAGAAATCATCCCGCACAGTAATGAGCAAGTCCCCCAATAAGCACAATCGTCTCTACTTTGAGGCAAGGCCCCTAGAGGATGGATTGGCAGAGGCCATTGATGATGGACGCATTGGTCCCCGTGATGACCCCAAAGTGAGGAGCAAGGTACTGGCAGAGGAGTTTGGGTGGGACAAGGATCTTGCCAAGAAGATTTGGTGCTTTGGGCCAGAGACCACTGGCCCCAACATGGTGGTGGATATGTGCAAGGGAGTCCAGTATCTGAATGAAATCAAGGATTCTGTAGTGGCTGCATTCCAGTGGGCCACTAAGGAGGGTGCTTTGGCCGAGGAAAACATGCGAGGTATCGCCTTTGAAGTGTGCGATGTTGTGCTTCATGCTGATGCCATCCATCGGGGTGGTGGTCAGGTCATTCCTACTGCCAGGCGTGTGATGTATGCAGCTCAGCTCACAGCAAAGCCTCGCCTTCTAGAGCCAGTGTACCTGGTTGAGATCCAGGCACCAGAGGGGGCATTAGGTGGCATCTACAGCGTACTGAATCAGAAACGGGGTCATGTGTTTGAGGAAGTCCAGCGGCCAGGAACACCTTTATACAATATCAAGGCATATCTGCCAGTTATTGAATCCTTTGGTTTTTCAGGTACTCTTCGCGCTGCAACATCTGGACAGGCTTTCCCACAGTGTGTGTTTGATCACTGGGAGATGCTGACCAGTGATCCACACGATGCAACCACACAGGCAGGCATTATTGTCACTGACATTAGAAAGCGGAAGGGTCTAAAAGACCAGATTACTCCCCTGTCAGAGTATGAGGACAAGTTATAGTTGTCCTAGGTTTTTCCGGTAATGAGGCTCCATTTGCTCTCAATTTTGGGATTCCATAGACTGTGCTGCCAAGCTTTAGGTCAGGCTCCTTGCCAATGGTAGTCAGACCCATCATTTATTGCCTTTTGAAGAATTATCTCACTATGATGATGCATCTTGCAATGAGTTTTTTCCTGTTAACAGTGCTGTGTTTCTTGCAATGAACTATATTCTCCAGTGATGTATATTTCTTTGACTGTATCCACAGTTCAGAGTTGGTTGAATTGAACTATCTTGGCTCTTCTATATTTTACCTTAAGGCTGAGTGCCTAGGCATATAGATTGTGTATGCTAGTTTCTTGTTGTGTCTGCTCCTTGTGTAATGAAGGAGATTGTCTGCTGTATGATTGTTGGTTTCCAATTAGGGGCCCACTTTATGTTTTATGACTACATGTACTTCATTGGTCATCTTTTTCCCTCTTTCACATCTATTTATAGAGACATCAATCCTTCCTAGTAAAGAGCCTCTTGAGGTGTTTTGCTGTATTTCAGGATGCAGGGAACAACAATGTCATTGCAGGCAACAGATACCAAGAACAATCAGCTCCCCACATTCTGCTATGTTAGAACTAGAGACACTTGATGGACTTACCGGCCAATTTTCTCATACAACATGTAGTGGCTAGTCCTAGACTACCACCAAAACCTCCAGTGGTTCCACAACTGTGCATCAATGTTGTCATCTTAGTTGCAGGCATGCTGCTTTCCTTAACCAGGCCTTTGCTCTCAATATGACCAATTTGGAATTGTAGATGGCTTGATATGAAACCTACAGATTGAATAGGCCAACAGACATTTTGTACTTTTGTTCAAACCAGTTGTATGCAAGTATTGACCTTGAGCCAAACATGTCCACCTTTTCTGGATCCAAAAGGTTGGTCATGTCATTTCACTATGTTTTGATCCTCTAGTTTCCATTGTCATTGCATCTTCAAGAGCCTCTGATGATTTGAGACTCATAATTCGGGTTTTCCTTTGTATAGATGGTAATCAAGGAACTAAGTTTTTGAAGTTGCTATGCTTATGGAACAATCTCAAAAGTTTTTGATCTCTTGACAGCCACATCACTTCCCTCTGAAAATACCCTGCACCCACTGTCTCTAATATTTACCTGAAAAGGATTGGTGTGCATGCTTGCGTTGTCCAGAAGCTTGGCCTTCCCTACACAGCTAAGATACATCTTTTTCAGCTTTTGCTTACCAGAATCATTGTTGAAAAATGAAACATGAAGGATTGCAGATTGTCATCCTCATCAGAGTTTCAGTGGATCCAATGATTGCCATTGTTATTTTACAATTCATGGTGACCAGTGGATTAGTGCTCAAACTAATTTCTCTGTCTTGTTCTCTGACTTAATTGTTCTCTTCACCTTTTGGTGTAGTAGTTCAAGATTTCCGTTTCAATTTTAAAATCCTGTTTGTGTTCTGATCCCCTTCCACTGCTCCCTTTTAAGAATTGTCACTCTTTATTTCACATTTGATGCTCTTCCATTCAAGGATGAAGCACTCTTAGCCCCCCATCTCCTTACTGAAATCAATTTTCTTAGTGAGTGAACTTACATCTTGGAGTGATGCAGGATTTTGAGTTTTGAAAGAATGTCCTATAATGTGGCACTTGAATCTCTTGTCTGATTATGTGGGCTCTATTGTGGTTCAAATCCTGTAACCTTTTTGTAAGTCGTTTGGCAGAAGTATGGCAGGGTTCATATTGAGGTATTGACAGCAACAGTCCATATTCCACAAAAACTGATCTGATGTATATACCATTATTACTAGCGACTGATTCTACAGTAGATGAGCTCCATGGAATGTGCATCCACTTTCAATAACTGTGCTACAAAATCAACAAGAAGGAAATTGGGAACCAGCTGCTGCAGTGTATTGGAGGGGAACCAAACCTTAATTGAGAAAGTTCTCTCTCTCTCTCTCTCTCTCTCTCTCTCTCTCTCCCGTGCTACCAATTTCTCTATTGCCACTTTTCATCAGCTGCCTTAATTGACAATCAGAGTTCAATTTCTATTGAACAATGCCACATTGAAATCTGCAGCACTAACAAGTCAAGAGAACTCCAAATATCCCAGACCTAGTGAGACAACTCCTCACTCAAGAATCTCAATTTCTGGCACATGAATGTCTGCTGGATACATGAAATATCATGGTGGACTCCAAGGTTGTTTACTTACTGGAGACTTGTTTCCGTTCGTGTTTTTTTAACTGTCTCAGACTGAATTGGTTTAGGTCTCTTCTTTGTTGGGAATAAATCCATTTCGCTACGCAGTTTCTTTGTTCTCTGGCAACTCCATGCACTGCTGCGCAAAGCGAAATACCTCGTCATGTCAGTGCATCCCGTCAAAATTCCGAGAGAGAGAGAGAGAGAGAGAGAGTTTCCATTGTTTCCGTATCAAATCCTCTTTGACATTCATAGTGGAAGATCCCTCCAATTTGTGTAAGAGTATGCGATTTACTTCCGCCACTTCGCAAACATGCTCCAAACTGAAACCACGAACAGGCATGAAGCACAAACCCTAACCCTAACCAGTTCGCGGGACGGTGGGAGAAGAGCGCGAGAGAGAGAGAGAAAGGGAAAGAGACACACACGAGATCGACGGAAGCGACATCTGCATAGCCATCTTACAGCGGCTCCTAGCTATCAGCGCCCTCGAACGGTCCTAATGGCGAACCAGACCGTTTTCCAAAAACTGAAGAGTCGGTGGATAGCGGAAACGAAAGACGAGGAGAAGGTTGCAGCGCACTTGGTACGTCTGCAGCTGTAGCTTTGTCTGGTCTTTTGTCTGTTGTTTTCTCTTGCCTCTCTTCGGATACCTCCTGATCAACAAGTATACATGTATCTCTGGCAAAGAAACCCTAGCGATCAACAAGTATATCCATCTCCTAAAGGAACATCCGGTCTTAGTAGGTTTTTTTTCTGCTCTGGTTTTGTTTGCAATCGATTTCTGGGTAATGTGTGCATGCTGTATCCTTGGCCGCAAGGAGAGCATGTTTCCGGTTCTCTCAATGACTCACCATAGTCTCATTAAGGCAGCAGGTTGTTTGTTTTCAGGGTCTTCCTCTTGTGATATGCTGATTATTTCTATATGTGAAATGATAAACTAGTCCATGGCCATCTATATTTTGATGTTTAGGTTTCCACCAACACCTTTGTTTCTTGAAGTATGGAACTTAGATGCCATGGAGGAATTATGCATTTGAGGAAAGGTTTGTCTGGATTGAAGTTTTCTATTTGAGACCTTCTGCAATTGTCAATCTGGAATTACCAGGATGTGCAGTCTTCCATGAGCTATGTTACTCGTTTCAAAATCTACTTATCTGGTTATGATGTTGGTGCTTGCAGAGACTGTTGCGAGCTGCTGCATTGTTTGCAGGGTCAGTGTTTCTGATGCGCAATTTTGGTGATCTAATGGCAGTGTAAGGTGGCTGTCAGTTAGCCACTACAAAATGCCCAGGTTTGAGTGTTGCTTGAACCTGCTGGGCAGGGGTGCAGTTTTGTGTAGCCAAGATGACTCCTTCACCCATGAATGGAACTTTTTTCCCTGAAAAAACTTGCAGTAATCTGTTGTAGAAGGTATGAACAAACTGGAAGCAGAATCTTCAATACATAACAGTGCCTGTGGTTAGTAGAATTGACCTGAAATGAAGGCCCATAGATGTAGACACTCTTTATCTACAGTCAAGTCTTCTGGTACAGCAGTTCATGCTTCGAGAAGTCATTTGATACTAAAACCACACTATTGCACATAATACCTTTCTGAAATCAGATCAGTGATTTGCAGATGATCCAGTGACTGGCATATCTTTGTCTTTATTTGTGTGGTTTGTTTTCTTTTCCTTTCTTCTCTTGTTACCATCAACATTTTGTTGCAGAGTTTCCTCTCACAAACTCAGAGATACATTTATTTTGTATTTTGTTCTGATCAGTTTTGGTATGAAGCTTTCAGGTGAATATGACACTGTCTATGTTGTCCATCCACCTTGCACAATGCCTTGACAAAGTGAAGTTCTCAAGTTTTCTTGGAGCTCTCAAGATGAGAATTCCTGGATTGAAATATGAAGAGCTGTAATATTTGTGGATGAGTGGGAATTGTACCCCTTTAGATAATCCCCTGTGATGTTCAAGGAATTGTTGCAAGCCTCCTTCTGGTCTTTCCTGTCTTTGTTTGAGTGTTTCAATCCTGCAAGATTTTTTGTCTCCGGCACTCATCAAGGCTTAGGATCTCCAGTTGTGGACAACTCTGAGCTCATACCTATCAAGTAGGTAGGAAGGTTTGTTTTATTGGTAAAAAAAGAGTGCTTGACATCTTTCATATTTGGAGAGTTGTTAGAGATTCATGGACTGGAGACATTAGCAAGTGAGATGAGCGTGAATGGAGTGCTGAAGAGCAGCAATGTGTAGCCTGCAGTTTGGCTTCATGCATGTACAGAGTTTGGTTCATATGTTGTTTGTCACAGGAATCTGAATATGAAGTAGGGCCAAATTTTGTTGGGAATGGAGCAAGAGAACACCTACTCTCAATTCCTGAAGCTGCTTTGCTTGAAAAGATCACAGCAATAGTGATCAAGTAGTCATTGTGAATTTGGAGGCGTGTGGTGAAGTGGGAAACCTTTTGTTGCAAGGTATGGTCTCAGAGTTACTTCCAACACCAAAGTTTGCTGCAAAGCTTCTAGAACAGGAAGGTAGAAGAAGAGCTCACTACTCGCACAAGATGTTATGATGAGTGACTTTTTTATTAGCAAGCCAGTCCTTTCTGACTATCTGTAACAAGCACATCCATAACAACAACACCCACAATGCAAGCAGGTTTGATTTCACAAAACATTGACATTATGTTCTGAATACCGCATAGGAGCTCCAGTATGATGGCAAATTGAATTTCTTTTGTCTTCCCAACACGCATTTGAATTCAATTTAGGTCACATCACATTTTATAAAACACAAAATTATCTCACAAAATGAATATTAGATAACACACTAGCGCAAATTGATTATTGCAAGATGATAAGACAAAACAAAACTCAAATTGTCTTGCAAAATGATAAGAGTAACACAAAATTACAAATTGTGGAGTGCAACATGATTATCAAACATCACACAAATTTACACAAAAATTCACATGACAAATTTGATTGTCTAATTTCATGTAGTGTCAAAACATGATGAATGAGAATAAACACAAAAAAATTGTAATCACAAATTTGATGAAATAATTTCACAAATTGTCAAAATATGATGAGTAAACACCACACAAAACTTGCTAAGACAAATTTGATTATATAACTTCACAAATCATCAAAACATTATGAATAAACAAACAAAAACACAAAAAATTTCATGATAAAAAAAAACATGTGCAAAATTTTCATGATAACATGAAATCGTGATGAATGTAAGCTATAAACAAAAAATTATCATGACATATTATATTTTTAAAAATGTCATTGATGTAATAAAAAATTATTCATATCATGATGAATAAACACAACTTCTTTTGACATGATTTTTAACATCACAAATTGTCATATTTGTGAATATTGATTGACTTTAAAAACTCATAATTTGCAAGTTGGGCACTAACCTTACAAATATTTATCTCACAATTTTTTTGATAAACAAAGTAATAAATTGAAGTTTGAAAATATATATCAATAGAAGTGAAAATGATTTCATGAAAAATGTATAATATCATAGAATTTTTTTTCAATATTGTAGGATTCAAGGAACAATTGAAAATATAGTAAATATTGTGACCTTATTATGTTGGTTTGATTGGCGCTAGTAATTTAGAGCCCAAATTAATTTTAAAATAATCCTAAAATCCTTTTTTAAGCACATTCTTAGATATTTATAATATGTGCAAAGTGATTGATGATGGATGAACTTCATCCATGAATGACAAGGTTCATTAAATGAAATATTTTTTATGAGTAACAAAAAAAAATGTTGGCTTATTTTTAATGATATTTGTGGGGATAAGTGATGGATGGGATGTCATATGTGTCATATATGTCCATCAAGCTTTTTACACAAGGTTCTTTCTTTAAGGGTTTCAACATACCCGGGATCGATGATTCGTTCATTCAGTTGTTCGTGTTCAAAGAGTCGGCGGTTCTCTTGTTCTGAAACTAATTTATTGAAAAGAAAGAACCGACGGGTCTTTATCAATTCTAAAATAACCGCACAACATTGGAGAGTAAGAGAGTACCTGTTGAAAATTTCCAGTTAATCCCCAATTTGGACGGCTGGGATTATCCTGCATCAAATTTGGACGGCTGAGATTGGTGTAAAGTTGAAGAGTCGAGAACCAAAAAGTGAGGTCCCATAAACTCTGAGGACCTCAAAATCCCCGTCCGCATCGAGATCCTGGAAACGGTTTCGAGATCTCGAAGGTCGTCGTCGTCGTCGTCGTCTCCCCGGGCACAATTTCGTGAACGATTTCTGTGGAAGGATTTTGCTGTTGTGTGTTTTCTCCTCCTCCTCTTCCGGCCTTGTTGCGTGCGTCTGAGTGCGTCTTTTTGGTTTTCGGAGTTGCTCGTTGTCGTCGTTCCGGATTCAGCAGTTTCATTTCCTTATGTTGTCCACGATTTTCCAACAGTTTTGAACTCTTCTTCTTCTCCTCCTTCTTCTTCTGTCTTTGTTCTTGTTGTTGTTCGGGATTTAGTAGCAGTTTCTTCACTCTTCAGGTCGGTCGGTCTGTCGGTTGGTACGTCCATCGGGTCTTCTTTTCAATGAAGCATGTGAGAAAGAGACGGAGACGGAAGGAACGACAAGAGAGGAGACAGTTGTAGCATTTATGCCGAGTTTTCTTTGATGGGTTTCTTTTTCGCTTTCTTTTTGGGTCTTCATTTGATCTTGGGAGGGTCTTGAAATCCGGAAAGCTTTTGTGATGAGGTGAAACTCTCAAGGCAAGAAGAAGAATAACAAGGCAATCGAAGGAAGAGGAGGAGGAGGAGAAGACGAAGAAGAATGAAGAGATGAAGGTCGGGGGATGATGTACCGGCCATGTTTTCGTAATAGCATTGGTTCCTGGGTTTCCGATGTTCGTCTCGCAGTTATTCTCTCGAACCCATTTGCCATTGTCGCTGTTTCAGGCAGGTGCGTCATTCTGGAACCAATTGACTTCTTCTTCTTTTGTCATGGTGAAACATGGGTTCTGCAAACTGTGTCTAGGAAAGCTTGGATTCTCTGTTGTTTTTTGAGGAATTAGGGTTAGTGTTAACCTTGGAAAATTGCGACACCTGAAACCCTAATGCAAAAATAATAATATGGTGGGTGTGATTTCTTTGTGGGTGATGGGGTTTTTCTCTGGGTTTTTTGTTAGTGGAAGTTGGGGTGGTATATTGAAAGTTCAAAATATATATACATTTGTGTTCTTTCTGCAGAGTTGGTGTTTCTAAGCTCTTTGTGGGGGGCTGGATTGATGATCAAGAAGTTAATGATGGATGGTGAATTTTACCTCTTGGAAAGTATGTAGGTGTGTGGCCTAAAGCAGGGTGATGGAAAAGGTGGCCTCAGCACCGAATATTCCAGCAGTTGTAGATGCCACAAACAACAGCAATATGGGAGAGATGGGAGGGGGGGTTTTGACATCAAAAGTGACATCTGGGCCCACATTAGGGTCTGCATCTGGAGGAGGAGGAGAAGCAATGCCAGGCACAAATCTGCAACAGTCACCATTGGGGGCAGGAGGTTTGAGGCGCTTACACAATGGAAGATTTGCACCCCAGGCAGCTAGAGAAGAAGATCTCAAAGAGGGGTTTGTTAGTAGAGTGCGGAATGTAGTGAAATCTGGCGATATGGCAAACACAGAAAAAAAGAAGCGGATTCGGATTCGGAAAAAGAAGGTGACAACAGTTTTGCCACCTGGAAGCTCTGGGGTTCAACAAGACACAGTTACTCTAACCACAGTTGCTCAGAAGAAAAAGCGAATCAGGATTCGGAATCGAAAGCGGAAGCAGCCAGAAATTGTGGCAAAAGATGATGGAACTTCACCAGTTGAGGGTAGGCAGAGCAAGAGGCCAGCACGCCAGCATGCCAAAGTGTCAACCTATGATGAATCTGCATTAGATGCAGCTATCGAGGAGCAGCTGGGCATGCAGTCACAAGGGAAAGGGCACAAACGCAAGTTGGACAATGTCGATAAGGACATCACCATGGAAGCAATGATTGCTGCAGCAATAGGATTTCCTCGAGATGCACTGACAGAGGAAGAAATTGAGGCTGGTGTAGTTTCCACAGTGGGAAGTCAAGAACAAGCAAATTATATTGTGGTACGCAATCATATATTAGCAACATGGAGAGAAAATGTAAACATGTGGCTAGAGCAGGAGACAGTAATGGAAACCATACGTAGCTTGCACAGTAAACTCGTTGCATCTGCCTACGATTTTCTTCTTTCTCATGGTTATATTAACTTTGGAGTCGCTCCTGCAATCAAAGCTAAGGTACCTGCAGAAAAAGACAAGGCATCAGTGGTTGTCATAGGTGCTGGGTTGGCAGGCCTAGCAGCTGCTAGGCATCTTTTGGCCATTGGACATAAAGTGGTGGTAGTGGAAGGCAGGCTGAGGCCAGGGGGACGAGTCTACACCAAGAAGATGGAGGGTGAAAAGGTATGGGCAGCAGCTGATCTGGGTGGGAGTGTTGTCACCGGGATTCATGGAAATCCACTCGGAGTTTTGGCTCGGCAGATGAACTTACCTCTCCACAAGATCCGAGATCAGTGTCCAATCTATCAACCAAATGGCCAGCCTGCTCAGAAGGATGTGGATAACAAAGTGGAGGCAGAGTTCAACAAACTGCTTGACACATGTGGTAAGTGGCGAGAAAACAAGGAGCACACAGCAGACCAGGTCTCTTTAGGAGAGACACTTGAGAGACTGCGGCTGAGCAGTGGGGTTGGACTGGGTCAGGAGGAGAGGCAGTTATATGATTGGCACTCTGCAAACCTTGAGTATGCAAATGCTTCATTGCTGACTAATTTGTCACTGGCATATTGGGACCAAGATGACCCATATGAGATGGGCGGTGACCACTGTTTCCTTCCTGGAGGCAATGTGCAATTTGTTGCAGCATTGACTGAGGGTCTACCTATCTTCTATGGCAAAACAGTCAAAGCCATTCGTTATGGGAATGAAGGTGTGCAAGTTATTGCCCACAATCAAGTATTTGAATGTGATATGGTACTTTGCACAGTGCCTCTGGGCGTATTGAAAAAGGGGTTGATAAAGTTTGAGCCAGAGCTTCCAAAGCGTAAGCTGGATGCAATACAACGGTTAGGGTTTGGACTTTTGAACAAGGTTGTAATGCTTTTCCCAAGAGTGTTTTGGGGCACTGATATTGATACATTTGGTCACCTCGAGGAAGACCCTAAGAACCGTGGCGAGTACTTCCTGTTTTACAGCTATGCTGGTGTGTCTGGAGGACCTCTTCTGATGGCTTTGGTGGCTGGTGAGGCTGCAATAAAGTTTGAGCGCACACCTCCGCTTGAGGCTGTGACTCGTGTTATGAGCATTCTCAGAGGTACTTAAATTGCACTGTATCTCATCTGAGGTCTTTTCATAGGAAGGCAAGTGAAGGTGCTACTTGGAAGTCTCACAAAAAACCTGATGAAGTAGTTCATGTTCACTAGCTTGACTTTCTCACAGAATGTTTGAAGTGGCTAAATTCCTTCTATAGAGCTTTTCCATTGGTGGTCAATAACACTTGGGTTGCCAGGTTCTTGGATTTCTTACAACCAAATTTTGACAAAACTTCTCTTCTTTTGCATTGTTAAGTCTGCTCTTCATACAACATGATAACTACACTCGTTCCTGTCATACTGTTTTGTTTTCGCCAGAACTCAAACAACATTCTTTTCTAGAGGTACAAAGTTCAGAAGGGCTTTCCTTTCTCACCTGTTGATTGAAGAAGCTATTGAGAAAGGTCTCAAAAAAGTTTGTCAATAAACAGGAAGAGTTTTTAGGAGTTCAAGGGATCTTGAGTGAATGGAAAACCAAGTTCAACATTTGTTTGTTACATAGACAAGTGTTACCTTCCTGGCCTGAAGAGTTCTCAACATTCTTTTGTTATACTTCATATGGATAAGTCTAGTAAAATGTTTTTTTAATTATTTTTACAAAATAATTTATTTTGTAAACAACTTTGTGTTTCTTCAGTTTCCTTTGAGCTTTATTCTCCAGCAGGTATGTATGAGGTTTCAAATTTTTCCGAGTCAGAAATCCTTAAAGTTCATCTTTCTTTTAATAAGGCTCATAATTTTAGTGGTTAAAAGTGTGGTCCACATCTTCCATTTCTTGGTGCTGCTTGGAAGTTCTGTACAAATCCAATTAAACCGAGATTTCTTTTTGCGGCAAGTTCTACTTCCTTCACAGATGATTGTTTCTATGTGGCTCAGTTCTCAGTTCTTTCTAAGCAGCTTTACTATCTGTGGTCAATGGTCTTTGGGTGTCAAAGCCCAGAAAGGCTCATGTTCCTTCATATTCCTTCTGCTAGAAGTTGGATTCTCAACAACTCTACAGTAGCAGTGGATGTGATATAAGTCCTAAATCTTTCAAGACCAGAGGTTGATACAACTTCTCCACTCTTGCTGTAGTTGTTTGATTTTTCAACTCTATATACTAATTTTGATCTGGTAAGTCTAAGAGCCCATATGAAAGTTGTGATTAATAGAGTGTTTGGTCAGATGCTTTAAACTTCATGGTTTTAAGTTCTTGTTGGTTCAAAGAATGGCTCTTACTTTCAGGTATTTGTGGCTTAAGAGTAAACTAAAGAGATAAGTTCATTTGAGAATCTCCATAGCTTCAAAGTTGTGCAGGCCTTAGACTTAATCTCTTGGTTAGATTTTTTGTTAAATACTTTGTTTCTTTTTTTCAGTCATTGTGCTTATAGACAATGTATTGCCATCCCAATAGGTGGGATCCCAATAGGTACCAATAGTGCTGTCTATTTAGCTAATTCCTATCTTTTTTCTATGAGTTCGATTTTCTCAAGCATCTCTTGAATAATCCTGTTGTGCTTCATAGATTGTCCCTTGTTTGTAGGTTTGTGGATGACTTTTTTGTTCCCAACTTTCCCGACCTTGAGAGTTTTATGTACCTAGAAAAAGGCTCTTTTGGTGGTGGCATATACCCCAAAACGTCTTGTGAGTTAAGTTATACTTCTAAAGACTTCTCTTGTAAGTTCTTGGATCTAGCTGTGAAGCAAAAGTCCTCAAGGTATATCTTGTGATATCTTTGATAACTGTTCTGAACCAAAGGATGCAGGTGTTAGCATGACTTTGTATCCCTTATGTTCATTCCAATATCTCCATTACTGCGTAGTTGGGCATTGTCAATAGTCAGTTTTGCAGATTTTTCAGGCTTTGTAGTTCTACAGATTTCTTTGTTTATCAGATGGTCCATTTTGTTGTCCTTCTGAAGAACAAATTCTACCCTCTAAAGATTCTGTTAAAGAGCACTAGAGGGTTTGTCAATAAAGAAAAGTTCTATTTGCAATTTCAGGATCTGGAGTATTCCAAATGATTTTTTACCGAGTCTAGTAAGTAAGGAAGCTAGTGCGGAGCTTCCTGTAAGTTCATGTAGTCTATTTTTTCTCTGCAGTCAGTTTCTCTATGTTTTGTCTTCCTTTTCTGTATGTCTCTTTTGTTTTTTTTCCCTCAAGTCTTTTCTTTTTGTGTTTTCCTTGGGTTTTTGTTTGCTTGTTGCTAGCCCATATCATGGCTGAGTCTTCCCTTTGCTTCCAGACTTGCAGCAGAAACTTAGTACACAGGTTAGTGTTTACACTGGCCTATACCCACTGTAGGGAGCTAGGAGCTGATGAAGTCAGTGGGGAAGTCGTGATAGAGGAGTCACTATCATAAATGGTCCTGTTGATTTGTCTTTGTGATATTGTTCTTTCTTCACAGTTTTGTAAGTCCTTTTCTGGAAGTCTTTCTTGAAGTTAAATAAGAAGCTTTAACCTTGTCCTGGCTTTCTTAATTGTGAGATGGAGATTTCTGGATTCTCATGTGAGATATTTCAGATCATGCAAGATTTGGAGTAGTCAATAGTATGTTTCTCAGGTTCTTAAGGTTTGCAGCTCCAAAGAGTCCTTTGTAGCCCAAATGACAGGCTTAATTGGTCTGTCAAAGAATAAGGGTTATTCTTAACAGTTTCTTGTGAATCAAACCAGAATCTAACCAGAATCAAACCAGAGGGTTGTGTAGCAAGGAAAGGGTTTTGTTTGGAGTTTCTGCCTGTGGTATCTCCAAAAGGGTTCTCATTCCTAAGCTGGTATCTCCCACTTTATCAATGTTGTTGTCTTGAAGTCCTTTTTCTCTGTTTTCTTTCCATTTCCATTTTTAAAGGGGGTTTTCTTTTCTTGCCTTTTTCCCATTCTAACTTATCTTATTTCTTTAGGTCTTTGAGTCTTCTTTTCCTTGAAGCTAGCCAGCATCATAGCTGAGTTTTCTGGTTTCTGCTGGTCTTGCAAGAGAAACTAGGTGTGTTGGTTAATGTTGAACATTAACCTGCACCCATTGCCAGAAAGTGATGAAGTCAGTGAGGGATGTTATGGTAGGCAATGAATGTCTTACATTCTTTTGAAGTTACCTGAACATGTATATGCCACTTGCTGTTACTCACACCACTCCTGTCTTGTGATCTGGTTTTCCCTTTTCTTGAGGATGGGGTGCCTTCTTTTTCATGGTTGCTGGCTTCTTTTGTCAGATCTGAAATATCCGTTGCCTTATTGTGGGATCATCTGTCAATCCTTTTCAGGTTGACTAAAATTGTAGGTATTGAGAAATCCTCAGTACTTATGAGAATTTATTGGTTTAAAGAGTAAGGAGGAGCTAAGGGGAATGGACTCTCATCATTGGTTCAAAATAGTGGCCAGTTCAGATTTCAACTATGTTGTTAGAGTTTTGATCGGTAACTTGTTCCTCACATTTGGTCATCAGCATCTAAGCAGTCAGTTGGTATCCCAAGAAATTTATTTGTTCTACCTCATTCATTCTGTCAGGTTAATTGAATGTGTTATGAACTTCTTCATAATAAATCAGAAGTTGAGAGGTTTAAACAAAGACATCATATGTATTGTACTAAACTTGGTCTCATGGACAGTTATGTCTGTAGGATGCAGTTCAAAGAGTTCTTCAGAGCTCATATGGTGAGTTTGAGCATTCTTCTGAATGTCTCTGGAAATGAACCAACGGATTGGTAAAGAAAGAAAATTGGTTTTCTTTGAGTTTCAACCTGTAATCTTCAAAACGATGCAGTCAAGGGCTTCATGAGTTCAGGGGCAGAATTTTAAAGTTGGCTTCAGTTTTTAAGTTGTGAGTTGAGGTCTTCAATTAGTATCCAATCAAGGATTTATGTTCCATTTGGCAAAAGGGTGTGGTTGTAACCATGCCTGCTATTGAAGTGCAAAACCAAGTGCTAGATGCAGTTGTCAAAGGAGCTCAAGGGTTTAGGATCATTGGCAAGTAATTGTGGTTTGTGGTTGATTGCGCAGGTATCTTTGAGCCTAAGGGCATAAGAGTGCCCAATCCAGTCCAGACTGTGTGTACACGGTGGGGCAGTGATAGCTTGTGTTTTGGCTCATACTCAAATGTGGCTGTGGGAGCATCTGGTGAAGACTATGATATACTGGCAGAGAGTGTTGATGACAGGCTTTTCTTTGCAGGGGAGGCCACCAACCGTCAGTATCCAGCAACCATGCATGGTGCATTTTTAAGTGGGCACCGAGAGGCAGCCAAAATTGCTAGAGCGGCTGTAGCTCGCATGGCCCCCCCAAAACCCCTCATACCGGCGCAGAAGGACATGCGGTTGTACATGGCTACATTGGCTGACCTCTTCAAGGAACCTGATCTTGACTTTGGAAGTTTCTCTATCATCTTTGATCAACAGACAAAAGATCCCAGCTCATTAGCACTAGTGCGACTGGTTTATGACATGCCAGTACGGATGCCTAGCAGGGCTGACACACCTGAGGTGAGAACCAATCAAAGTGTGCCAGCAGAGGAGCAGTTACACCTCTATACCACAATTACCCGCCAGCAGGCATTTGACTTGAGAGATGTGAAAGGAGGAGACAGAGAGAAATATGTGTATTTGTGCCAGAAATTTGGGGTGAAGCTGGTGGGTCGGAGAGGACTTGGTCCAGCGGGCGATGCACTGGTGGTTGCTATCAAGTGGAACCGAGCAGCAAGAAAGGAGGGATCCACAATGCAAAAGTGTCCCTGACAACTGTTGCATGCTCAAATGGTGAGTAGCCACAAAACCCCTCACCATCTGCACTTTAGGCACATTGTATCCAACATATCAGCAGATGTGGGCAATTTGCTTTTAGACAGGATTGGATTGTCTCTTGAAGCTTACAGCTTTTCATTACACAGATGCTTTGAGTCATGCAGTTAGCATCAGAAGTACAGGCCCACGTAACAAATGCCATTTGCAGTCTGCGGAAGTTCTTGGACTATCTAGGTTTTCTGCAGCAACCTTGGCAGTGTGAGTTCCTTAGACAAGGGGCAGGATAGCTGTTCAAGAAACCCACCATTTTTAGGATGCCATTGCACAGCACTTTTTGAGCGTGATAGGATTGGTGACATCTTGTGAAGGCTGTAAAGCAGAAGATTTCTGGCGATATTGCAAAGTACCACATGGGTATTAATCAGATGGAGCAAAATGCACACAAAAGACTATATGTTCATTACACTTCAAAGATTGGGTCTGCTTTCTAGTGATGTTTGTTTTCTAGGTGTCTGATCAAACCAGTGGATTCAACTCATGATTGTGACATAAGTGTTTTTTGTGGGTTCAACAAAAAAGAAATCATTGGGATTCCTGAGCAACCATTTTTTGTTTCCAAAGAATGACAATATGTCTCAGCTCATGGATGTGTGCTTGATCTCCACAACAATAATCACTAGTCTAATTTTCACGCTTTACTTGAGCAAGCTTGCTTAGAGCAGCTCCACCAGTGTTCAGTATGTGGCCCAGCAAAATAAAAATTGAATGAAGAAAAGTCAAAACATATTGTTCTGGATCAGCAAAATGAATTCCACAAAGATGCCAACGCTGCTAAAACGCAAAGCAGACCATGATAAGTATCATAGATAGATGCAGACGCAGTTATAAGGCATAGAAGACCTCATAAATATGATATAACAGACCTGATATTATGATATGATCTGACCGTTGCTTACTATTTCTGATTGGGCAACGAGAATGATTGGTTCAGGTGGTTTGCTATTAGTAGTCTCCCACCTATTTGCAGTCCCAGTGTTAGTTTTATGAGTGGTGTTGCAGAACAGTAAAATAACTAAAACTTGGATATGAGAAACATGTTTGAATGCCCACCCAACACCGGGAAAATAAACAACCGGAGGGTCTATGATTCCGAGAACTTTTCAGATCCGAAACCGAATTTGGTTACCTATTTAACAAAATTCAAATACCCAACAACAATGCTGGAAAATTCGGAAAGAAGATGGAGAAAAAGAATGGGCGGCAGAAAGAAGAAGGGCGAGGAAGGAGAGAGAGAGAGAGAGAGAGAGAGAAGAGTTGCTTGTGCTGTTGTTGCAGCAAAGATTTTGTTTTTGCAGGGAGAAGATCGGTTTGTGGTTTTGTTGTTGCAGAGAGAAGAATTTTTTTTGTGAGCGAGTGATTTAAGACGTGGCAGAGGAAATAAATAGCGGAGAAAAATGAGTTCGGAGAAGGTCAGGGCATCACATTTGTTGCTGAAGCATGAGGGTTCCAGGAGACCGGCGTCATGGAAGGATCCGGAGGGGAAAGTGATCAAACAAACCTCGCGGAACGATGCCGTAGCCAAGCTGAATGCATTCAGGGCCGATGTGCTCAGCGGCAAGGCGCAACTGGCGGATCTGGCTGCTGTTCACTCCGATTGCAACTCAGCTAAGCGGGGTGGCGATCTTGGTTTGTCTCGCCCCGAATATATGTGTTCTGTTTTTCGTCATGGATTTCTTTGGCTTTTTTTTCCTCTCTTTTCTTGCAGGTTGAAAATGGAACGCGGGAGGATTGATGGATTTTTGTAAGGAGAAGATTAGACCAGAAGTTTTATGACTGCTTTAGATCGGCAATGCTTAAGCTAGGCGATGCTGGCTTCGAATCTGCTGGTTCATTTTGGATGGAGAATATTATCGTACTGCCTGCTTTGAAGACCCAGGGTTTACGGTTTAGGGCTTAGGGTTTAAAGTTTTAGGGTTTAGGAGGACATCGAACAGGGAGTTTGACATGAAGGCCATGGTATCAAGTTTGTGTAAACTCCCTACAGCGCTTGTGAATCCGTTGGGAGCTGGGAGATAGAATGTGTCGGTATAAGACAGTGTTATGTGACCTATTGGTATCAATTCTGTCACTTGAGAACAGTATGCAACGGAGTGGGAAAGGATATAGCAAGTATGATGAAGTAGTGTGAACCTCAGCGGTGCTTTCCGGTATTCATTGTTGGCTTCCTGTCCTTCCTCTTGTTAGACCTGACATGTTTTACATGAGTGTAAGAAATGCAAGTAGTATGTTTTGTTTATTAGCAGCTGAGGCCTTGATCAATGAAACTAGAATTGAATCAAAGAGGAACCAAACTTGATGGAAGCTAAGCCAAGGCTGGAAAGCAGCTGATTTGTCTGAAATAAGAAAAGCAGCTCGGGGAGTGCAAGATACAACCCATTTCTATGGTTGACTTGTTGATTGAGATGAGAAACATTCCAATGCCAACCCTAATGTATGATGCTGTGTCTAAAAGGCAATCTAGTTCAGCCTTGGATTGTTGTTGAAGAGAGGGGGTTTCTACAGTAGGTCACCCAAACTGTGTTAGAGAGGGTTAAGGTTGGAACTTGAAATTCAGCTGTATGTTTTTGCTGTAGAAAATACGGTATTGAGAAGAGTTCTTTTCAATGTTTCAAGTATGCTATTCAGGTGCATACTTGCCATTATTGTCTGCATATATCTGGACTGGTTTGATTCATGTTAGATGGTGTCAATGCCTTTGATGACACTGATAATATAAGTCCTGTTATTCTTGTGCATCCTTCCCAATATTGTCCTTGTATACCAGGACCCAATTTTATTCTTCTTAAATTGGGATCTTTCTTTATTGGTTTTCTTGTTATTCACTTCTTGCTCATCGATATAGTTATGCACATCCTTAAATGAGATTCTGAATATAATAGAAGCCCTTCTATCACTGGAAGATTTAACTCCTCATAGTCCTGAAGGCCTGTGATGGCACATCTTAACTATACATTTAGAATTCATTGGTGTCATGTTGTTTTAGTCTCTTCTCATTGCAATTTGGTGATCAAATATTGTTCAGGGAGCTTGCATGTACATCATGAGGTTACAATTCATCTTGAGATAAATTGTTTTGCAGCAACCATAGTCTGTGGCTGTCATCATCTATGGATTGCAATAGAGATTGATTTATCATAGAATTTGCAGCCAGTTTGTCCATGGACATAGTCAAGGTTGTATGTGTTAAGATACCATGTATAGTTTTGATAACGGGACTAGTTGGTGCTGCACTGTGTATCTCTGAGAGACTCTACCTTGTTTTCCCAGCCATAACCATGGAGTGCAGATATTATAATATATGATGCAACAATCAGTTTATGTACACTATTTCTGACTTTTTTTGGTTGAAAATACAAGGTGTATTTTCAGAAAAGTTCTTTTCTTCCTCATTTACAGTAGTTTTGTCTTCAGAATGTTTGCATGCTCTTGATCTAGGTCTTGGAGGTTCTATTTGGCATGTCTGTTTTGGCTCTGCTGAAGTAGATTACAGGATTGTTCTGATTGGACTTCTCTTTTGATTTGACAGCAGAGGCTTTTTCCAGCTAGCTGCATGTAGAATCTGAAGCTTGTGCAGTTGCTGAAAGTTCCAGTACTGCTGTGTTGTGTATGTATATTATAGGCAGCTTGAAAAGCAGAAGAGTTGTACATGGTTAACTGCTGTGATGTATGCATGCAAGGTCCGATATAAAGAGATGTCCAAGGTGATTCTTCAGTCTGGCATCAGAGTGGTCATATGGAACCAAAGAATTTGAAAGTGATGTTGGTGCAAGCAGAGATTTCCTCTGTGATGCACAAGTTTACTTTTTAGGGTAGAATATGGCATTGTTCTGGGAGAAACAGGGCCACAGTACTGGATAGATGAACTTGTAGTTCCTTGAGATCCAGGCAGATTCAATCCAAAACATACCTTTCTTTTGGTCATCATCTACTGATACTCATATGCTGTGTTGGAATGGAACAGGCTGGTTCAGCCATGGCCAGATGCAAGAGGCATTTGAGAAGGCCACATTTGGACTCAATGTTGGTGAGCTGAGTGACATTGTGGACACTGACAGTGGGGCCCACATCATTATGCGAACTGGATGATGGTGAGGAGGAAATTCATGGCTTTTTCTTTTTGTCTACATGAGGAAGTTCAATCACTTTTTCATTAATGTGACACTGCCAAGGTCAAGCCACAATTGGAGTACACAATTGGAGTAAGGGTGTATTGAGAAAAAGAAGCAGTAGCCAATTTCAGGAGGTCTTTATGATCATTCTGCTGTCTACAAGTTTTAGCAGAGTGTTTATGTTTTCTTGATGTGTGTTGCACGCACCTAATACTTGCAGTGATGGTTGATTTTCCCCTCTTAAATATTTTGCTAGCTTCATTGAAGTGCCCTTGTGGTAAACACATTCTTTGAGTTCTTGAGTTCTTTGCTTTGTGACTTTTGTGATGGAAGATATGATTCAGGATGTTGGGGGCACTACAGATGGAGCAATGCTTTGAGAAGACGATGAATGCAGCAAGTGAAGTCTGAATTGGAGACTTTTGCCACCAGGACTTTTGGTGGAGGCCACTTCTTTACGAGAAAAAGTATGGTTTGGAATTGCAGAGAAACAGAATGATTTCCAAAGGTAACATTTAGAACTCCAGACATTGTTAAGAAGAAATTTTCTATGCACTTAAAAACTTATGTTATAATTTGTTGCTGGTTGAATTGGAAAAATGATTGTTTTGCAATAGTAGTATGCAAAGTTGTATTTTTTCCAAACAATTTGAAGCTTCATTAAGTATGATGTATTGATGCACAAATTTTGAATATGGAGATTTTACAATCACGCTATTGGATAAGTTTGTTTTGAATAATATTGCAAGTTGAGAGAAATTTCAGAAAGCATTTTGCAAAAAAGGGAATTTTCCTACTCTTACTCACTTCTGCAGCCGGTAAGTTCAACACCCAAGATTCATGGTCATGTTCACATCTACTTCAATGCTTGTTGGTACGTACCATAGTTAGCTAGCTCATAAATTCAAATGAAGTGATTTGCACGATTTGGATTGACTCAATTATGACACATACTTTCAATTGTGAACCCTATGGACTTGCATGTACAAATAAATGAATGAATACACAAACTATTAATTTAATTATTCATCCATGAAGGTCTTGACACATCCAATCCCATATCACCTTGAAGGTTCAACAAGTTGTGGATGCCCAATGGATTTGGCCATGGATTCGGTCAAACACTAGTTGATGATTTGAATGTGCAATGTTATTGATGATAGGGGGTTCTTGTTGCATGAGATTGGGGAGTATGGTCAAACAATAAATATTAGGCTCTACAACTATCCCAAAATTTTCTAAAGTGGGCAAAAAGTTAATGGGTTTCAGTGCCATTTGATTCTAAAAATTGAAATGTAAGGGTTATCGAATTGAAGGATTTGAGAGGCTGGAGACATTAACACCCAAGTCCAATCCAAATAAAACTACCATTCACTCTTGGGTATGTGATCTAAACCCTTTGAAGTTCATGGAAAATCATTTGCACACAAATTGTCTATGAGAAGAAGCAATCATATATTTAACTTCACGATACTAAAAGAAACTCCACCGTGCTATCAATTGACCACAACTCTTTCTCTTCTTCTTTGTATTTAGATAACCAAATCAGCACAAAACCCATATTTGGCCCAATTGATGTTTATGTCAATCAAAGGAATATGATGAAAATTTTAACCAACATGTCATTTCACAACTACATTACAAAGAGAAGAAAAACTATCATCCATCATAGGAACCACATTTCATCTCCCACAAAAGATGCACATAAAACACCCATAGAAATTTCCTCCGGGGCACCTTAAGTAGATGGATAATATTTGTTCAAAAAGAGGAGGCCACTTACAATAACAATTTTTAGATTTCTTGTCCAAAACTAAATAAAAATCCAAAAGTTTCTTAATTTTCCTTTAAGATATAAGAGGCACTAACCCACCAGAACTTATATATATGTTAAATATAAGTTATAAATCTTATCAAGATATAGTATCTTGAAATAAAACTTGGTATTGAAAAAGCCTATTTTGTAACAAATTCTCTGTTGTTTAAAAAACAATTGTCAAATTTTCAAGGAAAAAAAAATTGAGAAAAAAATTCCCAACAATTAAATCTGTGATACTTTTTTTCAATTTTTTGGTGTTGCATCATTGGCAAGCATCCAAATCCTAGGATTTAGCATTAAATGGCAATATGTTTTTAGAACCTGTCTAAATTGTTTTTTAAAACTAGTTTTAAAAATCTACCAAACTAAAATCAAAGTCCAAATGTGGCAAAAGCTTTCTTTTTAAAAAAAAAAAAATTGTGAAATTTGGCAATTTGTTTCAAGAAAAGGGAGTTTTTTTTTTTTTTTTCATTTTGGCAAAAACAATCTCAAAAAAAAATCAGAAAAATGAAAAACAAAACACTGGCTATTAGTGGTGATGTGGTGGGTTTTTTTTTTTGTCCTAGTGCTTTTTTCCTTCTTCTTTTTCAATTTTGTGATGGAACCAAAAGGATAGTCTCTAAGAAGAAAAAACCAAATTTGTTTATAAATGACATATAAAAGTTTTAAAGTCTTAAAATCCTTTTATATTGTTGGCCACATAAAAATACAAATCTAGCAATAAAAAAGACGCCAACAAACACTTTCTTTTTCCCATTCTCTATTTTTTTTTTCTTTAAATGGTGCTCCAACTTATGCTTGTTAGTAATTAATGAGGCCACCAAGGGTGAATACCATAGTATCATGGCAAGTTTAACATTTCATTATTATTATTATTAAATTAGAATATTCCAAAATGGTCTAAAAGATTCCAGGTTGATAGCTATAATATTTCAGAATATTATAAAATATTTTCTTCTTTTTTTTTCCTTTCACATGGGTAATAATATGATCTAAGGAAAATTGACTTTGAAAATGTCTAATAGAGATTAATATTGGACAAATTAACATAGATTAAGGTACAATCTTGTTTGAATTCTTTTTTTTCCATTATTATGACCTTTAAAGATAAAAGTGAAAATCTTGGGTCATTGAAAAAAAATTGAATAAAATGAATTGGAAAAAAATTTAAGTAGTAATCAACACCTAGAAAGTATATATATATATAATGCAATTAATTAAACATTAAACACTTGTAAAGAATGTTGTAAATATGCATATTTATGACATGTAATTGAATACCAACCTTCACAAATGTGAAGAACATTCAAGTGCAAAGGATAAATGATGATGATGATGATGACGACAAATTGTTATCAGCCATAGGCATGAAGCCTATACAAATCAAAAATATTATTATGTAAATATATTTTATATTTTATATATTTGACATTAGAATTGGCAACTATGACTTAAAACATCTTACCTAGAGTTTACCAATGAGCCACCTATTTACCATGGGCTACGCACCTACCTATTTACATACCCACATGCTAGTTACCTACCTACCTACCTGTGGGTTACCTACCTAGGATAGGGGCTATCAAATGCTTAAATAGGGGGGATTACATAGTGCCTAACTAAGGACCTTCTTGCCATGATCATGGTACTATTGGAAAACCCTTGATGAGTCAGGATGCACCAATTGGTTTCATTCCAAAAATTGTATATCATAATATAAAAATTATGTATTTTGGCAATCTATCCATTTATGTTTATTGAAAGACATGGACAAATCATTTAGTTAAGAGTAATCCAAACTTTATAAAAATAGATCATCCAAACAATTTGTTTATATCCAAGGAAATAAATTGAAAATTGATCATATTTATTTTTAAAAAACACAAAAATAAATTATAGGCTTACATATCCTTCCAATTTCATGATACCAAACACTATGCCAAACCATGGTTTTTTCACTAACCATTTTTGTGATTGTGTCTCAAACCTACTAACGTAGTTGTATGAGGCATGCTACTATGCCATTTTTGTGACTAGTGCCATAATTACAATTACATGACTAATCCTCATAACTAGTAGTCTTGGATTGGTCACTTTTCCTAGGAAGCTTGTTCTAGGTAGCCTAATATAGTAGCCTAGAAGTAGCCCAATAGTAATATGATTTGCAATGTTAGAACAAGGCATAGTAATAGCTTACCAATATTCTAGCCTATTCTAGGCTACCATAGGCTTTTAACTTTTATGTGCTACTTTAGGCCTTCTATAGGCTACTAACTATTTGATATTACTTTAAGCCTACTATAGGTTAGCTTAACCTATTACTATTCTACCTAAATAATAATACCCTAGTAAGAACTTTGGGTTCATAGTTTGAAAAAAAGTTTAGTACTAGCCTATTATTTAAGTAGCCAATTAGGTAGTAGCCTAATAGTAGGTTTTATAGGGCAATCTAATAGTATTTTAGTAGCTTAATGTAGCCTAAGTATTTGAAAAATAGCCTAGGGTAATTTAATAATAGCTTAAGATAGCTTAAAATAAGCTAAGGTAAAACTTACATTAGTCTAGTAATAAATTCTGATAACTTATAGTGGATTAGAATAGCCTAATAACCTAGGTATTTTAGAATATTGTGGAGTAATTTAATTAGTTGTAAATTAGGTACTCCAAAGCAACCTATAATAGCTTAGTTAGTAGTAGCCAATTAATAGCCTAGTGGTAACCTAGGTAGGTAGGTAAGTTGTATAGAATGTTAGTTTATAAGTTAGGTTGCCTAAGCTATTTTAGACTAGGAAGGTTGCTACTTTAGCCTAGGTAGGTAGGGCAGCTATGTTAGACTTCTTAGGTAGGTTAGAAAATGTTCATTATAACCTAGGTTAGTTAACCACACATGTTTCTTGACTAGGCTAGGTTTCTAACCTAGGGTAGGTTGCATAGAGTAGCCTAGGTGATGTCAATTATGGTGAATGTGATTGTAGTCATTTAGGAGAATCAAAATTATGATTTGTGACTACTATTGCAAAATTGGCTCAAGGTAAAAGTGATGAGTCGAAGTTGAATATATAGTCATGGAATCAGATGTGTCAAAGATGATTACAAATGTAATCATTTCTTTAGTTGCATATCCCATTTTTTGGATAGTGAAAGAGATTGTAACCATATTTCCATCAACACAAACTAGAATTGGAGGTTTAATGATTTTGAAAAATTTACAACCTTAAGGTGATTTGAAGTGTGATTTTTCCACTACAAGAAAACAACACAACCTAACCCTAAAATTCACAACCTTAATTGCACTTTAACCCTACAAACAACCACATTATAAATGAGAGATGAAAAAAAGAACATTCAAATCATAGTCATGTGGTTAGACTTTTGAAATTTTGAAAACCTTGAGTACAAAGTTGTTGACCTCTATTATTCACTTTTCCAAACATCATTTCCATCCACTAAAGAGAACTCATCTTGGTCAAGAGGAGCAAAAATGTTCCAAACACAACATTTTGAACTTTAAACACTTGTTAAAATAGAGTCTATGAAGTCCTTCAATGTTATCATTTCTCATGGTAAGAGAAATGGGTTGGTTTTAACAATTTCAAGTGCATTGTGTGCCACTATCTTGCCCACAAAATTAAACCAACCTTTGTTCACTTGGCAAAGTCATTATAACATGGAGGGATTAATAGGCAAATGTGGTAGAATGTGTTCAATGATAAGGGTATATACTACTATATGGATCTAATTTGGAGGCTATAGTTTTAGATTGGCAACTCTAGGCTAAAAGGAAACAATCATTCTAGGCTTCGAGTTGCTTCACGGATTATTTTAGAGTTTGACCAAATAGGATTTACATTCATTCACATACTTTGCACTATAAAATGGAAATCGATGACCTTGAAAACAAGGATTTCCCATAATGTGAGGTCATGGCATTATCAATCCCAAAATATGTCTTCATCCTTTCACATTGATTGTATGAACACCATTGTGATGTTGTTTTGAAGAGAACAAAATTCAAGTTCTATCCTCACCTCTACAACCTTCAAACATTTTTTTGCAATATGCACCTTTCTCTCCACACATGATATCCTCTCCACCATGCCTTTGGCAATATTTCCAATAACAACCTACGATTACATTATCACCTTCCCTTGATGTGGTTAACCTTTTTTTATAGACACACTCCATCAACTTTCTTTTAGAGACATGTTCAACAAAGTGATTTTCCCCAATTTCTTTTGAAACTTAAACTTATCCTATCAAGGAACAAAGTATTTTTGTGGGTTGTGGTTGTTTGTATCTTTTAACCTCCATTGGTAGTTAATAAAATACACCTAGGGTGAGTAGTTAGCAAAGTATTTAGACCTAGGTAGGTGCACACTATTTATATAGTTTACAAAATTGAAAGGGAGGACAAAAAATATCGAATAATTTTTTTAGTTGCAATCTATGAAAAACATTTGCATGCTAAGTTGTGATTAATTTTTTTATCCCATATCTTTTTTCTTCCTTTTCAACTTTGTAAATTTAAATAGATGTGCACTATAATCATCAAAAAATCAATGTCATTTAGGATGAACCAATCAAATAGGCTTGACTTGAAAGGTTGAACCCAAAATAAAATGCAATCTTTAATCTTAAAAAGATGATAGTTACTTACCTAGGCCTAGGTACCTATACATAACTTGTTTCCTACCTAGATACCCAGCTATTTGAATAACCTATAATTCTATTTCTTTAATTAAAAATATATCAAATATTTGTGGATGTGTCACATGTCAAAAAATTACCATAAAAAACAAACAATCAAGATATTTTCAAAATTACATTAAGAAAATTCAAAATTTTCATAAATGTTAACACGTGGCAACCCAACTTTTGATATTAGTGTTAACCAAATTAGTTACATGATAATTGCAAATGACAATACATATATGATCAATTCAAAGATGAAATCATATTTTGTTGAATTTTTTTTTCTGATCCAAAATTTATGTCATTTATGATTATGGTCACATGTGACTTGTTTAATGCAATTAGTCATACTTTAATTATATATACCATTTGTGACTAAAAATTAGTTAGAGGAACGAATATATGTTTTTCTTATAATTTTTTTTAATTTTACAAATAATTATATCAAGTTATAGACTAGTATTTCCAAAATTAAGCACATTAGGCTGAAAACAATTTTCTTATGGGTTCCCCCTTTCATGAACAAGGACCTTTCAAGACCTTTAATGTCCAAAAAGAAGGTTTTGAATTGTGCTAATTCGAGCTCATGTCAAAGTTTACAAAATATTCATAAAAAGTACCCCAAATTGGAGATTACTGGGCCTTAGTTTTGCCAAAACTGGGGACGAAATCAAAAGCTAGGATGGAAACAATAATAGACAAGGGAAACAAAATAAATAAAGGGACCAGACTAGTTTTGGGGGGCATATTAATGCATAGATATAACTCGGAGCCCCCCAAATACATTTTAAGGAAATTTCTCATTAATGTTTAGGGATGGTGTGATACATAAGTTGCACTAGGGTTTTTATTTCCTCAATTTTTGTGTATAAAATATTTTTTGATTTTTTTTTCCCAAGAAAGTCGCAATTTTAGTTGAATTTAAAACCCAAAAAAATCCTAGTCTTGGGGGAACTTTGAATAAATTGCAAATTTTTGTGGGATTATGTGCAAGTTTTGGTTTGTAATGTTGAAGGCCATGATATGAGGTGTAACAATTTAAGGTATAAAAACGGTTCTTGTGCATTTGGGATGTGAAAATATTGGGTTCCATTTTTGTAATAGAGGCACATCTTCTTTGTTCAATGATCGTTGTATTAAGGGTTTTATATGTTCGGAGTTTTGTAACAAAAGGGCTGAAAAAAATTTGGGGCATTTTGTTTTGTCTTTAGCATGTGCAAGGAATTTTTGAAAAATAACATTATGTGGTTATTTTGAATAGTTTATTTGCACTTGTTTAAATGCATTTTCTATGTATAGCGTTAAAAGCAATCATCAAGTATTGCTTGGTGACTCTTCCCATTGAATGCTTCCTATTTCTCCAAATGTGTTATGACATCTTGAATTCTAAATCTACCAATTGGTAAATCTAGAGAATGGGGTTGTTTGGAATGTGTTGATTTAGCTTTTAAGAGAGTGGTTTTTGGTTTGTGGTCAAATTTGTTAGTCATTTTCTTTTTTAAAAACAAATATCAACTTCAAATTCGGCAACCTTTGATCAATTTGCAAGGAGGGCAACAACTATTATGGCTATAGATTTTTGTGTAGATGAAACATGTTAGTAGTTTGTGATTGTTAATATGAAACAAGGATGAAATTGGAGAAATTGATTGAACATGTGAGAGCTTTCCGAAGATATCAAGAGCATGACAAACTACCTTGCTTCATAGATTGATGTTTAGTTTGTACACAAGCAATTCTTTATAGGTAATTGTATCAATAATTTTCCTTTTTGACCAATCATGTATTTTGTATAGGTAGGTGAATATATGACCAACCAACTTTGCAAAATGGCTCATTATTATCAACAACATCAAGCTATCATGGACCCAAGTGGTTAAAAGCTAGAAGTTAAAACTACCTAAATGATTTACAAATAGTTCATTTTTCACCACAACCTTTAAGTCTTGCATACCAAGGTAACCTAGTTATATAGTTGGGGTCCAAACAAACTGGAAAGACAAAAAAGAGCTCAAGATTGTGTACATAATAGCAATTGAATCTAACCAGAGAGCTTATAATGACATCAATTGCAAAACGATTGGCACCTCTACAGGACCCATGCAGAATGGATCCCTTTCTGCTTGTTATGAGCATGTAATGTAAAACCTTCATGAAGAATGTAGGTCAATATCTCTAACCTTTTTCAATGAAAACTATCAATCAAACCCCCCAGAAGAAGAGAGACCTGCAACATGCGGTCTGTACTAGAGCATTAAACCTCAGTACGTGTAGTAGACACATGGGAGGGTAGGAACTAACAACACTTGTATTGGTATATGAAATAGATGTGTATTCTTCTTCTTCCTCCATATGACATCATTTTTTTTGCAAACTTTCAGGTTTTGATTTATGCGTGTTCTGACATTTGGTGGCGTTTCTGGGGGAGCAAGTCTTTTTTACCTGACTGTCGCATTTGAAGCCTTTGGTATGGCAACAACAGATGCCACATTCCCTAATGCAGACGCAGCAGATTCCACATGCTGTAATAAAAAATCATAAATCTTGCGTTTTAATCTGTCCTTGCTGTCTGTGAATTCAGGGTCTGGAGTGTCATCCTTACCCGAATTTACTTGATCTAACCAGTCGTTCACTCGTTTCAATTGTGATAACATGGTTGCAATATGGCTGTTATCTGGCTGACTTACAACTTTTGCCACCGCAGATGAATTTAGTCCACTTTCACTGGAGTTTTTCACTTGAAATCCACCATCAAGAGCTGCTTCCATGAATTGAAGAAACCATGTTTGTGCTTCAGCTTGTAGCTGCTTACCAAGCTCTGCCGTCTCCAACAATCCTCGTCCACCTTTTGTCCACTTTAAAAGCTGAGGCATGATGATGGGTGTATCTGACACCACCTTGCTTACACCTTTCGGTGTGCTAGTTTTCACAGAAACAACTTTACTGGAGTTCCGAACGGGACTAAGCGTCATTGCTTTTATTTGAGATTCAAGTCTCAAGTCTTTGCTTTCTTGACGCTTTCTCGACTCATTCCCAACTTGTGTCACAGACGACAATGCAGCTCTGGATGGCGTTGTTGCTACAGATGGCCATATTGAGGCGGCAGGGGAAGCCAACACACTATGGACTCTTGATGCCAAGCTTGGCTGTCTGTCAAGTAACACAACCATGAGTTCCTTGGTAGTGTTTTTCTTGACAACCGTCCGAGCAGACACCTGTGAGCTTTGTTTGGTCTGTAAGGAGAAGTTCCCAAGATCTGAGAGCAATGCTGCATCAATCCAGCCTGTGGAGGCACAAGCTTTATCCACAAAAATTGCAGGTTTTTCTGTGGAGGTTTCTGTAGTGTCATTGGAGACTGGAGGAGGATGGCTCGCACTTGCCAGACCTTCTGCAACCACTGCTGCATGCTTCAGATAATCATGAAGGCTCAAGAACTTCTCCACTGATGGTTGTGGAAAGTCTGTCTGTGCTGAAGAGCATAGCTCAGCAAACATGCTGCACATACCCACACAAGAATCTTAACAATGTGAAGAAGACTGTAAAACGATACTTTATAATTATAATCCACAATCAAGCTTTTTGGGCAGAAAACCATTGATACACACTCCCAACTGTGACGCAGAAAAAATTCAACACGGATTATCCTGATAACTTGGGTGATATTTGAACTTGCCTCAGACTGCGAACAAGAGCCTCAGCTGCTGAAGCCTCCTGCAGAGCTTCAGCTGCTGCTATTGAAGCAGCATCACGGAGCTGTGTGACCTCCTAGAGATCGAAAACATGCACACAAATCCATCCATATGAGATACTCCCTATGTAAGCAACTACTACACCTAGAACCAACAAGCACAAACACAATCACAGTAAAGCGATTGTGTGATCATCATGAAATCCCAGTTTAAGATTTTTCTAGTTAGGGTTTTTTGATGAAATCCTAGTACAACTTTATAAACCCACTGACAGGATTGCTTGATCCACGGGGTAATTGCAATTTGTGTGAACAGGAAAATCTCATCATCTCCGTCACAAATAACAGAAGATGCAAACAGATAAAATACAAAAGAGCCAAGCCCTCCAGAGATTGCACAATTAGTACCTTGCCAAGTGATGCCAGAGCTGTTGGAAGTGAGTCCCATGACACACTGCCATCCGTCCATTTTTTGCTGAGAACAACTTCCATATGTGTACTTAGGGAGGGACTTTGTTCCACAGCACTGGTTGCTCTCTTTGCAGGTGTCTGGCTTGCATCCTTTGTACTCATTTTCAGCAAAGATGGTTTCGGAGATGATGAAGAAATTGTCTTATCTTGATACTTGATCAGTGCCGCATTCACATAACTATCACTGAGCTTCCTTGTTGGAGCAACCTACAGACGACATGGATTTAATAGGAAGAATTTTCACCACCAAGGATCGAAGGAAATGTAAATTCACCTTTGTCACCATACCCCTGAGATTTTGCTGTCATCTTCAGAGAATGAAAGTCACAGATTAAACCTAAAAAACCAATAAGGAAACGATGCAGTGGATTGCAGTGCAGGGCACTCACAGTGGATTTCGTTTTGCCTCTGGCTTGTTTAGAGGTGCTCTGGTCCTTGCCATCCTTTGTTGCACCAGCGCCCTCCCAGCTTTTTCGTGAACCCTTGGGACTTATAGCAAGCATATGATCCCCATTTGGATATGCTCCACCTGACAACCGCTTAACCTTGTCTCCCAAACTGTATCTAGACAAGCCCTTGTTTGCAGTGAATGATCTTCTGACAGTTGTAGACTTAGACCTAGATGAAGAAACAAGGATATGAACTTCCTTGGAAGAAGTTCTTCTATCTTCAGGGGCTGACATTCGAGCTATCCTAATCCTTGGTGACAACTGAGGCACCACTCCAGATCCAAGCTTCGGTGAGGTTTTTGTATCTGTGATAAAAGAAGGCAAGCTTGAATGCACCTTCAAAGGGGAACTCAAACGGGGATGAGGGTTTGACATCACAGATGATGAAGATAAATCTGAAAAAACCTTGGATTTCACCAATCTTCCTCTGGGTCGAGAACCCGACCTCAACTCATCTTTCTTCTGCTGCTTTGCTGCCTCAACATCTTCATTGGTCGAGGAGTGAACCTTTTGCAAAGTGTTGCGGGTCAGTCTCTCTGTGAGTTTTGTATCAAAGTCGCTCACAACAGACTTTTCTGGTGAAATCCCAATCTCTTCATACTGAACTTGAAAACTGTTGGGTCCGAGAGAGTTCCTGCTTGCAGGCTTGGGATTGGTATTGGACTCAGATCCATTTACAGCATTGGAAGAGACAGGAAGCCTCTCAGATGAAGCCTTGGACAATGTATTTGGGTCAAACCTTTTCGAAGGGGTTACAGGCCTAGGTTGTTGTTGCTCTTGAATGAGAGTCGATTGAAGAAGAGAGTCTGAGAGAGAAGTGTTAGGGTGAGAAGGTACGACAACATTACTACTACTGATTTGTTGCACTGATGTAACAGATGTGGCAATCAAGTCTTCAGGGCTCCCAACACATTGATGTCTGCCTGGAAGCGGTCGCACACCCTTGAGAAGAGGAACTGGAGACCCAGCTTCAAGCCTGTCAACATGGATGAACTGGCCAAGCTGAAGCTTGTCACTCAGAATAAGGTCCTCATGTTCTTCTGCAAGGGAGACATATGTTGCATGCGAGGAATCTGATACTTTGATATAGAAGCCTTGGTTAGGCCATAGCTCACCACCTGCAAGTGCTGGCATTATGCTTATGACTTGCAGCAGAGCTGATCTATGCTCCCCTGTGACTCGCACATCAGAGTTGATGTGTTGAAGGAGTTTTACCAGCACTCCAGGAGTTAGAGTTGCCATTTTCTCTGCTTCGCCAAATGAGCCGGACAAGTTTTACAATACAAAACCACCTGATTTTGCAATCTCTGGAAAGGTCCCCCAAAACCAGGGTTCAAATAACCTTTGTGTCCTAAAAAATTTCACAGCTTCTTCTTCTTCTTCTTCCCTTCAGAGCTGCCCAGAGCTTCATCAGAGCTTCAAGAAAGTTTAGCTGGACTTGAACCTTGCAACATTTTCTAAATGCTGGAATTGTAGCACCAACAATGATGATGACAAAAACAAGGGGGCTGTTTGGCATTCCTGCAGAAGTTGGAAGAAAATAAGACGCATTTGTAAAGCAGTAATGGCTTGCCAGAAACACATGAGACTCAAGAGAGTGTGTTGTCTTTCAAACCTTGCCAATCTCTTTTTCCAAACACTATAAGCAGCTAGCTCCTTCCCAAAGCTTCAAGCTTGAACTCCCATCAAAGCTTCTTCATCTCCTTCATAGCTGGAGTTCGCCCGTGCAAACATCTTCCTCTCTAAACTTTTGGACAAGTAACAGCATCCAGGGAAAAAAAACGGAAAAAAAAAACCTGGGGCTGTCTAACGTTTTCTTCCACAGCAACTATGTAACTAGAAACTAGAAAAGAACAGACTTTCTTCCCACAAACTATAAACTTGCACAAACAAAGGCTCACAGAAATAAAAAAAGAGAGCGATGGGTGACTGCAAAACTACCCCAAAACCTTTCCTGTCCTAAACACTTTTTCCATCTACTCAGAAGTTTCAAGCTCTCCATCAGAGCTTAGTTTCATCATCACACCACACCGAGCTCTTCACCCTTTGCAAACGATATTCTTCTTCGAAGCTCTTGTTCCACATTCTGGGAATAACAACAGAGCAGCAGTACCAACCACACACCCACAGCCACAACTGAGCTATTGGCCATAGCTACTGCAGCTAGGTGAAAAAACACACACGCAAAAAATACCAAAACTACCCAAAACCCACAAAGTAATCCAGTTGCAAAAACAAGAGAGTCCCAGATCATCAGACGCACTAGAGACTAGTCTACAGTAGTAGTGGTAGATAGTAGATATACCACTCTAAAGGTGTGAGCTTTGGAGCTCCTTCTTCTCCAGTTGCCTCTAGATCCCTCCTCCTCCTCCCATGTTGTCACAGCTGGTGGAAGATTAGGTGTAACAACTCTCTGTCCTGGCACTTGTTCTTCTTCCGCAGTCTTCCTCAGAAAGCTGACGAGAGTCATATCCATTCTGCACACCACCAATTCTTTAATCCAAAAAAAAAGGGGGGAAAAGACAGGGGAAAAAAAAAGAAAAAAAAAGGGAGTGAGAAAGAGAGAGAAGAAGAAGAAGAAGAAGAGAGAGAGAGAGAGAGAGAGATCTTCTTCTCCAGGCAGAAAGAAATTCTCTGCAGTAGCACAAAGACAAACAACTTTTACACAGTTTGTATCAAAAAAACCATCTGGGCTGCACACACATACACACACACACACACACACACACACACACAACTCACTGTGCTGCAGTCTAGTAGTGGCTAGGGGCAACTCATGGGACCACCACCAGCACCACTACAAAGTGGTTGAGTGTTCAAATCCCATTGACTGACTGACATCAAACTGCTACTACTCACTCTGTCTCTGTCTCTCTGTTTCTCTGTTTCTCTCTCTCTCTCTCTCTCTCTTCCCACACACACACCACATGATTAAACTGCTACTAACTTATCCTATGATTAGCTGTGTACTAATTGCCCACAATGTCGGACTCTTTGTTCTGTTAATGGGTTCTCTCTGTAATCAAGTTACTATGTAGACTTTTTCTTGAAGTACAAGTACTTCAAAGTGTGGCAAAGTTTCAATTTCTCCATTTGTGTCATTTGGTTTTGCAGAATGAGTCTTTGTTTTCTTTGTAGGAAAAGGCTGAAGGAATTTTGTGCCTGGTCAATCATACTGCCCTTTTGTTTTTGCTTGGCAGTTGGATTAGAGTCATTACTCCAAGTAATCATTCATGCATTTATTTACCAATTCAGCTAGCTAACCAGTTTTTTGTAATATTTTTAAAAATAATAATAATTTATAATTTCAAATTTCAGTTTTGTGGTTTTGACAGTTTTGAGATTTTTCTGTTCACTTTACACTTTAAAATTAAAGGTTCCAAAATTTTCCAATTTCTTGTCATACCAAAAAAAAATTAAAAAAAAAAATTAAAAAAAAACCCTGTAAGCTAGCTAACTAGTGATTTCTTTTTTGAAAAAAAAAAAAACAAAAAAAATTAAATATAAATATTGGAAACAATTTTGGATCCTTTTTCTTTTTCCAGATTTGAATCATTTTTACTAGAATTATGCGAATTTTGCCAAATATTCCATATCACAGAAAACTGGAAGGAGAAAAAAAAACCTTATAGCTAAATAAGTCTGCATATAAGATTTTCATTGAATAAATGACTTTAAATGCTTTTATTGCTCCCAGGAAAATAAGCAAGCTGCATTTGATTATTTGTTCTGCTCTTTCTGCATAACAAATAAACTCTCGTGGACTTTTTATTTTCCTCCACCAATACATATATATATATACACACACACATATTCATTCAATTGAGTGTTTGATCATAGTGTTATTATTTCTCTTATAGGGAATATCAGATATCTGAATAATAAAAATAAGTTGCCAAAATCAATCAATTGGAAAAAAATTTTTTTTTTTTTTTTTGACTTTGAAAATTACTTGAAAGAAAAAAGAGATTCAGAGACCAGATTTTCTATGTGTAGGGTAAATTTCAATGTTGGGTGGATATTAGATTTTTTTCAATGTCCCATCAATTTTAGAATATCATTTCAAATATCACAATTTTTTATGGTATTTGAAAAGCTTTTAAATGACATCCAACATTTGATATCCAAAATTTTCAAATATCTACCCAACATTGGCAAATTCCCAAGGTGAGGCGGATTCCCAAAATAAGGGACATTGCACAACCCTAACCAAGTCAAAATCCATTTTGGGACATCTCCTCCCCCAAAACCCAAACCTTATCTTGAACTTAAACATACATACACCACGATACGGGGTTTTAGACCTACTCATTAGAAGTTGGGAAGGATCTTACACCTATAAGTAAGCATAATTTGTCTACACTCTCAAGGAGTAGGCATAAGACTCCTTCCCTTGTCCCCAGATGCATATTCATGGATATAATGTACCCTCCACAACCAATAGCTCTCTCCTTGAAAGAGCTCTCCAAATGCTTTACAATGTATTAAAAGTTTTGAGCCACACACGCTGTATTACCTTGGTGTCTCCAACACTAATCATATTATCTTTGGAAATATTGAAATTTTCTCCCAAAGATAAAAACTTTTCTCAAAGAGCAAATTTGTATGAAGAGAAAATTTTAAACCTTTTGAAATAATAAAGTTATCCGTAAAGTCAAGCGATTAGGGGGCGAGAACGGCCAGTTTTGGCATAACAAGGCATCATATGCTTAACTGGGAATGAGCTTTTACAAAACGAAAAAACTGTGACCCGAACTAATTTTTTAATCCCATTTTTGGTGCGAAACTGAGTTTCATCCCCTCTTTCCTTTTTCCTGAGCGGCTCCCACTGCTGCTACATATAGTTTCACTGCTCCTACCTGTACAACTACTACAATTACTCTCAAACCTTGTACATTAAATTGGAGATTCAGCACTTCATACTGAGATTTAATAAAATTTCATTACTTTGTGGATACCACTGAAAGAGAGGGTGACTTTACAGATTGGTTTAATATCAGCAATTTTTTTATTCTATTCTTTTCCAAATGGAATCTTCAATTTTAAGGTGTTTTTTTCGTTTTGTAAAGGCTCATTCCCAGTTAGGTGGTTGGTTGTTTTCACCAAAGCCTTGGGATATAGTAATGGTCAAGACAAGACTCACCCACCTGAAAAAGAGAGGTTAAAAAGCCGCTACACACAATTATTGTTTTAATTCTTTGTGTAACTTTTGTTCTACTTCAAGTACAATGGAACCCCCTGCAGAACCTTCTCTACTCAAGAATAAAAATCTTTTTCTTTTCCGAGAGGTATTGTTTGTTGTTACGAAGAAACTAAGAAACTCAAGTTTAGACTCTACTCTCAAGTTCCCCCAACTTCTCATCATTTGTCATATCTACTTGATGCCATTCTCCCAACAAAAAAGCTTCAAAGTATATATCATATAAAAAAACACTCACAAAATTCCTTAGTGTACTTAAACAGCACCATCATTCAACAATTCTTATAACATAAAAGTGAAAAAAAATCAAGAGAAAAAAATTTAGGACTACCTTAAAACCATTCGGAGAAACATACTAACATATTTGAAGAAGCACCTTTACATGTACAAATAATTCCTCCTTTGAAAGAGAAAGTATCTTAAGTCTACTCCTTAATTTTTAGGGAAATTATGTCTACTTCTAATATCATCACATTGTCTTAAGCCTCTTCTTTTGGGAATAGCCCCACCCTACCACACCGACCCTAGCCTACAGGTAGGGTAAGGCCATTTCCCTTGTGCACGCACATTTGTAATCCTTTACACATCTACAGACAATGCAAATTTACATTGAAACGAAATTCATATCGGGGGCCTGTCTGATGTGAATAGTGCCTCATCAAAAGACTAGAGACTTACCTTATGCCTGCAGAAGAGCTCTTACACTTTCAATGTAAGATATGTCATGGGCGTAAAAGGTGGTGCTGGTGCCTCTGGCTGCTTCTCTCACCTTGTGAACTACATCTGTTAAGAATTATGATAAAATGCTTTATCATGTCAGTCTTCCTTTAATTAGCAAAAAAATTCGCCCAGAAGGGAAATTCAAAATTCAAAAATGAAATGATTTTGGAGGTTCTCAATCATCCAATCCCAAGAGAGAATATAAAATACTAATAATGGTCAAATTTTCATATTGGGTTTTTAGGTCTACTTTAAAACATAGGACTATGATTAAAGATTTGTAGTTCATATCTGGTTTATAGCCAAATTTGGCTAAATTCTTCCTAGGGATGATTGCTAGTTTGACTGCAAAAAACAAATTTTCAACCAAAAAAAAAACTCTTCTTGCCTTTTGCTTCTTGTTGGGCCCACAGGTTTTAGGTCCATTACCAAAACGTAGGTTTAGCCGCTCATCAATAGCCTTGTCCTAGGCCCCATTCATTCTCCAGGATCCCCTTGGGGCCTTTACCTGACACAACAGAGATCATTCTTTTGCATCAATTGCACCAAATTGAACTCCACCAATTTGGAACATATCACAAGACATCCAACAACCTCTCTACCAAGAGCCTTATGATCACATCTAAGAATTTTCAGATTCGGTGGAACATGTCCATAACAAAATGCTCACAATCAGTTTGTTGCTTGTTGCTCCAACTTCTTCGATGTTCGTTCTGATGCTGATGAGAGAAAGATTTTCCAGCAAGCAAAAGCTTGAAAACTATTATTCTAATTGCTGGTGAAGATCTGCTAGCTACAAAAGATGTTTTTAATCGACTCAAAGATTGTCATAAGGACATACTAATATTCAACTTGGCTGTAACTAATAGCGAGTACACAAGAGTTAGAAATAATAATATAACAATAGTTCAAACGACTCACAGCTACAGAAGACAAAGAGAGAAAGAAAGACCCAAAATAAATAAATTATAAACAAATGAAAATGATTATTATTATATAAAAAGACCAGCTCGTTCCAAAAGCCATCCCTTAATTGGGGAAACCAACCTGATGTATCAAGTTGCCGCGCTGCCCACTTGAGCAAAATCCTGGCTTCTAAAAACTATTACCATTGATCATTCATTCATTGATCTTCAATGGAAATCCCATTCTCAAGTCTCCCAAATTCGTGTTTTGCTGAAAAATCAAGTTGACTCACCTGGATTCAGATGTCATGCAAGCCAAGTGAAGAGCACATACAGACTATTAGCAGAACATATATATATATATGAAAATGCAAGGAAACCTCCTTGACAATGATAACCTTCTGAGAGAGAGAAAGAATTGCTCACAAGAAGTGCCAGACCATCAACTTCATCGTAAATAGCAGTGACGAGCTGCCATGTGTACCCACTGGTTTCATCACCTCCCAACAGTGATGTTATCTTCATCACTGCAGATAAGTCTATAACAATTCACCCAAAACTCTTGGCAAACCATTAATCAGTGTCCAACACTAGTAGCAGAGTACAATCTGATCTCATACATTTATACTGTAGCTATGAAAACAGGAAGCCAGAATTCAATCCGAACCACCAAAGTATATACCAAGTTTGTACCAACATTATCAAAACAATTGATGGAAACATAAGGCCTTATGAAAAGCACCAAGGTTGTTACAAAATCCATCTGTGGAAACATGCTAAGGAAAATTCACCACACCACATTTCAGAAGAAACATCTGCAGCTCAAAACAGAGCTGCAAATGAAAATATGTACTATTTAACCCATAATGTGTACAAAAAGAACCTCGCAGTGCTGTTGTTTGGAAAGTTTGTGTGTTCATCCAGACCGCAATGCAGTGGAGCTGGATCTCTGATTCAGTGCTGTCTAGACTTGGAGTGGAAGAGCTGCTTCAATCTATGAAAGCCTGATATCATCTCTAACCTGGAGCACTTACCAGAAGAGTGTCCTGAATCAAAGGAGCTCATTCTGGACTCAGTCTTCTTTACACATTGGAGAGTTGATGAGTTTGTTCTCTCTGGTCTGGAAGTATCTGTCATCTTCTTGTCTGGCTGGATTTGTCGGAGGGTGAACTCAAAGTGCGAGCATTGCACATGCACCACTGTTTGCTGTCCCACTCGTGGGGAGCCTTTGGATGTTGTTGAAGACAATGAGCTTTCTGTATCCCTGCTGCTGCACAATGAGCCCTCGTTTGATGCCCTCAACTGCACAAGTGCTAACTGGATAACAAAGCTTGGAGGAAACCTTGGGTTCTGAGCTGCAGCTTTGCATGTTTCAGCACCTAGTTTCTGGTAGGAGATCACCTTGAAGAGCCTTGACGCATCAGCCTCATTTATACTTGGATGAGCCTGCATATACAGAAGCACGACAAGCATGTGAGAGGTCAGCTCCATCTTTTGCAGTAATCATCACAAAACTAAATTACAAGATGGTCACATTCCTTGAAACAATGAGGCAGGGCACATATGTTTGCAGGGTTTAGGGTTTAGAGAGGATGCACTTCGAAAATCAAAACAAGATTGCATTAGCGACACAGCAAAATGTCCGACGATGAATCTGAGCTGAGTTTAGTTGGGATTCTGAAGGAATTATGTCAGAAACCGCAATTTCAGCTTTCAGTCAGTAGCAGGTGCACTGACCTCGAGATAGATGTCGACGGCCCTGTATAGGCCATCGTCAGATTCGCGAGCGGAGTCTGGTAGCGATTCTGCGAGTGCGAGAAACCGCGATGGTCGCAAATAACTGTCAGCGGCAATTTCGACCAAGTACTTGTCCATCAAGTCCCCCACTTTCGTCAGTGCAGTTTGCACAGGAGTGCCGATATCGGAGCTGACTGTTGTCGCTGGCATGGATAACCTACTGCTACTACAGTCAGCTCGCGAAAACGTCGACAATCCGCTCTCTGTTCTCGTTGATAACAGAGACGAGCTGCTATCAGAAATCCTCGCGGCAGCAGCAGCAGAAGCAGATGCCATGAGCGCCTCAGCTTTGTCCTTCAGAAAGAAATCTACAAGACGGAGAACAAGGTCGACATCGTAGAGAGAACTAGAGCGACGAGGAAGAGCGGTAATCAGAATGTTGTCCAGAGTCGCCTTGTCAAGCTGTATACCAATCATGCGTTCAAGCTCCCTCCGACAAGCCTTTCCAGCTCGCAATGCTAAAGCGATTCTTCGAAGCCCTAGCAACGACCTACAAGAAACCGAGCATCGCTCAAGAGAACCCAGCAAGCTCACCACTTCTTCCAAGGTCTTCCGTTGCAGTCTCCTGCTGTGTAAGTGCAGAGCGTGCTGCTCGTCGTCTCCGCATTCCCCCTTGTGCGGCGTCGGGGATGTGAGAGAGGCGGCAGAAGAGCCACATCCGAGCACAACCGGTAACAACCCCGAGCGCAGATAATGTAGAAGGAATTTTGCAAGAATTTTGTGGTCTGAGACTCTGTTGTTCATCATTGCCTTCACCACGCGCGCCATCAGGTGCACAGAAAGACTGGCGATGTCCTCGAACCACCAAGTCTCGGACGCAGCTTTGGACGATCTGTGCGAGGAGTTGGTGGTTCCACTAGCTGGCGTCGTCGCCATCAGGTAAGAAGCGAAGTAGGATTCGATGCCTGCGTGAATTGGACTGTTCATCATCATCTCCGCAGCAAAAGCGAACGAGGAAGAAACTTTCTCGGCCAGAGAGGTCACGCAACGCTCCAAGAGCTGCGTTCTCTCCAGTACAGCACGTGGTTCAATCTTCTCGCACGATCGCAGCACGGTGATCACTTCCTCCCAGCTCCAGAACACCATAGCTCGCAAGTAATCCTCCGTCTTCTTCTTCAAGTTTCCTTTGCACATGGCTTCTCCCATGTCCAGGAATTCCGCGGCACAGCGCAGCATGACCACGTTACTCGACGAGATCGATGTATTACTCACATGGTTCATGCTCAAGCAAAATCTGACAGCCATCTCAAATGCTTCAGGTCCTCCAGGCATGTCCGCAAGTTCTACCCGCAGAAGAAGAAGCTTGCAAGAATTGGAGGATGACGCCTCTTCCTGAGAAACGTTCTTCTTCTTCACCGTCGCCTCCTCCACCGCGTCAACTAGTCGACCACAACGAGCGAGTAGAGGAGTCTGCACGAACACAACAACAAAGAATCAGAGAACAGCCGCAGTCTTCAAGGTTCAAAATCAGAAGGAAAAACCGTTCTACGCTTTGCATTTCCATTACTCCATGGCTTGCTTTCAGCGGAGACATCCACGACAATTGTAGCTAGAAATACACACGAGATCCTAGAGCTTTAGACATGAGAATCTACCTTCGGCACGATGAAGGTTCGACCTGCATTTACTTCCACCTCCAAGTACTCCATTGCGTCCGTCTCCACCATCCTGTGCACGCGCGGCAAGAACAGGGTCAGACAGACACAAAGGAACGCCGCGCTCCTTCAATTTCACTCCCGTGGGATTCCAAAACGACGGTTACCTGATCCTGAATCTGGAACTTTGAAAATGTGCAACGCAATCTATACCGGACGCAGTCAGTTCTGTGAGGAAAACGAAGAGGCGAGCACCTTCTTTTGTTTGTCATTGCGGGAGTGCCGGGGTGGATATTGGTCGGAGAGTCATGCTCAATCGAATCCGACGACCCTACCGTGATGCTGCTACAGCTATCTAAGTAGAAACTGAGCTTTCTCTCCTCCGCCATCTTGCAGGAATCACGAGCCCGGCCCCGTGCTACATGACCACAGAAACCTCCAAGGAGAGCAGATACTCATACTTGTGCGTAGTCGAAGCACGACATCCATGTTCAAAGCTTGCTAGATTCCTTCATCCATTCCTATTGCAAAGCGCTGTTGCTAACAACCAATTCCTCATTCTTGAACTAAGAATTCGACAATTGCACAGATTTCTAACCCCCTACGGAAAAGAGAGGTGCAAGGAAGATTGCATCCAGACCAAGTTCCTACACTCTCAGGAATGACAACGATTCTGGAGTCGAAGAAGCTGAACTCCTCGCTGCTCTCCCCTGTGCCTTTCTTGATGAGCACAACAAAAGCCGTCGAACACAAGATCAATCCATCAACACTTCTTCCTCGATAGAAACGAGAAGCAAACCGAACTCGATTTCAGCGCTACCGCGCGAACATCCCCCACTGGTGACGATCTCGACAACATGGATTCTTCCGCGCCGCCTCTAATTGATGTGCAAGATTGTTTCAGAGTCACTCCCGAGAAACAAGAATATTATGTCATCGTCTACATCACCGTGCAGTCCGCTGCTTGTCAGACAATCAAGTAGTAAGTCAAGCAACCGGGACGAGTCCTCTAGGATGCACACAAGTAGCACTTTCTCGAAGACCAGAAACCACGACCACAGAAACGAAAAGTGATTGCGACAGACCAAACAGAAATATCTTGGAGGTGAGGTCGGGGGAAGGCAAAGGCAAAACAAAACAGAAGGAAGATCCTGACAAGAGAGTTGGATTCTACCTCACATATCTCTTGCGAGAAAGAAAGAAAGAAGACCCGCAAACAAGCTGAATCAGGTGGATCATGCCTCGTAGAAAGAAGAAGGAGAGAGACACACACACGAAAAGCTGGTCGACCTATTACTACAGACACCGTGTATTGTGACACATCAAAAGCAATCCCCCGCCTTCTTCGCTGTGCAGCTGCAACGACGGCTACTTATTGCTAATGCTTCTGATACTACCGCTTAAAATTTCAAACAGAAAAACAATAACAAACTGCCTACAATCTCCACCTACGCATGCGGTCAAAGCCGCTGCAAGTGCAAAGAACCAAAATATTCACCTATACTTTCTTCTTCATCATCATCATCTTCTGCAAACTTAAAACAGCAAAACACTCACCGATATTGTCTTCTTCAACGGCAGCAGCAGCAGCAGCAACTTCTTCTTCTCCTTCTCCTTCTTCGTCCTCGTCCTCGTCTCTTCTTTCTCCTCCGCCTCCTCCTCCTCCTCTTCTTCCTTCGCAGCTTCAACAGAGAAAAGGGCTCAATTGCAAGTGCATGTCATCTTCTTCATCAAACAGCAAATTTCCTTTGACCAAAACAGCAACCTAAATTCCTGAGTAATAACCGGTGGTCATGCATAATGTCAGGTTATCAGATAACCGGTTACTAATCGCCAGTCAACCTGCTGGTTACACACTGGTCATAGCGTTTTTGAAAAAAAATAATAATAATAATTTTAACAAGAAATTTCTTTAATTTTTTTTTGTATTAGTATTTAAAGATGAATAACCTACCCTGCTGGATGATAATCATCATCAGTTCATCCAGGTAAGTTATCAGATTTTGAAAATCAAAAATATCAAAGCGATTATCAATTGAACGGACTCGCACAAACCGAGGTTGGCCGGTTATTGAGTTTTGGTCGTTTATTCATAACCAGGCTGATAACCGGACAAAAACTCACTAACCGGCCAACCTCGGTTATTACCAGCCGGTTGTTTATTGGTAACCGGGTAGAAACCCAGTAGATTTTTTATTTTAATTTTATTTTTAATTTTTTTTAGGGTGCTGTTGGAAATGATAATTTTTAAAATTAAAAAACAACAAACACTAAACATAGGTACTTACCTATATTGATACCAGGGCGGGTATCACCAATCACACAATGCATGGGTTATGCTTACATCATATTGCATGAGTGATTTTGCATCATATATTTGATACTCATAACCATCCCTCGTGAGAATCTCAACCCTCCGATTGGCTATTTAGCTCGTTCATAGTGCATGCATGGGTTATTCATACCATACCGATCGATATTTATTATTAGTGCATGGGTTATTTTACACCATACCCATATTCAAAGTGCATGCATGGGTTATTTACATCATATATAATTTTGGATGAAAAATATGTTTTTCATTGCTTATATATTGCCAAACCTTGTGCATCACTCTTCTAGTTGTTACTTTTTTTTCATTTCCCATACATCCAAATTCTAGGATGAAAATTTCCATGTTTCACATGTGTCCAAAACACTAGCATTTCTCCATCTTATGCAAATTTGAGTTGTCACACTATGTTTAACTCTTGTGGATTTTTTTTTATTTTATTTTATTTTTAAAATTTGGTTTGTTCACAAATATTTAATTCCTATGGTTTTTGGTTTCAAAGTTTTGTGATTTATAGTGTGATCCTTTTTTTTCTTTTTCTTTTCTTTTTTTGGGGGAAGAGTTATATAAAAATACCACTTGTTAAAAATCGAATTTTATTCAACAAAGTTTACCTTTCATCATATTGAAATTTGACGTCAAAATATGAGAGAATAGAACATTACATAATGAACACCAATAATAATAATAATAATAATAATACCAATTTTTCAAATTTCACCAAAAAATATGGACTTGTGATATCATCATCATCATCTTAAGGAGGAAATGAAAGTTGCACTATTAATTGTGTTATGGCTTGAAATTATGATGGATTTTTGTTTGAGTTGATGGCACAACAATAATTGATTTTTTTACCCATTTCAATTAACAAATTCATTTCCTAATTTAAAAAATATAATGTCATCATGGGTATTGGCATCATCAACATTATTACCCACCATAATGTATTTCCCAATATATATACAAAATTGAATGCATTTATAAATGTAATGTTAAAGCTTCCATTGGTCAATAGTTTTGGTAGGTATTTTTTTTCAAAGCACCTTGGTCCTTATAATGTTCCCATTCAAATGACGAGTTTGATATGGTGTTTTTTCTAGGGTTTTGAAAAGGGGTGCGAAGGGGCTTCCTACTCTCATTTGGTTTTTGTCAACAAAAGCAAAATGGTTACATATGTGGAAATGGAAATGATTTTAAGCCCTTCTTTTTAAAAATGTAACCATAAACGAACAATATATTCAATAATGTGAAACAATTATGTGAATGCATTTATTAAATTTGTAAAAAAAAAAACATATGGCACTTTAGATTTAAAGTTTAGCAAATTTGGCTTCCATTTATTATAGGTTTTTTTCTTTTTTTTCTTTTTTTTTCTTTTTTTCTTTGATTGAGTCATTCAAACTAACCATTTTCAACAAACAATAAAGAGTCGAGACTTTTGCCATGTTAAGTGTATGTAACTTAAAAACATGACTTGTTTAAATTAAAATAATTTCATCTTAAAACCTTTACCTCAATATTTAAAACTTGATTCACAAACTCCATTAAACATAAAGTAATTTTTAATATTGAAAGGAAAAAAAGGATTTTTTTTTTTTGAATTATTGAGGCCCATTTAAATAACTACTTTCAAATATTAAGACCATGATGAATGGTCCATGTCAACACAACCATGTTGAATTTAACAAACGAAACAAAGCAAATTGAACTATAAGCAATTATCAAAAGGAAATCAACATAGCCAAATTTATCATTGTTGAGAGGACTTAAAAGAATTAATGCTAATGGCAAGTTTAACATCACATGCATAAGAAATATTGGTTGAAACTTTATAACGAAGTGAACTTTAAAATCCAAACCGTTTTTAACTTATGAGCAAAAGCACTCTAGACACATGTTATAATTCCTTTAATGTAATCTTTAAAAGTTTAAATAACTTGAAGGTGCAAATTAGGTCAATTCAATTCTACTTGTAACTTTTAAGACCCTCAACTTCTAGGAACATTGACCTTGTGCATGCATACAAGTTTCAATTTTTTAAATTAAAAAATGACATTTGATTATAAAGTCTAGATTAAAGAATACAAATTTGCAACCTTTTGCAATAGAATTGACTCTTACATTATAAGATGTCATAAATATTTTTATATATACATCTATTTTCAACTACATTTCAATCATACCATGTTGTGTGATTGAATGGAGATATTTAAAATGATAATGCAAAAAATTATTGATGGTGTGAACCACATGTTTAAAAGCTACATGTAGTATTTTTGTTTTTGGCAAAAGAAAACATAACATGATAAACATTGAAACAATGACTTACAAGCTTCAAAAAATATCGTTGTCCTAAAGTCTTGATGAAATCACACCAAATTACTAAAGCAAAGGTTGGGATTGAATGGTGTTGAAAATTTGCCTTTGCATGAAAATCTAAACCCATAAACTTGATTTCTAAATGAATGAAGTTGTTGTTGCATAGTTTGCATGCTCTAATTTAATTTTCTAAGCCTCTTTCATGTAATTGTGCATTTAGTAATTTTGCATCACACTCCAACTAACCCATTCATAAACTTGAACACCTTAAAAATTGAACATATTTTGGCACTAATCTCAACTTTGTCATGATATTGTTTGTAACTGATCTTGCCACAACCCATTGTTCAATATTTAAATAACTTTCCTAAACATTTGAAAGTGAATGACAAATTACAAACCAAGGTATTTCAACTATAGCTACATCAATATCCAATGTAGTGGGTGAATATTTAAAATTGGCAATTCAACTATCATAATTAAGAAAGTAGTCGCGCCAAATTACACATGGGGAGGAAGTGAAGGAAAACGAGGTACAAGTGAAAATAAGTTGATTTGACAACTTGAAGGCATTTGGCAAATTCAATATGAGTGTGTTTAGGATTCCCTTAAGGCAAAACAACCATGTGATTTTCTAATGTTATTTGGCAATATTTCACTAATAAGAATAGAAGACTAGTTTGGTAAGTGTATTTTCATATAAATTAATTCAATAAATGAAAGCATCATCTATGTTTTCTTTTAAACATAGGCAATTATCAACTATGCCCTTCAAATAACAAAAATTTCCTTTCACAAAAATCCATTGTGGTTCCATCTAGTCAATCACAATTTGGTTCCCAATCCATTTCCTAAACAAATCTAACCTTAAAACAAACCATACAAGTGCATGAAACTTTCCACAATGTTATAAAATGGATAACTCTCATCACTTCCAAATATGTGGCACTTTTACTTGGCGTACATATTAAAAGATTATAAGTAGTGAAAGAAAGAATACATATTAACATATTTTTCACCATGTAAAACCATTTCAATAATCCTTCCTACTTACACATGAATAAATATATTGTTTAATTGTTTCAAATGATTTGTAATATGGACATAGTTCATTAAAAATCATGATCATAAATGTATTATTTTGAATTTATGGTTCAATAACATTTGGACAAACATAAAATTTTAATGACAATGATCCATCAAAACTAGTTTGAATATGACAATTTTAGGTTCCATAAATTGTGGTTATCATTTACACAATTCCATATTGGCATTTATTTAACCCATTCCCAAGTAAAGAAACATGGAGTTATATATTCTTAAAGTTTCTCTTTTCGACACCATATTCACAACCAAATTTTCAATACATTTTCCACCAATTTGCATCCCATTTATTTTCAATTGAATTTGAATTCAATTCAAATGGATATTAATCCAATTGTTCAATTAAATTAAATTGAATTAAAACTCAATTCAACTTGCATGCAAGGCCATTCAATATTTTCATTCAAAATATAACTAAATTTCCACATTGAAATCAATTCATTTTTTCATGTTACTTGATTATTTGATCATCACTAGTAATGCCCAATAGTGCAAATCTCAAGTTAAATACATTTAAATGTTTGTAAAGGCCCAACCTCACACAAAGATTGAATGGAGTTGAATGGTTTACTTGGAAGACATTTCATGTTGATCATCCATAATTCATTTAGATGAATAAAATTACAAATCACAAATTTGATTTATATTTCCACATGATAATAGTTGGGTACCTCAACACTAGCATGAGCCAACCAACTTGCCCACATCACCAAAATGAGATGAACTACTTTTGACTAAATTAAAAATAACATAATGTTTGTTAGGATGATGTGGTAAACCATGCCAATTATAAAATGTGTTGGATTATAAATCCATTATGTTTACAAGGACCAAAATATTTATTTATTCATTTATGACATTTTATATTATTGTAGCCTAAGGTCAATTTCCACATTGAAAAAATGAATAATATATTTTTTCAACAAATGAATTTGTTTAATTTGGAAATTATTATTATTTCCATCTACTACTATAATATTGTGATATGACTAGTGAATTTATGCATAGTGTAGTTTCTGATAATTAGTATGATTTTCAACATGTCAACTTTGTATTTTCACAAAAATTTGATTCATTATTTTGAGATTTTTTAATGACAAAGTTGTTCTTAAAATAAGGTATTATGTAAAGTTTTCAACAATTGTTGTACATGAGTATGCCATTTTGAAGGCATTTCAAGTCGTTTAAAAAATGATTAAAAAAAACTTTGGTTGTAATGTTTTATGTGTGGTTCTAAATAATTTATATTCATTAGACTCAATCCAAATTACTTCACATGTTTCCATAATACATAAAAAAGGACATCATGTACAAACATTATAATACAAAATTTTACACAAAAACCCAATAATTGTTTACATGTCCTATAATTCCATTATTGTGGTTATATATAACTCAAATAACTTGAAAGATTACATATTTTTAAAAACCATATGATTGCCTATTTTAAGATGTCAACAAGGTAAAGTAAACAAAAAAATAATTCACCCAAAATCCATTTAAAAAATGGAATGATTTTTTATATGGACAGGAGAAAGTAGATTCAAAATATTTTGAAGTGAAAATATAGGGCCTTGCATTTAGTTTATGGGAAGTTGGATACTAAGTTTGAACAAATTTGGTATCATAAAAGTAGGTTGGAAGTATGTTTGAAATTAACTAGGTCAAATGATGTTCAAACCTATAAATTCATATTAAAATTTTGATATATTATGATTATGACATTCGTAATTTGATAAATACATAAATATTTTTTAGGGCTCCAGTGAGTTGAATTTTTTTTTCAAATCAATATTTCATTTCCATGTAGTTCATTTTGTAAAAACAGAGAATTTGTGTAAGTAGATTTTTTTTATATGATTATGCTTAATTCTACTGTCAAGATGGGGTTTTTAAATATTTTAGACATAAATGGAAAGATTATAATCATGTTAATTATCATACCCAAAAAAAATCTACTTTCAATATTTTTAAAAAAAAATCATGGCTACATGTAATTTTTTTTTAACAAGCAACAATGAACAGACTACTCTACCTTGTTTGCACCCTTCATGTAACAAGAAAACCTTAATATGTGAAAATAACATTTGTTAAATTCAATGTTCACATTGCCATATGGCTATAAATGAATTGAAAATGGTTTTAAAAAATGTTTACATAAATATTCATAATGTTGACAAAATGAATCATAACATATATCTTTAAGAATTCTCATTATGCATTCTAAAGTAGCTTTCGACCTTTCAAATAGACAAGCAATTTAAAATTAAGTTAAAATCTTCACATGCTATCAATATTTATTATTTTATTTCAATCATATGACCAAGTTACCAAATATGAACAATTTTTTTCTTTGGAACCTACTTTGAGTTGGATGATCATGTGTTATCATGCATCCACCCAAATTAATTGATTGGACCTCTAGGTGTTAAATTTTTCAAATAAAATATGTGTTAATCTATTTGCAACCTTAACCATGGGTTCCCAATCCAACACGAGAAAAGATAAATAATCAATTGAAATGACCTAAAATAGCCCAAGAGGAAAACATTTCACATAAATAATAAAGAAAATATGGAAACCAAATTAAAATATTCCCAAAACATTTAGAATCCAACCTCATTATTGGAAGATGTGATTTCAAATATTTAAGTTATAATTTGAAAGTCCAACATCATAATCAAATCAAATGATGTTGGTGTTTCCCAATAGAAAGTGAATATATTGGGTTGCATGTCAAAAGTAGTTTACTTTCCTAATTAATAAGTATTTTAAATTAGTAATGCATGAAAACCTTATTCATGTAAACTATCACAAAATGTCTTAAAATTTAGAACTTGTTGTAGTGATTAAATCATGTTCAACATTGGAATTGAATGAATCATTGCAAGATATTTACAAGGGGTTTTCTTAAATATTAACTTGTATTCCACATAAATTATTTAAAAAACAATTATGGCGTTATAAAATTTGGTGTTTTCATTTCAAGAAGCCATGGTTTTTGAAATTGTAAGAAGTTGTTATGCCAATTTCACATTGTCTCCATGGAGACAAACAAAAAATAATTAAATAGGGGAATAATCCTTTTTACGTTAATCTAGTCCATGGGCCCAAATGAGTTCAAATGAATCAATATCCATGTCAAAAGGTCAACTTTTCTATAATTTTTGTTATACGTGTTTATGCATAATGCCATTTTATTGGCATGTTAATCATGACAAATGTTTAGTGATTAATATGGATGTTGAGAAATCCAAATTGAATTGTTGAATGTTTCAATTTCAAGTTTTGATTTGAACAAAGGATGCTTAACAATTTCATTCAATAACACTACTTTTAGAAAGGACCCTTAAATTTTCACAATACAAACTTTTAAATGTTCATTTACTTTAAATAATAGGTGATTAGTAAACACATTTGAAAAACACTCAAAACACTTCTTCTTCTTCTTTTTCAAATTTAGGGCATGTTTCAAACACATTGATCATTTACAACATGTAAAATGCGGTGTAATGTATACCTTGTCTAAAGCATAATCAAAATGTTTTGGAATGATTTGAAAGATGAGCGTGTGTGTGTATTTCTAAATGATTAACATAAAACATGTAATAAATTAGAGCAACTATAAGTATTTTAATAACAAGTTGCAAAGATTTCATTCAAAAATTCAATTTTATGGCAAAAACATTTTTCTGACAAAAGGACATCAAAAAGCTAATAATCCTTAATTTAAAGTAAAACACGTTGGTTTGAATTAACTATCATTCGGACCCCAAAGTCAAATTAATGATGGGTCTATGTTGAATCACATCTTCACTTTAGGTTGAAACCAATGTGAATTGTATAGTTCTCAATTTTTTTTAAAACTTTTAGTTGGATGGCTTTCATTTGATTTATTTTATTGTTATTATTTTCGTTTGATAGAACTATGATGATTTCTTTAAATTGATTTTAAAAATAAACCTTCAATTTAAGAGATCTCCCAAAAAACTTAACATTTGGTCAAATTTAAAATTAATTGGTTTCAATTCCATTTACATTGAACCCAAAAAACTTACTTTATATTACCCCTAGTTTATTAGTTTGGTATCAACCCAAGTTGCAAGTGGTGAGAAACAATTTCGGGAATAAAAATTTCATGCAACCAATGGGAAGGTTCATCAAGCACGCAAGGGGGCATGTTTTTATTTCCTTTTGGGTTCGGAGGGGTGGAGGGCCATGGGGATAGATTTTTTTTTTAAATACTACATATAACAATGTTGTTATTTTCGGTCATTATTATTTTTGTCACATAATAGTAAAATCTCAAATCTATTCATTTAATACAATATGGGTCATTTGACAAATGTTACATGTGAAGCATGGGCTTTTTGAATGAGAATTTTGGAAACAATTTTTAGAAGCTTATATAATCACTAATGCAACAAGGTTTGATATAAATCGAGCCTTATTATCAAAGATGAAAATGTTCATTACAAAATCATGTGTGGTTGAGCTTTGTGCATTAGAGAGGGGCGACATTCTCTCATGTTTTCATATGCAAATGGTCATCAAGCATCATATTTTGAGTTTGAAAATGTTGAGTGAGGTTGTGAAGGAATGGCTAGGATGGGCATGTGGTACATTGCAAGTAGTTGTGAAACAATGGCCTGCATAAATTTGTTAGTATGGTTGGTTATTTTATGAAGAATATTGATGAGGATCATTTTCTATCTATGCATCATAATGTTAATGGGAAGATGATGGAGGTTGATATGTTTGAGTTTGTGAAGTATGGAACTATAGTAATGAAGAATCATGTGTGCTTCACACACCATTATGTTTTAGAACATGTAATGTAATGTTTTATAAACACAAGATGAAAAGGATAATGAATTCTTTTCTTGTAAGGGTTTTACTTCAAGTGATTTAAATGGGTCAATTTTACCCTATAATCAGTTGGGTGGTTTTGTTTCACAATGTTGAAAATGAATTATCAAATATATGATTTTTTATGGAAATGCATGGATGCTTCATATTTGGTTGATCTTCAAGACATATAACTCACTTTTTTCAACCACTTGTCCCATGAGTGCAAGATTTGTGAAATTTAACAAAAGGAGTTAATCATTTCAAGAAATAACACATAGGAATGGATTACAACTACTCATTTATGCATGTGGTCAATAATTATGTTGAATCACAAAAGGGTTTCCACTTTAACATCATGCCCTTGCATGGAGATGACGAAAAAAATGCCCATGCATTTTTAATGACATATTTGTTAAATGCATGCATCTTTTGTAGAAACCATTATAAATAATGCCAAGTAAAACTTTTGTTTCATGTGTCTTGCTTCATAATGGAATGAAACATTTATTTTAGGTTTTGTCAAAAGTTTCACAAAAAAATTAGTGAATTATGTTATAAAATAAAATAGAACCTTGGAGCACATCCCACAACTACTTAATACATATCAAAATAAACATTTGCAATACATTGTACCCATATTCATGGAATGGGTTACTAGTGTAAAAGGAAATTGTGAAGGAACACAATCAATAAAAATAGATATTGATAGCCAATGAGACAAAGTAACATGTAGTGAAAAGTCGATTTTTTTCCTTTGGGAGTTGGGAATTGAATTTTTGGTTTGTTTTCTAGGAGAAGGGGATGGATGAATTGGCAACTGCTTGATATTAGTTCACCGCCCAATGTCATCACAATTTATCCCATAAGACACCTAAAGCTAAAATGTGACAACCTAAAAAACAAGGCTTGATTCTTGCATTCTTAAAAAAATTGAAACTTCATACAACTATAGAACCTAAATTTGTTTTAAAAGGGACGACAACCCAATCCAAATTTAGGTTTTAATCTTAGCAAAAGGTGGTTGCACAATTTGAATCTAAATCCAATATCAACAAAAATTTGTTCACCTTTAATCCAAATACCCAAATCCTAACCTAAAACCCAAACTTAAACCCACCAACATGGGTTGAAACCATAATAAATAATTTTCCTTTCCTCTATTTCATTCATTTTGCATAAATGAATTGGTCAATCTCTTATTAACAAAGAAAGTGCAATTTTTCTTTCAAAGACAATTCTCACCATGCTTAAACCAAGGACATTGTGAAAGGGCCATGGAATTTTCTAAGGTTTGAAAAAAATTATTACTCACCAAATCATAAAATTATCATTGATATCATTTACAAAGACTATTATAGTTGTTTGCATGATAAATAGTCTCAAAGGTATGTACATAAGTTACTTTTTAAATAATTTAATATAATTAATTATTGATGCACTTTGAGATTTTCAATGTTGGAATATTTCTAAACTCCAAAATCTAATGGTTGAATCCAATGTTCACTTTTGAAAAATTATATAAAAACACTTAATTATATTTTATTGTAATCTATTATGACATTCCTAAATATGAAAATTCATATGAAGGTTTTTCTTGATATAATCCATTCATGACATTAAATAACATTTCGTAAGAAATGATATCTTCAAGTTGTGGAAAACAAGTATGACAAAATAAACTTCATTTGTTACCATAGAACCACATGTGCTAGAAAATACCTCAATAATGTCGCATTCAATAAAACAACAACCTTGTTAACGTTACATTTCCACTTAACCAAATGTGTTAGTGTTAAACTCCTTTTATATAGTTTGGTTACGACCCTTTGACACATATGACACTTTGAAATCCCATTTTTTGTAATATGAAGGGATCAAAGCAACATGACATATACAAAATCCTTGCAGCTCTAGGTCCATATTCAAGTCTCATATCATAATTACAAGCTCTTGAAATAGTGTTTTCCAAATGTCAAAATGTTATATTAAATAGATATCCATAACATGGGATGCATGTTCAATTCAATAGGAAATGTTATTTTCTTACATTTTATAACACATGTTATATTTATTTTCATTGCCTTATAACATCTTCATTGAAACAAAGTTGCTTATGTTTAACCTTATTTACATAGATTTGTACAATCTTTCCAGTTTTCAATCACCTACTATTAAACATATAAAGCTTTGGGCAATGATATTCATATTTTACAATTCACCACATGTATACACAAAATGGGATTGTGTTTATATAATGTTGTTGTATTACAATAAACACAATTTTTGATACGTGACATAAAACAAAAATGGTTATTCAACTAAAAATCCCATTAATACAATAATAAAACCTTGAAAGCAAATAGAGAATTGACCTCATGTTAGACATAAAGGTCTTTTTGTATTTAAGTTTTCTTAAAGTTGTTAAAGCTACATTATCCTCACCTTTAATATGCAACAATAAATCTCATTAATTAATAAACGCAATGTGAATCATCGAAGTAATTTTATGTGGAATGTGTTCTTCCATTGATTATCAAAGCATATTAAAAACATAAATGTTAAACCCACATATTAAAAAAATTGTCGTTGTTAATAAAATTTGATAACCATGCAAGTTTATTAACATGAACTTGTCTTACCTTACATTTGGCCATAAAAAATTTATAAAACCTTTTGACATGATTATAAATGATTGCCAACATGTACAATTTTATTAATGAAAAGACGAAATTTATAACAATTACAATGTTCTTTTGTTATCCAAAAAATAATCATTTATTCTTCAACAATAATCACACCTTATTCATGGCCAATGAACCAATATAATGAACAAATGTTTCCATGCTTAGGGTCTAACATCAAGGAAAACATATTTGCATTTTACTCCCTCATATTTCATAAAAATTGAAAGGAAATAATCAAGGTCATAAACATATTTATTTCTTGATGTTGATAACCAACAATCCCAATTCCCCAATCATCTTCCATTTAAGTTTTTAACAAAAGGCGGATAAATTTTTATTTTTATTACATTTAAGGTTCATCGTTATGGCAAAATGTAATGCTTCATTTAACAACTAATGGCCACAACATTAGTTCAATACACAAGTTGTCTCCACAAATAAAAATAAAAATCCATAATGATTTGAAAAATATGTTACTTTGAAGGAGATGACATGCGTCTAATAACTTTCACTCCAATTTACCTAGATATATTATACATCAATTATTTCTCAAAATTGGAAGGCCTCTTGAAATATAATGATTATGTTTATAAACTTGCAAATAAGAAAAAAATACAATTAAAAAAAAAAAACCCCCCAACAAAACAACACAAAGATCAAGCAAGCAACCAAAAATAAATGCAATGTCCAAATAAATATGCACACACACACACAAACAAACATAAACAAGAACAAAACACACATAGAAAACAAACAAAGCAACATTTAACAAGTAGTTCAAACATACAAAAGAAATGACTTACCAAATTGGAGCACTAGTCACAATTTGAAGTTCAAAACCTAAAAACACCTTGCACCTGCACATAAGGGGGCAAGTACCATAAAAACATAGGAAAATATAAACAATAAAAGACCAAAGAACAATGAATAGAAAGTGCATACTTTAAAATAATAACAACAAACCAAAAGTACAAGTAACAAAATGAAAGTGTGAACAATAAAATAAAACACAAATGGTAATATGAGACTTTTAATAATAGGATAAAATTGCAAACAATAAGATGAGAATCCTAGCAATAGGAGGAAAACACAAATCACAAGAGGAAAGCAATATTAGCAAAATGAAAACATGAAAACAAAACTAAAAAAACTAACAAAAGTGGAGATTACAAATAGTAAGAAAAAAATGTTAATGTAAAATATAACACAAAAACACAAATTGAATAGGAGAATATTGCAAACAACTAAAAATGAAAAAGAGCTCCAAAATACAAAAAAATGGGAATAGTAGAAATGAAACATGAACAACACAAACAAATAAAAGAACACAAGACACAAAAAGAGAGTGTGAGTAAGAGAAATTATGAATAAAAATGCAAACAATAAAAACATAATGAATGACAAACAAAACAAAACAAAATTCATAGAGTCGAGGTTTTATTATCATGCAGGTGTTACTTTTCACAAAACGTACATTTAATGTTAATTAACATGTGCCTTAGACCCTAACTTGAAATTATTATAGACCTTAAACCATGCTTGTCGTGCGCCTTAGACCCCTACTAGCCCTAAAAATCAGACTTGGGGATAATTAATTACTTTAATTGAATTTCAAGGTTAAGGTGGATATCATGTCAACAAGTTCTCAAGGGTGTCCATTGTCTTTTGTTTTAAAAAATTGACAATTTTATCAACTTGGAAATTCTCAACATGGGTGATAACCTTCAAATTTCACTATGAAATTCTACCTAAATTAACCCTTGCCAAGGATCACCCACATTTGATACTCAACCTAACATTGGTTATTAGTTATTAATTAACCAAAGTGGGTACCCGCACAACATTGTCTACAACTCAATTGTGGATGAACCACACACACAGCTAATTATCATTCATCCTTCATGGTGCATTAACTCTTTTAAGTTGGTAGCTGCATTTTTCCTTTTGGGCCTTTCTTATTTTTTCAACCTGAGAAATATTACAACATATTAAACACATACAAAGGATTTTTGTGAAACTATTGGCCTTTAAAAAAAAAAATCTGCCAGATTTTGAAATTGAAACTTTAAATTTCCAGAATAGCCAGCTTCCAGCAGATAGCAAAAAAATATAGCAAGAAATAGAGAAAGATTCTAAAATTTGTATATATATATTGTGTCATATATTGTCTATAGCAAAATTTGGCTAAATCTTCTTGTGAATAATTGTCAATTTGGCTAAATTCAGAAATGGGAAAAAAGACAAAAAGACAAAAAAAGCCCTGTTTGGTTGGTTGTTAATCTGACCTAATAAATGACCACATCTGGTTGCATGTCATCAATCCACAATCCCCAAAAAGAAAAGGTTTAAATTCTAATGAATGAATGAATCAAAATCTAGTCAATTAAGGTGTCCCCTCCACATACCCTTTCCCTTTAACTATGGCAGCTCATTGCCAAATCTTCAGTGCAACAAACACAAATCCCTAAACCCTACCCTCACAACTACATTCATTTATAAGATCCAACTTGATAAGTAGGTAAATGAAGTAGGTAGGTATTTTTAAGACCAAAAGAACCCCAATCCAAGTTGTGATAGGTAGGTAAGTAAGTAAATAAATAGATATGTTTAAGACCCAAAAAAAAATGGTCATCCAAGTTGATAGGTAGGTAGGTATAGTAAGCATATAATTTTTAATATAAAAAAATAGTGAACCAAATTGATGGATAGATCAATACCTAAGTAAGTGGGTATCCTTAAAATCAATATATCGTGATCCAAGTTGATAGGTAGGTAGGTATGTAAGTATATAGTTTTAAGATTAAGAAATAGTGAATCAAATTGATGGGTAGGTCGATAAGTAAGTAGGTATCCTTAAGATCAAAATACCGCGATCCAAGTTGATAGATCGGTAGGTAAATAAGAAAGTAAATATCCTTAACACCGAAGAACTATTGTCATTTTCCATTTGCTTGTTTTTTTTTGGGGTTGAATCTTAGATGCAACCTCTAGACTTCCTTCTCTTGTACATAATAATATGAACTATGGTTCAATATGGTAACTTTAGATGAGTTATGAACATAGAATGCAAGTAATAATCGTATAATACGGTTATACCATCCTACTGTATATGTATTTATGAGCGTATTATATAAACGTGTGATGACGTGAGTGAGTGAGCGAGCGAGGGAGCGCGCACGAACGAACGCACGCTCGCACTCCTTTTTGTTTCCTCCCGGGTCCATCGCTGCTGCTTCGAGGCGGGAGAGAGATGGTTGGCACTTGTTTGCATGTCGCCCCACTCCTGGGCTTGTTTGTTAGTAGCACCAGGAGGCAAAGGAGGAGGAGAAAAGACATTATTTCGTAAGCAAGCAAATTTTAGATTGCAAAGGATCCGTTCATTAAATGAAGGGGAAGCAAGAAGGCAAGCAAGTGAGAACTTAGAAGCCGTTTGCGGCTTTTCGCTTATCCCAATGTACAGGAATAAATAGGTACTTTACTTAGTTTGGTGATGATACCTACATCAAGGAGTGCAAGTTTCAAGGCGATGATGTCGCTTTGGTTTTTCTTTTCCTCCAATTTTGAAAAGTTTTTCGGGAACTGGGCATATTTTGTCTCGAGAAAAAATTACACACAGTTGGTCTCTCCGAAATGTACGCTGATCTCCTCGTCGCCTTCTTCAACTGACAGGGCAATTATTTCCAAGCGCCCTCTTTATATGGTACGTATGTCTTGACTCTTTCATTACCGGTACATTGTGATGCACACCACAAAATACATGCATATATAAAGGGGGAGCACTGGAGGTTATCGTGCAACCTCCAAAAAGGACGACTAACTGCCGTCGCCTTCGCGCCTCCAAGAGGCTTTTACTTACCACACTTTTGTGTTTCTTGGCTTTGGCATGAGTATATGCATGATCCTTAAACCCTAGGAACGAACGTAGGAGTAATGGCTCCTGAATCGATGGAATTCAAATATGAATCATGGAAGGGAGAGGCTGGACTCTGGAGGGAGAGAGAGAGAGAGACAAGGAGGCAAGTGAACTTCTGTTCAAGAGAGGGAGGAGGGAGATTAGGAGGCAGGTGAACTTCTGTTCTAGAGAGGGAGGGATGCTTCATTTTGGCTGGTATAAGAGCAGCTCCAGCGGTGCTCAGTACGTGATCCTGCATAGTAACATTGGATGAAGAAAAGTCAAAATATGGCAGTTAGGTTCAGAACAATTGTTTTTGCTCGGCATAATTGTACAATTTGCCGTGGCTGGTGAATGGTGCAGCACCGCTGCGCTCCTGCAGAAAAGAGTGTAAACACTATGAGCTGACTGGTGCTCACTGTTTCCGATTGGCTCATCGTAATGATTGGTCCAGGTGGTTTGTTATTAGTAGCTCCTCTCCTCACCTATTTGCTGTCCCAGTTTCAGTTTTATGGGTGGGGTTGCAGAAAAGTATATAACTAAACTTGGATGTGAAATATATTTTTGCAGGGTCGCATACTCAGCACTCCTTAGGTATATCCTTGGTATAACTCTACCACTACTCAGGAGGCACTATGTGACCTCGAAAATCAGAATTGGAGTGAAGAGGAGTTAAACATGGCAGTTTGGCTCAGCATTTTTTCACTGTTTGTTGAGGTTGGTGAATGGCACAGCAAACCTAACACGTGGGGTTGCTTGGCTAGATAGTTTGATTGGTCGAGGTGGGTATTTTATTAGTAGTCTCCAACCTATTTGCAGTTCCAGTTTTAGTTTTATGGGGAAAAAGAAAGAACTAAACTTGGATGTGAGAAATGAGGTAGGCAAGACCCTAGGTTGAGGGCGTTACTAGAACCATATTTCCATGCGAGTTGGGAAGCCAAGTGTGAGCCTTCTTCTGATAATGCCTTCGACCAAGGGCCTTACTAGATGTGAAGCACCATGAAATCTAAAACTGAGACGCTCAAAAAAAAGGAGACACACAAATATAGGAGATGCGTCCCCAAAACCAAACCACCCTTTGAAAAAACAGAAGAATGTCATGTTGACTAGGCATCAAATTCCATTGAAGGAGGTGCCCTCCAACTATAATGGCAAAATTTCTGGAGTGCTTTATATTTTTGCAGGGTCACATACTGAGTACCACTGGAGATGCTCTAACACTGGTACAAGATTTGTATTACCTCAGACCCCTAACATTGTTTGGTATAGGAGAAGGGTAGCCCTAAAGGTCTTTCCACGTTTTGAGGTTTAGGGTTTAGGGTTTAGGGCATGGGGGTGGTAGCCCAAGTGTTGGGCACTGAACAAACATGGAAAGGCCTCTTAGGGTACACTTTATCTTTTATCTTAATTTTTTTTCCCTAAACCTAAAAGCTGCTAACAGTGATTTTGGGTTAAGTGGTAACAAAGGTTTCCTTCCTTTTTGTAACTTATGGTGCATTCACACTTGATGTTAAGTCAGTGTTAAATGAAAAAAACCATAGCTCATAGCTCTAATCTAGGTGGCATCCTAGATGGCACCCAATGTTAAATGGGCCTTAGCTTAATGTTAAGTGAATGTTAGCTTAACATAAATTTTCACGGCAACTAGGTTTAAGTCCTAAATGGCTAACATGGTGGTAGGGGACTTAAACCTTAGAGTCACTAACACCAAGTGTGAATGCACCACCTTTTAAAGGTTCCTAATACCTATTGATTAAATGACAAGAGTTAATGTATTTGTGAGTGTTAGGAAGTTAATAAATATATTGGTTAATCAATCACAAGGAGCTTTATTTTTATGAAGGGTTTATAGTCAAACTCTTTTTTTCTAATTTGAATACAATACTTCTTCTTCAGGAATGTTTTTTTTTTTTTTTTTCCCCTTCTTCTTGATCCCCTCTCAATGATTGATTCACAAGTTACAACTAGTGGTACTTTACATGTTTATAATACAAAGTACAACTGGACTAGACCACCAAGTACTGGAAGTTCACCTAGCCATAGATGGTCCACATTCCACATGTTCCACTATGTGTTTCCATGTGTATTTCACAAGTATAAAATAGTTTGGTTTACTGATCTTTTGTCTGCATGCTACAGTGGGGGAGTCATGGGTACCTACTACAATGGGAGCCTTTCAGTTAAGTATTTCAGGCTTCAAATCATTTGGGGATCAGATCTTTAGATTTTGCCTTTCAAATCATCATCATAGTGTACATATTAACCCTTTAGTACTGCACCACTGACAAACCCCTGATGCTGATCAGGTTTACACGAGCCAGCAAGTTGAGAGAAGGAGTAATTATTAGGGTTTCCCCCCCCCCTTTCAAAAATGAACACAAGCCACTTGCAAACTTAAGAATGATAAAAGCTTTCTACATGGTCAGTCCTGGGCAGCCAACAAGTTATTAAATGATCAGTTCATAATATAGAACCGAGTGGAATATTGTTGGGGAGGCGGGGGGGCTTTTGGGGAATTTGATCCTTTAGTTAGAAAGGAACATATGCCTATGTGTTTACTGAGGACAAACAATTCGGGATCATTTGTTTTAGCACGTGAATGTGTAGTACCCAAATTGATATCCATTAGCACTAGTTTTAGTGAGGAATCCACAATCCACCCCCCAAACAAGAATAATACCACTAATAATAAGCTATATAGTGCATGTGCAAAAAGGTTGTGCTTTAGGTTCAAGTGACATTAACCCATCACATGGAAATGCATTAAAAAAAATTTCACATAAAGCAAGCAGTGAAAGAAGTTTTAGGTGTAGTGCAGTTTTGGATACATCTCCCTTAACTTGTTTCTAAGATCAGGAGTAATCCAGGGAGTGTTGATAAATTCTTTCTTGCTCCTTGATTTGCATGTCTGGGGTAATGCAATGCTGCACACTACTTCATTGAAAGAGAATAGATGTAAAATCATCCCAGCTCATTTTGACTCCTAATAGGAACTCCAGCGGTGCTCAGTATGTGAACCCTCTGCAAAATTTAAAATTGGATGAAAAAAAGTCAAAACGTGCCAGTGTGGCTCAGCACAAATGGTTTTGGCCCAGCATTTTTGTAACAGGTTACTGGACCTAGCCCTAACACCTGCCAGAGAAGAGTGTAATAAATATGGTCTGACTGCTGCTTCGTGTTTCTGATTGACCAATCGTAATGATTGGTCCAAGTGGCTTTCTCTCAACTTGGTAGTCACCAGTTTTAGTTTTATGGGTGTGGATTGGAAAAAAGTAAATCACTAAACTTGGATGTGAGAAACATTTGTGCAGCGTCTCTTATATACTGAGCACCATCGCTGGCTATGCTCTAAACGTCTGGCACCTTTTAGATAGAGGTCTGGTGGGTGACGAGCATAAACAAATACTAGGAGTTGTAGCGAGCCAGGGGTTGTGCAGGTTTTTTGCATGTGTGTAGTGTACTGTTGTTGCTGTTTAATGCATGTGTTGTGAATTCAATATTGGGGGCTGGAGCCTGGGAGTGAGGGCGGTAACCTTACAGGAGGAGTGTTTCCTGCCAGAGAAGAGTGTAATAAATATGATCTAACTGTTGCTTGCTTCAGCCTTCTGGTCATGAAGCCATTGTATATTCAAATGCACGTTAACGATAGCTAGTCATTAACTCACTCTTTGTCAGAAATACTTTGAGGTCATGTAAGTGGGGGGGAACATTCCCTAAATAAACTAGGATGAGATGGTAGCCAAGTTTGGTCTCCACTTTCTTTAAGGAATGTTTCTCACACGTTGTAAAGCATGAGAGGTGAATGTTTAGGTGAAGTCCCAAGGTGAAGGGCATTCTCAAAATAAAGGGCTTAGGATGAGGCCTTAGTTAAGTCTAGAAATCAAGCTTTTGGGAATGTCCCCTCACTTGTGCATTTACCCTTTGTAAAGCACAATGTGAAAGTTATCATGAACCTCAAGATACATAAATCATGAGGCATAGGAGAGGGAGATCCTTTCTCTTTTGTACCAAGGATATGCATGGATATAAGGTGCCTTCCAAATAAAATAATCAGTTTCTTTGAATAGTTTACATTATCATAAGCCAACATTCACATGATCATGAGGTAACAAAAGCATTGACACCTTACACTTATAATAGGCCTTTTTTTACTTGATAACAAAAGATCCATCTTCGGTGCTACAAGAGATATTTCATGGATGTAAGGTGCCTCGTAAATACATTAGGAACCTTTGAATACTTCATAGAAATGAATTTGCATATAAAAAAAAAAAAACATTTGTGATGGACTTCTTATGGTGGTGGGGATATAGGCTTCAATTTATTTATTACCAACCATAATTTTCATAAATCATTGGAAAAAAAGATTGTAAAATTACATGGTTTCACAAATCAAAATTATGTAATTTGTTACATAATCATGAAGTTCTATATTCTTTGCCACCAAACTAATAATTAATGAAACTATTCTCACAAACACATCTACCGCATTTTATATACCAAACTATCAAACCTTGACTTGTAAGTTATTACATCGTAAATTATGCCTTGAATCTTTTAACAATTCATCAATTCTTAAGGTTGTAAACTCAACACATCTTGTGAAATCTCAATGCTACACATTTTTCATTTTAATAAACCAAGGATGTTCATAATAGGCTCAAACATGTCTTTAGACACTAGGTAATGGGAAATTTAACAAATGATTTTCTTAATTGTTAATTTTTATTCAATGACTCATCATGTGATTCATCAACCTAATATAAACAGATACCACTGAAATTAATAGCGTCCAGCCTTTATAATTAACCAAAATGTATCATGAATTTTAGTTATATCTAATTTATTTATTCAAACTTTACATGTCTAATTTCCACATGCCCATAAATTACATCCCCATACATTAAATATTCAATTTATAACATTAGGTCACATATTCAAATTACAAAGCCAATAATAGTAGAAATAATTTTAGAAGCATTTAACTTTTTATATCAATATTATGACTCATATGTGATTGATCATGGTCTTTTTTAATAGCTAAATCAAGGTTGAATTTCATTTTAATTGTATTTGAAAATGCAAGTTTGTCGTGAAGTTCCTTTCCAATTTTTGTTTTTTGAGAGTGTATGGAAAGTTGGGACCTAAGGGTGGAAGGAGATTGGACAAGACTTTAATTGATGGTAAAATTTTATGGATTTTGATTCCTGTATATATATATAGTTTTAAATTAGAAGCACCAAATACTTGTGGAGTTGCTTGATTAAAGATTTTGGATTGGAGAAGGATGAAAAAGCATGAAAAGGATGTCATTACTTTGCGCATCTCCACCATGCAAAAGTAAAGCTTTTAATTTCACATTATGATGGTGGGGTCTTTCCTCATGTAGGCATTCTAACATGGTTTCCTTTTATATTCATCTACAATGATAGACTCCCAAAATATCACAAAACATATGTATCGTGTTTTGAAGATGAGCCTTTCAAGCTAGTTATCGCATAATCTTACAACCAAAATCACAAATATATATTGATGGTAAACATGTTGTTTTCTTCATATTCATGATAAGTTAAGCATTGAAATTTTAATAACTAAAACAAAATGTCAATTACATTTTTTGGGTTGTTCTTTGAACAATTAACACCTTACATTAAATCTTATTGATAAGCATTCTCTCAATGGAGTTATTGAGCATTCAATCAACCTATCAATGAATTTGCACACACTATATGTTATGTTGGTTTTTATGACTAATTTTAGTCATATTTTTAATCAAAACAAACATTGGAAAATAATGGCTTCAATCAAAATGGATTATTCAATTTTGAAACTAATTTGATTGAGTGCCTACTTACATGCTAGTGATGTGTAAGTGTCCATGTTGATTGACATTTGTAAATTCTTAGCTAACATGGTTGTCAAAGGACATGTCTTTTTCTTACTAACATATGTGTTATGTAACATATGTGTTATGTTTTGGTGCCACATGGAATAGTATATGTTGTGATTAACTTGACTAACATGTATTCCAATGTTTGGATGCCACATGGCCTACCTATTGTGACTAATTTGACTAACATGTGTGCCAATGCTTGGGTGCCACATGGGATGTCTATTGTGACTAAATTGATTAACATGTGTGCCAATGCTTGGGTGCCACATGACATGTTTGTTATGATTGACTTGATTAACATATGTCCTAATGTTTAGTTGTCACATGGCTTGTATGTTGTGAGTAACTTGACTAATTTTGACTATACATGACATGCCATATGTCTATTTTAATTTATAGTGAACTACCAGTATATAACCTAGCCTATAACCTATCTTTTATACATATAAGTTATTTACTTTGAAAAAATATCCACACAAACACATGTGTTTACATTGTTGCAACCCAAAGTTAAATTGCAATTATTTTTCATCAATTTTTTATAAGCTCCCGTGAGCCATGGTTGATGATTTCATTAAGGTATATCTTTTCCAACATAGTTGACATCTTTTGATGATTTTACACTAACACTTCTTGATTAGATCATATTTTTTCAATAGCCTTGAACATTTTGTCATGGTTATTTTCCATGGCGTTTAGGTGAAGCTCCAACTTTAATGCCATTTCTTCCTATACAATAAGTAATTAACACATTTCAAATTATGTATTGATTAGACTTACAAAGACAATAAGCTTGAAAGATATGAAGTTTACAAACTTACATAGAGGACAAACTTGTAAATTTATAGATGTACAAACATGTTCAAACACCTACTTAGTACATTTGAATGCACACAACATTAAATGAGATTGTAATAGGTGTTAGTTTTGCAAGTGTTAATCTATAGTTATTAATTAAATATTAACATGGATTAATCATAGATATGATTTTTATAAGTGTTAATATGTAGTTATTGGATGGGTGCAAATGAAATACAATGAGCCAACAAGATTACATTAACAAAGGATTGCATGTTGTTTTGCCCAAAAATAACTTTTCATACAAATGAATTTTGGAAAAATGTTTTTGTAATGTGTTATAATACATGCTTATAGTTGTCCTAGTACATGACAATTTTTTTAGTTTATCATTTTTGAATAAAATATGAATTTTAAAAACTGAGATTACTTTTTGTAATTTTTGTTTTGTTTTTAAAAATTATAAAAATTTCAAATCATAACAAAAAAATTATTCTTTACATATTATGTGTAAATTTATAATAAGTTAAATTTTTTTTTAACACATCATGTAGATTATACCTCATTTATATTTGATAAAATCTTTCAAATTTTTAAAATTTTGGATCAATATTGGAAAGGTTTTCTAATTTTTTAAGATTTAGAATTCCACACATTTTAAAGTACGAGTGTTTTTTGAATGTGGCTAATAGGTTTATATCCTCTTAGATTTTTCCCATCAAATGTTTTAATTATTTGAGTCCTTTTGATAATCCTTTACAAATATGCGATCACTGTCAAAGGTCTTAAATCAAAACTTAAATAAAAAAATTCATCAAATGAATTTTTGGTTTGAACTCTTTGACATTCATACAAATGAAAAAACAACTTGCTATGATTTCTATGGTTTTAAATTGTTAAACATAAGTATTTTTCTTATTTTGATTGTTTTTCTTTGCAATCCGACACACTTTTTGGTTTGTTGGATTACAACTACACACCTAAATATTAACATGTATTAAGTACAAATTTGATGTTTTAAAGTGTTAAATCAAAAAAATTAGTTCTTTTGTTAGTTACATGTTACCATGCATTATATACAAATTTAACTTTAGTATGTGTTAAATTTATGTTTAAATAAATGTTAATTAACTAATTATTAATTAGTATATGAGTTCCTACTTAATTAGGTAGTTAATTTAGTTACTAATTAATGTTCCATACTTGATTTAATGTTAGGTAACTACTTTAGTTACTAATAAAATCCACCTAGCCTATTTAAGGAGGTGAGTTTGAATCTATTTTATTTCTGTTCATTTGCAATAACGTTCATACAGTTGTCTTTGTTATCTTTTGAATTTTAATCTATACATTGTGTTTAGTTTGAACATGCATGCCTAGGAATAATGAGATTTTTGTGTACATGTTTTTTTAGAAGTGTATATTTTGTCCATTGTTAATCAACATTTCCACAATAATTGTAAAAAGGTAATTGTTACTTAATATCAATTTAGTAAAGCCAAAACTAAAAAAAAGGATCAAGTGTCAAAACAAAGTTTGAAGTTTGACCCTTTAGCTTCATTTGCCTCCACCTTTGGCCTCTTTGTACTTGCAACTTTTTCCCTTTGCACATTCCTTTAAAATATTTAGCAAGGTTAACATTTTTCCTAGCAAATTGTTTCCTATGTGCCATCAACCATAAATTTAAAAATATAATGAGCTATTAATGGGACCATTTTGGAGTAGTATTCTAATATTAATTAGCTATGGAAAGTACATGTAGAAATTAATAGCCATTGACAATAGTTAGAAAGCTAAAAGAATACAAGTGCCAGAATTAGTTATGTTATAGCAAAAAATGCTTTTACAAAATGAAATGGTTAAAATTAGCAAAAATATTTATTGAAAGTGATTGCTGAAATTATCTATTATGATTTATCTTTTTCAAAATTTTAGAGGGCATATGCACTTTGATTGCATTGATTAATATGATTGGTCACATAATAGATTCTTAAATTGTTCAATTTGGAATTATTTGAAAAAGTTATGATTTTTTGAAATTTTGTGACCAAAATATTTATATGGTTTAGCATTGACTAGTAAGGCAACTCTATGTTGAACAAGGAAAACTCTTGAACTTTTGCAACTTTGAAAGATTTTAATAGCGATTAGAAAAATATCAAATTTTAAATCTTTTTAGGTTAATAATTAGTAATTTTGAAGAGAATGGCCTCTTAAAAAGGTCACTAGAGGATTATCACAAGTACCAATTGAATAGTTTTGTTAGCACTAAGTTTAGTAAAACTCTTTCAAGAACTTTTCAAGATGGACAACACCACATTTTGTCGAGTATTAAGACCTTGATTTTTTCTATTTTAGGGATGCCCCCTTACAGTTAGATCTTAAGTGCTCTTAGAAGAATAGTTTGCATTAAAATTTTGTGTGTTATCATCATTTTTCAAACATTCAAACAAAGTTTTCTTGTTGTAAAAGCGTGTTCCCCTCTTTTCAAATTTCTTTTGTGATGTTTAAAAGTTTGTGTGTAGATTTGTCTTTAACTATAAAACTTTGAATATGAATCTTTGCAATAATAATTTGAACTAAAAAGACAATTGGATTACATGATCTAGATGTAAATAAGATAAATTGAACGTTTGATGTTCTTTATCAAAACTACATGCAAAAAATAGATGGAAAATAACAACAAATTTGATCATGAGATTGTGAAACATTTAATGTTTTTAGTTAAATGATCAAAGATAAAATACTTCTTCACTAATGAACATTAATTTTCAAATTTTGCATTGTAAAAATAAGTTTCAAGTAGGTTTTAAGAAATACAAGTTCATTTTGAGTTTTGTAAACTTTTGTGTCAAGTAGATGCCAAGTAGGTGTCAAGTAGGTTTTAACCAAAAATAAATTAAAAATGTAAGTTTTTTTTTCTTGACCTTTTTGAATATATTATGAATTTTTTTCCCTAACTAATCAATACATACCTATTTGTATTAATATCTATCATTTTAAAGTATTTTTGGACACATTTTATTCAACTTCTTTGAGATTGTTTTTTTAAAAAATTATTTTCTTTTAATATTTTTTAATTAGATTATTAGAAACCAAATCCAATTGGTTCTTGACACATATTTTCACCTATTTGTGATTATTCTTGCTTCCTACCACATTATTTCAACAAAAGACAATTGAACTTAATAGTAACAAAACTCATGGATGAAAGTTTTTAGATTCTAAATCTTTGATTTATTGGGTTTCACTTTGCAATGTTTTGCCTAAAATTCTAATTTCAAAATCATTTAATAACATATTTTCAAACTTGGAATTACAACATTCCATATCCCATTTAAACATTTTATGAATGGCCTAACATGATATTATCCCAATGAATCTTTGACAATGACCAACTTTTGAAAACACATTGGGAGTTTAACGAGGGATGTTAACCTACCTTAAGGTCGACATGGCCCTTACTAAAAGGACAATGTACATTTTTATCGTTTTGTAAAAGTGGATGACATTGACTATGAAATTAAAATTGACAATTTAAAATTCAAGTAGATATTTTTATCTTCTTATTTTCATTTTCAACATTTGTATGATTGTTTTAGGTGTTTTTTTTAAATATCAAAATTCAAAGATTCTTAAAATATGTTTTAGAACTTTTGTATTTGTTGGTTCTACCCATAGGGAATAAACAATCATTTGGGGTAGGATTTGGGCATAATTTTGGCTCAAGCTTGATCCAATGTGTGAGTCCATCTAGATCATTATGTCTACATATGATGGATGGGCATGTTCCATAGAAGTCTAAAGTGCATGCATTTAGATGAAAAGTTATAAACACTTCCAGAAGGAAGTTTTTAATTTCAAGTTTGAGTTTATTTATTTATTTATTTTGCAAGTTTGAAGTTGAACCACAAAGAGTAGAGTCATTATGCAACGAACTACATATTTTGCTATAATCCCAAAATAACTTTTGCAAAAAAAAACTTTTTATGGATTGATCTATTGCAAAGATATGTTGTAATTCTTTTTTGATCTTTTGATAATTCCCATTATTTGCGGTACATCCCTTTCATGCAATAAAAATTTGATTAAGATTTATACAAAATTGAAATTTTCTCTACTTCTATTGGAACTCGTTTTGTTAAAGTTTTGTTTATGCATATTTTTTCATATTCCTTGTTATAAAACTTTGCAAATTTGTTATGCTTGATTATTTCTCCTAGCTTTACATGAAGTTAGACAAAGAAAACTAAGAAGAAAAACGAACATTAGAAAAGCGAAGTATCAAAATAGGACCAATCGTGAAACTCAAGCATGAAGAAAAATTAAAAACATTGCACAAATTTTTGGGAGCTTGATCTTTTGATGATCAAGTGGAATTTTGATATGTTGGTAGAAATTATTTGAAATTTATCATTCATTCCTCCAATCCAATTTCACATGTATGCCATGCTCAACTTATAATCTTATAAACTCCTTGAATAGTTGACATTTATGCAAACCTTTCAATGTTCTCCTCTTGTGCCCAAACTTCTTTTAGTTGGTTCCAATGTGCTTCTAGGGAATCCCTAGTCATTCTTCATCCTTGTCTTTCTTTTTTTTCAATCACTCGGGCCCACCTTCCTTTCAACATGTTTTCACTTGATCTCACACATGCTTGAATGCAAAAGGATGATCTAGACCCTTAAACCCAATGTCTAAAGCTTGTTTGATCACTTCCAAGTCTTCAACCAATTGCCTTTGAATGTCATGAAATGTGAAATTTAGCTTCAAGGAATAGCATCAAAGGCTATCAAGCATCCACATGCCTACCCTCTAAATTGTAATGTACAACAAGTGTGATCCTTACCATGAATGGAAGCCACTCAATCCCCTTCATCACCTTGTCCATTGCTAGCCATCTTGCCCTTTGTTTTGCTTGCTAGCTATAGCACCCACCTAAACAAAGAAGACACTTAGTTGTTTAGTTGCTTGAAAGCATAAATGGGTGAAACAACACACACAAGGGATTGACTTCTTATAATTGTGTTCCTCTATATATGTTTGTAGCACAAACTTTGCAATTGTTGCATGACTTGTTGCAACCCACTTTAATGGCTCCTATAACACAAATGTTGGTGTTTGAGGTGTATGGTATGGAACCTATTAGTGTCAATTGATTTGAAGGCCTTCATGGGTATTGATTTAATGCCATTGGCATCTATGCATATTAATTTGCACATGCCACGAAGGTTTTCACATATTGAACCAACCCTATTGACATTTGTGCATGATGACTCAAATGTGTTCATGGCTTTTGTGCATATTGATGTCAAAATCTTCGTATATTGGTTATGAACCACAACCATTTGTGGGTATTGATTGGGTGCCATTGGCATATGTAGGTATCAATGGGTACAAATTACCAACTAGGAATCAAATATGTGAGTGGAATGGGTTTCTCAAGGACTACTTGTGGAACTTGACATTGAAAGAGCTCTATCCATTGTTTTGTTTTGCAAAAATCAAGTTTAAATTCAAAATGAAATGAAATTAATTGGATTTTGCTACCAATTAACAAATCATTTAGCGTTAAATACTAATTGCTAACATAAAATGATTACAATAGAAACAATGCCAAACCTCCAACAATTAAAGGCCTAAGGTGAGCACTTCAATGATGCCTTTACAAACCTATGATGAATTTTTTTGGACATCACGTTGACTTTTTTTGGATGCTAAAATGGAATTTTTGGGAGTTCCAAAGTTTGTTTTCCTAGGTTTGACAAGTATTATTACATAGTCCCCACATGAAACATGATTTTTTAAAAAATAAAAATTATTGAAACATTATTAATTAATCTTTCAACTTTGAAATAACTAAATCAAAATTATCAATATCCAATCAACAATGAACTTTTAAAATCAAGTATGCTTAAGGTCTTCACCCACTTATGGATTTATTGTTTATACCCATTGTATGAAAATTATTCAAAATTTTGAAGCATGTTACTTCAAAGGTTTATGTCATTCAAGGTAAAAAAATATGGGAATTTTTTTTTTTTGTTTTGTCATATTTCCATTTAACGACTTTAAAATATTCATGTTTTGCAAAGTTCATTACCTACATATATAACCATTTTTCCAAGATTTTTTTTCATTGAAAATATTGAAAAAGGTCTATGATAGGGTGGTAACGTGAAAAAAAAGTCAACTTCAACATCATTTATTTGTTTTTAGTGAAAGACCAAATCTTACAAATTAGTTCATTGGGCTCAATACACTAGAAATATGAACTTCCATTGTCATTTACATTGTATTAACAATCATTGTATTAATATTCCCCTAGTATCAAACCTTTTTTGCTTGCGCATCATCCCTTCCTTATTATCAATGTATTCGTCTTAGTGTCAAGGGGAGGGAAATGTAACCAAATCTAAATTTAGTCTTTGGACTACAAGGCCCATTAGCTTATTCTACATCATCCACAACACAAAACCAATTGTGGAATGCAATATTGTTTTATTAACTCTATCTATAAGAAAAAAGACTATACACGTTTGCATAGGATTTAGGGTAAACTTTGGCCCAAACTTGCCCAATCTATCAATTACTATATATGCTTACATATGATGGTTATATATATATACATATATGATTTTAAAAAAAGAATAACTCAACAAAACTTGTCGAACGAAATGAAATCATAAACAATTTCATGAAGAAGCAAAGCAATCTATAATCATAAAAAAATGTCGATAGTAAAAAATTTGATGACTTTGTGCCATTGATATGCATTCATCTTCCAACTAAACACACTTAACGATTTTAGAATTGTTACTTGCAAGGTAAACATAAAAATAATCTTATGCATCATAAACATAACATTTCCATTTCAATTTTGGAATTGCTAATTATAACCAACATTTCATAATCCTTGTTTTGACATGAAAATTCAACGAAGTGGACAATGTTCCAACATTCCCTTCTATCAAGTCCATTTCTACAAGATAGAAATAGTTGTCCCAAATGGGTCCACAATTTCCGCAAATTCTCAAAGCCATGTACAAGTGAAATAGACAACAAGCACAAACAACCGTTCCCATGCCACCAAAATCATCTATGTTTACCAATCTATGACTTAATGTAAGGGAAAAAATATTGTTAGATTGAATCACCACCTTCCATATTCTTTAGGTTTTTTTTTTGTTTAATGTCCACATCACTAAACATGTTCCAAGTAAATGAACACTTGAAATTAACTTGGATGTCATCACAAGAAACATAATATAATTTCACTACAATTATATTTTTCCTTTGTTTGTGGGAATGATGTTAAAGACCTATAATAAAATCACAAAACGTGAAAAATATATTCAAGTAATTCAAAAGTTCCATGAGATTCAAAGGTGATGATGATGATGATGATAATGAATGAGTCCTTGAAAACATTATTTTTGTAAAATATGTTTTAAATCATATTTTCAAATTATTTTAATTATTACGACTCAAAAGGATGTTGCATTGTATTATAATGTAAAACAAGTTTATCACAATGTCCATGCATCCATCTAGATGTTGATGCTACCCACTATCATGTCAGAATAGGGTCAACTTAGGTCAAAATGAGGTCCAAATTGTCAAGGGGCAATTAAGGGTAATTAAAATTAACATCATTTGGTCATTTCGAACTCTATGGCGATTGAAACAACTTTTAGTCACCATAGTCTTGTGAGGACCAAAATGGTTTTAGTTAGCATTAAATGTTTTTCAAATGGCGATCACATTGTTTTTGGTTGGCGAATTAATTTTTTTGGGTAACAACAAAAACATTTGTTACAACATCAATGGTGAAAATTAAACCATCATCCATTGGACAATTTAAAAATTTCGAGCATTGTTTGAAAAATTTGGTTGTCAAATTTTTGATCACCCGATTTCACTGCCAAACTTTTTTAGTCATCCAAAATGGCAATTGATTTTTTTGCATTGCCCAAAAATGTTGGGCAACGAATAAGTTTTTTTCAATCATTGAATTAATGGTGGAGATCGAGCCATTATCAATTGAATAATTAATTTTTTTGGATGGCACCAAACAAATCTCTGCAATGATCGAATAAAAATTTGTATGTTTGACAAATTTTAATAGAGATTCAAATTTTTGTTGCCCAATTTTTTTGTGATGAAAAAATTGAACATCCAAAAAAAATTAGTCACCAAAAGAAATGATCGATGTCCATATCAATAAATGAAACTAACACATCCAAGTGCATGATGAATGTTGACATGACAACAAATTGAATTTGGACATGTCTTGTTGATTTTGACAACCTTGATGTAAAAGTATACATTAAAACTAATTAATATAAAATTATCATTTCCTATATATATATATATATAAGAAACATTGATTACATTATTCTAAAAATAAATTTGAATATTCATACTCATTATATTCATTTCAAATTTGATCAAATGTTCCCATAATACATTAAAAAATATTGTTGTACAAGTTCATTTTACCAATTCAATGTCAACTTAAATTATCACTTACCACAATGAGAATTGAACAATGGTTATTTGTCAAGGTGATTCCTATCACCCTATTTCAATCCCCAGTATTTCCCCCTTTTTTATTTTCTTATTGAATTTTGAAAATCATAAGATTTGAGGAAATATTTCATTTAGTTAGCATATTCATTAATTTAAAAAGATATCGTTTAGAACTTAAAACCCTTGACAAACTAATTTTTGTGGGAAGTATTAGCCTAATGATTGTAGAATTAATTGTAAGTTTCCTTCTAGTTTGTTATAATTGATTAAGATTTAAGAAAATTTGAAAGAAGACTTAGAAGAACTTGAAGGGTCATTTGGAAAAAAATAAAACTATAGACCTAATACTAAATTTGGTTTAGGGTTTAATTTGATGGGCAAATTTTACTAAGTGGTTTCATGGAGTGTGTATAAATTCTCTCCATCTTTTCTACCATGTTCATAGAGAAAATTTATAGGAGATTAAGAAAATTTGTACAAGGAATGGCAAGTTGCAAATTTTGTCTATAGATGTGCCATGTGCCTCTTTTTGTCCAAATTGCATACAACTTGCTTGAGCAACAACACTAGAGGCAATGGTGGTCAATTGCCTCTAGTTTGGTGGCACAACCAAGCTAGTTTAAATCATTAATCAATGTAAATACATCAAACTAAGAACACTTTTGGACGAACAAAAAAGTAGTTGGTGGTGATAATCTTGTGAGGGAAATAAATACAACCCAACAAAATCTCAAATGCTAGAAGAAATTTGAGGTTGAATTTGCTTTTAGAGAAATTTGAATTTGGATTTTGCTTGAATTACTTCTACACATAACATCAAAAGATCAAACTTAGGGTGACAAGGTTAGGTTGCAAAGAGAGTGATTAAAGATCTTAAAAAATTCAGGTGATTTGGTGAAACACTGCTTTGATCTTAAATTTTGTGACATTAGATGTTGAAGGAGTTCTTGATATCGAGGTAGGATAACTTCTTTTACTTGAATTAGTCACAAGAAAAACATTGATTTTGAGAATGGGTAGTTTGGCACATGAGATTCTAATTGGCAAGTTCAAAATGAGTAATATCATTGATAGACATCTCAACTTTATTCCTTAAAACATCGTTGCACTGCATTTTGAAAAAGGAGAACACCGTGATTGTTTGATTAGTGTGGGAATGTGATATTGCTTTTGTTGATCTCAATCCAATCTATTGTCATGATATCCCCTTTTGATATCAATGGTGATCAAAGCCTTGCAATCACTCAAATGCAATCAAAACAATGACGAAAGACATCAGAACCTCCAATTGCCACCAAGGACGACATATTGTATCATCGTGCTTGCAAGTTCTGTTGATGTGTTGGTACCATCAACTTGAGGGGATAACTACATCTGCACAAGGGCAGTAGCAAGCAGTACAATTCATAAGAGCACATCTGCTGTCAATGCAACAGACAAATATTTCTCTAACATCCCCCACAATTGAAGAAATCATGTCTGCACACGTGCACTAGGGGGGACTTATACTACCAGAAAATCGGTTTGTCCAACACAACATACTGTGTTGATTACAAGAAGAACATGCAAAACTCACTTTTTCTGCACATATCTCAAAAATTATGAAGCTCTTTGACAATCTACAACTCTTTGTTCATATACGGAGTGACCAAGCAGTAGAATGTGGAGAAAATGGGAGAAACACTTTGTCTTTCAGAAGAGTTTTTCCTGCCTAGAGACACCCAAAAACTGTGCTCAGGAGCCAAACCTCTCACCACTGCACAGACACAAATGCACCTGAGAGTTCAGAACCAAATCAAAATACATTTGCATCAAGGCAAGATAGAAATGTGCAGGCAGACTTCAACAGAGGAATGAATACATCGAAGCTCCAACCCATAGACCAAATGATCATCCTTAGAAGAGAATTACAAAGCATAAAATCCAGCAGCCATCAATCAAAGATGCAGGGTGTAGAAGCAGAGCAAGCCACATCCATCTCCCAAAGAAGAGCAACACCATATACAATACATGAGAGTACAAAAAACACTCCAGTCAAGAAATCCTTTCATGGTCACTGCAAAACCAAAAGCTGCAAGAAATTTCAAGCCTTCTCTCTCACACAAAATACATCACAAATGCACATTCAAACAACAAAAAGTCCTTTCACAATATGGATATGAAAATAGACATCTTCTCATTGATGAGACTGGGTATGAAAGAATGATAATACAAGAAGACATTGCCCTGATTACATATTTTCACAGGTCAAGAGCAAAATGTACCCTGTATTGTTGCTTCAGGTAGACCATAAGCTCAGCCACCCTTCAGCACATCTCCTAAAGCATCTCTCTCTAATGGTGTGCAGTTTCTTCCCTACAGTGATATGGTACACATGTTACAGAGAGGAGGAATGATCCCTCAAGAAGGTCTGCTGCTGCAATGAAGACCTAATACTTTGAAGCTCTGCTAGTTATCACCAGCACTGGTCCGTCTCCCAGCTTCTTCCCTTGAAGGCAGAGGAGAAATCTGCTGCAGGGTAAGAGACGGGGCCACCAGAAGAAGGAGAAGAAGCACTAGTGAACCCCCAGTTGCAGGATGTGATGTAAGAGCTCTGTACAGACAGCTGCAAGTCGTAGGCTGCTCTGCTTTCATCATCAGACAACACGTTGTATGCATTCTGTATTTGAAGAAACATCTTGGTGCTGTCTTCTCTCTGTTCCGCCGGCACCACATCCGGATGTAACTTTCTGGCAGCTTGTCTGTAAGCCGTTTTGATCTCCTTGGCCGATGCGGTCTTGGAAATACCTAAAACATCATACAAGGTTCGTCTAACCCCAGCAGCAGCATATGCTGAGCTTCTCATCTCCTTGTTGCCGCTGCTACTACCGCCGTATTGCTGCTGCTCTTCTTTCGTGGTTGTCGCTCCGCCGGTGGAGTATGCTCTCACTTTTGATGTCCTGGCCGTAAACGCATCCACGGGCTTGCTCACGGACGACAAAACCCCACTCCTCTCCCCACAAAACGAGGACGCGGAACGTAAATAAGCACTTTCCTTGGACTCATATCCTCCTCCTCCGCCTCTTCTTATTGCAGGGGTCTGCTGCAAGCATCCCTCCGTAAACAAACCGTATGTTGTCGACGAAGCTCCTGCCACTGCTACTAAACCCCTAAAGCTTGCCATAAAAACTCTTGTCCTCCTCCTCCTCCTCCTCCTCTCCTTCCTCTAGCTTTACTTCTTCTTCTTCTTCTTCTTCTTGCTCCTCCTCCTTGCAACAAATCTCCAAGCTCAATTGTGTGCAACAACAACAACAACGAAAGCTTTTGGGAAAATAATGAATCTCAACACTTTCACTCCCCCAATAAAAAAAAATAATAAATCTCAAAATGGGAAGAAAGAAATCTGTGTCTATCAATGAACTTCACTGAATCTCTAGAGCAGCAGCTGACAATCCAAGTGAACAAAGTATGTGTGATGAGCTTCTCGGATCAAAATAAAATTTGTTTGGCTGGCTTTTGCGTTTGCTCGCTTTGCTTTGCTTTGCTACACACCCGTGCACTTCCAGAATCTCTTCTGCACATCAGCTCATCATTCACTCTTTATATACTGAAGCTTACCTACCTACCTACCTACCTACCTACAGACCTTCCTTTTTTTGGGGTTACAATAAAATCACAGATATTTTTAATTTTAATTTTATTTGTTCTTTTTTTTTCTTTTCCTTTTTCTTTTTCTTTTTTTGTGTGATATTATTTCTAAGTATGACACAATTCGTCCGCTTGGATTGTTCTTTTTTTTTTTCCTTTTCTTTTTTCTTTTTGCAATGAAGAAGTGTGGAAGTTTCATTCAAAATTATCCTTTTTAAAAAATAAATAAAATAAAATTGTGCTCTTATTTCTAACGGGTGACACGTGTCACGACACACTAAAGTAACTACCATTAGTTTGGATTTTTAAAATCACTTTATTATTTTAAAATTATTTATTTTTATTTTTATTTTATTTTTATTTTTTGGGGTGCGTGGGGGGTGAGGGGATTGCAAAGAAACAAGTTTTGAATTTTCCTTCAAAATCATCCCTTTTTTTTTCTTTTTTTTTTCTTTTTCCTGTCCTTTTATTTCTAAGTTGGATGCAACTATAAAAAAAATTAAAAAATCAGAATTTTCTCTAAAAGAAGAAGTAGTTGTGAATTTGTTGGAGTGTTTTTTTTTAATTTTTAAAACAAAATTTTTTTTCTTCATTTTCTCTTTAACTGATTCCTTATCTAAATGTTGACAACAATTACAATTTATTACGAAATTTTATTTTTTTCAAAAGAAGTTGCAAATTCATTTTAGTTTTAAATAAATTTTATTTTTGGAGGTTTTCTTGCTTTGCTTCGAGAGTCCATACTTATCTAAGTGCACAACATGACGACGTACATGAGTATAGTAATTTGTTCGGAGTTTTTTTTTCAAACGAAGAAGCTTCGAATTCATTTTTGGTTGAATTTTTCTTTAGGATGAAACCACCGTGAAGTACCCTTCCTTTTGTTATGCAAACATTTTATTTGATATATTTTATTTGATCTCTATCCCTTGCCGCCCGCCCTCACCCCCCCCCCTTCTTCTGGAAACAAAAGAGATTGTGGTGAGGGGGAAGTTTCGCTTTGCTCCGATTTTCCTTGTTACTTGGTCCCACATGCACGTCTCGACAGACGGACGGACACGCGTGTTGTTGTGTTTTATTCTTCTTCCACAAAGCTTGCAACTACCGTAAGTATCCCCTTCTTCTAGATGATACACCCCCTTCTAGATGATACACATGGGCATGAGAGGTGGGTGGCGGAAGCTTCTAAGTTTGGAAGTTTTTTCCGGTACTTTGTTTTTTCTTCGCACTATCCGATATTCTTCCGTCCAGATGTTTGGGTGGCATTCAGTGCAGCTCCATGAGAGAAGGAAAACAATTTGAAAAATAAAATAATAATTTACTAATATGATTTTTTTCCCTTTGCACTAGTTTTCTTTGAAGGACCTTAGTAGATAAGCAAAAGGGTCCCCCCCAAAAAAAAAAAAAAAAAAACAAAGGGTCCTTATTTCAGGCTATACAAACTGCTTTTTTTTTTTCCCTTATTTGCCCTTAGCCTTATAACATCTTATTTCTCAAAAAAGATGGATCACTCCCAGACACATTTTGGTGCTGCCCTTTACTGACTTTGGGTCCTGTTCTAGGCACAAAATATACATCACTGGACCCGACCCCGACGCCAGTAACAATGGGCAACACCAAAATGTGTCCGGGCATCTCCAGACAATTTTGGTGGTAAATTGAGTTTCATCTTGTCTTTCATTTTTCATGAGCGCCTCCACTGCTCTATATATATTTATTTATTTTTCACTACCCTTACCTGTACAACTACTATAATTAGTCTCAAACCTTGTGCATGAAATGCTGAGTTTCAGCATTCGGCACTCAGTTGCTGTATGAATTTCATACTGAGATTTAATAAAATGTCCTTACTTTGGGGATAGGGGTTGAAAGGAGGCCCAAAGACAGGGTGAAGATAGGGTTTAGTTTATGGCTAACTCTAAGGCCTTCCGTGTTCTTCAAGCAATATTTTGCTTTGTCAGCATGGTGGCTTCTTCTTTGATGATATTAGGATACTAAATGAAGAATTTTGTTATGTGCGAAGAGCTTCTGGAAGCTCTCCCACCTACACGATGGGTGGGTTGAGGGCGGGAGACATATAAAACACAAGCCGGTCACCGGCTTGCTTCTCTTGAATAGTTTTATCAAACATACATACCTACCACAAACATTCCTTCCCTTAGTTAGGGTGGTCCTAGGAAGGGTTATTAGTCGAGGCCAAAAATATTAATGGCAACCAATATTAGGAATAGAATTTCCATGCAACCAATGAGAAGTCGCCTCATAACCTCAAAAATCTACTACTACTTGTCATAACCTCCACTTCAACCTTTTTTTCTTTTTTTTCTTTTTTTTTGGGCAATGCTTTCACTTTGGTAAACCACAAATGTTTTCAAATATTTAACAACAATATTTTGGAGAGTTCAATCTATGAGTTAATAAGAGTTTCTCCTATTCTTGGGGGCAAAAATGGAAAAACAAATTCATTGCAAAGGAAGAAAATTTACACCCTTACCATTATTATTTTTGGTTACACCCTGTTCCTCAATTTTTTTCACAAAAAAAAATTCCACTTTTCACAAAAAATATATATATAATAAAATAAAAAATCGGATAAATTATAACCCTATCCACACCAGAAAGGGATTCACTCCCTGTCAGGTAAAATCCATCCACATCCACAAAGTAATTTTGCTTTTTGTCACCCAGTCCAGTCGGTAGGCTAAGCACACCACGCCACAAGTAAAAATACTTTTGAGTTACCTTTTTCAAGGCCACATCTGTGCAAGTAAGTAAACTTTGTCACCATGTAGTAAAAACAAACGGGTGACTTTGCCACCTGTGCGATAATTACGCCACGTCATAGTTTTCCCTTAGCCTCCAACTCTCACCTACACCCATAGCCTTTTGCTATCCTCTCATTCTAGGGCCACGTCATAAGCTACTAAGCCGCATCCTAATCCCTTCTTCAACTTTTTTTTTAGCCACGTGGTCAGAAATTATGCCACATCACACAACAACTTGGCGTTTTTACTAAAGCTCTCGCTAATTACTAAATCACTTCAAGTGACTAGATTGGTTGTGGTAGTAGATCCTGCCGCGTGGTGCCATGTGCCAGATCTGACGGTCACTATTTGTTGTGTCACAACCCGTCGCCAATTTCTTACTTTGCAAGCATCCAAGACGGTGGCCACTGAGGTTTCGGGTATGCCCACAAAATCGCCGGGTGGATCGGATCAGTTCGTAAATGCGTCGTCTTTTTTTGAAATAAGACGGGGGAGGAGGGGATGATTTTTTTTCCATTTTTCCCTGGTTCCCAATGTGTTCTCACAATGTTCCCTTCAAGTTCTCAAAGGGTTACCATCAGGTTCCCAATGTGTTCCCACAATGTTCCCTTCAAATTCTCAAAGGGTTGCCATCAGGTTCCCAATGTTTTCCCCAACAGGTTCTCCATAGCACCTCACTTTCATCCTATTATTGCTTTGGCAAATGTTGTCCTCCTTACCAAAGGGGAGGAATTCTATACTTCAAAATACAACATTCTTTTTTGGGTAACCTCCATA